>CM062569.1:16682692-17282692 GCA_031468815.1 Morus bassanus | reverse complement strand
TGATGTGACTTGAGTAAGTTTCTAAAACATAACTACATGTATGTGTTCAAAAATTAGGCTTGTACTCAAGAAGTTTCCCTGATCTCTCACAATGAGCTCCTACCACTGGACTAGCCAGTGATGACAGGTTCTTCTTATTATTTTACTAGTGAACTTTTACATTGATTGGGATGTAACCAAGACTGTGATATTTTTGCAAAAGGTTGCACGGGACTCTACGGGAATGCTTGGGGGAACCGTATCCAACCCATGGTCTGCAGCAGGTAGCCATTACGTACACCTTTTTAAAGGACCAATACTTAAGCCTTTTGAGGTTCCCAGAAAGGCATGCTCTTTAACCTACATTCATTTACCTAATTTTTTTTACATATGTTTGTCTGGGTGGATGTGTGCACATTCACTTTTAAGTGGCTGTGTAGCACTTTAGGCATGTATCCCATCAGTTAAAAGCAAAGTCTCAGTTTAAGCTGATATAAATGGAAGTTTGCACAGAGAATGAATGCAGCTTTTTTAGTATATTACCGTTCATAAGTGATTTTTCCTAATGATTTTACTCGTCTTTTGATTTATTCTGTGCAAAAGACAAAACACACATTCACATTATTATAGCTGATTACTATTAGTGAAATTATATGGAGCAGCCATTTTTAAAACAGCCGATAACGTATGAACAGCTGATGATAAAAAATGAATATACATTTTGGAAATAAGCATCAGTACTTTATAGAAATACAGATTCACCTGAAGCGACCTGTAAGTTTAAGTTGCCTTCTATTTATTTTTTCAGTTGTTGAAAACTACAAGGAGCCACAAATTTTCCCTTCAGTGGAAGTATATGTAAAGATGTGCTCACAATAAAAAAAAAGAGATCCTTTAGAAATGGCTTACAGAAATCATGCTAGTTATCCAAGTACTTGACTGTGTGTCATTAAGATATGCCAGAGGAAATAAGTATGCAGGTTTGTTTCAATTTGTGGATGAAACTGGTGGCCTGTTCAAATTCTGCCTGTACATGGAAGCCCACAGAAAATTCATCCCTTGAATGAGCTCTGCACTGCTGACCCCCATTTAAAAATCTCTACTGCAGCTTCACAACTGCTGAGAGTGCTTGCTAGCTTTGATCAGAGATGAAGGATCAAGGCTAAAATCCTGATTCACAGCTGGAGGAAATTTAAATCATCATCCAGACATGAAATTTTACCTATCATATCTGGTAACAGAGCACATCAGCACCAACCATCTCCCCCACCTAGAACGGTTGCCTCCACTCCTCCTCCCAACTGCAGCAACCCCTCCTACACAACTACTCCCTACAAGAGTGGGAAATCTTACAGCAGCTATTCCCTCAGAGGAAAACTGCTAAAAATCTAGCCTCCAACCCCAAACCAGGCTGCTCTAGTACCGGCCAAAGGCTGTCTCTGGTCTGACTGATCTGTCCATCTACAGAATTGTTACCACTCTCTTCTTCGTATAATAAAGCTAAAACCAAAGGCTATTCAGCAAGTCAGCTTTTTGAGCAATAATAAATCAGAGTGATTTGCCAGTGTAGCACACTGGAGAGAAGCTTCTAACACTGTTTACATGAAAGTTCACTATTCCCCTCCCAGAACAATGCTGCTCCTCTTCCCACTTTAAAGGCTCCCGCCCTTCTTTGCTTCTCTTCCCACCTATCTTTATTTGGCTGCTTTTCCAAGGGCAGACAAAAGCTCCATGCAATTCTCTGAATCTCTTATTATCAGAGAACAAAATAGCTTCCCCCATCTAAGGGAACTGATGCACTCTGCTGGCTTCAAACTTTTAAAATATCTCTCTGCTGAAGCAGCTGTTGAATAATTTATATTTCTTAGAACTGAGCTGAGTATATGTACATTTTTGCTTTAATATATACAGTATAGTTGTTTTCCCTTCCTTTCCATTGCCATCTTGTTTTTCACTTAACATTTCAATGTAGGAAATTCTGAAGACTTCACAGTCTGGGAAAATGATTTGGGCTTTGGGAGTGAGAGAGAAGGGGAGTGCAATTTGTTTGTGAGTTGTTTTTTTAATGAAAGGAAAAAATCTTGAACAGCTTGCAATTAGCAGCTCTGAAAAGTTATAGTTTCTTCAATAGCACACAGCACACCAAGTAAACCTACAAGAGATTCCTTAGCTTAACATGCCTGGAGCTGGATACAGTTCCTCTAAATCAAAGCACAGCTCACACTAACAGTTGCAGTATGTTAGTGGCTGGATGGTTGCTTTATGAAGAATTATAAAGTGACACAGCAGTCTGGTTGAAAAAAAAAAAACCCAAACACACCACGCTTTGATGTTTTTAACCACTAACTTCAAGAGGACCAACAGAGACCTTCCTGTTTTTATTGCAGCCTCTCTATCATCCCTCCCCCTGCTCCCTCCCTCCCCTCCCACTGTTAGATGGGGGACTGCTATCTTTCAGTCACTTTGTAAGCTGGACTTGTTTACAGACTGAATGTCTCTGTTTATAGGCCTATATCAGAGAACAAACAGGGCAAGTGTGACTTCCTAGGATCTGAAATGCTATGCTTTTTCCTCTTGGGCAAGCAGGAGCTGCAAGGGAGGGGGGAAGGAAGGGGGGAAGACCAGACCTGTAATTGTCCCTCTCCTTGTCCTTCTTCCCTCCAGGTTAAATGTACACACCTGTATGGTATCAAGGTTCAAGTGAACCAGTTGCTTAAATGTTAGCTTACCAAAACTCCATGAAGATGCACAGCAATTGTCTCAGTAAAAACTAGGTCAACTTCAGAATCTCGTCCACCAACAGTAAAATCATTGCTAAAGACTTCTCTTAAACCACCTATTTTTAAAGTTTTATATTATAGATCCATTTAGATGTTCCTTTGGGGAACGTTAAAATCTTATATCACGTTTTACTGGGGACATTTAAAGGGTGCCAATGGGGTAATTATAAGCATACACACTGTAATGATGAAATTTTAGAAACCATTAACAGCATGAGTTTGGATGTTCGTTCTTATCTTGAATAATATTTTACCTCAGGCATAACCCCAGTCCAGTCAATAAGAATAGTCCTTAGTAAGGTACTCAAATGACATGAGACACAGTTTGCTTATATTGCTAACAGCAGATTTCTTTTCAGTTCTCTGTAATGTTCAGGTTATAAACACCCCAGAGGAGGTATGGTCTTGTCCTTACTAAGGGTGTCTTACTTTTACACCAGCAATTTTTATTTTAATTGTAGGATTCATTTTTATAGGTTTCTGGTTTCAAAAGGCTTGCTTTTGCACAAACACACACTTGGGAGCACAGGGTTTTTTTTAAGGAGGGTACAAAGAGGCATATCACATTTGCTCTTACAGTACTTTATGGTGAGACCCTGGGCCAGCCACTTTTGAGCTACCTCTATCTAGACTTTCTCTTGTAGATTGCTTACCAAAAGAGACTGAAAAGCTTTTGAACTTAAAAAAAATTATTCTAGGAATTTAACTCTTTAAGCAAAACCCCTCCCAAATAAATAAATCAGGACAGAAAAGGAAAGATTTTACACATGGCTCTTCCTTCAACAGCTGTGTCCATGCAGGAGGCACCTTAGGCACCGGTGCTCAGTTAGATGTAGCCCAGTTACTCTGTGAGTAGCAGCAGTGCCCAGTCCCCGCTGAGTCCTCCCATCTACTCTGAGACCTGTTTGCTCCTTGCTCCTCACCACTCCCTCCGAGTCAGAGCTGGCCAGGTCTGCACTATGGCTCTCTGGTCCCTACCATCCCCTCCAACATGCTCAATAGCACCCCAGCAGAAGAACAAACCCCTCTACCTCCAGGGTTACCACTCTACTTCCCCACTTCTTATTGACGGATCATGTGCCTTTGCAGACCACAGACAGGAACGAATGCTGCCTGCACACGCCTCTGCTGTGCCAAGAGACAGACAGCCCAGTACAAGCTGTGTCAGCTCAAATGGCTGAACTTTTGAAATAAAAGCAAGAATTTGGTCTCCATTAGAGTTCAGATACAACTTAATCTGTTTAATCACAACACCCAAATGGACATTACCTAAATGTGCCACTCTGCCTGCTGGTAACAGCAAAGTTGTTCCTCCTTAGCTGGCCTAGCATGAAGATATCCAAGGGTACTGGCCTTTTAGTTTCCTCCCACAGCAGCAGATTTCTCCTGCAGAGACCCCCTGCGTCCTCCCACGGGCAGCCAGCCCCACCAATGTGCCATGTCCTCCTTCCACTTTAAGGTCCTGCCTCACAGGAGTTGCAGGCTTGTGCCCTTGTCTGGCATTTCACATCTACGGGGCTTCCTCAGCGGAGACTGCAGAGTGCACTATGCAAGATGTAGGCTTCTCCCTCTGCGGTCTCCTTACTCTGGAAGCTGTGGATAACAGCAAGCTCAGTACACGCCACTCCTGCCAACAAGCAAGCAGCAAGCGAGGAGACAAACCAACCCCTCAAAGAGCGCCAAAGCCTCCCAGCACAGCTCAGCACAAAGGGAAGGCAGAGATTTGTGGCCGTTCTGTTTTGTTTTAAACTAAACTGTTTGGGCCATCCATACCCCTTCCAATTTTTGGTCTCATCTGAGGAAAACAGAGGAAATTAAACTATATGAGTAGAAGGTGGTTTTTAATCACAACCACTTTTTCCCCTAGAGACCAAAAGCATATGCTTGAATTAATGGACTCTTTCCATTAATCAAAGGGCCCAGGATAGATACAAGAGAAGTTAAGTTTTCCTCATCACGCATAAACTTCCTCCAGCTCTCTTCAGCAGTTTCACATGGGGATGATGAAGCCATTCAGCCTAACAAAAGACCTGGCTTGAATCCTGGATCAGAATTCACATACACATTAATTTCTGGTTTTGGCATTCAGACATGATTAACTCTTCTGTCCCTTTTTACATGCCTCTCCTTTAAGATGGCTGAAAAAAAAACAAAAACATTTTAATGCTCCATTTTAAGTACAGAAGTAGGGCTAAATTTGAAACACATGCCTCTCTTCAGCATGGCCTGCCGGGAACTTTAGATGACACTTTCCCCCATTCCTCAGTATTGTCAGATCCCATTCTGACACGTATAATTCTGTCTGCGTTAAAAGCACCAAATTTTATGTTATGGATTCTACTATGTAGGAAAGACCTAGACACAATGTGACAGGATGCTTAGCCCTTTCTGCAGCTCTGGTCTTTACCATGGGAGTCTGTGGCATATCAGACACTTAAAATTTTTCTGCCATGTCAAAGTACAGCTTTCACAGCCCTGCACAGCTGGAGAAGAAATGATCACATGCTATTCCTCCTGGGTCTAAGGATAATCAAGGCTGAACTTGAAGGTATGAAACTATGTGAGATTTAGACACATTCACAAAGTGCATGTAAATGCATGAATACACCTATCTATTTTTCAGAATAAAAGGAATGAATATTTTAAATCCCCAGTCTCTAAACAGGCAGCATTCAATCAACATTATTCCTGTAGCTAATAAGAGCTCAAGGCATCTTACAGATGGACAAGGAAATTCACATGCAAACCTTGGTCTTTCCCACTCATTCTGACAAATTCTAGCTGGATTGCCTTTCCACAGGAATATCACACTCTAGTCCCTGTAGGAATGATTACCTAACTACTTACCTGCATTGAAATACTAAGATGCAGGTATAAATATCAGCATCCACTGAAGAACCAGGAAAGGCCCAGAGCTGATACACCTCACACAGGCTAAAGGTATGTGACTTAGGTTTGTGTTTGAGCTGGGCAAGCAGGCTGACTGAACACGGGCTTCCTGAACTCTGCTCCTGTTGATACCATAAAACATATTTTTTCCCCCCCCTTCTTGGAAGCTACTTCTGTATGCCTGAGCAGTATGCACCACAAAGTAGGTCTCATGGGCAATTATGTATCTAGACCATATAATCATGTCACAAAAAGTATAATTTTCTTTATTGTATGATTTCCTGAGCAACTTTGCCCTGTGAAATCCAGCCCAGGGAGAACTTAGGACTTGGGAGTTTTTCCTGAGGGCTCAGGTGCCAGCTGTTATTTGTGTTCCTGTGCGTACATCTACAGTGATATTCAAGATTGCAGAGAGGATCAGAGCTTTGACTCCACTGGTGGGAAACAGCTGACAGTGCCCCAGGCATCAGGTCCGCAGGTTCCTTTCCAAATAACACCACTTAACTTCAAGGATGTACTGTGCCCTGTAAGACCGATTTCTTCCCATATCTCGTGGGCCGAAGCCGTAGGAGCTCTAGTGCAGGGACCCTCCTTCCCCATGACTACAGCTCTGTACAGGGCCTGGGACTCCATGGCTCTATTACAATGCAAGCACTAATTAACAGCCCAAGCAGGCTTTGTTCAATGGTTTCCAAGCCAAGTTCTTCGCCTTGTGCTGAATCTTTGCCCTGCGTAGCTTTAAGTCTTTAAGTTCATCATTTACTGCAATGCACTAAGTTATATCACAGAAATTTTAGAGGCATGACTCCCATCCACAAGTTACTTTTGAACAATAAAAAGTCATCATATGCTTGTTCCTGTGTTCTGATGAGCTTTGAACTTTAATAAATGATTAATCCTATTTAGAAGTAACTTAACACTGCTTTAACTGCATCTTTCCATGAAGTGTCACTTTGACATCCTCTGTTATGTGCATTCATTGCAACTTTCACACGCTGTAAATTAAGAACATTTACACATGCAATTAGTGTTAAATAAATGCCTGAAGAACTCCTTGGGGATTATGCAATTAGATGGCATCATGGAGTACCCTTTGTACTTAACGCTCACGAAGAAAATCTTCTACCCGTTTTGTACAAATTGCATACTGGGGTAACCACTCTCCTGGCAGGAAGTGCTCAGCCAAATTGCCAAATGCAGCCTTGAATTCATGCATGCTGCCTTCTCCCCAGCTCTCCCATCCCTCCCCCACCGACTTAAGCGAAATTAATATAGAGAAATTTGTAATAAAGATAGTACTTTATTATTAAGTGACTTAATAAAAAACCCCACAGGATTTAAGAACTTGATTTTTTAATGCCATAGTTAAATTATTAAAAAGAAAAAATCTGTCTAGAAAGAGAATACAGCTATGTACACACAGGCCACTTGCACAGCCAGTGACAAGAGACTTAACCCTTTCATATCCTACACTTATTTTATGGTGCATGAAAACTGTAGTCAGTGTATGTGGCAAAGTATGCAAACAGTCTTAGGAGGAGAAATACTTGGCACACTAGAGCGCCTTGCAAGTGGGAGCACGTATTTTATGTATACACCACACATACACACCTAAAGCATACTGAAAATAACAGCAATCTTTTGCCCTGCAACATAGATGTCTGATACTCACCAAAATGATTGGGTAAACACCAAACATAAGCTGTTTGGAGAGAAAAGGACAATGAATTTTTATGCCTTGAAGTTCAAGGTTAAAGCAAATCCAATTCACTCACATTAACACCCATCATTCACAGGCAGCCTAGAGAATAGGGGACATCACACCTTGATAAAATTGTACCTGACACACGGACTTAGACACAAACAAGCAAGAGGTGAGCACAAAAAAAAAAAAAACAAAAAAAAACCAAACAAAAAAAAACGGCTTTGAGAACAGAGTGAAGTTTGAAGTTACACCCTGAGCACTTAAGTCAGCAAAACTACGTAAACCCCGTGCTGACACCAGGACAGGGGTCCCCCCTCATGGCATTTTGTCCTCGACCCTACCAAAATGAACCACTGCTCGCAGAGGTCACCCCCAAAGCCACACACCCTCCTTACAAAGAAGCCCGTTGTAACCAAAAGCTTCCCAAAGCTGGTTAGTGCTAGGATATAATGAAGTTGGTGTAATACATGAACTAGTTCAGGCTGCATTTTACAGGAGAAGAGAGGACCCTGTTTGCAGGGAAGCAGGATTTCTAAGCGCCAAGCATTAAAAAAAAAAATCGGAACAAAAATAAAAAAAAAAACACCAAGCCCCAAGCAACATAAAACAGCTGCAGGGAAGTTGTTTTTCCACTTGATGCAGCCTGTAGAAATTGTTTAAAAGGTACCCCTGTGGATGCGAAATCACCCACTGCAAGAAATCCCAACTTCAGAGTGCCAGCGCCACCTTCTTGTCAAGGAATTTAGTGGCAGGCTCAGAAAACGGCGACCTGCGACTGCCAGCGTTTGCTCGCGTCAAAACCCGCACGGGTTTTTGACTGGTACCCCAAAAGACACTCGGTTTGCAGCACGGGCTGGTGCAGACGGGGCCCGCATCCCGGCCCACCCCGCATCCTCCTGGCCCTGCCGCACGCCCCGGCTCCCGCTCCCCTCCGCGGGGACAGGCAAAAAGCGGTTTTTCCAAAGAGGGTAGCCTAAAACTCCCAGAAAGCCATTTAAAATTAGACTCAACCCAGCCTCCTCCTAAAAGGTGTATTATTTTTCTCGATGCTTTAAGACTGCCTTCCTTTTTCTAATGGGAAGAATAAATGGAATTTTCTTCTGTTATTTTCTTTGATGCAAAGAAACAAATTTTCCCAGTAACTATTCAAAAGCAAAATGTTTCTCCCATCCAAGCAATTTTTCCATAGGTAAACATTCCTACAGCAAAACGTTAAAACAAGCCAAGATGTTAGTGGATGTTAAAAAGATTTTAGGTCTGGTAGAATGTCATATTTGGGGGATATTAAGTTTTATAATCTTCCCCACTCAGAACCAGCAACTCAATGCACTGTTAAATCAGCAAAGGGAAGACTAAAACAGCCATCAGCTCCCTGGAAAAGAGGTTAAGCTCCTCACTAACAAACCCTTCGACCCACCAAGGAGCACCACTGACAAAAGCCCATTGGTAAACCCATCTCCACCTCCTGTGTCCAAAGACTCACGGCTGCGGCTGCTGATTTTGCCTGTGTGAAATGAATCAGCAACACACACAAAAAAAAATTGCATCTTTCGAAGAATTTCAGAGTTACAAAGTGTACCAAACGGATGTCTTCAGAGCTCAAATGCTCTGGTGAGTTACAGACACAGCACAGAGCTGGCGCCAGCAGAGGGGAAAGTTCTGTTTTGTTTCCTCACAGTATATTAAATTTGATGTGAGAAGACATACAGTCCTCAGGGTGTGAGAATAACTTCTGAGCCTCTCCAATTTACTTCTCTGAAGCAACTGTCATCAAGGGGTTCTTCTGATGCCATCTACAATTAAAAAAAAAAATCTAATTCCTTGAAGCATTTTGGGTGCTCTGATCATTTAGTCTATATGCCATCGATATAATTTCACTTCAGTTACCAGATAGTACAAGTAATAGCCTACATGTTTTCATACATCTCTTTCTCCAATTTCCACCTGGGATGGATGTGGAAACAACAAAGTCCCAAAGCAAAACACTAAATATTTCTGTTCCGAGTGTAATTAATGAGGACACATACTCCAAAGATATTTTCTTTTCCAATACAGTTTTGCATCAGATGATTCAGATAAATATTTCTGGATACTAATCCAAGAAATAAGGCCCTGAACATTTCAAGACTTGCTCTCCCCTGCAATCCTGAGGTTAGAAGTGGAATAGCAACAACTGCAAAAGGATGTGACCTTTTAATCACATCCAGGAATCTGGAGCTTGCCTGTCCTCACTGCATGGATTGAAGACATTCAACGAGCAAAGAAAAGAAGCAGAATCAAAAGGAAGTGCACGCTGAGGTTACACATCCATGTGTATACAGGGAAAAATATAGATTTCCCAGGGTAAATAAAGAAGCTTTCGTTGTACTTCATAGCAGAGTTGGCTGCATGCGGTGTTAAAATCTGTCTCACCTATATACGGAACCCATACAATCTTCCTATGAATTTAAGCAACTTCAGCAAAGCAGTTACAATGAGCTGTCTACCTTCTGCTCTTAGAATCCACTGAGATTGCAGCCAGATTGTCAGTGTTAGATTTTTATATACGTAAAACTTGCATATACGTATACGCACCCCTGCAAATAGTTGTTAACTACACAGGGAGAAAAAACGCAAATGGAAAAATAAAAAGGCAAAGAGAGAGGACACTTGAAGAAACACAAAAACAACAGCTGAGAATTTGTCAAATTAAAAAAAGTATTTTCCGCTTTTGAAAACTCTTGAAAGTGCTGATTATTGTTGTGAAATATGACGATTTCACATCCGACTGCCTTCATCTCAGGAACATTCAGTCCTAATACTTTTAACTGCTTAAGAAGAAATACCAGTTTAAGCTCTCCAGCAAGTGTGCACTCATGCCTTCCCTGGGACTCCTCAGCAACTGGCTGCAATACGTGTTTCCCTTCCATAACATGGACTAGGAGCAGTCACACTCTGATGGCCAAAGTAAATTCATGCAGTACAACCTGGAACAGTGCAGCAAGAGCCGGCGTTACTTTGAAAGCAGAGCAGCACTGATGCTACTGAATAACTGCTGGGGCACTGAGGGAAGGCTGACCTTCCTCTCCTGGTCCTGCTGTCACTGCCTGCTCACTCCAAATCACCCTTTCCATCTCTTGGGGAGACATCCCTGGAGGCAGTTATGCTCCTGAGGAGCTCTTTCTCCCTACTTGGAGGACTGCTCCCATGGCTAAAGCTGAAGCCTGCTTCAACCCTACCCATTTCCTGTTAAGAGCCTGTATACATACATATATATATATGTATAATGTGTATATATATTTAATATCAATTACAGGGAAGACAGGGCAGTCTTTCAAACTTCCAATACATCAACATGCTGTACAAACAGGAAGTGGCACTGCAGCAACAGGTCATTAAAAAGCCTGCAGACCAACCAAGAATCAAGAGAGTCCTCTGAAAAAGGGGGTGGATGGGACAGGGGGAATATGAGGACTTTTCCACCACGGCTGACATATCCTAAATCTCACATAGTTTCATACCCTCACAGAAGAGAGATGCGCCTTTCATGGAACTACCCAAGCAAGTAGTGTTGTAAATAATCACTTATTTTCACACTGCCTTTTCCCATAACACCCTCCCTTCTGCTTAATCACCTCTGCTCTTTTCCTCTCCCCTCGATACACACAACATTTCTATACAGGGTGAGAAGAGATGCTCAGAAAGAGGTTCTCTCTCCTTTGGTAGAAGCCTTTCCATGGCAGAGGCACCCTGAAAGCAGCAACCTGACTTCCCCTCCTTGCAGGCTTTAATCCTGTCCCTCTCCCTGCCTTCCACCTTCAAACAACATTATAAAGGGAATTCATGACCAATTCATTTATCAAGAAGCTGACATGGGATAGCCATGATCAGCTGCCAGCTAGAGAGAATCCAAGGGGAGGGGGGAGCTCCGACCCACCCAGGTTCTTGTTCATGACAAAAAGTACCCACTCTAAGATAGAAAATCCTGGCATTTGCAGTATCACTGTGAGTGCTCTCATCTAGAAAGAATCCTCATTAGTATTTCCTATCCCATTAATCAGCTGAAGGTGATATCTTCTAGTTTACCAGTAACATCTGAATAGCAGCTCCATTTCTTTTTCACTTTTTTTTCTTAAAAAAAAAAAAGTAAAATTAAAACCACCCTCCTTCCCCCGAGTATTCACCATTTCATAATCCAGGCCGTCCCAATGCAGCACGAGTATGCACACAACCGGCTATGTTTTTTAACATCTGCTTTTCATTTTCTTAACAGGAAACCAACACAATTTCCATGACAAAGGAGGATTCTGGTGTTATACTCTCATTTATCTGTCATGTGTACACTTGGCAGCATTTGATCTTTATTCTCTAGACGCTTAAGAAATAATCTAGGAATTATTGCTTCTTGACAAGACAAACAAATAAGGCTATCTATAAATAAACCACAGTGAGAATGGGGGGAGGGTCACTTCACACCCGCAGAGGGACTGCCTCAGGGCTAGTTCTCGTTTATTTTTTGGCCATCGCTGGGGATCAGGAGGTCACCCTCCTTTCTGAGCCCTTTTGTACGAGGCCATGTGCAGGGAAGACGGGCCCTCACACAAAACACCTCTGAAGAAATTGGCTGACTTTTTTCCCCCGTTCTTGCCAGTCTCCCTGACAGGGAGTTGGGTTTTAGTGGGACTGGGGAAGGCAGGAGGTGACATCCCAGCAGGCAGCATGGCCCCCGCTGCCCCCTCCCCAGTATCTGTGGTACTGGCAGCCAGGCTTCGCTTGCAAACCAGAGGAAAGAACAGGTTTTGCGTGAGCTCTTTAACCTCATCTCAGCTCTACGAATTTCAGTTTGAAAATCCGGTAAGTGTGATGTTCTTTAAATAAACTGCAGGCACAAAAACATTGTTCAGTTTATGCTATACTCATGTAGGGCATTCTCACTAGCGCCCACCAGATGCTGCTCAAATTTTTTGTTTTTCTTTCTTTCTTTTAAATTTTAGTTTGTAGCATCTCCCCATGGCTATTCGTGTTTGCCTTGGGCCTGATCCAAACAGCTATGGGAGGAAACAGCCAGGACGCCTATTGACTTTTATAAAAGTTGAATCAGGGCCATGGGCAGTAATGGATACAATCCACCAAGACTTTTTTGAAGGCTGTGAAATTAATATCAGCCCCTTGATTTACATGTTACTAATACAACAGGTACGTTTTTAAAAGGACAACCTTTCTTTTTTCCTCTCTCTTGCCTTCTATGTGAGAATGTTGCTCACTATAGAAAGATACATTTGTAAAGAAACCTTCAGATTCCATCAAAGAGGAGTTTTATAAGGAAATCATTTCAAGACAGAAAATTAAAAGACACTAGTTAAAATTGTTCCAGTTTAATATCTTCACTGTCAAATTATGAGATTGACCCTGCAAATGCTTCATCACGGCTGGGATTTTCTTGGAAATGAAGAGCACAAATCAGCTGAGTGCATGTTCCAAAGTCATTTATAGCCAGATGCAATTAAAATAAAATGGTATATTGCCTACCTCCCTGTGGCATCCAGAGGCTGGAGGTGTCTCAGATTTCTATACAGTTAATGAGAGTTAGGAACCTCAGTATAGAAGCTAAATCAGCCTTTGAACAAGGAGACACACATGACATAAGCGTGCTCAGCATGCAGCTACTTGAAACCACCCAAGAGAAAACGCTGAATGCAAGACGTTACCCCAGATATTTACCCCTTCCAGGGTTTCTGCCCTTCATTCCTTGCTACAGCAAGGTTATCTTTCCCTATATAAGATCAGCAGCCTGGGACATCTCTTCACAAAAGACCCTGCCATGTTTTTCAAAGACTCACGCAGAGGTTACCCTTTTAAATGATGTTTGGTACCACAAGCCACGTTAAATGTAATAACTTGGTGGTTGGAGCATTACCTTGGGAAGTGGGAACCTGGGATCTAAGTCATTTTCAGCCTGAGGTTGTCCAAATATGTAAGCAGTCAAAAACTGGCCAGAGAGATTAAATGCCCAAATGGGAGAAGTATCCAGACATAGGCTAACAATAGCTCTATTTTTATGTACAAACTTATTTATATTCATCTTACTTAAGCTCATTTCCTTATTAAAAAAAGCTATTTTTGTCCAGACAGACCTGCCTGAGGTTTGCCAAACCGTAACAACTGAACTTTTTTAAAGCAGAGATTTAATGCCAGAGGTGGTCTTAAAAAAAACACACCACAAAACAATTTACAAGAAACCCCTTGTTTTGTAACCTCCCTAAAAATAGAGAAACAAAAGGCTTAATCAACTTGGGCCATTTAAAGAAAAAAATCATGCCTTGGCTCAAGGAATCAACCTCACTCAGGATTTGCATTTATAATCAGTTAATAAAAAAAAAAAACAACCAAAAAAAACACCACACACCAAACAAAAACCTTAAAAAACCACAAAAAACCCAACGCAAAACAAAACAAAGCAAAACAGGAAAGTGTAGTTCTACGCGTTATTTTTTCCCCTCTTCATGGCTGTTAATCACATGAGCAACCTCACTAAATCTTCTGAGTATTTCTATTAGTTAGAGCTCCATATTTTAAATAAGTGATATATAGTTTGGCCTACAGACAGCATAGCAAAGACATCTGGAAAAAAAAATCTTTGTAAGCATACATATTAATATTGGTGTCTTTATCAGACTATCTATGGTGTTAAAAATATGCTCAAACAGTTGGCACCACATGGGGAGAACAGCAGAGAAGATCTGAAAAAGGTTAGAATGGTATGGCCAATTAAAAAAGAAAAAAGCAGCTTTTTAACCTCTTTTGGTAATTTCTTTGCATTATTTACATATCCTTTTTATTAGTTAAAATAATATTCAGCAATATAAATATGCCATACAGAAAGAATTAGATAGAATAGGTGGAAAGTGACAGTACCTGAGAGGCAGTTTTCCATTTAAACACTTATTTACAGGAAATTTTATATTTTTGACTGTCCACCAGGAAAATTTTAACAACATATGCAGTTTTAGGTGAATCCAAGTCAAGATATTTTAGCTGTCAAGAAGCAACAATTTATTTGGGGTCAGTTCAGCAATAATTTGCCCCTGACTGAGATGCAACAATGATTCATGGAAAACTATAGATTGGATGTCTCTTTCTGTTCACCTCCATGGGCTGGCTCCATGCTAGATGTCACCTCCAGTGACCTCCACAGTCTTCCCTTTAGCTGAATCACAAGTAGTGGACGATAGAAATCCTACAGACATAGTATATTATGGGAAATGCAGTCCAGCTGTAAAGAGTGAACCACAGCAAGTGACTTCTAGTTAGTACTTTCCAGTCTTCAAGCTTGTTTTCCCTTCTCTCAAGCCTCACTCATCTCAGCCATTTTTCACCCGACTAAATGAAATGAGTTTTCACCTATGAGTAAAATGATTAAAATAACCTGAGTGGTTTAAAAATAAGCCTGTGCATATTGACTACTCTTCTAAACCAAGCTGTATCTTCCTCCCATGGCCACTTTTAGTAGGTCTGTGCAAATAGAGCACAGGTGGGGATCTTGGTTTGGGAAACAAAGATGGCACTTCACATCATTATTTCTGTCTTACACCAGCCTTATAAGCTTTGTGTTCATTGGCTTGATACAAATGCTGCTATTAACAGGCAATCCTGCAGTGCATTTGTCCCTCAGGACCTTGCAAGTGGGATTCCTATTAGAGCTACTAATTGAAGGTGAAGCAAAAAGAATGAAGGATCTATTCAGTTGGTTCCTCCAGGTCCCAATACTTGTGCTTTTATACAGTAGATAAATTGCACTAGGTCTACTCTAACAAACAGAAACTTGGAATAAAAGCGGGCCTACAATATCATTCCATTATCCTGTCTTTGTCCACTGCCAAAGCAAGTATTACATCAGTTATTATAGGTGCATGCATGTGCACGCACTCTCCGCACACATTTTGTAAATGTACCTTTATACAGGGAATGTATGAACATATGTATGTGTGTATAGAAAACCTACTCAGTTAGCATGTGGCTCACAGACAGCCTTTCCTGCCATCTAACTACAGCTATAAATGAATCATAACTCCAGCAAAAATTTCTGCTTTCAGACTCATGGAAAATATGTTATTTTTGGCTTATGTCAGAGAAAAGCAGGGTGATAAAAGAGTGGGTACAGTACGGTCCAAGTTCATCTGCATTTTCATCTGTACATGTCTTTTGAGACCTCTCTAGGTCCTGTTTGCTTGCATAGACTCAAAAAGCATACTTTATGTTTACATTTATTCTGTTTTATCACACTGCAGATGTAAAGAACCCATTTAGGAGCGTCCATTTTTTATATACTATATACATAAAATATAATGATCTACAATTTGGTTCTATGATCTGCATAAATATTAATCAGTCACTTAAACTACAAAAGTAGCTATTTTGAGCAAATTATATAGAAACCTTAATATTTTACTTTATTTTTGCACCATTCTTCATCCATACTCAGAGGAGGGAACTTAACCCTTAAGAAAATCTATGTGAAATGAAAATTACCCATCGCTTTTCACAGTGCTACCATAAAAATGGATTCCAACAATTAACAGAAATAGCTTTCTAATATATCCTGTCACCTGTACTCCTAGACAAGCAAAGATACCTCAGTAGTGCTGCCATCCAGAGGAGAAGAGACATGTAAAGGGCAGACAGCTTTAACAAAATGAGAAGTCTCACCCTCAAGATCTTTCTCCACAATGATGCTTCCTCTGAAACAAACTCAAAAGAAACTCTAGTACAATGTTTTTGTTACTGAATTATATGCCACTCCTTCATCCAGCATTCTAGCCAGACTGCACATTCAGAGCTGGCACTCTCTGCCATCATTTCACAAATCCAAAATGCTAAAGACAAAAGCTTGGCAAGACAGAAAATTAGATCCAAATACTGCAGAATGTGGGGAAATAAAAATCTGAGATGTGTAGTTCATGACATGGACTAGTGCACTCTTCTTGCTTTTCTCAGAATACCTTGCTTTCATAAACGTGCTTCCTCCTCTTCCTGCCAGAAAGTCCCAAGACAAGCACTTGCAGCTATGCTAGCCTTTTTTTTGCACTACTGCATGCTAGCAGTGAAGTGACTGGCTTAAGTCTCAGCTGTTGTCACATCTTGCCCCAGCCCTGGACCTCCAAACTACATGTACTCCATCCCACCCCATGTCATATTAGTTCCCCTGCTCCCTTCCTTCTAAGAAAAGACTATTAACATTTACAATTGATCCAGTCATCCTGTGAGCACCTGGGAGGGGTGGCAATGCAGACTCAGACCAGGTGGATCCCTTCCTGAAATCCCTCCTGAGGTTCCTCAACACACCTCCTTAGATCCACCTCATGGAGGAAGACAGGGCACATATATCCAAGGAGAGGCACCCAGGAAGAAAGCAAAGCCTGTTTTCCTTGTTGTGATTGACACCACCTTGCAGTTTCAACAGACAATGCTCTAGATGCATTATGATGTCTAAAAACTGTCCACAGGGGAAGCAAAAGATTTTCCTAGTACAGGAAAACCTTCCAGTTAGTGGAAGGCTACTCTGGTGTTAGCTCACTGAGCCTCTTTCTTATAGGGGTTAGGGAACAGAGGGCATTACTCAAGGGTGGAATAGCATGGGAGTTAAAATATTTTCTTTCACTACAAGGTTGTTGCTTGAAACTGGACATGCACCAACTTACAATGCAGCATTTTTAGTCCTGCTGTCAGCTCAAGACTGATCGACAGAAGCTCCTCTTCTCTGAGACCCAGTTTCTTCCCTAACCTCCTTTTGTGTGGTGATGAACTACAAATGCAATACTTCTACTGTAAGGTATAATGCAGCTAAGCAGTTCATGTGGGGGGTGCAAAACTTCCTTAAAGTTTCAAGCATCTATCTGGTCTATGAAGCTTGTTTCAGAAAAAAAGTCACATGTAAGACTATAATAATTAATAAGTAGTGATTATGAGACTTCAGGAGTAGAGAAGGATAAATAAACCATGAGTCATGGCTAGCACCTCCTCCCATACCTACAGACCTCTACAAACAATACATCTTTGACATACTTTACCAGCAGATCACATACACGTTTCCATGCTTTCTACCCCGCTGGGTATTACTACAGCAGGGTCACTAATCTTTCAGCTTTAAATCCCAGACCGAGCACCCACTTTTATAAGCAAAAAATCAACAGGCTAGTGGCTGGCACCATGGAGTAGGTGCACAGAATTAGATAGCACAATAACCTGATCATCACTAACCTTCCTGCTAAGTCCTTTATCTCATAGGTAAGAGGAAGATTTGTTATGGCCTCTGGCAAAGAAGAGTGCTTTGATGAATCAGCTTCAGCAAAGGAGACAGTGATTTTCGGTCTTAAGTAAGATATCCCCGCTTTCTGCTAAGCTTTGGGCATCACAAGTATTTCTCTCTCTCCTATGGTTAAAGTAAAAATACTTCTACACATGGGCATCAATCCTATAATCTTCAGTGGAATTTCAGTCTCCTTATCCCACAGCTGAGTTTGGTCCACAGAGTGCAAAAATAAATTTGCTTTGCCAGTTTTCAGCAGTGTACCAGCCACCAACAAAAACTGCTCCTATTAATGATTAAATGGGAAACTTTACAGTTCCTCTCCCACACAGGTTTTTGCAGACCTTTTTGGCATGACATTGAAAGAAAAAAAAGTATAACTGCGGCTGCTTTTCCTTTAGACCAAAAACTATGTTTTCAGTTAGTTATGTTTTCACATTTGGATTGGAAAAAAGCTCAAACAGAGTTTCACTCCAGCAACTGAGTCAATATACAACATGCTCCTGCTTGTATGAGAGAAATAAGCATGCAAAAAGCTACACAGAGACTTGAAGGGATAATGAATGTTTGCTTGTAGAATCTGCCAGGGGGTGGATGGTGGATAACAGAGCTCACCTGCAAACTACCTTGTACGCCAGTTGCATCACTTTAATCTTTGGATCATGTTCTGCCACAGGCTGTGTCCTGAGCTGCAGCACTGCTGGTACAGGAGCATGGCACTCAAATATAGTACGGGCACAGCTTATAAAAGATGTTCAATGTTTTGATAAAACTAAACTAGCTATAGCATTAAAGAATAATTTGACAGTGCAGCCATGCCTCTATTGGACAGTTCAGCTGGGATTGCTGAGCTGGACAGGACTCACACCTATTTGTATGCAGACTGACACAGCTATGCTGGCAGACTTCCCTAGTACAGAGCTGGCCTCAAAGGAGATGAGGACAACTGAGAGGAAAATTTAGTTCATGCTGGACAGTTTTCAAGTATAAAGTGATTTTACAGAGTGAAATGCAAAGTGTTTTGTCTATTCTACTGAAGAGGCCTCAAGAGTGCTGAAGGCCATGGGGGCCAAGTGGCAGGACACAGTTCACCTTCAATATAGCTAAACTCTCCATCTACCCTAAATGTGCGCCCCATCTCACTGTCTGTTGGGTTTTGCCCCTGGCCTATGCTGTTCCTTGGAGCTTGCCCAAGGACTTCCTAGGAGACTGCCAGTTGGCATGGACCAAAACTGTGCCAGGAAACATGCTAACAATGAAAACAGTATGGGGCACCTGCAGAAGAGTGCTCAAGGCTACAAGCAGGACTTGTTGCGTTTCCTGGTATAGACTTAGCCTTTCCACACACCACTATAATAAATGAATAAATTCTCCATAGCATGTAGTTTATCTTGGAGAGCTATAGGAAGTGTAGCCCACACTCGGTTCTTAGACACCTCTGCATATCAAGTAGCTCAAATGCCAGTGAGCACTGCACTGGAATTCTAATCTCACATGATGAGTGACCTATTTTGAGTTATTTTTCTGTTGCCATATAGACACAAAGATAAAATGCATGAAAACAGTAGTGAACGACACGTTGTCTGAGATATCTTTATAATAATTCATTTACTTTGTAAATAATGTTTCAAACAGCCTATTGATTCAGATTTTACAAGAAATGCAACATATCAGCTTTGCTTTCTCCACAATAAATATTTTTCAAACATATCTGATACAAGTAATTTTTTTCCTTTCATGGAGGTAATGAAATATTATGTAATTATATACCCTTCACAAAATAACACTGTTTGGGATGAAGAATTTTCAGAGCTAGAAGATCTCTTCTGTAGATGGATACAGACCTAGCGAGCAATGAGAGTGGCAGGTGGGGGTGAGGATTTTCACAGAATTAGGCTGGCTGGGGAAGTGGTCAGTCAACCGCTTACATACACGAAATAGTTTAACTTCAGAATGACATACAGGTCTCTATGCTCATTGCATTTAGTTCTTGGTGTCTCATGTGACAGCAGCACCAAAATATACCAGCTACATTTCATAGCACAGAAATGTCAGTACCTGGTCACCTGCTGAGGTCATTTAACCTGTCACTGAAAAACCGTCACTGCCTGGATATCAAAGCTTATAGACTATACTCCTCTGAGCCAAAAGATTAGCCCGTGACTTAAGAGTGCAGGCTGACAGATGTAGAACACATCTCAGAAGACAGAGAAACACGAAATAACTGAGGCTGGGATGGATTTCTGTTTGTCTACTTCAAGCCCTAAGTCAAAGCAGAGCCAGCTTGAGAGTTACATCAGACCGGTAAGTACCAGTAAAGTTTTAATAACCTAGCCTCCAAGGACAGGGATTTCACTGCATTTCTGAGAAACTACTCCAGTATTTAACCATCCTCTTAAGTCCCAATTATCCAAGAGGCTTGTTCTCTACCAAGATACATAACTTACTAATGAACAATGTTCAAAGATCACCCTTTTACACAAGATTTTTTCTACATAACTTCTGTAGGCAATTTTTTCCTGTGACAGAGTATAGAATTACTCTCTCCTTGTATTTCCACAAATAATATTTGTATTATATTAGAATGTTTTGATCCTATCAAATTGAAAGCAAGAAAGAATTAGTACCAGGAAAGAGTTCACATTAGTAGTACAAGCCTGTGAACATGATACACAAGACATGTATAAGAACAGAGATAATACACTAAGACAAGAGAAGCAGAGGATAAAGTCAGGACACTATATTGCCCACAAAGCTCAACCAACCATAGCAGTATACTATTATAGTCCACTTACACTCCAAAACTAAGAAAGTGTTATGGCCCAGTTGTGCCCCAAAAAGACACAGAAAAAATGAAATCATACACTTGTGTGTTGATACCAGCTTTCTCAACAAGAAGAAAACAAACAGACCAAAAAAACCCCAAACAACATTATTTGCTTTGCTTTTTCATTGTCAGGATCTGAAAGCCACAGATTTCAGTTGTACAGCCACCTCTGATTTTGCAGTATCAGAGATAACAAAAAGAGGGGTGAACAATCAATATGTTTCAGCAAAGAGCGTACTATGCTCCTTTTCCCATTATACCTCAATAACTAGAAAAAGGACTTTAGACTTTCAACATATAAACAAGCATAAACATACAGTGTGAAGTATCCTGATTTATAAACCCCTTTACTGTACTGTAGCAATTCCTGGGTATTTTAAGTAAACACAGAACAGCATACAAGCCTATAGGCTACATCCTACCTTCTCTCCATTTTCCCCATTAACCTTTAGCATCATCACTGCTGCCTTACTGGAAGTGCTGGAGCAAGGAAAGAACCTCTTAAACATGAAGAAAAAGAAGCAGCCTACAAAGTATCTTCTAAAACCTGTAATAGCTTCACCCCAATCAACCAAGATAAGAAGCCTGATTTTTACACAGCTTTGCAGCTTGTATAGTCATTTACACATTTGTAAAACATTACCAGTTGATGGGGTAGCATTTTGCACCCACTTTGCACTCACTTCGAGAAAGTGTAAATGACTATGCAAGGTAAAAGACATTGGAGTAGGATTAGGAGAGGGCAGCTCAGGTGTTTTAAATGCTTAATTACTTTTAGGACTCAAATTCAGATGTTCCACCTAAAGGACCATATTAACTAAAAAGTTTTGATATTTGAATCCAGATTAGAAATAGCTGCAACACAAAAGACATTGAGGTACTTACCACCAGAGAAATACTTATTTAAAAGTATATTAAGGCACGTTACATTTCTTACTCATATTAGCACATTGCTTAGGAGTCTTAATGACTGTATATTCATTCAGTCTTTCTGAGAAAGGACCCAGGACATTAGATTAAAAGAACACTAACTCAGGGAAAAAAACAACCACCAAATACTTTTCTTCTGTGTTAGCAAACTGAATCAGTTTGTCAAGGGACCAGAGAAAAACCAGATGAGGCTAATGGGAGTGCAAGCACGAGCATCAGGCCAAAGAGCAGCCAAAAGGGAAAAAAAACAACAGGCCTGAGTCACCAGATCTGCTCTCTCATCAGAGCACCCTGAAGTACAGTAGAAGGTAGGGAGCCAGAAAGCAGAGCAGAAGGAAGCACTGAAGTGATAAAGCTATGACAATAGGCAATTACCTTGATATGAGAGGTATTATCCCAGTTTCCAACCTGATGCTCATCTATTTATTCATAACACCAGTGCAGAGATGCAGGTCTTTCAGTGCTGGAGTGTGGTGCCACTTCTGTGCACTTGAGTATCTCAGGTGATACACAGAACAACAAGATCCTGAGGGATCTGAAGATCTCAATTGGGCATGTACAGAGCCATATGTACGCTTTGCTGCCAAACATGTTGGGATCTTATTTAATATAAAAGTATAAACAATAGGGTTTTTAAATATGAAAGCATTAAAAATGTGCTTATGGCACGTATTCTAAATTGCAATTTATTCAAGTTGAGTTTTAAGATTTTAATTTGTCCGAGTTGCATTTCTGTGCTCAGCCCAGTGCTACGGCAGTTTTACTCTCTAAAGCTGGTGTTTCACCTACAGTTAGTTCACGTCAGCTCTTCAGCTGAGCAGTGACCACAGCCTGCCCTATCCCTGTTCCCAGCTCCTTAGCTCCACAGTTTTATCCATCTTGTCAGTGTGGCTGTTTGGGTGGCTTTATGGTAAACTTTGTGACAGAAGGCAGAGGATGGGGTGCTACTTTTGAAAGCCATGCTACCTCATGCCCATTTAAATAAGTGTATTTGAAACTGTACTTTAAATCTCATGGAGCGATAATCCTCCAAAATAGTCCTTGCCTACTCTGTGAACCTGGTTATCCATTGCTTTTCAGCTTGGGGGCTCATTTACCAGCTCTGGGATGAAATACAAGGTTAAACAAAACGTGAATGTCATCAATGGACACCCAGTTAGCATAGGTGCAAATAACTGCACTAGGAACAAGATAATGTTCAAGCCAATTTGTTGAATTTCAGGTTTTGTTTTTCTAATTTTTACAGGCTCTGGACTGCAAACCCTCTCTAAGCAGTGGTTCTGTTTTCCTATGAAGACAGCAGGATCAGGCCATGCTTCTGACCAGCATCATTACAAAGGATATGGGAAGCAGGGAGGAAGTTTTCTCCAGGGAAGAGTAAAAATTATCCATGGCGCTGTACCAAACAGAAAGCCCACAGAGCTTCTCTGGACCAACACTTACACAGCTGAAGCTCTTTTCAGCTGGTCTGGAGACATTTACTTTGAACTACTATTTTTAGTGTTTTATCACTTGTCCACAAAAATTCACTTAGACTGAAACCTGGCACTCAAAGATATGATATAGGACTGTGAAGGGTTTCATCAAAATCTTTTAATATAAAAAAAAAAAATAAAAAAGAGAAATATATTTTGTTTAATTTTAAGTTAAACTTGCACAAAGAAAAACAAACAGGCTTCCCAGTTTGAACTGCTTTCCCTCCCCTGTGCTTGTGTAACTTAAACAAGCTTTTATTTAAAACATGATATTTTCCAGACCCTTAAGACCTTTGCTTGAATTAGGCATTTCTGGAATTTCTGATTTAAAATTGAAATGACTGAGTAGCAAATACAGCAGAATAAGAACACAAGCCCTGTGCTTTGGTAACTTTATTTATAGCATGTTTTACTACATGTATCAATATTAAAATCTCTCTCTAAAGTTTAACTAAGGATTGAAATAATACTACAGGTAAGATTACAACCCCACTGAAGTATTCTGTTGGTTTTGGGTTACGGCAGGCTATGGCACATCACAAGACCAATGCCCCATTTTATCGTTAAACAGCCAGAGTGTTTCTTTGGGCCACAATTCACTAACATATTTAAGTGTGTGGCTAACTTTAGTTATCCAACTAATTCCATCAGTTTCAACAGGTCTATTCACTTGCTTTATGTCAGACAAGTGCTCAAACATTTTACTGGACTTGAGCCCATCTCAGCTTTAAAGAGACCTCCTTCTTTAATTGACTGTCTCATCCACCATATCAGGAAGATACTGGGCATCCTGGGGAATTCCTAAGGGCATGAACAGATCTTACAAAAAATGTTAGAGAAAAGATAAAGACCAAGAGGCTGCCTCTTCAAGTGAGAAAAATTGTATCTAACACTGACTATTTTCATTAAAATATCTTGGATTAATAACATACTGTTGGCCTTAAATTTGAGTTTCCTGGCTTTGGTGGGAATATGACACAAATTTAACTTTACTTAAACACAGAGCCTTTTTATTTTTTTTCCTTCTTTTTTTCTTAATTCATTTAACATGCACTCCCTTTGGTTTCATTATGGAGCAAATTTTGAGCAAGTATAAATCCTGGGAGTTTTACTACCTAATTAAAAACATGTTCCTGTTCCACACATTGATGGGAAACTCATGTCTCAAAGGGTTAATTAACAGTCTTTACACATTCTGTATTTAGCTCAGGGTACAAAGCCAAACACATAAATAACATCTTAGACAGAAACAGGAGGTGCAGATGGTTTTCAAATTTGGTTCTTAGTGCATTTTACACTAGCCAGAAATATGTACTGCATAAAACCGAAACAATGACTCAGTAACCATACTTAATGCACAGTTATATTTAAAATGTTCTTCCCCTTTTGCAACTTCATATCTTTTAGGCTTATAAAATAATAATTGTAAGCTTGTTACAGTCAGATGTCTGTAGGCAAGAAGCTTTGGGACAGGAGTGCAACAAAGATCTTATAACTGAGAGAGATAAATGACAAGTATGAAACTACACTGTTGTGTACATAACAGATAATCATCTGACAAAAACAAAATTAAACACTGGGGTGACAACAGAAATTAGCACACTGATTTACCAGCTCTCCATTTACAAAGCAAACACCCTATAAAATAGCACTAATTTGGCATTAACTTTAAATGAAGCAGAATTATTAACTGAGAACACAAGCTTAAAAGAAAAGTGAGAGAGGATCTTTCTGAGACGCAAATGCTTAAAAAAATTCCATTACAAAGGCATAAAATGGAACATCAGCCCACACAAGTCCTGCTAGTCCCCCCATCACTTGCTCTCACTTACATAAATATTCTATTGAATCCAAATGGCAAAGGGACCTGGTAAAAGCTGACATTAATTGACACAGCTGAATGAGACCATTGACTGAGGGGCTGCTAATTGGGTAAAAGTGTTTGCAGGTTTGAACTCACATATAGTGTGCTATGGGATAGTGGAAGTGAAGGAAGCATGAGACGAATACAGAAGACAGCCAGACCATCTCATTCCCTGTTGTTACTAGTTATTCTGTTCTGACAATGAAGTGGCCTTGGGCATGGGACATGTCATGACATTTATGTTTAATTCTAATGGCTCTTAATGGGCCTTAAACTTTAACTAACCTCTAAAGGTGCCATGAAAGCGAGTTAATTTTTAACCGGTATTTTGTAAGAGATCCGTTTAGTGTACGTTTACAGATTTGTGAAATGCCAATTACCCATGTTCTTGGAGTAAAAATTGCAATTTAGGATTGCAGTCATCTTGGACATAAAAAACAAGTATTCCTACAAACCACCTACAGCTAAACTAACACTCCACTTCAGAACTACAGCTCCAGCTAAATTGTCTGTCCTCCCATATCAGAGCATCTGCCTGAAAAGGGGGCTCCAGTGTGTGGTTTCAGAGCAGACATAAACAATTCTCTATAGACTTGACTTAAAATTGAAGAGCTTGTGTTTTTTATGGGCTGACTATAAGCTGCTGTTGTCCTACTAAGGGTTCCTTTCTCAGTACACTGACGGTTTCAGAAGCACCCATGCATCTATCTACAGCCTTTAATTCCTTTAGTGAAGAGGCAACCTTGATACCTCGGTGTCTGGTATCTAAAGGCCAGGATCTGTAGGCCCCTGGCTTCTTGCTTTAGATCCTCTCAGGAGCATGTTTGTGAACACTCTTCTGCTTCTAAATCACTTGGACATCACTGGATGGTTTTTCTAGCTAGAAAACATGGCAAATCATCTGGAATCTGACACTTAAGAGGAGGAGATTATATGTCTATTACCTCAAATGAAAATGGGGAGATTTTGCTGTAAGACTATATAAAGGAATGTAATTTGCTAAGACTTCAGACCACTGAGTAACACCTTGCAAATCAGCTCACCTAAGGAAGCCCAGACTCGCTAAATGGGGTGCAACTTGTGCCAAGTACTGCATGAACCAGCATTAAACACTCATCTGTCAATGAGAGGCATGTTTCTCTCTCTATGCAGAATACTAATCTCTTCTTCCTGCTTTATCCAGAAAATGATAAAAGCATGGCAGTGTCCCCTAGCTAGAGTCGGTAGTATTCATTGAGAAAGAGCATTTTCCTACTTCTTTCAAGAGTAGGAAAGCACTCTGGCAGCACAAAGGGTGTAACATCAGCATCCTGGATGTCAGGGCTAAGGTCCAGGCCCCAGTTTCATTGTAAAAGATGAAGCAGGTTGGCACAATGAATAAGGTGTTTGGTGCCCACGCCTATGATGTGGAGACTGGCACCGTCTCTGCCCTGTGTGCATGTTAGAGGACTACCTGATATCATCCTTCTTTTTCCTCCTCCCACTTCTGGGTTAGGGTCAGCACTGTCCCAGGGAAAGCTTGACTCCCTGCCATCCTTGAGATGGCAAAATTGCAGGAAATAATGCTGCAGTACTGTGGCAACAATGCAGCAAATCATGCAAGAATTCTAGGAGAAGGGGGATTCTATTTTAAAACAAAGCTGATTTCGGTCACACCCCCATACCCCCACTCACAAGTGCTAAGGTTTGTTGCATGAGTGGTCTGCCCAGCATGCAGGCACCCAGATGCTCATACCCAGGTGTCCTGTCCAGGCTTCTCTGCAGTGACACAGAGGACCTGTCAACTACCAACTCCTCCTCATGTCTCCTCTTCTTCCTCAGCTGGCAACCCTGTACTGGTTTTGGAAGTGCCTTTTTGCACCCTTCAGGGGATGACAGTGATTAATGTCTCCATCCTGTTCCACCTCTGTGAGTCATCAGGACTTACTCACTCTACTTTGTCTCCCAATCTGGGTGACTTGAAAAGCTGCACACACATGTGTGCTAGGATCCTGATGACCTGCTAATCCAGCTGCCATCAGCACATGCCATTTTTATAACCCTTCTCCAACTGTTTACTCATTCTGATGTTTCTGCAACTGGACTTGTCCATTTGCTCTCCTAAGATACTAATTTTAACGTTTCTACCACAATTCTCCATAGCCCCACCAGCTTTGGTGGGTCATTTGTAAGTAGCACGTGGAACTTTTTCTGTTGCAGCCTCTGTGTAACCAAGTTGCCTCGGTCAGCAGGACGCAGCCTTTTTGGTTATGTAAAAGGGAAGGGGACAGGACCCTGCCTGATATTCTGGAAAATGAAGTACACCCACAAAGGATACAGCCCCAGTGAATGATAACAGCTGATGATTCTGAACATATGGGAAATGAGAAGTAAATTTGATGCACTGGATAGAACAACACTCCATAGCCAGAACAAGCAAACATAGTCAGAAGAGATCAGAGGTAATGAGTATGGGAAGGAAAACAGCAAGTATAGTACAGAGCAGGAGTTCTTTCTATTTCAGGTTAGCCCCTGAAGAAGACAAAAGAAAGAAGGAAAGAGATACCAGGTGAAGAACAAAGTGTGGATGAAAGGAAGTCCCTTTCAAGCAGAAATATCTGTGAGTACTCTGGAGGGAAGCTGAACTTCTCACTAAGGGGAGTGCAAGTTTGAAACAGAAGAAGACTAGGAAACAATGTTTGTGGCAAACAGAAATACAAGTTACTGCATATCTTGCATATGACATTATCTCATACAATTGTTCTTGGTCAGAATACCACAATAATAGAGACAGAACCACGAGCCTAGCGCTCAGCCCAAAGGGATTTCCAGAACAAGGACGAGAGGGACGAGGAGGCATTTATGTAGGCAGCCACTCGCTATTCCACCTATAGTAACAAAACCCTTATTCATATTCTGGCCTGCCAGTAAATACCGTAGGGCTCCATGTGGGACCTAAGTGCGCACCTAAAATTTAAAGCAAGTGCTTCTCTGAATCACAGAATCATTAAGGTCGGAAAAGACCTCTAGGATCATCAGGTCCAACCATCAACCCAACACCACCATGCCTCCTAAACCATGCCCTGAAGTGCCACGTCTACACATTTTTTGAACACCTCCAGGGATGGTGACTCCACCACCTCTCTGGGCAGCCTGTTCCAATGCCTGACTACGCTTTCAGTAAGGAAATTTTTCCTAATATCCAGTCTAAACCTCCCCTGGTGCAGCTTGAGGCCATTTCCTCTTGTCCTATTGCTAGTAACTTGGGAGAGGAGACCAACACCCACCTCACGACAACCTCCTTTCAGGTAGTTGTAGAGGGCAATAAGGTCTCCCCTCAGCCTCCTCTTCTCCAGGCTAAACCACCCCAGTTCTCTCAGCTGCTTTTCACAGGACTTGTTCTCCAGACCCTTCACCAGCTTCGTTGCCCTTCTCTGGACACACTCCAGCACCTCAATGTCCTTCTGTACTGAGGGGCCCAAAACTGAACACAGGATTCAAGATGTGGCCTCACCAGTGCCCAGTACAGGGGCATGATCACTTCCCTGCTCCTGCTGGCCACACTATTCCTGATACAAGCCAAGATGCCGTTGTCCTTCTTGGCCACCTGGGCACACTGCTGGCTCATGTTCAGCCGGCTGTCCACCAGCACCCCCAGGTCCTTCTCTCCTGGGCAGCTCTCCAGCCACTCTTCCCCAAGCCTGTAGTATTGCATGGGGTTGTTGTGACCCAAGTGCAGGGCTCAGCACTTGAATAGTTATGGCCTTCAGCACAAGTTGAAGTCCTCTGCTGTAACGTATAGAGCAATATCCAGGTCTTATTTGGGTCCAAAAGCTGCTGTAAGATGTATAGAAATAGAATGCATGCAGTGGGTCCAGTGTGATAGTTGGTGAGAAAAGAAAACGAAGAAAAAAAGAAAAGTGGAGTGCGTCCAGAAAAATATGAATGCAAGATAATGCAGCACAAAGGTAAGGAACAGAATGTATAAAGAGACAGAGAATAAGCAGTTACGTCTCTTAACTCTCTGATATTAACCCTGTATTCCAACTCTATTACAACATCTCTCAAGTGTCTTGCTCAGTTTTCCCCTTATTGCTCTCCTCTCTCCCCAACCACCACTTGAGTCAAATAACTGCTTTCCGTTCCCCTCACCTAGTTATTTTTAGGAGACTTCAGGTTTTCCCGGCCTGTTTAGTTCTCTTGAACCCATCCAACAAAAATATAGGCATATTTACCCAGGATAATATAGACATTTCAGTACTAAATGCTTAATTTTAGGGTTCATTGTTGCTACCCACTAAACCTTATGCATTTCATACTGTAATAACTGAACCATGAAAATTACAGCTAATTTTGAAGCACTGCTGGGGACAGGAGGGAGAGGAAAAGAACCCTGGAATTAAAAAATTACTAGCACAGTCTGGTTAGAAAACTGATGATTTTCCACATCTTGTTGTCTACAAAGAATACATGTGAATGTAGTGACTTTTTTTCTTTAGGTTTCCACTCTGAATTGCTCACCTTGTTCAACTTGCTGCTTCTTTTCTTTTAATCCCCTTTTTTACCAGTTTGCTTAACTGATGTTTCTAGGAACATTTGGCAGCCTGAACAACAGCAGACAGAAATCTCTAACTGTTGTGTCACAAGAGTAAAACCAACCTGTTTTCTGCAATCTATTAACAATTTTTTTCCAGTCTAGAGCATGAATCCAAAAGATAGAGAGTTCTGACCCTAGTCTGACTCCATCCCTATCTGTACCAAAGACACTTTGTGCCTGACAGAAAGAGGAAGACAGTTACGCAAACTGATTTTTTTTTAAAAAAATCATCTAGATGGAAGAAAAAATGCAAAATTCCAAGGTAAAAGAGAATGTCCATTCTTTTACATATGTGAGGATAAAAAGGGAAGAAGATATATGGTGTTAAACATGCAAATTACTCATGTCACTTGAATTCTTTAACTGTTCCCTCCTTTTTTTATAAAGAAAATTATTAGTCATCTCTTCCAAGAAGTGACTTTTTTGTACCTAGAAATCATAGACCAAATCCTGCTTGTATCCATCTCCTAGTATTTCCATTTCAAGGCAGAATAATAAAAGAATATATTCCTAGAATGATGGGAAATGATCTCATAGTACAGGACACCGTGCCACAACTTCTCTTTAGCTCAAGAATGTTTAACAAGCCCTGCAAATTAAGTTTTGTTGTACCAGGAATGCTTTAATTCTGTCTTTTACTTGCTGTGCATGAAATTAGTTTCGCCCTCTAGAAGTTCAAATAATCTGATTTCCTGAAGAAAAACAACCTGGGAGTAAGTTGTAGCTCTTCTGAATCAGCAGCTCCAGTTCATGTATTGGAACAGCATCATGTTGAGCTGACAGTCTCTGTCCGTGTTGAGCAAATGAGTTAGGGCCAGATAATCTGAGGCTGGTCCAAAGACCAATGAAATACAAGGAAAAGCTCCTTTCTATTTCAATTAGCCTCGAATCCAGCCCTCAGACACTGAGTCCAACCCAAGTCCAACCCCAGCTTATGCTCTCTGCTCTGTCTAACCACATACTGTCTCAGCTCCAGGTAATGCAAACCTGAAGTGATGAAGGAGGTACTGAGCTATTCCCCCAAGCAAACATTGCAAAACATAGTGTTTGTGCATGGCTTTTTGCTGGCCTCTGTCCCTTAGTGAATTTCATCTCTATATTTATATCAGGATCAAAACCTGAACTCAGTACTGCCGTAAGGAAATATTTTTTTGTTTTCTCAAATATCTGGATCTTTTAAGTTTTTTGTACTGGGTTGAAAAGTGAATAAGTAACATCTGTAGAGTGATGGAAATATCACTTAAGTAAGCTTTTGGTCCAGAGTCTTGGAACTGGGTCCAAAGGAAAATAAGATTTTGTATCTTAATCTTAAAAAAAAAAAAAAAATTAAGTTCAAAATGGATTGTGTTTTATTTCTTGGCTTGCCAACGGAAAAACAAACAAAAAACAGCTAGTCCATTCAAGCACACTTTATGTACTCATTCTGAGTAGTGTGTGTGTGCCAAGAACATTTTCTACTATACAATTCTCTTACTATGTATAACTGTATATTTCATTTTGCCTAGAAATAACCTCACAGCATCACACAGTAGAAAAACAATGGCCAAGAAAATTAACCACCCACAAATCAACACTGCTGCATGGGCTTGCAAGCCAGCACTTCAGATGATTGGGAAATCCAAGTCTATTTTTAATGTCATATTTGTCCCCCAACCATTGCTTCATCAGCACGATAAACATTATAATTTGTGGCTCAAAAAAAATAAAAAAGAAACCTACCCAGGCAAAACCATATTTATGCAACTCTATAAGCATCCACAGTAGAACATGTGTATCCATAAATTTAAACAAAACAGTAATAAACAAACAAATGAGTTGCCTTCAGTGTTTTCATTTATGCTATGCTGTGATATTATCTTTTGGTATTTAGTGCAGCTAGAGGACACAGGAATCAAAGCTCTTTAGTTAGTTTGTAAACTCCCACTCATTGCTGTAAGCAATTTTGTTGTCTGCCCAATATATTTATTTTTTCTGTAACAAAATAGACTGTGTGAGTTTTTGAAGAGGCGATCTGTACTGCATTTCACTACTAGTATGTGTAGTGTTTATCGCAGGCTTTCCTAGACAAGAAAAACAGGCAATATTGAGAGACAAATCTGAAACACTCTGTTGATCCAAGGTTATATGCTTCATCAGCTTAAGTAACCACCAAAAATAAACCTGGTGCCCGAAGCAGCCAAAACAACGAAATACTGATGAATGGATGGAGTACCTAATAGAAATGGCTACACAGAAAAACGGTCTAAGTGTTACCAGGATGATGAAATCACAGCAAATAAGTACGAAGACTCTGAAACATTCACCTGCTTGCTGTCAGCTATAATCTGGTTTTGTATGATATTTGGACTTTTCACACAGATGCTAGCATCCATTATCTATGAGACTTAGTTTCTTACTGGATCAAGCCTATGCTGACAATGAGCAGTTTTTATTTCCCTAGTCTAGCTTTCTAGTAGAGAAGAATTTAGCAATAGTAAGCTTTGACATTTTCTTACTTTGAACAGTCAAACAGAGATGGTCAAGCAACCTTTAGGGAACCCGCTCAGCCAGAGTGTTCAACAAAACACTGACACTGCATCTCTGCCACTTCATTTTCTTTTACTTAGAGACCATAGAAAAGAGTGAACAAAATGAATATTCCTCCTCCTTGTTTCAACTCTCCCAAAATAAAATGTATCATCCTAAACTCACAACAGAGGAGCATTTCTTCAGAGTCTGAAGAGGTCTTTTTCAAGCTAAAAAAAGTTTGTGAAACAATGTGGAACAGTTTCATGCATTTACTCCCAATACAACACCATAATATACATTTGTTGCTTGCATGACAGTACACAGTCAGAGGTCCACTGGAAGAATTGCAGAGACACACATTTCTCCATCTTTCTGGTATACTCCTGTTAGCATCTCCCTCAAAGCAGTGGAAAACACACTAGGTCTATTCATTCCTCATTCCCAAACTAGGATGTTAAATATATGAAGAAGAAAAGGAACAGAGAAAGTCACAAAAAAAAACCCAAAAAAGTTCATCAAATGTCCATTGGAGAGTATGGAAAATTACTTTCTAGTCTCTCTATTCTTATTCTTCCCAGACCCTGGTAAATCCAGCATTTTGGTCTGAAGTAAACATGGCTAACAGCTTCAGAAGTTTGGCTTTCCTTTGGGAAAGCTGGGAAGCCCCATGCTCACCTAATGTGCAGCATATCTGAAACAGTACTACACATCACCTTGGCTGGGTAAAACTGTGCCAAGGTATCTGCTTGCTATCACCACTTCTCATCAAAACAATGAATGGCTATGCAGTAGGCTGTAGGGCTGCAGCTCATAGGTTTCTGTGAACAATGGCTTGATCCTGCAAGTTTCTTGTATAAAAACAACTTCCTGAGGAGGAAAAAATTGCAAGATGATAACTAAAATTCAGAGCCCCTGCCCACCTTCGGCATTTTGAGTAGCGCTTAAATACTTCTGTAACAATATTCCCTTTATTTAACCTCAGCAGACACCCCCTTACTTGGCAACTCAGTGTAAGATCCTGTAGAATAAAACAATGCTGTTGGTTTAAGAGGACAAGCAGGTAATTTGGATAACTGAGTGGCAACTTGAAGACCTCTGTCGTTTCTGAGGGGGGCCAAGCTCTGGCTGGAGGCCCAGCAGGATATTGTGCACGGCTGTGGCTGCGCCCGGTTGTTTCAGGGCAATCGGTGCATGAGGATGCGTGTGGGTTTCTGCTGCGAGCTCTGTTAGAGCTGTTATCCCCTTCCCATCAACAGGTCTCTCTTTTCTTTTCTTGGCCTTATTTCCTCCTTCTTGCTCCCTTGGCAGCAACATATGACAATGGTAAAGAATCAAGAAAGAAACATTATCTTTCAACATGGAGCAAGAAACATTGCTAGTATGAGGAAAACAGCACTTCCCGTAGAGGTGGTCTGTTTCTCACTCTCAGCTTCACTGTGGGGAGCTTTTCCCTTGATCTCTCCCTGCTCCCATTCATTCCTGACTGGCTGCCCAACTTTGTTTTAAAAGTTAAAGAAACAGTGCTGGTATCTTCACAGGAGAAGGTCAGCTGTATTTCCAAATGTAGCTCATTTTTACTCAGCTTCTGATGAGAAAAAATAGTTTTTTCTGAAAGCTGCTAAAACCAACCTTTCCCTGAAAAGAACTAACGTTCTTCTATGTCAAATTTACATTCTTCACTAAGTACAAAACCACATCCAAAATACTGTATTTCTTTTAAAGGTGGGTTGAAACTGGGCTGAGTTATTTCATGACATTGAGAAGTAAGAATAATACCAAAAAAAAAGACCTGACCATGAATTTTATAGCGCTTTTCTCCCAGTACATGTGTGACACGTAAAAAGTGTTAAAGTTGCCAAGGTAAACACTCAGAAAGTCAGAAATGACAATATACTTGACTGTACTTTGGTCCCCCTGTGAATATATAATATGACAATTACACATTCAGGGTTGGTTTTATTTTTTTTAAGTGGGTCCTTGTCTCATTTTGTGAATAGAAATAAAAAGTGCTCACAAAAAAACAATGTTCAGCTGGCTGTTTTGACTTATTCGTTAGTGTGTGATCATGGCCTTTATGTGCTACACTTTATTCAAAAGCTGTTCTCAAGATAGCTTTATTAATTTCCTCAAGACTTTTTGTATCATATTCAATACAATAGTATCTGAGTGTTTCATATACATTAATTATCTTCACAATATAGTTTCCATTTTGCAGCTGAAATAATGGTAGCAATTTCATTTTTTTAGTTGTGACACCTGGGACTTAAGTTTTCACATTATTTATATGCCCAAAGTACAGGTCCTATTGTCCTCTGCTGCACCTCTAAACATTGGATACAGAAATAAGAAACACAACATTCTCAGACATGTTTTATAAATCTGGTTTTAGTGACTTGCTTAGTGTCATCTCACTGGAATTCTGAGAGAGAGATGGGCAGAGATCATCCTTTCTCTTCCAGTAGTTGATGCAGATGATGATACAATCTTTGATTCCAAATCCAAAAGCACTAGCTTTCTTGACTTCACAGCTCTGGTGCATCCTAAGAGCAGACATACCTTGTGTGTTGAAAAATGCAGGGGACTTGTGGCTTAAAAACAAACTACACAATTAAAATGCAAATGTGTGACTCAAACTGAAATTGTACATGCAGTCTCAAACTTCACTTTCATAATTACTTGACTCAAATTACTTGCCTCAAGAACTTTAATAATGTTCTTTTAATGTGGACTTGCACGTGTAGTGCCTACGCGTAATATTTTTAGTGGGAAGTCTTGCTGAATCTTTCAGCCTCACTATTACACTAACTTCTTTAACCAAGCGTACGAGAAGATTGAAACTGGAGTAAAATGCAGTATGGAATAAAAGGGAGGGAGGCAAAATTATATTCCCAAGGGATCAAACTCATGTCTGTAAAAGGCCATTATAAGTCCAAACACAATATTAATCCCAATGTCTCCTACTTTCAGAGTCCAAATAACATTTAACTTGTAAAAATATCTTGTCCAAATAACATTTATTTGGTAAAAACATCTTGTGATGGGGGGTAAAATTTTACATTATTTTTATTAACTAGCTACTATTTTTTAATTTTCTTTATTAATACAAAATAAAGCTTAAAATATCATATTTATTTAACAAGATGTGAAATCCAGTTTCACTCCACAAAACATATCTCTGCTAAGCCAAATGCTGTTTTTCTGACATGAGTAAGCAGCAACTGCCATTCACAGTTCATTGCCTAACCTGACTTTGTGTCCATCACAAGGAAATGTACCCTGTGAAGTGAACACTGCATTTGTACATTCCCTTCAACTTAAAGAGTTTTCAGTACTACACGAATATGAATTATGCTTAGATTTCTTGTAGGGTACTACTGTAGTTATTTAAAGATGGATAAAGAAAAATTCTGGTAGACTCTACAGAAGTACCATTACAGTGGTATAAACTTGGCTATCCTGGACTCCAAATACAGTTAAGAAAACTTATTACAAAATTCTTCCTGGGATGAAAAGAAAGGTGCCAAGTGGTTCAAAGTTGCAGACAAGGTTTTAAGGGATTTTTCTGAGGTCTGTAATATTTAGACAGCACTCAATCCCTGGGAAAGTAGAGGAAGACTTCTGTCTTGGTGAGAATAAATATCTCTCAGAGCTCCTTCATATGGAATATACAACATGGTGTCCCTGGAGGAGTCGGAGGCTGCACGCAGCTGCACCCTGTTCCTGTAGAAGGATCCAGGAAGCCCCATGTAGTGTCTGTTCCTAAGTGAAGGCATAAGCATAGTTGCAGGAAGTTTCTTACTGTACACAGTAACAGGTATGAACTCATACCAGAGTCTCAGATCCAAAATCTTCTGAGCCCAGATCCGGAACTGAACGTTAAAATTTCTCCTTTCTTTGTAATTGGCTTAATAATTCTGTCTCTCTTCTTTAATGCAACTACCTCTGCAATTCAATTTTTTTTAAGTTTGAAGGGCAGAACTGGAATCTGTGGCTTTAGGGGTCTCTGCAAAAGCCTGCCTACCTCTGCATACCTGAAAATTCTTATGAGGTTATGTTAGCTAGTTCTCTTTAACTGACAGTAGAAACTAATAGTATACTAATACTAATCCTCACTACCCAGGACTTCAAGAAAACTCTAGTTTTCCCAATGAACTAAAAAAATTAAAAAGGCCTTAGATTTAGGTAAGAATGGCTAAATATATATTTATTCAGCCTGACAAAATGGAAATGAAATTTTCAAACCTGACAAATTCTCTTTCAGCTGAAGCAATAGGGCCTAGGCTGCTGCCCTTATAGTGGTCATTGCTGGCACAGATAAAGGATGCTGGTGACTGACCCACTTGTTGCAGTAGTCCAACACTTTTGTAACTATTCTCTTGAAAAAAAACCCCAAGTATTTTCCAGGCAGGAGGAAAAAGCATGAATAGCTAGTCCTTACAGCATAATCCCAAAGAAGTGGAAGAGTTAACAGCAGGAGCTGAAATTTATTTTCTTCCCATGACTTGACTAGCCCATGCCTTGGTCATGTGACATTATAAACAGCATTTTCTTATCTGTAACACCAAGGCATTAGGAGCATGCTTTCTACTATTCTGAAATTTAAGACTCCCCATTGACATTGCAATATTGCAGCTGTCAAACTGTTGGGCTCTTTCTTCACCAGCATACAGTGCTAACTATCAAAGACTAAAGAGAATCTGCTTCTGAATCAAGAGCTTTAATATCAATAGGAACCCCTAAGCAGCTGGGAAAAGACGACAAGCTGGTTTGTTAGGGTGCATGCTGAGTGTCGCACTGGACTCCAGCTACAAAAATACTGCTCAATCTGAAAGAAGTTGCAGACAAAATGGAACAGACTAGTTAGGTTAGATATGACCCCACCAGACAGCCTCCCAGATCTTTACTCATTTTTAGAACAAGACTGGGACCAAATGTTCTTAAACTCTTGGAATTTCTGAAGAAGTGTTTTTTCAATTCCACTGTCCAGCTAGGATGGGAAACAGAAGTGCTGAAAGCTACAGGAAAAATGCCACTCCAGCCCAGTTTTACAGTCTCAGAAAATCTGGAGAGCTTTTATAAACTTTGGATCAGTGACTGCAGCTCTTTCTGAACCAAACCTCTGAACTTCTGAAGTCTGGCCAGGATTCAGATAACTTGTTGACTTTCTCCATGAGACAGTTAAAACACTGAAGGTACATGTCTGTGCGGTTACGACCTGACACTATGTAAACACACAGAGACCACTCCCTTCTCACCTGGACAAGATGGTGATATTGTCATTGGGGTTATTTTCTTATTCCTCAGGGTGCAGCCAACACCACATTATATTTGAGCTCAGCAGTTAAGGCTGAGCATTTCCCCTACCATTCCCTGCCAAATAGGAGTGAGCGCAATCCATCATTTAGGGGCCTTTGAGTCACTGAGCCCTGTGATATCTACTGAAATAGCAAAGGTTGGTAAAGACTCCTTCCTGCCAGTCTGCTTGCATCAACAGGTCCTCAAAGCCTGGAACAGTTTGTCCTGGACACCCTTTGTCCTGTCCCTCTGAACACAGGGAGATGAACACTTGACTTGAGAGGCCAAGCTCAGTGCTGTCCTCTCAGCGAGGCATGACCAACAACACACGACCACTGAATCACCACCACATGATCCCTGACTTCAGACTTGAGAAACACATTGCAACTTTGAAAAATGAAACAAACAAGCAGCCTAAAACTGAGGTCCAACTTGTACCAAATATTTGCACATCAGTGTTTATAAAACACGCCACCAAGTGCTTGCCTCTTTTATTTACACACAAAGAGATCGATGAAACAGAAACAGTGAAAACAGAGAACTTAAGTAGAAACAGTTATTTGCCAAGGCGACCAAAGTGGGTAAAAGTCAGTGCATATCTTTTTTTCTATTAAATCATCAAGAAATAGCTTGAATAATACTCAACAGTTGTACACTTATACTTTCTACAGTATTCTATTATTTTAATAAAGAGGTCATCGTGCATAGAGTGTAATTACTAGCTCAGGACAAAATTAGCTATGCTGACTTAATTGATGCTATTTACTTTTGCAGTCCATTGGCAGCCAGCCATTTTCTGTGAATACCAGTTCTCCAATTAATCATGATGTTCCTTCAGCTTGCCAGAGTTTTCTGCAATGGCAGCTGCTATCTGGTAACAACTATCATGCATATCAGCAAAAGAGCAATCTCTCCCTTTAAATTTAATAGTAGATTGTTTTATCACTCAAAGCAATGTCCTGAGGCATGGTCTTCTGAAACGTCTTTTACTTTTATTGACTTGATCAGAATTTAGTGAAAATCAGTCCCCTTGTTCTCTCTAGTGATGCAATACATCACACAAAAGCTATTAACTCCCCCCACACACAACCCTTGATAACTGCTCAGGTAGTATCTATTGAAAAACAGCACGCATTTCTAATTAATCCATTTTACGATCATTCAGCAGCTTCCTGCGAAAAAAATCAGCATACCAAAGTGTAGAAGGTGAGTGGAAGAAGTGTAAGAAAAGTGTTGCTTTTCTGAATCCAAAAATTTCTGAGGCCTGTGCTTGTTCCTCTCAGAACACTGCTACAGGAATGAATGCTGCTATAGTTTTCTACAGGAAATCCTCAAACCCACTCATTCTGATGGCATGTTATGATGATCCAAGAAGGTGGTATTTGCAGAACTGAAAACCAGGAAAGAGTACATAGTATTTTGCCTTTGAAGAAATCAGCTGGATGTGGGCTCTCTTTTGACTCACCTTCAGCTTTCTACATCTGATGTCTGTTCTTGTTGGCCTGACTAAAATAATATTTTATTATTGTTGTTGTTATTATTTCGCTGTGTAATGTCTAACAGATGTGAGCTGGTACATCCCACTTCCTGTCACTGTATATACAAAAGTAAATGTCTCTTTGTGGCTCACATACACAGAGCTGGAAGCACCACCTTCTGGAGGTCTAGTAGGACAGAAAAAATGGGTTTACTTATACATATATGCACATATAAGCATATATATTTGCAAATATACATATAAATTTATTCATAAAGAAACATAAGCTGAGCAACGAATTGATCTTACAAAGAAATTTAAGAGTAAAAATGTATTTTGCAAATGCATGTGCTGATTCAGAAGCATTACTTAAGTGATATGTTTTGACCATACGTGTCCTGATCCTATTGGGAGTTATCCAACTCAGAGTTTGGGCCTGATGGAATGAGGGTGGAATAAAGATGAAGCCAATGACATTCTCTTTCCATTAGCTGGAAAAACTGGCTAAGAGGAAAAAAGAGACGACGCAAGCTACATATCTTCTGTTAAATTTGCTGCATAGAAACACATTGTGTGTCAGGCCCCAGGAAAATGACTTGCTGTAACACAGTTACATCTGGGATTCTCTTTGCAAAGATGCCCAGCCTAGTCTACTGGATTTTGCTAACCCTTGCTGTTTTAGGTACACTCAGTTCCATTCAGTTACTACTGCAAGAGAACACGAAACTGGTGCTTAATCTAAAAAGCAATTATTAATGAACACATATGTAGCCCTCCACTACCTCTTAGATTCTTCTCAACATTTTCTGTTAGATTACACATACACACATTTCTATGTTGCTGTACGTTGGCATATGTATACACACATATGCCTGTACACACATATGTATAACCAACTAAAGGTCATGATCTGTTTGAAGCTACACACAGCCTGTTTAATGCTGTCTATTCTAATACACCAATAAAAACAAATTGATATGAGAGAAAACCTACAGAAAAATCTGTTTTCTGAATATAACCAAACTGTTCCTCAGAGTGGTTACATCACCTTTCTGCTGGAAAGCCAGCTGAGATGGGATGGACGATAAAACCTGTGCTGTACACGCTATTCCCCTGTGCAGTCTGAACTCCGAATTAAGCCTTGCAATGAAAATAGTGAAATACTGAGGTACAGTTTACAAGGCATAGCATATAACAGTAGGTGCAAAGAGAGGCACCTGCGTTATCAAACACCACTAACCTTTGGGGAGGAATTTGCAAAGCCACTGTACTGTTTCTGCTTACCTGCAAGTGCTGACATTGATCACAAACCTTATTCCCGTGTTAGCTAAATTATAATTTTCCTTGTTTCTCCACAGGTAATGCAGACTTGCTAAACAACTTTGGCAATGGGGTGTCCCAACAAAACTGCTATGGATTACTGTGTTTTCCACTCATTAGGGCAAGGATTGGATCCAGACAAAGTCAGTGATTTTCTGATGAAATGAATTTACCTTGGAAATGGTCATTTGTGGAACTTACTGTGTTTCACCTAGAAACTGTTGAACACCTTTTTTTGCAACCAATTCTAAACATTTGCAACTAGATACATCCATTACATTGCAGAAGCCTAGTTCAGCATCAGTATCAAGTGTCTTTTTCTATGACCTTGAGTCAGATGCGAATTTAGAGATCTGCCAGATGTTTGGTATCTCAGCTGGAGATGCAGGGAGTTCTCCTCTCTGCTAAAGAGTGAAATAGGGAACAGTGGAATTTCAAGCATTTGGCAATGTGTTTTGTTCTGTGTGACACAATACTAATTGGGATAAACAGATGCACTCCAATAACATCTCTTGCCAGGTCAACTTCCAAAGACTAGTGTGAGAGAATATCCCAGTCAGCAAAATGTTTCAAGCTAATGCTTACCTCCGAGCATACATTTAGTTTCCACTCATTTCAACCGGACTTAAGAAAAAGCTTCTCTAGTTGAGGGTTGACATAAAAAAGTGGTTAAGTACCTTTCTGAGTCAGGGCCAAACTGGAATAAACAAATAACAATTAAAAAAATCCCATGCAATGTATAACATACTCCCATTCCACTCATGACTTGTTTAGACTTATAGAAATATTGTCCAAATACTCATGCTGCGTACTGGCTGCCTACTCTAACACAGGTCAAAATGTCCTGTTTTAAAAAAAAAAAAATTAATAATTTTTGGATACCCTGCAAGTTTCCAAGGCTTATGTTACTGTGGAGGAGGTACAACGCATGGGAATTTTTTGTTATATTTTCTTTTAATGAGTCCTGTAAGCAATTGTTTCACAACACAGTCTGAAAGGCTAGAACAATTAAATGACTACAGATGTGTCAAATGATGCAGGAAAACCATGAGACACTTCCAAATGAGTAGGCGGAGGGTGTGAGGAGACCATATCCTGTAATATATGAATCTCAGATTCTTTGGCATGCAGCTTATTTTTATGGAAATGCCCCGGTAAGCCTGGAACAATCTAATGGTTTTCAAAGTATTTAAAATCAACAGCATAAAAGCGCTGTCGAGAACAACTTTTTTATGCTGTGGTGATTTTGAATTGGCCTGGGAACAGTATACTAAAGAATATGCAAGAGCTAAAAGGACTGTATTACTATTGCATTCGCAAGCTGTAGGTGAGAAACAATTTCATAAAGATAATAGAGTTCATTAGTGCAAGAGGCATAGAGGAAAGAGTGCTGGTTGCTTTCATCTACTTTTGCTGACTCTGAGCTTGGATCTCAGCCATGGACACAGATTGCAACAATAATAGGGTTGCTCTGAGTTATGCTATCTCCAAATGGGCCTCCGTGGAGGCTTGTCCTGCAAATAATTACATGGGAGCCACATTTGTCACTTTGTCTTCTGAGTCTCCTAGTAAGTGATTATGCAAGGACCAGTTCCAGCCCTTTTATCTCCCATTTATACCTGAAGGAAAGCAGGTCTTGTAGCTGTTACTGTGTGGCCCAATCAAAGTCCTAACTTTGACTGAGCCACCCTTGATAAGGCCAGTAGAAGGAGAAAAAGCAGGGCTGGCTTAGCAGCGAAAATCAGATGGTATGTTCCTTCACACAATGAGGCCCCACATGAAACTGTGTACCAATGCTACCTGTCCGCTAAGCCAAACGCTGTTGAATGTGGTAATGACCCCATGTATGAGCAGAAGAGGGAAACAGGTGGGTGGGCAGGGACATGAAAAAGCTCCCTGCAGGAAGCATCAGATTTCAAATCATGGAGCCTTTCAAGGGACACATCTCTCTGCCTGATGCTATTCTTTTGCCTCGTGCATAAAAAAGATGGATCAAGGCTGCAAAATCCCAAACATGGCTTACTCTTCTCTACAGCTGTATGGGTTTTTCACAAAAAAATAATTTAATAGTTTTTTTTTTTAAAAAAAAACAGAAAAAAACCCAAAACCACAAACTCCAATCACTGAAAATAAACTAAGGCTAGTTTAAAATTATGTACTCATGTACAACTGAAGGTTTAGGGAGAGCTGTCAGGGAAAATCAAACATGTGAAAAGTTGATCTTAGGTGAGTGTGTTTCTCAGCAGCCTGTAGTCAGAGGGTCCCTGGATCAATAATGCTGCATATCGTTACAAGATACTGCTCTGAGAGAAGTTACATGCCTGAGCTTCTGAGCTTTTGTGCATTAGCACTGGACCTTAAAAGAGAACAAATGTCTTGCCAAAAATACTTGGAGAACCGCTAGTGCCTCAAGAATAAGCCACTACTACTTCGAGTATTTTCTTTTCAGTAAGTCTCCTTCCTCCCATTTTTTGAGAATGTAATTAGATATTCTAGAAGTCTGTGTGGACATTAAAAGCTATTATATAAAACTCTCTAACAAAATAGGCATATGTATATAAACAGATGTAACCTGGAAGTTAAGTGACATACAGCAAATTTGTATGATTAATTTGTTTTATGCCCTGTGAAAGAAACCGTCTATTCAGAAAGTGTTAGATAAAATCATGTTGTACACAATTGTCAGTAGATACTAATGACTGTAATATCTTGTGAGTATATAATGGGAAAAAATCATCAGGTCACAGGAGAAATCCCATTTTATTTAGCTTTGTAGTCATCAAAGTAATGTGACTTGATCTTCATAGAGATCAAGTAATAAGGGGAATTTCTGCCATTGTTTGTTTGGGATTGTAAAGAGGTCTCTGGAAAATATCTTCTGCTATCTAGCTGAATACAAAGGAAGGGGTCCCTTCCCTCCCCCTGTCCAGCAGCAATGTCCTATTGCAGAACCTGAACCTGAAAAGGAAGTCACAGAAAATTCTGTAATAATGTCACCAAAAGAGTCATTCTCATCACCAAGTAAAGAAAAGTGAAAGATCACATCCGAAATGCAGGACAAAGTATGGCACTACAACAGACAGAAGAACTACACAGCCCATATCAAGAACAGCCTAGTTACCATACTTTACTTACTTTATAATTATTTCAAACACATGCAGTAGAAATCAAATTGTTCAAGTGTTACATTATTATTTCCATGACACTGACAGGAGCTAATGAAGACTAGATTCCCAAAAGAATGACCCATTACACAGTCCCTTTTCTGACTCACTCACAAACTTGTAATGGAAATCAGATCTAAACTCTGACTTCAGCTTTTCTTCCACCTTTTGAGAACTGGGGCTTTATCTGGATCTACTTTCCCATTCCGAGAAAGCAATGTAGCAGATAATCATCAAAAAGAAATTAGGTTTTGAGTGTTTTAGAATTCAAATGGTAAGATGGCACTTGCTTTCAGCATAACATTCTTATTATTATAAAATATAAAACTAACTCTATAAATGTTTTTCCTTATTATCCACCTGTTTTTGGTGGAGCATGATGAATTAGTTGAGAGTATTTGTCTTTAAAATATTAGCGGATAACTTCTTTTTGATTTGCTGAACTCTAAATGTAACTGAGGACATTATAATGTAAACAGATGTACATATATTATATGAAATATCATACATAAACACTAGCAGAATCAATTTTAGACTTGTGATATTTTAAGTAGAAATTTTTTTCATTACGGAAAACCTCATAATTTATATATTAGTTACACTGCCATCTTAAACACAACCATACACCTTCCATCCATCCTCACTCAAGTCAGCAGAAGTGTTTTCCTCAGCTATGAAGAACTTTGGATCAAAGACCAACCGATTCTCCCACATGCTGTACCAAAAGAAAGGCGGAGGTCTGGGAAAAGCTGGAAATGAATAAAACCTGTCATAGAAAGGTTTCTAGGTACAACCCTCTGCTACTAGCCGCTTTCAGATGACATGTCCCTGGCCTACCACTACACACAACAACCTACATATCACTGTTTTGCATTTACAAGTTGTAATGCTTTTCACTCAAAAGAATCCAAAAGCACTTCACAAATTTAGAGCTAGTCTTGGAATAATTTTATACATATGATCATCCCGTGGATGACTCCTGTCTTTATAAAGCTGAAATGAAAAATATATGAGCTATGTATATGTTTCCAACTCATAGCAGAAGCGTTGTCTTCTCTGAAAAACATCAGGGAATGCAGAAATCCTGTACAGCTGCTTAGAGGAGCATCACGTCTACTTTATACATACTATATTTTTAATAGAATATCTCAACTCTTTTCACACCTTCCCTATGGAAAATAGAAGCAGAGAAGGAAAAAAGCTTCCCAAGATCACAAGGAGGCCAGCAGCCTTGTGTGTGCCTGTAGCAGGGATCCTTTCCCCACTGGAGAGGGCTCTGGGAAGCATCTCTCTGCTGCATAGAGCAGCACAAGGTGCCTGCAACCCTATATATGAATTTGACCCAAATCTTTTGTGGAGGTTTATTCCCCTTGAGTTAAAAGAAAAGTACTCTAACACTTAAGCTTATATTACCCATGGCTGCTACATTGTCAGGATAGACCAATTCTGAGTATCTATTCCCTTCTGTTCATTCCCTGCCATGCTGCCACCGTCTGTGCTATTGCCTCCTGACAGCTGCTGCTGCTGCTGTTACAGCTAATTCCTGCTCAGCTGAGTTATCAGCTGAAAAGAGACTTTGCCAGCTTTGCTCTTTAGTGAGCCCCTTAAACCACTATCAACTGTCTGTCATATGGCTGATATAAAATTTAGAAACTTTAGCACCAAATGAATCATATTTACATCTAGAAATAAGACACTATAAACATTTCATCCCTCAGAGGACAACATTTCAAGGCTCTTTCCTACATTTCAGAGTTATCAAAACTTATATTTTATAATGAAAAATTGGGAGGAAAACACTGATTAAACTGTAAACCAAAATAAAGTGCTTTCTCAAAATTTTCAGCAGCCATGAGAAGCAAACCCTACAATCTCATGAATGAAAGTGATGTTTCTTGTGTCCAGTGAATCTACACATGGAGTTTTTCTGTTGGTTCAGAAAGTAACTGGCTCCAGGCTAAATTAAACAGAAATTACCACATTGAAGCAGGTCATAAAATAGTGAGCATTTTAATGAGAAACTTGGAAAGAAAGGTCATTTTTTTTTTTTTGTTTACATTATCATAAAGGTTCCATAGTGTTTGAATTTGTCATAGAAGTCCTCTTTTCCAGAGAAAAGCAGAGACTATGTTTTCAGAGAGAAGGGCCATTATCTGTTTAGATAATTAAATTAAGAAAAACTAAACTTTCCTTTAAAATTTAGCATTTTACTGGAGGAAAAAAAAGTGGAAAAGGACAGTTCTTTTTAGTTGAAAATATCTTGAAATAAGAATTTCAATCTGCTTTCCTATGAGGAGTATAGTACACTTGGATTAAGAATATATAGCAGATGTATGATACGAAAATGTTTTTGAAAGCATAACACAGACCTCATAAGATAGACGTTTTGGTTTGTAGGAAAAATGCCTAGACTTTACATTGGAAAACAAAACTCAGCATATGTCCATGCCATTGCCAGATTTGCTCAGTCTTGCAAGTCAGGGGGCAACAGTCTTCCAAAACTGATCTCAGTTTTGTATAGTATATAAAAATATACAGATATACAATATAATATGTATGTTTGTTCATTTCCTATCTGACTTCACTTCATCAGTCAGCCAGCTTGACTTCAGATGAAACTTCTGATTCTTTTTCCTTCTTAACCACAAGGGCTTTATGGATCTGTAATTAAAAATGTATTTTCCTGGCTATGCTATACAAAATATGTTAAGTATTTGACCAGATGCTGAAGACTGGCCATTTTGATCAAAGAGACATAGAAATTTTAGGAACAAAATATGGCAGTACTGGAATCTTTGGGAAGTCACAGTATCCATGGTATAATTTATACAGGAGAAGGGCTGTACGTCTTGCTCCTTAATGTATTTAACAAATTAGCAGACATTTTAGAAGAAAAGAACTCACTGCATTTTTTTGTTTTGTTTTGTTTTACTTAATATTTTATATTGAGTTATTCTGTATCATTACTTGAAGAAGAAGCACTGTTTTATTGCATTCAGTCTGATCAAGTTCTATATATCAGGGGAGGGCTGTTCACTTATCTTTTTAAATTTTATGTCTGGACATATAAGCCAGGCACCAATAAAGGAGGATTTCATTGTAAAATTTCCCCCTCCAAACCAGGAATCAGTAAAGCATAGAATAGAAAAACTCTCAAGAATACCTATCAACTGAGATTCATAGGACCTAATTATTCATATTTTGTTAATATTAATTTAAACTTTGCACCAAAGTCACACCCATATTCCCTCTTTTCCCCCAAAAAAGATTTTACAAAGTCCAAGATTTTCTAAGGTGAAAGTTTGAATATTTTGCAATGAAAAATAAGGGGCAAATAAGTATAAAAGCTCATGTCTTGAGCAAAAATGTCAGTTTAAGAAAGTTCATGAATACTGAATACACTAACGATTCAGTTTTCACCTTCATTTTTTACTTTGACGATGAAATTAGAAGATTTCAGTGAAGGGTTGATAATTGCAACCAGTACCTAAATACTATTTGAAAAAGCACAACAAAATTTGAAAAAAACACCATCTTTTAAAATGTATTTCCAAATAACTGGGCCATTGTGAGCTTTAAATCAGTATACCTGGGCTCAATTAGGGCTACACAACTTAATCTTACAGAATAGTTATTTTTTAAAAAATGCTACTTAAGCAAGCTCCAGCTAAATATTCTGAATTTTGGAATTATTTTTTTTGTCTCTCTCTCTCCTTTTTGTGTACTTCCGTAACCAGAAAAGTCAAAATATTTAGGCCAGTCCCGTGGTAGGTCCTCAGGCACAAGTCTTGTTGATTTAGGCTTTTGCTGGAGTAAGGAACTTAGGGCTGTTCCCATGCTACAGTGCATGGTGTTTTCTCAAGGCTACTTGAGAAATATAGTTGTTAAAATTTTTGCTTGTTGTTCCCATAAACACTAGCTAAAAAATAAAGTTTTTTAATATTCTATGAATTAAATATATATTAGTATTATTTCTGAATGAAATGATGAAGATCAACTTAGCATTGTGAAAGATACAAAGCAGTTCAAGGTGAAAGAGAAAAGATTATTGTCACAACACTGCCTGAAGAAGAAGTCTGAGGTTGAACAGAGTTTATTTTAGAATAAAAAACAGAAATTACATCCTCCAGAGATTAGAAGTGGCATTCAGAGTCTTCCACATTAAGGTCACCAGTTCAAATCCAGTGTAGGTCACTTACCAAGTGGTCATTAACAAGTCATGGTTGGTCAATGAGCTGGTGATCTCATGGACAGGAATCCACACCACTAAAACCTATGCCACAATTGGCACCTTTACTGGATATTTCACTAAAGAAATCAAGGACTGAGCTGAGCACAGAGACAGAACAATCCTTTCACCATAAGAGGTGATGCCTCAAAAAACAGGTTAGTAGGATTTACGTTAAGCTTGTCTTAGCTGAAAGTTACTGTTCACATTCATAACTAATAATCAAGGTAGAAAATATCTGGGTCAGATTCCTTCTGACCTGTTTCAGTGTTGTGATGCCCAAATAAATGCCCAAATAAATGCTAGATAAACAAGTTATTCCTGACTCTTTCATCAGGGTAGTGATTTCTGTATTACTTCAAGAGAAGAAGACCACATAATTATCCTCATATGGAACCCATTTCTCCCTCTCTCCAAATGATAATTTTAGACGTTGATTTCATTGCCAGGAAGAATATTCAGTTCACAACAATATGAAAATAGGTTTTCTAATAATACTTGACTTTTCATATTTTCATGCACAAAAGGATGCTCCAAAGATTCATAGGGCCTTTCAGAATGTGTGCAAAGCAAATGAAATAAAAATATCAGGGCTTCACATGGTTTATGATTTTGAGACAATGAAATGCACTGCAGAATTCACTCCTTACAGTGCTCTATTTTAGAGCACCAGCTTAGTTTGGTGTTTTACTGTACATTTGTGAAGATACAGACATGAAAGTATAAATTCCTAACTGACTCTTCAGACTCTGGAAAGCCTGTAATTAGAGGTATGAATAGGTCTGATCAACTTCACATGCACTGCAGATCTATAGCCCAAGAAATAAAGCATTTTTTCCAGTTTTGGTAGGAAAAAAGGCATCTTACAGAAGTTAGAGACTCAGTATTTGTTTCTGGGTCAAACCAACAGTTTGACCTGTTAGAACATAAAATACAAGTGGCTATACTGATTCAGACCAAATATCTAGTTAATCAAATATTCTGTAGTCATAACTGGACATGTGAGAAAGCATAGTAGAGTAAGTGTAGAGGCTACTTCCTCTTCTCATACTCTTCCACCCTGCAGCTGCTTTCAACTCAGCAGATTTTCTGAGCTTGTTATGATTTAATCTATTCAGGAACTCTGGGGGCTCTCTGTTTCAAATACTTGTCCAGTCTTCCCTTGAACCTGCATATATTTCTTATATCTGCAGTGTCCTATGGCATTCCATATGGCATTATGAAGAATTCTCTCCTTCAGGTGAATGACCTACTGTTGATTTGAACTAGGCTTCTGCCTGCTTCATTTGCTGGCCCTCAGTTTTCACACTGGAGAAAACTGTGATCAGTTTTGATCACTACCAAATCTTCTCATGCCATTCATGATTTTGTAGACCTCTTTTGTATCGTTCCTGAGGCTGGAGGAGCCCTAGTCTTCTCAATCACTCTTCCTATGCAAGCTGCTCCATACCTCTGGACATCCTGGCTTCTCTTCTCTGTGCCTTCTTGAGTTCTAATATAATATTTTTCCGATAGGGAGACTAGAACTGTGCACATCATTGAGGTTGTGAATGAACTGTGCATAAAGATGTTTTCTGTTTTGGTTTTGGTTTTTTTTTTTTTCCATTCTTAAAAGAGTCTAATATTTTGTTTGTTTGCTAAGCTGCTACTAAGAACTAAGCTGATGTTTTGCTGTCCATCACAGCACCAAGGTCTCACTCCTGACTGATAACAGTCAGTTCAGAGTCCACTATTTTATCTGCGTATCTAAAAATGCATTTTATTGTGGACCACGTTACCTCACTGGAGCCAGTCAGGCAAGAAACTACAGCTTTAGTCCAGTTTGAACACACAGAAAGATAAAACTGCAATTTAGAACTGGATTGCTAATAAAATAAAAGCAGCAAGAGAGCTGGAAAGATACACTTTTGAGGCTGACTGCAATCCTTTATTCTGCCTGTCAGCAGTGATTCTGGAGCAATGATGACTCTGAGCTTGGCCATACAGGAGACATTGTAAGTGCTGCGCTGGGATTTTAATGTCTATGGAAAAAAATAATTCAAGAGTGGTACATCCAAGAACATTTTCAGTTATGCATTACAGTTACGTTTGTCCATTTTCTTGACAGATAATAGGAAATAAGGACTTCTCATTATCTTATATAGGTGACAATAATGAAGAAATCACTGCATTTCACTGTGCAGTACAAACTAACAGTCACTACTACTGGCACTGGTGAGGAGGAGGACTATGAAGGTTGAAAGATGAAGCACTTGTCTAAAGTTCCCAAAAAATTCAGCCTGAGCCTGGGACTTAGGAAAGCCATACTGACATTTCTGTGAAGAAAGCTTTTGTAGCAACTGGGGAGTTTTAGCAAATTAGTTGCAAATCTTAAAGATCAGTTGAGATTTATTGAAACTTGAAATAGTATATCTGTAAGTCTTTTAAGAGTTGGCTATTTTGGCTACTATAATATTTCTGTTAAATTCTATTTGAGTGGAAGGACCGTCTTGTTTCAAAGGCCTTTGATCGCCTTTCAGAAAAAAACTAAGTTAGCACTCAGATTCATTTGGTGTGATCTAGGGCCAGTTATTCAAATTCATTATTCCTCAGCTTTACATGTGATTTAGGGATAATAAAAAGACTTTTCTTGTTTATGTGTGGGTTTGTCTCACAGTCTGTGACTGATTGCATTACAGCTTTTCTAGCACAAGTTTGCCTATAGAACTTGCATTTCATAATTATGGTCTTAATTGCCATCTTTTCAGCTCGATTTCTCTTTCTACTCATTTTTACACTGCCAAGTCTCAGTTTCTGTGCACGAGTACCACAGGTGGCTAGTTTTAAGTGTTGTCTTCCTGTGATGTTGGAATGACTACAAAAACTGCCCTTTCATTTCTTGTCTATGCCTTCAGTAGACTGCCACGGATGCCTCCTCAAAGCCAAAATGGATGCCAGATTAAGACTGAGGTTTGATCCACAAAATAAACAAAATAAAGCTGCTTATAGACATTTACATAAAGTGAGCCATTCACAGAATTATGAGAATCTCTTTCAATGCTTAAGACATCTGCTATCTTTTTACATGTATTTGAACCAGAATTAATAGGTCATGTCCAAGAGTTGGTCTAAGCTACATGGCAAGAATGTAAGGGCAGCTTCACAACAGGGAATTCAAACTTTATCTCCTACCTACACTGGCAGAGACCATAAGCAGCACCTATTTTAATATTACAAACATACCCAACACACTTTTAAAACCTATAAAGCCAAGTAAGAAAATTGAAAACCACTTTTAGAAGAGCCTCAGTAAAAAAGGAAACTTCATCAACAGGTCTTGCAAAGTGTCATGGACCCCTTCCAGAGGAAGAAAAAACTGCAAAAATGCCTGCATAATGCCCATTTCCCAGCTCTACTATGGGCTCACATCATCAGAAGCACCACAGTTCATGTCTTGTCCTAAAAGATTTCATGTGAGAATCCAGCTATGGATTAATTTTTTGCTTACACAAAAGTCTCACTTCTTTTCCTCCCTTCTTCCCCCGTCATTTGCCAGGCATTCAGCAGAGAATACATTTATACCTTTTCTAAATGAACTCTCTGGGACTGAAGGATGGTACGGGCTACAAACCTGGCACACTGCCCATCCTACACACTTCTGTAGAGCCCTGTAAAGCATCCAAGAAAGGAAAAGCCAAAATAAACCAACAAAACAAAATATTTTCCTTCTAATGTCTCATTGAAGCAGTGGGCTTAACAAAACTTCAGACGGCACTGGCCTCAGAATTCTTACTGAGAGACCCTAATTTTTTCTCAGGGGGAAAAAAAAGTTTCTGAGCTTGGCCAAACTAATTCTGAAATACAAGCGAGAGACAACCAGTGCACCTTGGATGATTGCTAACAATTCCTTTCTTCCTAATCTCAAAAGTTCATCTCTAGGCTGAGGCAGGGCTCTCTACCAGTATGACACAGGTTAAGGACCAGCTTGTAACCTCCTTTTCATGTTGGCTCACCGGCTTGTTTATTCAACATTTTCATGTATTAGTTACTTAAAGAAATAAAACCTGTGCTTCAGTGTTCTTTTCTAGGAAAACATTCCTAGATGCCTGCAACTCTGGGGATCAAATGCTAGTAAAGGCATGCAAAACTGACAGTGAATGAAGCCATTACACATTATAATGATCCTAATGAAATGCAGTTTACCTGGCAGGCAGGACCTCATTGCCCCCAGTATACAGCAAATGGTGAAGTATTATTTTTGTAATACAAAGTACTGCATGAAATACAATCAGCTCACATGACTGTTGCTATGTATGAACAAAATCCAGATGGGTTCCTCTGGATCTGAGTTTTGCACAAAACCAGATTGTGTTGGAAATAGTTCATCCCCATATCCCTTCCACAGTGTTACGACTTCTTTTTATTTGGGTTACATATTTCCTGAGCCTTCAAAAATATTACTCACCAGCAAAACCAGCATGCTAAATACTCACATTTATTCAGTGGATATTTGTACCATGTTGGCAAGCAATTGTTCATCATCAGTCTTTAGCTTGCACAACACAACAGTCCTGCATGATGTAGAGACTATTCAGAAGTTTCTCACTTCACTCAGGTTGTTATCATGACAGAATCTTGATCCAAGATATTTTGGGTTTCAAAGGGTCTGTTAGTGAAGACTCAGTTGGGCATCAGCAGTGTTATCTATCTCCCATCATTTTTTTTGGCTGGGCCAGCTAACCATAGGATGGAGCTTTCCCATTGTAAGTACTTTGGCTGTAAGATATCTGTCAGATGTTTTCACAGCTCCCATGTTAGCCATAAACACTAGACCAATAATTTAATGCAGTCAGGAAGATGCACTGGAGCTACACAGAGTCATGACACCCACTAACCGTCTAGCATTGGTTTTGTTCAGACATATACTGAACAGATGGTCCATCATGTTCAGGAATGGACAAGAAACTTTTAACTAGCTTATGATGATCACCAATACTGGCAAAATACATCCATCCAGCTCCATATAGTAACATGTACAAATTACTCCCCAGAATACCACAGACTATCCAGCCAGTCCAGCTTCACCTCTGAAATGCCTATTTCCCAGCTGGTTTTAGTAGTGACTCACTCAAAAATGGTTAGTATTACAGCTCATCATGGATAAAGTGAGGCTTGGGCGAATCCCAATGGCTGGTTCCTTCTCTCACAGAATAATTAGGACACAGGCCAGTCCTTCCCATGCACACCAGCTGTGCGCTCCTCAGCCATTGCTAAGCAGGCAGATGCATAATCTGGAACTGGTAGTTGCAGTCAGTCAGCTGGCTGTTATTACGTCAGGCAGGATAATCTCCAGGACACTTTGCAAGGCAAGGGGCTCTCAAAAGAACTTCTTGACTGTGCCACATGTGCAGGAGTCAAGTAGAGAGAAGCCAAAATAAAATAAACAAACAAAAAAGAACAAGTTCAGTTTTCCTCTAAATAACATGCCACTGAAGCATGCATAACAAACTTTGTAAAACCCTTACATCTGAGCTCTTTTACAGAGTTCCCTAGCAGAAAACAAAGTCCCTGAGCCCACTCAAGGGACTCCTCTTCCTGGAGCCTGAAAGACTGCAAGTCACCACTTGTGGAAACCAACACCACTTCAATGACCATCCTTCTTTTGCTGAACTTCCTCTTCCTACCTAATTATTCTAGATCTGGAGCAGGAGCAGGCTCTCCACAGTTACGCCAGACAATTTGTGTTATACCTGCAAAGATCAGACTCTTACACAAGACACTTTGCTAGACTCCACACAAGTAAAAGGACTTGCAGCATGAACAGATGTGGAATAGCTGAAGCCATAGGTAGTAACAGAGGCCTTGCTCTTTGTGCAGAAAGACACACTGCATATAGACTGTCCTTACATGGGGATCCTTCATCTGGCCAGAGCCATAACGCAAGAGACAAGAAAGTAAATACATAAAGAAATAGATCAGTTCCTGTCTAGGAAATATAGTCAGTTAATCAAGATGAGCTTCTGTTTTGGATCTTGTCATCATAGTGTCAGTGTTACAGTGAACAAGCTTTTCAGAAAAACTCTGTTTACAATTAGGTATCTAATGAAGGTGATTTACAAACTGCCTGGCACCCATCTGTCTTTTGACATGTACAAGCATATTTTGTAAAGAACTCAGCGTGCACTTCTTTTTAAAATCTATCTTTGTATTTTGGGAGTTTCCTTTGATATCCTAGTCCAAAGGGAGAGGCTGCGCATGGAACTTTAAGTACTGCTGGTTCTACAGTATCTTTTATATTCCCCAGATGAAGATCTCTATATTTCAGAAATGACATAACATACTAAATATCAGCAAAATAAATTACTCATTTCAATTCACTTTGAGAGTTAACAGGCAGACTTTAAAATTCAGCACATATACATAACCCCTCATAGCTGAAATAATCTGTCAAAATGTCATTTATAAGACAGTTAATCTTCCAGGGAATATTATGTTTAAGCCATATTTAATAGCAATCTTTTTTAGACAGCCTGAACAGTACAGTTTGCTTGACCTTTTTAAAACTCTTCATCAGGACACAATATCTGTTAGAAATAAACCGTGCAGAGAGGAATACTTCTTTTACTAAAAAAAAATACCTTCCTCAGAGAAAAATCATGAGGTGATAGAACTATAAACAGTCTGGCCACAGACATTGGCTTTTTTTTTTTTTTTTTTTTTTTTTTTCTGGCTGGAAAGAGTGACTTCCTGGATTCAGGAATATGTTGTGGACCTACATACATATCTACATACCATTTCAACCTGGAGCACTGGAAACAACTACAGTTGGGAACTTGAACAGGCACAACAGTGGCTGCGGTGATTTAGTTTCCTTTTAATAAGAGCAGATTTGAAAAATTCTTACCAAATAGTGTTTCACTGGAATGTGATGATTGGGCCAATTTAGAACTTTTCACAGATGTGGTTTAATTTCAAAGACGGTCTGACAGACCCTAGGCAGGCTCCAATATGAGCCTCACTGCCAGGCAGGTTTTAAAACTTGGGTTCTTGCTGGCTACCTCATCCAGCTTCTTGGCAGCCCACACAGTAGGCTGCTGGGAACCTGGATTTGCAGGGTCTGGAGATCACCAGCTGTCCTTCCCCAAAACAGTGCAAGAGCTCTGTCACCATTAATAAAATATTCCAAGTGTTTTCCTTCTATTTATTCAACCGGAACAAACACAAATGTCAAATCAACAATAACCTTTGAGAAAAAGAATTACTATTTTTATCTCTGGCTGATTCTAATATCAAGGAACATAACTAAAACATTAAAATTCCACTTGGGGGGAACTACTTCATATGGGCACTATCGTCATTAATAAACATAAACCAGATAGTGTGTAAAAAAAATATGTCTTCAACAGAGGCTACTTTTTGTCAATGTATTTTTACAGCGTACATTTGTAAAATATCACAATAGGATCCTGATTCCTTGGTCAAAATGTAAAATGAAATCAGTAATAGTACACCACAGAAAAAAGGGAAATCATTGCCACACCTTCCTTCATGGTGTTTGGACATTAAAGGTAAAACCAAAGTCCTACTAATTACCATTAGTATTTATGCAGTACCCACAAGTCCAAACTGACATGATAGCCTCATTCTATTATGTCTCATAATTCTCTATCCCAGGGAGGACTAAGTTGGATTAAATGAAAACCGAGAATGGAAAAAGAAACAGAACTACAGGCTGAGGTGAAATAAATGCTGAAGTGAATTGCTGCCTGGTTTTCAATTTGAATTTTTGTATATGAAAAAAAAAAAAATCAGTGACTGCAGAAGTTCCTCTTTTGTTTGTAACTGTTGTGGAACACTCCAGACACAGAATTTTTTCCTGTACTTTTACTTGCACTGAGCTCCTGCATTTCTGAAATTTTGAAAAGTTAAAGGGCAGCAGAGAATTTGCACCTGTGCAAACAACCTTAGTCAGTTCTTTTAAATCCTGTTTGCCACTTGGCACTGATGAAAAGTTGAAAAGAAAAAAGGAAAAAGAAAAACCAGCACCAAATCACAAGCTTTTGGATTTTTGTCTTTAAGGAACGATAAATTCATTTTGCAGCCTGCTTTAGCATTTTATATCCTCTGCCTACCTTCCACATCTGTAAAATTGTGTGTTACCAAGTTGTTAGTATGGTCCTTTTTCTACAAGAAATAAAGATGCCAAGAAAACTGAGCTATTGCTGTTGTCTTTAAAGTATTGCCCATCAAACACATCCAGAGGAACAGGGCCCTAGATATGGCTTTTGCTTTGCCTATCTAGTCTTTTCGTCTTTTTTCTCCACTGAAACTGTTCCCAGTGGGAATAAAAATGGTTCCCAGCTAGAAAACAGAGCTGGTGTTGAAAGTTCACCCTCACATTCAGTTCCAGCCACCAACAGCAATGAATTTCATTTGAACAGATATTTTTTTTTTTTTTTTAACAAGCAGAACAATTTCAGTGATTACAGAATGTGACAGTAGCAGTGTTGGAAGTCATTCAGATACTAGCAGCCACTGGGAAAGCTTTGCAAATACCAAGAATCCTTCTCAGTATACAGGTGCCACCCCATCAATGCCAGCCCCAGTCAGCTGAGGCTGAAGCACATCACCTGGGCTTTCCCCACACCTCTTCAGCCCTGGGCAGTCCTGTCCAGTGCTCACACAATAGCGATGTTGCATTAGATACTAACTGGTCTCATTTCATACAAGACCTAAAACAATGCTTCAGTCATGATCATGGAATGACAATTAGCCATAGTGACACTGGATTCCATCTAGATCCTAAATAAGCATTATTGGTGTCTCTCCAGGTAATGTTGCTCCAAATGGTTTATACTGCAGCAGATTTCATGGAAATGAAATGAGTTAATCCATCAGGTCTCTGTATGTCCCTCCTATAGAGTCCCCCTGGAAGTATCTCAATGCAAATACTGGACATTTCTTCCTGCCTATGTCCTATCATATCCTACAAATTATATCTGACTTCACTCGTACGTTTCTCGCATGAGAAACCTTGATTTCTAAATTTAAAGCAGCATTTCAGGAACTACTGAATGTTGATACTGTCATATACACCTATTCACACTGTTCATACTGCTTTTATCCCCAGAATTGCTTGTCTGTGAAATGTGACAGAAGCTTTTATTTATAACTCATGACTAATAACACTGGAAGTGGATTCAAGAACTCCAGGTTTAGTCACATGCCTTTCTCAGATATCCTGCCATGAAGTTTCATTATTCTTATATGCTACAGAATAGCTTCTAAGTTGTACCTTTTTCCCATGTCTGATAAGAAAGGTAAAAATGCTATAATTTAAATTCTTAACAGAAAGAAATTAATTAATCAAGGTAGTCTTTTGAGGCAAAGAAGATTTTTTTTCTTCAGTGCTCCTGTGGTTTTTATTGTGAAATTCTCTAGCCTCTCTTGCAAGCTAGCGTGAATAATTAGAAAACTACAGTTCCCAGGAAGGAATACCATTCAGCCTCCTCTCTTCTAATTCCAGTATTCTTAATTTCTACATGAATGGGAAGTTTGCTAAAACTGCTGGTTGTATCTGAATCATTGTCCGCATACAGACAACATTCTTCTCTGTGTCTCAAATGGATGTAGGTCTTTCTGCTGATTCACAATAAAGGAAAGAACGGTTTAAAAAATATTCCTCCTTGAACATGCCAGAGTGAATTCAGAATAATAAGAAGAAATGCCTCTTTTCTTTGACAACAAGGAATTGGGGGTTTGGGGCCTGGAAATGATTTGTGGGTATTAGAATCCAATCACCTATACTACAGGCCACTACATCATTTATTTCCTTTCCTCCTATTTCAGTATCATAACGAAAAAAATTTACAACTCATGGCAAACATGCTGAAGTGGAAGTAGTCTTAGTGTTCTGATGGTATCTAGAGGACCTCCATTAAATTATCCACTACATAGCTCTCATATATGCAGACAGTGACAGACATGTCAAGCCTGGCAGATTTTCCTTTATGGAGACAAGGCAGTACAATATGGGAAAAAGGAGCATGATTTGTAGATGGGGAGTTGTATATAGTTGAATTGACATCTCTTGCTGTTAAGGCAAGATTTACTTATATTTAATGGATCTGGTTTTGCCACCGTTATTTCCACATGTTACCATAATGCACATAAATGGCCCACGTAAGTCCCCTACAATTACAGGTGCATATGCTTGACCAAATTGGACTCTGTACAGGTAATAAGGGTAATTTACAGTTTTAATTTTAATTTTGTTTAGTGGCCAAGATACAATATTTCAGTATGATGGGATGTACTATGTCACTCTGGTTATTATCCATTTCTAAACTTCCCCAAATTTGGTGGAATTAGCTCTACACTAAGCTTTGCCTTTCTCCTGCAGAAAATTGGTCATGTAATTATGCTGCGTATTAGGTTTTGGTTTTTTTTTTCTTTTTAGAGAAGGAATGCATATGTAAACAAAGGTGATGCATGTATTATAACTATTTAAGAATGAGAGTCATGCTACTGACATTAATAATATAATCATCAGAATTGGAATTGGGAGGGACAATGATGACATTGTCATTAGCTCTTCAGATCCCTGCCTCTTCTTTCCATCACTTCAACTTTTAGAAAAGGTTCTTATCAGGGACTGGCAGACTATTTACATTCTCTCTCTCTCTCTTCACATGACAGTGGGCTTATATCTGTAGTAAAAGAGCCAGAAAGTTTATACATATTTCTTTCTCTACCTGCCAAAGATTTTTAGTCTGATCGGTTGCATTTTAACCTGATCCCATTCTGTACTTAAGTTTCCAACCTCTTTTCCTTTATTTAGAGTTTATTTAAGGAGCAATTGCATGGCTCTATCAAGATTCAGAGCTGATTAATATACTCTTAATCCAAATATCTAGGGTCAGCCCTTTCCTTTGTTATTGAAGGAAATGACACAGGAGAATGGTACCCCTGTTCTTTGATGTACTTTCCCAGAAGGGAAAGTGTGTTTGCAATTACTATTGTTGCCTGACATAATTTTCAAATGCGCATCAATGTTCTTTTCTGAAATAACGTGTCTGAAGTTTTCCCTGGGTTTTCAGATTGCCATAGGCACTGAAATAAGCTGGAGGAAGGTATATTCACATGTATGCCATGCTCCACCTATTGCCTAGACTACCTTGTGTAACTTCTTGTCAAGAATGATTATTTTTGGGAAACTAGGGTTAAAATGAGCTCTTACTTATTGCAACACAATATAGAAGGAACATCAGAGCAGATTCAAAAGTAGATACTGAAAATTTATACCTCCACAGTTGGCTGGTCAGAATTTCATTTGGACATCAGTCAGGGAAGGTGGCAAAGAACCTTTACATGAACTGCACTCTTCGTGGGATTTGCCCTAATAACCTTGTATTCCATACAGTACCTCTATACACAGGGTGCATAGGGGTTAACATGCCTTAAACCATCCTTTGCACTTTCCTTGGATTCTTTTGCCCACTCCTGGATCTAGGAAGGTCCTTAGACTAACTTACTCACCCTTGGAGGCCTAAATTATCCCTGTCTTACCAGCACCCAGTTCACCAATATAATACTGCTTTAGCCTCATGCCTACCCTAGATGCAGCCAGGCTTCTTGTTTTTGAGAAGTCTCAGAAATCAGCTTACATTCACAACACTTGTACCTGAAAATAATCTTCCTTTCATCGCTACCTAAGATTTAAGCCTGTATGCATTTTGCCAAGAATAAAAAATGGTGAGCATAAGAGCAGAATAGAGAATGTTTATTACAACTAGTTTAAAACAGCTTCATTTTATGAGAAAGCACACTGGTTAATTCTTGTCCTCTCTCCTCTCTGTGTATACGGCATCCATTCAGGAACATTGGAGGAGGAGTGAAGAATAAAGTTGTGGTTTGACATTCTATTGATACAAACCCAGTGATTTTATTCAGAGTTCAGCAAATAACTAGTGGGGGAAACTCCTTACTCCACAGTGTATAACATCCTGAGTGTTTAGACTACTTAGACTACTTTTAATGAACTATGGTCCCTTTTCGGGATGATTTTCTGCTTTTAAGGCAGAAGCAGCTCAGGGTACAACAAGTAACAATTCAGAGAAAAACCTCAAAGACTTAAGTACAATAGAACCAGAAAGAAACTACATGATGAGAGAGAAGTTGGAGAAATAACTATATTTCTCAATGTCTCTCTCCTGATTTTCTTTTTTTTAACAGAGTTGTTTCCCTAACCTCTGACATTGTGGTTACTTCTGTGGGCAATTTCATCAGAAACCAGTTGAAATAAAAGATGAATCCTTTTCCTGGCAAATTCCAAAGCATGTGTCTATCAGATATTATTCAGACTAGTGGCAACAAAAAATGTAAACTATAAAATATGCCTGATGTTCCTCTTTTACAGAAAGTTATGGGAAACAAAACAGCTGGTGAGACCTACTCTAAGTACAAATAAAACTGATGTGCATTCTTAGGAATATGCAGAAATAAAATGAAGCAACAAAGAAAATGGAGATCTGGAGTTGAACAAATGAAACCAACTACCTATATAGGTAAAATTCTGAAAAACAGAAAAATTATGTATGGGCTGACTTCCAATTTTCAAAGGAACTGAATGTGAAGGTGTTTAAAGCTATTCTTACGCTACAGTTTATGCTGCAAATGGCACCTAAGTCACCCCAAAACTTTTGGAAAGTCTGTCCTTAGGCACTTCTGAAGACCCTTTTTTTGACTGAAAGGGCATTATACAAACAATGTGTGGAAGCCTTTTTCATTCACCTTGAAAGCCAAACAGAACAAGGTAGGCAAGTCTGTATGAGAAACGCTGCTGCTGGTTAAAAGGTAAAGTCTCCTTTCCAGCATTCTGTTCCTCTTTGTCACAGATAAGTTGTTTGACACTTGAATGTAAACACCAAACTTTTTTTACTCTGATTTTGCACTATGTCTGCCAGAAGTTCATTATTTGGTAATGGCCAGTTTTTCTATTTTTTAAGCTAAATTTTCTTACCGTTGTAAATTAATGTAACCCTTAGTGACTGTAACACTTTTGATTCTTAGTCAGTAGAAGAAACGAAACTTGAATTGCAGGTGGTACTGAACTTCCAAGGGCCCACATGAGTACCTCCGGCCCACATGAAACTGCTAGCAACTATGTGGGTTATTATAGCCACTCACATGGGTATGTGATGGCAACTCAGTTCACAATTTCTCCATTAAGTTCCTATCATTTGAAATGTTTGAGTTCAATAAAAAGAAGTCACAGGAACAGACTCTGTAAGATTTAATGCCCTAGTTCTTCATCTTAACTCTCAGCAGACAAAACAGTAATCAGTGTCACTGACTTCAGGATATGAGGTGCTATTTCTCCTACACGAGTGATGCAGCATTTTCAGCTTTATTTTTAATTGTTCTTATTCTGCAAGCTTTTGTGCCTTCTTTAGGACTTACCTGGCTCCTGTATGTTTAACATATTTTTATTAACTACATACCACTTTATATCTTCTTCAGATATATTTTCTCAACATTGGCCAGCTCTCCAATCCTAATTCATGGCAAAACCGTTGAAAACAAAAGTTGTCTTTTTGGTTTTCATAAAAAGGATCATGTGGAATATAGATCAAAATATGACTAAACACTATAAGGCATTGAAAAGGGAAGAGAAGAAACAATTCTGTTGCTTTAGCGATTTTTCTACTGGTAGACTTAGTCTGAAGTTCACTTACAAGTGAACTCGATTTCAGTCCAAGTTAGGTTTTAAAATGAAAGTATTGGATTTAGCACCACAAGAAGAAAGGAAGTGGCTTTAAAATCTTGCAAAGGAATTAATACTATGCATATTTCATTGCATAAGAGTATATGGTTTCTCTCTCCTATGTAATTATTAGGGATGGACTCGTGCAGGGAATGGTTTTTATGCAAAGTTCAAAACAGGCTTGGTTAACTGGTGGGGTTTTTTTTCAGCCAAGAGCAGAAGCCTAATTGCAGACACACCACACTATAAGAAGTTGTTCTCATGTTATCTCTTTGCTGGCAAAAGGAGATGAGCACTGGAAAACTCATAAGAAAGTCTGATCATGTAACATTTCCAGCCTGATTTCCAGACCAAAGAGGTTTGGACAAGTTCTGGTTAAGCAGACTAATTTTTAGATGCTTATCTGAACTGAACAGTCTGAATTTTTTGAGGTTCAGTGTTGGTTGCTATCCATTGGAAGAGCTGTTGGCACTTCTGCCCATATAATCAACAAAAGCCTTTCATCCAAAATGCTTCCAGCTCGCTCTGTTGTGTTTCTAGTGTATGATCATAAACAGGCAGTGTTGAAACAAGCTGTCTTCTAACATAAAAATAAAGGTGGCAATAGGTTCTTCAGACAAAAATAGTCCAATTTTTCAAGTATGCCTTCACTTAGACAATGGTAAAGTGCAGATCTGTATCTCAAATGCTACAAAATCTGCTGCGAAGAACCTGTGACAGTGTGGTTTTGGTTTTATAAGCCATCACATTCTAAAGTGAATTTAAGTCACCCACCTAATCTTTACTGTCATTTCAGTGGAAAAAAAGTATCCCTAGAGCTGCAAAAGACTGCTTGAGATTACATGGTTTCCTCTCCCACCAGAAGAAGTTGTCATTATGGTTGTTATTAGGATGAGGATGGATGGACAGAAATGAATTGTATAGCTGTTTCTGCCCTGGCTCTTCTATGAATTTTTTCAGTTTATACAGAAAGAAAGTATCTCTTTTGGTTGCAAGGTTTTGATTTTTTAAATGGGACACCAGGATATGTCTAACTAAAGCACTGAATGTGTTAACATGACACACTGTTCTCCTGCAATGGATAAGAATAAAATACCATCTCTAGGATGCATAGCCTAAGAAGGAAGGTCTAAGAAGGCAACGGTTGGATTAAATTGTTTGTATTTTTGTTACTTACCTGATGTCTAAGTTTTCGAGCACATGAAGGCTTATTGAAGCATTTTTAGACCAGTTTCAAATGCGAAACTCCTAAACCTTCACGTCCTCTTATCGTGTGTTACAATCAGATATGATTTTACTGTTCACTATTTTTAAATGTTTTGCATAAGCTCTTTTATGATTTTCCTCACTTATTCCCCCTTCAAAATTCCTCCTCTTAGGTCTATCAGTCCAAAGATTTATTTTACTTCCTAGTGGACTTTTTCTAGTTCTCCCAGATATATTGGTAAGACCATCACCAAACTAACCGAGGTAAAGGATCACCCTAGCTCACAGAACATGGCTAGGGCTATTCAAAGACAGAGTTTGTTGTTTGATCCATGGTACACTGAGCAAAGATTCAATGGTGAGGTGCTCATGATAATCAATGTTTTGGGGGGGGTGGTGTTAATTTTTTTTTTTCTGAATATCTAATGTTAATTTAGAAATACACAGTGAGTCCATGGAACCCCAACAGTTCCTTGCAGTTTACCTTGCTGAACCTGACATTAGACTATAAACAAGTCTGGTTAGTTCATTTCTTTTTTCTTTCAGCCCATACTGTATAATGATATATCTCTCGCATTTTAGTTTTCTTCCCTAGCTTTTTCTCTGCCCTAGTTCCTCTTCTCCTTAGCTGCAACTTCACACTGTGGAAACTTGCAATACTATGACTAACAGAGGAGAGAATGAGTCATAAATTAGTCACTAGCAAGACAAGCGTCTTAGCAGGGCCACAATGACTTAACATTAGACTGGTTTCTGGCCCAAGGTCAAGCTCCTAGAGATCCTTGGGTACATAGATCTAAAAAAGCACTAATTAAAATCATTGGCTTTTAACTGTCCACCTGTATAGAGTCTGGTTACAGAGCATTCTAATGAGCCACCAGCAAAGGGAGTCAAGCATCTGCTCATGAACATATTGGAGTCTTTTCTACTTCTTTTTGCTGTGCCAGGAAGTAAACGCTATATTAGGAATTTGCTTTTTTTCATCGTTGTGATCCAGGATGTCAATTGTAGTGCATTACTTCTGTCCACTAACTGGGGGATTTGACTTCTGCTTTTACTTAGGAAAAACTAGATTTTGTTACTAAAAAAAGATCAAAACTCCTCAACTGAAAACACCTTGTAGTGTATCACTCCAGACAAGCATGAAAACAAGGCTAATAAAGCAAAAACCAGTTGCTTGCTTAATGAACTGATCACAAACAGGCTCACATGTCTCTGACTAGTTCATGGCACTAGGTACCTTGATATACATCAAATGTTAGAGCTATCAGCTAAAATACATGCGAGGCAGAAAGTCTAGGGCTGTTGGTTCTCTGTTGTCGTTTCAGTGAGAGGACAGTTTTCAATAGCTGTTATCAGACACAAAGTTGCTGCATTCTCTGCAAGTTTCAAGAGAGGCTGTTCACAAGCAGGTCCTGCTCAGTGAAGTACACAGCTCAATGTTGGCATGCTAGGTAGCAGAACTAAGTTCCCATTACCTCCACCCCCAGCTCAACCCAAGTCTTGAAATTGCGTTATTTGGTGATGCATGTGCAGCCAAATGGGAAGTAAAAGTGGGGAGGAATACACAGCCTGGGTGATCAGGTCCCCTATTGAGGGACTCCGCTTTCTCCTCCTCAGCCAGGGCACACGTGACTCACACTCATAGCTAGTTCTCAGTTGAAGGGAAAATACCAGTTGTGTTGAATGACTGTTAATTTCAGTGGCAGCAGCAAGCACAAGAGGTCATTTAAAACTGAGAGTGAATGCAGAGCGAATGCTTTGGTAGGTTATTATTAGTGGCTGCAAGATGGAAATGTGATTTTCTGGCAAATAGCAATTTTCTAACTTGGACTGTCTTTGAGAAAGCTATTCCCGAGCACTGCCATCATGCCACTTTTCAAGACAGCACAGATAAAAGCAAGAAGGGGATTTCTCAGAGAATGTCAGTAGTTTTTCAACACTTAAAAAAAAAAAAAAAATCACTTCCTGAAGTATTTTCTCCCAAATGCAAAATGGGCACAGGCTGTCCAGCCCCAGTCCTCTAGCAGGAAACAGACTCTCTTTTTCAGCTAAGTACTCCCACTCCTTCTGTTCACTGATTGATTTTGTTTTGCTTGACTTGACAAGACCAGGTTGGACAAATCTGAATTATCTGCATGTTGCTGACTGGATCAGCTGCAGATCCTTTAGTATACTTGTCATTTGGTCTTATAAATTACATTAATGAGGGCTGTAAATCTTAGCTCTCTGAGGACATCACTATACAATAAAAACCAATTCAAAGTTTTAAAAAAGGAAAGACACCCTTAGCATGCAGGCTGTTCTTTAAATGCAATGCATCTTCTCTTGGAATTTGCCCTGGATTTCTGTTGGTTAGTTTTCTAAACACAAGTTACCTTCTTTAAAGAAAAACGAAGCTTACCTAATAGGCAAATTTTGCTAAACTGTTTCACAAGAATGGAAGGAAAATGTAATTTCACATGGATCTATGAAGTTTTGTATTGGTAGAAATATGTGACAAAGTGTTGTGCAAATATGTTTTAGAGAGTGGTCTAAAAGTTTGTTCTGGTAGTAATAATAATAATAATAATAATAATAATAATGATGTTAGCTACTAACCAATAAAATAATATATATATTCTGTCCATCTTCTACCTACGCCTAAATAAAAATTAAGAAAATAAAGAGACTGTCAAGAAACCAATGTATAAAACCATGAAATCAGTAGCAGAAAGAACCACATTTAAAATACAAGTCCTCTGACGTTCAGTACTGCAAGAAGCATAAGATGTATTGAAGTACATTCCTAAAACTGGCTTCCTCTGATGTCAGTCTTTTCAGAGACATAGAAGGGTTGTTAACAAGTGATATAATGCTCCTACCTTTTTCCAAGTTCTCTTTACAAAGCGTTTAGCATTCAATTAAATGTATGAAATGAACAGTCTGAGTCATATAATAAGAAGGGTAGCTCCCAGGTTATACTGAGGACCCCAGCATAAAAAAGGAAGTTAATAATATGACCTCAGATGGCAGAAATTCAGCAATACATTTTTAAGATATCTGTCAATTGACTTAGTTTAGATATGATAGAGTACACTACATATACATCACTCCCACAAAGTATTATACATATTTTTGTATTATCACAGGTTTATCACCCAAAAAAAATTTTAACAAAGGTAAACAGCTAAAATAAATTTATTACTTGTCTGAAGCAGTCATAAACAAGTAATGTGGTATTTTCTTTGGAGAATCATACTAAAAGTTGTGTTATAAGGCATACTAATTTCTAGTGATATTAGAATTCTCTCTGTCTCTTCCTCATATTCCTGACTTTCTTTGATATAAATACACCAAATTGACTTCTTCATTGGTATGTTTTTTGATACAGCTTTTTAGCTTGCACACAAGGACTAGAGTCTATTACTAATGAACATGCATTCATTGGTTTGACAGGGACACTAGCATTTCACAAAGTCCAAGCTAGTTTTGAGCATGCATGATTTATTCATACACTGAATGACACTGTCATTTATTGCCCAAGTGTAACTTGTTAGATGCAAACATAGTTTTTCTTCCTTTGTTAGCTATCTTGCATCTGATCTGAAGGTCTACTCTTTAAATGAATGTATCAGACACCCTCTTCCACCTCCAGCATTTTTTATGGACATCTCCCAAGAAATGTCAACAGCTACAAAAATTCTTCAACTTTCTGCACTTCTGTGTAACACTAATAACCAGGCACTTTCCACAAGCTCTGCAAAGTTCTTGTTAGCACTCTTCATTGTCTCGACTAGGCTCATTCCATTAGTCACATGGACATTTACTGAGTAGTGCCAATACCCAGGGAATAACAGACATGCCAGTGCTTCTCTAGCATCCAGCAATTAATAAGTTCCTAAGTAAGTTCCTGCCTATTCTGAAAATTACTCATTTCCTAAGGACCTTCCAACTCCCTTAGAAAAAAAAAGTCTGAAAATCTTTATTTGGATGTCTGATCATAACATTTCCATGCAGAAGAACTATTCTCAAAATGTTTCCTCTTGAAACTGTGGTATGCTTGTTACTCTACCTTGTTGGATTTCAGAAAGTCCTCTGTGAAAATGAGCAGAAGGAGGACAACTGACCAGTTACTAGACTGACAGTATCACCACATATTAGACTATCTCTTTCTCCCAAGCACATTACATATTAAACCAAAGATATAGTATCTGTGTGATATGTCAGTATCCTAGGCATTTTCAGTTCTGCTGATTTTCTTGGTGCAATTCGGTTAAAACCTGTCTCTCAATTATCTCATACAGATGCTTCAGTGTTCAGTGCTTTGATGACACCAACTAGCTTTCTGGATGTATCTCCTGCTGTCTCAGAACATGCCCTTTTGTGTGGTTTACATATAAACACATCATTTGCATATGGTAAGCTAGTTAGTGATTCTGCACAATTCAGATAATTGGATGTGTATGTCCAGGGCACAATGGCACAGATGGAATTCAGACACAGGTCCAATACTTTTTCCCTACCAGCCCATGCTGACCTTAACATTGCATCATGATATCAGTGTAAGAGACCCAGAATATTTCAATTGCCACCATCTCTTAGGATCCACTCTAATAACACATTTTTTGCCTAAAGAAAGAGGTTCCACTCAATCTTTGTCCCATCCATTTTGCTACAAGGCACATACAGACAAATATCTAAAGCTGGTTGGACCCTTCCTTGAATCAATTCCGCTCTGTTACCCTGCTGAAAACGAATCAGCAAAGACCAGAGAAGGGTGGAAAGAGCAGCAGAAAGAGAAGGAAGATAACAAGTCTACCTCTTTTCAAGTGTCAAGAAACTGATAGATTTCTCAGCTGCTCACAGCAGTGTAGCCTCAGATATGTTTCAGAAATGGTTATGACTTGTAAAAATGAGTGGCTATAAAGGATGGCATCAAAATGTGCTCAGCAGATGTTGCCACATGTCTTGTTGACACATTCAAGTGCTTCTTCCAAATGGAAAACACTGACTGTGCAATTACCCTTCACAAGTCCTTTGTCTTTTTAAGTATTAGTCTTCCATCTCATGTGTAACCTGTTCTAGTGACTTCCTAGAAATTTCTTTTTCCAAAGCCATAACACTTTGTTTTTCCTCAATAACACTCAGAAGATGTGTTCACTGTGAACATTTTGTGGCCTCTTTGATGGTACTGAAGCTTGGATATTTCAGCTTCATGCAAAATTTTGGCAACATCCAGAATTGAAAAATCAATGGGAATTTGGTCATTGATATGTTACAATTTATATCCCAAGATTACACTAGATTGCTATTTGGAGGAGTATCACTGAAGTGTAAATGGATAAAAAATGTCCTCTGACTGAAAGGACTCTGCTCTGTCCTCCTCCTACATTGCTTATCACAAATGTGATCTTTACCAGAGATGTGAAATGTATGTTTCAACCCTGTAATGTATCTTAGAAATGTTGTAAACTACATGAAAAAAAAAAAAAAATCACCAGGGCCATGTTAATACAAGCATTAATATTGAAAGTACAACTAAAATTGTAGAAGTGCTATTTATGAGAAAATCATAGCACAGACAAAACAATACTGCCAAATTGCACTAGCTGCCTATTTGCTTCAGTTTTTGACTTCTGCCACTTATTATCCTGGCTCATGTATTACCAAGCAACTTGCTAAAGTGGACCTAAACAAAGAGAAATAGAGCTGCAGAATTTCTGTCCTCAGTTGTTGTTTTTTTTTTTTAATTATTATTTTTATTCCTTAGCAAATACCTTTAAAATGGTTGGATGAAATACACTTCTGGCCATGAGTGCAAGTAAACTAATTTCCTGGAATTACAGTAAAACCACTTATCTCATCTATCACCTATCATTATCAATTACTGTGTTACAAATCCTGGAACAAACAAAAGGCCAGGAATGTGGAAAACCAGGTTATAGGCCTCCTCAGACATTTTGCTGTGGCCTTTTCATTAAGTCCAAACATAATTACAGGTATTAGCAACAAAGATGGCAGTGGTAAATCTGATCAGTGAAATTACACAATTAAATGGTCCGTTGCAATTTGTGATGGCATTGCCCAAGAAGCAGAGATCAAGATATGTATGTTAGAGCAAAGGGTCTACCTTGGGTGGCTGGCTGTTTGGGACACTGAATGTCACTACTGCTGCCATACATCCAGATGGAATTTATTACCTACAGGGTATAGAAAAGAGAGTGCAAAGGAAATCTGATCTCTACAGGAATGACTGCACCTACTGAAAGCATTTGTCTTAAACTGTTTTACTTCCTTGCCTGGATGCTATGGCAAACTAATCTTTACTATAATTATAAATCCTCAAAGTTTAATCTTATAGCCATCCAACCTGGCAAGAAACCTGACTTAGCCGCTATGATCATCTACCAGAAAGGGCAACAATTGTATTTTAATAACGTACAGCTTAAGGAGCCAAACTCTCATTTTTTATTCACTTCTGCAAGCAATAACCTGACAAAGGTCAATGGCAATTGTGACTGAATGAGGACTGAGTTAAAATTTTGGTCTTTGGGCCAACATTAATAATTTTAACAGTAGGCCAATTTAATCTCTGATGTAATTCCACCTATCTTAGTTGACAGTTGGTCCTGTCTCAAATTGTACCATTCATTTTAAAAGCATTTAAGTAGTTTTACTTTTGAGAAATGTACATAAATCAACTGATAAATTCATCCTGGAAACCAAGAATATTTTCAAAGGAAGGGAGTCTTAACTGTAACATTAAATTCTATAGATATAATTCACAGCTTCACTACACCTCACTTAGATCACCAAAGAGCTGATTTAACGCAACTGAAAACCATACCTGTGTGCTTACAAAATATACACATGGCTAAAACATTTTATAATTTACTAGAATGTGACTGGTTCTTTAAACTCACAGTTACAAATAGGTCTCTGATGCAAAATGGTTTATTCCATCCTATTTTTATGTCCATATCCATAATACAGATCTGCCCAGGTTGTACTAAGTTTTTATAGCTTAATGAACAAATGTATGCACATAAATGTCCATGCCTTTATAAAAATACGGAGCTTCATGAGAAAAATCAGAAGGTTAGGTTAGATCCAAGGGAAAATATGCCTGATAAAACCTAAATTGAGATTTATGTGTTTCCAGAGAACACATTGAAAAAATCCAGAAAGTTCTTTGCTTATTTTGACTTCTTGCCTGGTCTGAGGGTTTGTTATACATCTAAAAGTTGAACTGAAAGATTAGAAACCTTGGTGAACCTAGACTGTTTTCAGCAAGGCAGGATTTGGGGCTTAGGCTCATTAAGGAATGTCAATCTGAAGCTACAGTCAATCTTAAGAAAACTGTTTGCCCTCTTTGAGGTTTAACTGGCCTCCCGTAAAAGAAATTACCCCGGATACACAAATTCAGAGAAAATAAAACAACGTCTATAACTGAGATTATTTAAAAGATTGAAACACACATCCTCCTCCCTTTTTTTAAGAATAAATAAATTTGCAGAAAGAAAGGAAAAAAGTGGGTTTTTTTTTTCTGTCTTACACATGCTTCTTAAAATCCCTTCATGGTATGTTTTACTCAGTCATAAAGCTTGGTAAAAAACCTTAGGGGCGTTCAAGTCCACAGGGCATGCAAAAAATTATTCAAAGACAACCCCAACCATTTTTTTTCTTTGTCATGCTTAAGACTGAATAAAATAGGGCTTTTCTTTCCACAGCAGTCTTTTCCATTTTGTTCTGTTTTGTTTTTCTATTTCAGTGATAAAGAATGCATCAAGGGACAGATGAATTAATCTCCAATACCATATGTGTACATGTGAATACTTCAGTATGTTCAAGAAAACAAGGCTTTCATAACTACTGTACTGACTGATAAAGGCACTTTTTTTTTCCGCGGTTGTCCTAAAAGTACACTGTAAATGCTCTCTTTCATAAGTCCTGAAGGCTCTGCGCAAGACACTAGAATTCCCATCTGTACAATGCACGCTTTCATCTGTGTGATCATCAACACATGTTGAATATGTTTCTGAAAGTCTGTTTTAAAGCTATGGCCATGGGACATCATGTGACCACTGAATCATTTTCTTCCAGCTGAGGGTACATTTTATCTTGCCAGACATTTTCATAGTTTGTGCAAGCAGTTCCTGAAGTCTGATTCAGCTGCTCATGATGTGGCTGTCTGCTTGTCTGAGTGCAGGGGAAGGTTTAGGATTTCATATTCCTCTCCACGCTGTGACTTTTAATCCTCTAAAATGTTTCCTGAGTGTTGAACATATGCCTATTTGATTATTCCTGGCAAATGGTGTTTAGGAACAGTTTGTTGATTAATTCTAAGCCATACTGTGATGGTCTTTAAAGAACACCTTAATAATTCTAAGCAAGCAATGAGGAAAAGATCTTTTTTCCTTCCAAAATACATTCTGCAGCAGCATTTTTCATATTAATGAAAATAATATTTTCATGGCATATTAGAAGAGCTTTTGGGGGTATGTAATGTTCTTATCTACCCCATATGTAATAGGATTTATTGCATACACCCTCCATTTAATGAGGTCAAATACACACAGCAAAGTCTATTAACCAAATAAAATAAGTCAGGCAGCTGCAGACTTCAAGTAACTAAATCAGTGGAACCAAAAATCTAGTAGCGAACTATAGTTATATACTAAAAGTACACTGGAGTTTTTTTTTTTTAGTGCCAGATCAGCGCACATACAATATGTTTAAGCTACCAAAGCATTAATAATCAGAGAATTAGGTTAATGTAGTGAGCACCCCCAGCCAAATATTGACCTCACTCAACCTCTGTTTTTCACATGAGTAGGTCAGAATTCTACCCACCACATTGACAGTCAAGCAATTATACCACAGTGAGACAAACAGGTAAGAATCAGAAGGTATAGGCACATCAAGCCCCTTTTCAGAGTTACGGGGCTTTAGTTTTCATCTTATTTTGATTTCTTTTTCCTTGAGGATTTTCCTGGTTATCTTTACATGTGGGTTACTGAAAACTGCCTAATGTAAACCGTTTATTATAATCAGTACCACAGCCGAGCCTAGACATACCTAGGCTTTCCTAAAATTGTACAACTCTTAAAATTCTTCTAGATGTCAGAGACACAGAAGGTCTACTAAGTGATCCAGCCCATTTCCCAGTCTCATTTATATGCTGGATTTTTCTGTGGTTCATCCAATCTAATTTCAAACTGTCTCAAGCAATGTGGCTTCCTCTACTTCCTGCAAGAGACAAGACAGTACTCTAATAGATCTTGCTGTCAGGATGTTTCCCCTGATATTCTACATAATTCTTCCTTTTTTCATTTCATCCCATTAATGCAAGTTATACTCCCTTTCCCTTAATTTATATCATTGTTTTTCAAAGGAAACATAACAAAAGCTTAAATGAAAAGGAAGCCTGCCTTATGTAAACAATAAAAGTTCATGTTAGAAAGAAACATTTGCCTTACTTTTATGAACGAGGGAATTAATATGAGGAAAAGCAAGACAGGCCCATAGCACATGCTGTGTTGTGGTCAGACAGAACTCCAGCAATAAAGTTGAAAGACCTTCACTAATTCCACTACCTATTATTCAAGTAGGCTATAAATCTGGTAAACTTTTTCCATTGGCCAACCTTACTTACTAATCAAGTTTAATTAGCAATTTATGTAAGGGCTCGATTCCAAGGTCTTTGAAGTCAGTGGGATTCTTTCCATCAGTTTCAGTGGGATCTGGATGACGCCCATATTATACATGAAAACACCACTGCATTTAATAGTATGCTAACAGCACAAGAGTAAATGATGTGGGAATATTGAGAAAATACTTTTTCACAATACCTTTTACATATTTTCCTTCTGTGAAATTGTCTTTTATGAAATCATCTGCATCCTATATTTTTAAAGCAAGACAATTTTTAAAACGCTCTCAATTTTCACTTTAAAATTATTTGAGCTGAAACAGCATGCCGAGTGAAGTATCAATTTCTTTGACAAAGAATTAATTTTCCATGTGGTTTCAGTAACAAAAAGCTTTAGCCTGTTTACAGTAGTTATAAAACCAGTAACATGAGTACCTCTCCCCAATATTAGTAGACCAATTTAAGATAAGGTTTCACAGCCCATGTATTATCACTTTCTTCTCCTTTGATAGTTATCTGGTCAGTTGAATTTCACAGAACAAATTTTCCTATGGGACTACAGAGGAAAGTGCTAATAGCAGCTGCATTCTACCTCTCTTGCATGAAGTTCAGAGATATTAAATGCATTCCAGCATATGCTCTTGACCAACCCTGTGCTCTGCCTCTCACAGATAGTTTGGGGTCTTTTATTTTGATAAATGACTTGGCATTCTGAAGGGTGGTCAATTTTCATCCAAGCAAAACAGGCTGATATATTGGCAATGAGATAACATCTCACAGCTTTGTTCAGTGATGTATACTAAACCTAAGCAAGGCATGAACACATATACACCCATACCTAACATATGGACTTCATCTCTTTCCCTTTCCTAGGCACTCTCTCTCCCCTTAGCTATGTGCAGGCAAAACTCCCATGTTCATGCTAAATCGTTGCTAGTCCAGTTAAAGTAAACAAAGTAGAGATAATGCTGCTTTCCTTTCCAGCCAGAAATGCTGGTTTCCTTCTTAAATGCATACCTTTGATGGTGGTTCACTGTCAGAAATTGCCTTAGGTAAAAGAAACATAATTATGCAATTTTCTGCTAAAATATTTCTGCCCTTAAAGAGAGAGGGAAACTGAAATCTAATCCAATCTCCCAAGGAGTGTCCATTTGTGAAATTAAAACTATTTTATTGCTCTAAGTTCATTTCTATTAAAAAAAGGAGATTTTGACTAGGGTTTACATGAAGCTAGCAAGCAGCAATCTCATGGAGCCCTTTGGCCTGTATGGGCTTCATACTGGGCCAGCAAATCAGATGTTTTTGGAATAAAGTATATTACATGCACAATTTACATATATAGAATAGTTAGGATATATATAAAAAAGATACAGATCTTAATAAGACATGAAGTACAAACAGTCTGTATTATTTCTACATTTCCATATTCCAAGGTGAAAGAGGGCAGCTCTGTCCCTTTATCACACTCTCGATCTTAGAAGTCAGTTTCTCAGACTTGAAATGAGTGAAGCTGAAAGGCTTGCAACATGTCATATTTAATGGAACTGACTGAACTAATTGCTGTGAAAGTGCGGTGTCACAGCCTAATAAAACTAGATATGAAGCAGGGCTATGTTCACTATGAAAGTGTTCTCTTTACACAAAATAATTATGATGCCGGATCACAGAGGTGGTGATGCAGTTCAACCCACAGTAGTGACATGTGGCTATTACAAGTACTAGTTAATAGATAAAATTTGAGACATCGTATTTCTCACAATTAAGGAGTCCATGATTTACTGTCAAGGCAAATGAGCTGTTTTTCCTCCTCATCCCATTACCTAGCATGCAGAACAACAGAACTTCACCCAGCAAGCAGCTGGGAAACAGTCCCCTTCCTATAACTGCTGTAAAAGTACATGCACAATATGGAACAGGCTAATAAAACTTTCCCATATTTTCCCTGGTCGTGCTTTTTCTGATCTTTTCAGTGCTTGGGAAAGTTCTGATGCAACTTTTTATGGCTTGGCACTTCCCCCACCAGGCAGCAGTAATCATCAATGTTTAGGAAATCCGCTTTTTTGCACTGTTATGGAAAGAAAAAGTTAATTTGTGTTTCTCGTCAGAATTTAACACGGAGCTGATTGTGTCTCAAAGGCAGGGAAGGCACTAGAAAAGCCCTGTGCTGTTCTTCTCTTAGCAGCCATCTACCTTCATCAGAGCAAAGGCTGATATGGAGCAGAGGTTACCCGCCACCTGAGGAATGATTTCCCTGGCACTCATGGTGATGTTGTTGCAGAGAGAAAAGGCAGGTACTGGGCTGAGGTCAGTTTAAGTATGTGCTGATCCACCACAGATGAGCCACTGTTCATTAAAAGATTGACTCCTATCCTCTGCTCTTGGAGACTGCTGCTGCTGCTGACAGACATTGGTGCAGCCCGACCTTTTCCATTTAAAAATGAAGCCCAACCCAAAAGCTGGACCTTACTTTCACTTTACTCTGCCAGGGGTTCTCAGTTAAAAATGTTCCAAAGCTGCAAAGTTGGGATGTTTCTCTGCAGCAGTTTTCTAAGTCTTTTAAGTTCCTGCATGGATTATAACAACCTCATTTCAGCCGCAGGGTATCTTCACTGACATCAGCAAATTTGGCTCAATATTCTCCAATAGATGGGCAATTTGTTTTAATAATAAACAATACCACAAATCACAAGAAAAGCAGCATAGCTGCCAAAATGTCTTCAGTCCTTACAAGAAATGAAACAGACTCTGCTACAATCAAAGGATTTTGTTTTCATTTTGGTGAAGTGGAATATTGCATTCTCTCAGAGGGTTTCTGTCTCTGATACCATCGAATAGTTTTTTGGCATTAAGGACAGTAGAGAATATCCTGTAGTGTGGGCTTGCCTAAAGCCACTTTTGAACAGGAAAAAAAATTACAAGGAAGATTTCAAGTGAAACTGAATGAGAAAACTGTCAGAAATACTTAATTCCCTTTATGAAGGATTCACATTATTAAAACTACTACTTGTTTGCTGTCCATTTCTTTGAGTTACTCTTACCATTTTAATTTCTTAGCTTTTCTATGGAGGAAGGAAAAATGTTTCTTTTTCTGAATGAGCATTAAATATATAATAAATTTATGATGCATACAGCAGGCAAAGTAAATAATGAATAGAAAACATGCTTGTTTAAAGGAAAATATGAGTATTTCTTAGGTGGTGAAACTCATGTACCTTGAGAAGAACACCTCAGACAGATGTAGTTTAATGGTGGGACCTTTCTTGACTCTGTATTCAAAGTAAATAGCACCCATAAACAGCTGCTATTCACCAAACATAGCAGGACTGGATTTGGATGCATATGCATGGACATTTCCAAAGTCTCTGATCTGCCCTCTTCTTAAACAAGTAAAAGAGAACAGAGTACACACTGTCTAGAGAAGTACAATTTGCTTTACGAAAAGATCTCTGAATGCTAGGAGTGCCATGCCCCCAAAACACCTTCCAGTAAGGTTTTTGCGAGAGAATTTAGCAGCGTTAATGATGAATTTACACTTTGTGACTGAGTACCAGTAAATAGCGTAGCATATATATGTATCTTTAACTGCCAAGGACACATTATTTTACTTTTAGGTTTTATTCCTATAGGCTCGGTTTGTTCCAAGACCTCATAAAAAAGCTCAAGCCCAATCAAGATAAAAGTATAACTGAGACAGTTCTCTTCTGAAATAAACAGCATGTATTATCCTACCGTCATATCATACCATTTTAAATATGTTTCAAATGACGCAGAAAACACAAATTAGTCTTTTGAACTTGGATCAGGAATCAGTTTGGTAGTTTGATGTCTAGCAGAAAAGTCTGATATTTTCTTGTTCAAGTATAACTTCTCTCCCCTATTCTAATGCTGCTCTTTCCTGGCTCTTAACCACCCACAGGCTCTTATTATGGTGCAGGATGTCCTGTCCGTGGTTTCAGAGGAATGTGGGAAGGACATATTCCAATGTGTCTGTGATGCTCAGGACAACTTTTTTTGAACTGAGACCTGGGCTGTCACTGTAGGCAGCTAATATGTTTCAGGAATCTTTTTTCCTGTAACATTTACTCGGTATGTGATGGTTTTTGTTCATTCATCAGAAAGAAGCCACAAAGCTGAAAGTATGGAAATACAATCCAAAAATGTATGTTCTTTTGTTTCTGTCCTAACAATCACATCCCTGCCGGCTGCAGTAAAACAATAATGAGAAATCTTTACATGCATTTAAAGAAAACTGAATTAAGTTCTGACTTCAAACTTCACTGGATTTTGAGGCACCGCATTAGGATGCAGAAGGAGGTTGCTCTGTTTGGAATGGAAAGCAAAAGCAGCAAATGCCTGTCACAGAGACAAAATGGAGAGCTGCTCTTTGAAAACTGGCAAGGTTGATATGCATATTAGAGAAAAGTAAGTTACATTTACTGCACCCACACAAATTACTTCAGTATCATGAAAAGGTACTCAAGTTAGTTTCAAACTAGCTAACTTTGATCACTGTAGATCGTTCACAGCAGTACAGTGCATCACACAGATGCATTTTCTCTGCTTTTTTGAGTTCCCTGATGCCCTGCTGACCTGGTTCTGCCCCGTGCCATCCAAAGAGAGCTGACCCAGACGCATCTATGTTGGACTGCAGTTGGCTTTGTGTCCGCTATAGTACCTCATAATACATTCCAAATGCCACCATAAACTGGAATCAATGAATCCAGTCATTCGTGTATTACACATAAAAGATACTGAGGAAAAACGTGTTTTTAAGAAGTGCAGACATGCAAAGAAATTGAGAACTGCAGTACTGCATATCATAGACAGCAAAAGGGTACTATTTATAGCCTACCTTGGGATCAAGAATATAAATTAAGAAAAATGCTAAGAAGCTAGCACTTTAACTGAAGTAAAATGTTCAACTGAGGAAGCGAGATAGACGTAAAAGGGTTCCTTTAGAGCTACTAGCTGTTTGAATTGATTAATAAGAGAGTAGAGGGATGTTATCACTGCAAACATGTTTTCAATCACAAACTGACCTCAAAAGCAGAAAGATGAGGCTCCAAGAGATAACAGAAAATACCTATAAGACTTGACCATGATTCACACTGAAGCGAGACCTTTCCAGTGTTTCCAGCAGGATATAAAGAAATACATTAAATACTTGTCTCTGTCTGGCTGTCAGGGTGATATAAATGAAACTAGCCACTAAATATTTGGGTTTATAGTACATTACACTAAAATGTAGTGGATTACTTTGAATAACTGGTAAATGCAGTCACTTCTTTCACTTTCCAGGCTGTTTGATATTATCATTCATTTTTCTATTGAAGACCATTAGCTTTATTTTAAAACCAACGTGGGGTGAAGTGAGGTTAAAGATGCCCACTGGTTGTTCTTTCCATGTTCTTCCATTCAATAAAACAATAGCAGAACTTTACACAATGGAACATCTCTGTCCAAGACAGAAAAAGCAAGTGAGAAAAGCCTGGCTGAAGTTTACAGAACCACAGAGGGAATTTAGCTAATTATATGATGTAGCCATTAATGTTATTTGTCTGACTCTGTTTTGTAAAATAAACACTTTATGAAGTTATCATTCTGAGCTTTAGTTTTTCCAAAAAATTAACATTCTGCAGGTAAGGGATCCGAAATATTTACAGTATTTGCCAACTGTTTAAACTACCCTAACACCAAATGCAATTAAATACAAAGTTGATCAGCAGAACAACTTTGCATATGTTTTCCACATAAGACTAAATGGTAATGTGGAAGGAGGGGAATTTCAAGAAATGTAAGCTTAACTTTATAAGGAGAAAAAAACAGACTTCCCTGTTAAAATCTCCATGATAATAACAGTATAGATTACATAGACAGTGGAGGCAATGTAGACTGTGTTTCATGGATCATGTTTTTTAACATCTAGATACACTTAAAAGATACAGCTGCAACTATATTTGCATACATATTTGTTGCATGTACCAACAATTGATTTGCACATGCACAGACTAGAATACCATGCACTGGAAAACTTGCAACACTTTATCAAGACGTGGTCCTGAATGTTATTTTGCTTTTGTATTTTCTGTTTGCTCATGGACTTTACGTCATCTTGCTTCCCTTTTTTTTTTTTTTTCCCCTAAATACTAATAACTCCAAACATGGATGCTTCAGAAGAGACAAAAGAAATATGGCTGGTTAAAGAAACAGAGTATGCTTACAACAGCAAACAGATTACATATATGCATGTAACTAAGAACTCAAAAGAGCTTGGCTGCATGCATACAAAACTGAATTTAGCTAATTAATTATAGTAATGAATTTGTACCAAGCATAATGCAGTTTCTATTAGTTTCTATGCAACAAGTTCTGTTGTGTAGAATTTTAATAAAAATGTTTCAGAAACATTAATTACAATATTTCTAAAGAAAATATCATCAACAGGCCAGTTTATTGATAATTTGATAAGGAAAATCACCCTGAGAACATTTGCTAGCAGCAGACATTCCAACTTCTCCTCCAAACTCCTGCCTCCATAGGTACTGATATTGCAAATACGTGTCTCTCTGCAACCGTTTGCTGTAAGCACACTAGCAGATACTTTACATCTTATTTTAATTCAGTGATAATACTGAATATTTTCTCAATATGAACATTTGCATGTAATAACTAAATGCTGGAATTCTCTCTTTTTTTAATGAATGACAGAACTTGTAAATTAAGTGGCCCTACAAAATATTTATTTCACAATGCCTATAACATCTAGTATGTTAGTTTTGTAAGCAAAATCTGGAGTTAACTTTCTCATACAAGAACTGTTGGTTTCACCACAGAAAACCCAAGGTAAGATTTTTATGTATAACTGAGTTTACAGTACTGAAGCATTTTAACTGGAAAACACCAACCGTGATTTTTACAGCATGGTAATCTAAACTCATCCAGTAATGAATCTGCTTTTAATGCAGGCTTTAAAACTGAAGTAATTTACTGAAAACAATATAATGAGAGGCAAATAGGTATATAACTGTCACAGTTATGTAAGAATCAGATTTCTGTTCCTTTATAAATTTCAGGGCTCTGAATATTTTCTTGTTCTGCAACAGAAAGTAAGAAATTCTCTATGCTTCTCTTGAAATTAAACTGGAAGTTAGAGTGGAAAAACCAGGATATTTAAAGATGTTGCTGTTATTTTTGTTTGGTTTTAATAATCACTGCAAGTCTAAGTCAAAATCTTTCCATGAAACACTTCTATTTAAAAACAAAAACATTTTTGGATGAACTTGAATTTGGATATAGTTCCATGCTAATTTTTTCCTTTTCTGTTAAATATTATCTTTTATGACTTTGACTAAATAAATTTAACAGATAAGGAAACTTCCTCCACATATTTTATGAAAGTTATTGCGTACCATTTAACCAACTTTTGAGTAGACTAACATGGCCATGGCAAAAAACATTAATATTTTAACATGCATAATTTTGGTTTCAGTGAGGTGATAATTTGATTTATGGATAACTCTAAAGCTCCGGTTTAAATAAAAGGAAAGCGTTTATCGATTCACAGTCTTTTGAACCTAAGAAATTTTATGAGCTAGCTCTGTAACACTAATGAGAGCTGTCTTAAAGCTTGGTGTTTAAAGTTAAGCTCCTAAAATTAAGCACCTTAATAGAGCAGCTTCACTGGCTGGTATGCTAACCTGATGCTTGCTGCCAGTGTTCTGCTGGGAGAGCAAAGAAAGGCTGAAACTGTTTGTTGTGGGCAAAAGGCACATTTCAAAAGAAATCAGTCTAGAATCAAGGTACATTAAGCAGTTATTCAGGACAGACTTCATCCTGACAAGACTGCTTTTAAAAGGAAAAGGAAAAGAAACCAAACTGGGGGTGGGGAGAAGAAGCCGAGTTACTGTGCAATCAATGTACATGTGTTTGGTTAGGTCTGTGGCTACAACCACCTCACAACCACCTTATTAGAAAACATATATTACTAGAATAGTCTTTTAAATCAAAAGAACATACCAAATATGTCCCTATTTTAAATCCTATAAAATAAGATACCTGTACCAAGACTGCTTCACAAATCAGAGATTACATGCTTTCAGTTCCCCTGAGGAACAGAAATAATCAAAATTATGATGTACACATAAGTAAAGGCTCTTGTGTGCCAAGAATTTTAATCGACAAGCAGTTATGTCAAGACAGCAAAAGACAGCTGTGTAAGCTAAAAGAAATGAGATAATTTTTATGGAAAAATAGCATGGACTCCTTCAGCAATCACAGATTATTTTGTAGGTTGACATACCAGTCACTGATGGGATTTGTGCAGGTGGGGCAGTGCTCAGAATTGTTTGGGAGCTTTAATAGTTTATTTTCAGTTAAGCATGAGCAACAACAGGCACATGTGAGCTTTCAAATACATGCTGCTAGAAGAAATTAAATTATGAAGAACTGGAACCATTTTGCTGTTCAGAGTACTGGTTCCCTTTTCGGAATTGGGCACTGAGCCATAACCTTGAAAATGCCATTGCCCACCTCACTTGCAGGCAGACACCTCTGGAAATCTTAGACTTGCTAAGAGAAGACAGGGAAATCTAACCTCTGGAAAGATTTTTCCCTATGACCCAGCTAGATCATTTACAAAGGACATATGCAAAAATGCGCAAACACAGGATACCCAGAGCTTGCTGAACACCTTGTTCAACAGGTCAGTCAAAATGTGCATCTAGGTCCCTGGAAAACAACTGTTGCTATAATCTGAATTACAATAAAAACAGTAAGTTGAAGCAGAGCAAATTGCTTTATTCTGCTGAAAATAAGCACAGGTCTTCAAGGAGACCTGCCTGGCTCCCTCCGGGGACATCATAGTTCCTGCTTAACAAATGACTCAAGGGCCTTTATGCAGTTTTCTGCATGGACGGAGAGGCTTTGGCTACACGTTCATCATGATGAGAAGCAAGAGAACAAGCTGTCAGTCAAAGATATACTTTCATGTAGTAATAACTGGGTTGCCTCCAGCAAGTTACTGGCTATCTAAATGTCACTGCTTTTAAGGTATCACTCTCTGTCAAGTCAGTGCATCAGGAGGTAAGATTGCACTGCGCAAACCCGTGGGTTTTGGTTTAAACACTGCCACATGATCACAAGCACACAAAATAAAACACAACGAACTTTAGAGCAAGTTCCTGGCAACTCGGTAAAACAACACAACGCTGAATGCTTTTGTCTTTAAAACAACTATCTGTATAGCTCTGCTCTCTGCCATACGTTTTTATTCACCTCTTCTGAAGCCAGCAAGGGCTTCTTGGGGTGGAGGGGAACAATCTCCCAGACAGACAGGCTGCGTTTGGACACCTTCTAATACCATACACAGCCATGCTGTTCTGGGAAGAGCAGGTTCATCCCAGCTGTCAGAAAGTCAGGCCTGAGAAAGGATGATCAGCAGCAGGATGGAGACTTGTCTGGCACGCATAAAAATGCTATCCATCCTCTCACTTACTTTCTCTCCTGGGCAATTAGGAAAACTTGTGTACTATTGCAGGACATAAATGGAAATCAACAAGTACTTGTCCTATGTGCAGCCTAATTGTAGATCTGCAAGTAAAATCCACTTTCCTGAAGCTAGAGACACTTGATTTAAAGTCTATGGGGAACTGAGTAACTAGTAAGTTTTTTCTGGCCCTCTACGTTTTTGTCTTCAGTGTGCAGCACTATCCCTGATACAAGCCCTTAACCTGCCCCGTTGTACATAGATTTCACTGGTATAGAAACAGACTACTCTTGAGAAACCTGTTGCTTGTTCTGTAGTGAAAAACAGGCATTTATATCAACATACTTCATTGTAATTCTCCATCTGACCATACATCTTAGTTTGTTTTCAAGTGGTTATCAGCAGCCTGCCTCCTCTCCCTTTTCTTTTTTAAGTATGGCATGATGAAATGTGAGAAGCCATGGTATCGTCAGAAATCGTTTTTCAAGCCTTGACATCTGTTTACGACTATCGCTAGAGTGGAAAAGTGGGAATTCTCTTAAATTTCAAAGATATTATCTGCTGCATCCAAATATCTGACTAAAGAACACTATTTTATACCCAAGGACAACACATGCCGACTGATTCACACAGCTCTGGTTTAACACAGAGTAACACTAACACTGCCAAAACACAGCAACTGAATGACGTCTATCAATGTTGCTAGTTTTAAAGCTTAGCATTACTGCAGCATTGTGCAATTTAGCAGTCTAGAAATCCTCTGCATATCAAGAAAGCAAAGCTTCTTTCTCAAAGCCAAATACAAGCAACCAAACAGAGCCACAAGAATACTTCTGTGCATTTTTTCCCCTCTTTTCATACTATCCAGTGACACAGGATATCTTGTTAACTGTGTTTATCTTTTAGCTTCTCTATTGAACAAATTGAAACACAGGAATCTCAAAATGAAGATTAAGTTTTTATGGTGGCTACAGGCATAGCTTTTCCTTATGCAAGTTACCTCCTATCTCTGCCAAGTGGCATGTTTTTCTCCTGCTGGTTTAGTTTTGGCTACCATGCGTGGGTGTGCAGAACATTTTGTTGCAGCAACCATATCTCTTTTCCTGTATCTAAAGGAACCTTAAAATCTGAGCGTACATATTTCTGAAACTCCAAATAACTCTTGGGCACAACTAGTGATGCTGTTGGAGAGAAGCTATTTAGATTATAAGCTGAAAAAAGAGCAATGGGTGTGAGGGGAATTCAGAACTTAGCTGATACGTGTTTAGGGCAAACAGCACTCAAACTTATAAATGTGTCTTCAATGTTCGTAGGTCCTTTGTTTAGGTCAGGTTGAGTTTTCAATACGTTGAGCTACTACCTTAGTTTAATCTCTTTAAAGAAAACCACCAAAAAGAAGAAATTTACCAGGATTTCAAATCTGATCTTTCTATAGAATCGAAAAGCTGATTCCTTAATTTACTATTGGAAGTCTTACCAAGCTTACAGACCAACATCTGGGTATCAAAACCTCAATGATGGGCACAAATAGTCTACAAAGGTGCTTCTTCAGTCAAGACAATGCAGCAACAGTGATTCATGAATCTGGTTTTGATTTGAAAGTAATTTTGAATCTCTATGGTTTATTTAATACATAAATACTTAAATCTGATCCTCCTCCTATGTGGCTTCTTGTAAAGAATAACAGTATTTTGAAAAACTATGGAATACAGCCCATTTTCCAGCCAGTGGAAGATTGCTCTTTTTCAGCACACTACACTGGGCTTTGCTCAGAATCACTTTAAAAGCTCCGAACAATGTGATTTATACTTTTCCCTAAGTAGACCATTCCACAGCCAATTTTATAACACTGTAAGGATCTCACACGTGTGTGTATCTTCAACGCACGTTTACTCCATATTTTACTCTACCTCATTGCTTTTGTCCACGTTTCCAGCTAAATAATTTGACCTTGGCCTGGGAAACTGCAGCTAAACCAAGTCAATGGTGCTATGACAATTGATGGAAAGATCTTCTCCAGGTGTTTAAGCCCTAAATTTTTCACTAAGCTAAGTCATGCCAAATTGCATACATTTAGCTTTTTAGACTTCAAAAATTACTGCTTAGGGCCCAAATAATGCTAGTTAAACCCCTTCCAATGGGGCAGTATCTTTAATGTAGGTTGTCCAGAACCCCAGTACTGGCTCATCATATTGACTTTTGCTTTTGCAACGAGATGACTTTCATAAGCAGCCCAAAACTGTGTAAGTCTTTTCATATCCATACTGTTTGACATATTCATGTCAATTTGACGTACACTGACATAGCCTGACATCTCTTAGTATTGTGTTTTCGCCAGAATCATTTTCCTGTAGAGAACAAAATGTTTCAGGATAGTTTCTCAGTTCTCAGGTTTTGTTTGTTTGTTAGTTGTGTAAAAGAATAGCCTTCTGTTGCCAATCCTTTCCCAGCTTTCCTTTCTACCATGACATCTTTTTTTTTATGTCATTGTCTAGACTGAACTTCAGACTCGTAGCAGTTTTGGGGCTGTTAATTTATTTGCTGAACGGCTAACTCCTTTTTCCAAGTCAGTAACAAAGATAACAAGTGCAACAGGTCCCAACGCTGGCACTTATTACCACTACTGTATAATTTCACTTGCCATTCTCTAAACATATTTAACAGTTTCATTTCTCATTCTCATAATTTAGTCTTTTACCTAGGCTTCATTCTGCCTATATTTTTATGTGAATAAAGTGGAATTAATGTTTTGCATACTATATCATGAAGTAGTTCCCCATAAAGTATCAAAGCTGTCTATTTCCAGTCCATTGCTTTCAGCCATTATGTAAAAAAAGCATTCTTTTCCAACTTGTCCCCAACCCTGGCACCCCCTAAAAAAGCTTGCACTCCAGTGATTTAGCTCAATGCAAGGCTGCACAAACAGTAATAGTGGAAAAAGTAAGAAATGGCTGTGGCAAGGAGAGGATGAGATGACCCCTTTCAGCATAAGCATGGATCAAGGTGATCATGTAGCTGTAGTGCTACAGCTCCTACTGAAATAAATTTGAAAAAAAGAAATCCAAAAGATTACTTTTTTTCATTTCCTTGTTTTTACACTGCATATAAAGTATTTCAGTAGTTAAAGGTTTTACCATGGTAAAAAGTAACACGAGAATTGTCACACTGGATCAGGCTAATGGCCCTTTTAGAACACTATGTCTAAATGGCATTGATATAAAATTGAGTCTAAACTTGGAGTCTTACCTAGGGAAAAGAAAAAAAAAAGTAGTAAAAGCTGGTTTCTTCTATGTCTTCATTCAAAATGACTGAAGATAAAATTAACCTCTTAGCCAAGCTGCTCTTTTACTCCTGCACAAACCTTCTCCCTAATATTTACGATGACATAAATACCTCAGTGGGAACTCTATGAAAAACATTGCTGGTATCAATTAATATTAGCTTAGCTGTAGCTTTTTCTAAGGAGGTAAAATCAAAATTGAGAAGAAAAACCCCACAAAAAGCCAGAATTCATGGACCACATACTTCACAGACAAAGCATTTGAAAGCTCATATGCCAGAGAAATTTTTACATTTTCAAATGTAATTGGAATTGAGTAAAACAAAGTGTTATATTTGCAGGCATATGTCTCTAAGGCCTTCATAAATTTAAGTCCTTTGAGAAAGCATAAAATATTTATGGAAACAAGAGATCCATATTGTGCTTAGTCTAGTTTGCCTTTGTCAGTATATCATACTGCAGATTATCGCATACTGCTACTGATTATTTCATGTAGATCACAACACGGGGGAGATCTGGCTGAGAGAAATTCTTTTCTCTAAGAAACTTGATGAAAGTAGGAAACAAAGGAGGCATTTTAAGTTGAAACAGATGTCTGAAATTTCTTAGTAAGGCTGGTTCTTGGTTCATCTGCTCCTTTGAAAGGTTAGGAAATAGCAGAGAGGCCTGAAAAATGTAGGAATTAATTTTAGATGGACTTTCATTATTTCTTTGACTTGTTTGGAGCAGCTTTTAGACCTCTGAGTTTCATTCTCTCTTAATTCCATTCTTGGAGCAATACATCACATTCTTCATTATTAATAACAATATTATTCTTACTGTATTCAAGGTGACTTAAAAAGTGTTACAGAATTAATTTTTTCAATGTCCATTTCAAGCTCAGTTTTGACAAATGGTAGTCATCCTTCCTTGTAGAATTCTCTAATGAACTGAACAGAGAAAAACTCTCTCTTACACAGAGGTTTCTTACAGAAATTGTGGGAATACACACAAAATCAAAGTTTTCCACAGAAGAATATTTCTTGAAACAACTTTTATTTCCCATGATGCACCACACCTTCTGACCTTTTGCACTTTGGTGGTACATCATGGTACTTACCTTCTCATGCACCACCACTCTACTTCTGGGGGACATAGAGCTGAGCTGGGCAAAACGAAATATTTTGAAATTTCTACATTAACTCTATGGCCCTATTTCAGCTGGTGTGTCTTAGTTCAGAATAAAGTCAGAATCAAATTATCAATATTTTTCTCTCAAAAAATTTTTTGTTTTGTAAGACAAATTCTTCTGAAAATTAGTAACACCATCAGCAAAACAAACATAAAAGATGTAAAATCCTGCTGCATGTATGAAAATGGCAATTTTTTTCCCCTGTTTGCAACTTGACTAAAACAGAGTGAATTTCATGAAAACAATGAAAGGCACTTCACTGCCAAATTTCAGTATGTATCTCCAAACCACAGAGTATGCACAGCTGTTCAAAAAACCAAATGAAGAAAATGAGTGCTGGCAAAAACACCTGTTCTTCACCAAAATTTTTCTTGGAAATGAATGACCTATTTTTGTTGAAACTTTAATGAAGGGACAATCTATGGAAAAAATAAGCTTAAATTACTATGATGAGCTGGCTGGAAACAACTGAAAACAGAGTGCTAAAGCATTAGGCAGCGTTCACGGTCTCTCACATGGCTCTAAGCTAACACATCTGCTCCCTCCAACTCACCGTGTTCCCCTGCCTTTCAGCAGCAAATCCAGCTTAGGGAGGTCACTATCTTCAGACTCTCCTGCTGGGACAACGTCATTGTCTGCTTTGCAGGGAAGAGGAGATGAAGCTTGGCATTGGCCTCAGGATCCTACTTCACTGCCTGACATAACTTTCCCAAGGATCTGTTTCAGAAAGTCATAGGAGTAACATAAAGCCAGAAATACTCCAACTTATTTTTCAGAGAAATCAAGTATGTTTTCTTAAGAAAAGTCTGGAGAGTATATTTTGGAGTTGTGGAATATTTGGAATATGATTGCAGGCTCAAAGGGCCTTGACGCTGGGAACAATGAAATCACCTTTTTTTCTTTTTGTCTTTCCTGATTCCTCCATTGTTTAGAGAAAACAGCCTTCGAACAGTCTTTGTAAATAAGCAGCGTTGCACTAAAGACACTAAACTTTATCATCAATTTTTCCTCCTAAAAGGAAAAACTACAGGACTTGCTGGAAAAGCTGCTTGGGCAAAAATGGAAAGCAGTAAAGTGTTTTGATTAAAGGGACTTCAGTAAAACAAAACTAAAACAAAACCACCGCCAACAAAAAAGTAACTAACTGCAATATTTTTGCATGTGCTGATTGATATGCAAAAAAAGTCTCTGGAAACTACTTATTCAGAGGAAAAATTTTGTATTTTTTTAAAGATCTAGTTATGTTAAATAGTTAACGTGAAATGTACAGCCCTCACTATTACAGAAAGAGTAAACACCAGACAACCACTCACAAAAGACCTCCATAACATGCTGCTGAGGCTGGGCCCAGCTTGTGATGTTCTGATTACAGTGATTATTCTGTCTTTTTACTCAGAAGTTGTGTAAAATGTTTTTAAAGCATTCATCAAAAAAGCAGCAGTTACGCCTTGGAGCTACAGGCACACTGTCCCTGTGCTTGCTATGGAGAGACACATTTTACAGTTGCTGCTGAGACTGCTCATAGATTTTGCATGTTTCAAATGAATAATTATGTAAAATTACATTAAAAGCTATGTACTTTGAGTGCATCAAAGCCAAAAAATAAAGCAACCCCCCTTCCCCAATCATACTATTGTCCTGAATACCCTTATTTAATTCGATAGTGACAACATGCAGAGTCTGTGGTGGTTTACATCACTTGAACCTTTTCATCCTAAACTATCTCCAACTGTTATTACAACCCTGTTTCCGCTGCACAGGCCCAACATATCTGTAAGCATTTGCATATATATAAAATCACTTGCCAAGTTTTGGAACTAATTTGGACATTATTATACAGTTTAAATTTTTTTTCTACCAAAGACTGAAACATGCTCACCACATAAATACAGTCATAATGTTCCAGTCATGACTTGGAGCTCACCACAAAGAAAATTTGATAGCATATTTACATTTTCCACAGCTCAAACTGGTTTAAGTGTAGAAGTACATTATATTGATTATGCACCCATCGTTGGGTATTAGCTTTGTTTAAATCCCTTGAAATGTGAATATTTATCTAAACTGGATGTGTATTTTTCATTTTGCATCTTCAATAATGTGTCATACTGCAGATAAAATAGCCACTCCAAGTTACTTGACAGTTATAACTAATCTTTATATACTATTTTGCCCATTAGTTAACAAAACACTTCTCTCTGAAAAGCACACCATTCATGATGATTGGTTTTTATAAATTCACTTATTTTGCTAGAAAATATCAGCTGGTTGAAATTAAAGGAGGAAAAGACAGTTTTAATTAATGTTTTCTTGAGGAACAAAGTTCTTAAAGTTGCTGAAGTGATCCATGTTGGCAGTTTCAAAACAAAAAAAAAAAATCCCATTTGTACGTTTGAAATGATTTTTCAATTTGAAATTTAAGACACAAAAAATACTACCTCCAATGAAAATGAAATGTTTGGATTGCTCAAAAGCAAAACATTTTTTCAGATTGCTGGCTCACTGAAATTGTACATTTTTTGTGCCAATTTGAAATGTAATATAAATTCTAAAACTTTTTTTATACATCTAGATGTATACACATATATAGAGAGATATATATCTCTCGATACATATAGAGATATATGAACATGGATATACAAATGCAAACTAAGATGGAGAAATAAATATATATATATGAGCACACGTTTATGCCAACAAGGGTCATCTTTGAAATCTAATGGGCTATTTGAGACTAAGGCTGGCAATCAGACATAATCTCTAAAATTTACAGGCTTCCCGCACTCAGGTGCAACAATAATAAACTCCCAGATCAATTGTGTTCTATCTCAAAAAAATAAAATCTAAATCAATATAATACCTTTCTTTGAAGGATGAAAGGAACTAAAGGGAATTTAAGGCTTTGAAAGGAATTCAAAGGTGACTCCCAGTATCCGTCTCAGAGTTTACATTAGAACCTCAAGATATACTTAGGCTTCTGAAAGGGGTTTGGCTATAAATACAGATTTCTAGAGGAGCAGCCTAAAACTTCAAGGGCTGTTTCTGGTACGAGAAATAACTGGTAGATACTTTAAAGAGAAAATCTTAAGTGCTGATAAGACAAATCGCTAAAGACCATCTTTAGAAGAAAGCATAGGAAGGTGCTGAGCAGATGATTTAGGGGCTTTTTACCAAACAGCTTCCAGAACTTGAAAAAAACTCTTAAATTTCTAAACAGAATTAAAAATTTTTAAAACCTGTATCTTACCCCTGTCTTTACTCAGCACTTTCTAAAGATGTAACTGACACTATTAGGCTCACTGTAGAGTACTCAGGAAGTAGGCTTATATTATCCCATCTTAAATATTCCACACAGCTGGAAGTTGTCAGCACAAGGAATAGGAATAAGGGGGCTGCAAAGTCTCCTGCAAGTAAGTACAGGCATGCTGGCACTCTTCCAGGTTTATTTAGTTTTAAGGTTGTGCTAAGGATGTAAGGCTTTGATTCCATCATTTGTCCTGGTTTTGTCCCACTTGCTGACATTGGATGATCCAGCTTTCAAACATACTGCCTTCAAAAGAAAAAAATATTTCATTTATCTTTGCCCTATGATTGATATGCTGTGAAGCCCACCCCTCACCAAATCCCCCCAAACACATCACATAGTTTTTGAAAACAATGAAAACTGAATAGATTTTGATCTTAGAGACTGGTTGGGGGCAGGAGAAGTAGGGAGAAGGAAGAAATAATTGCTACAAAATATTTCCTGAAAATCATTCCTCATTATTTTAATTTCCTTGTAGTAATTTACAGATGCGACTGGTCTAGAATACCAACATTCTCACCACCATCCAAAAACTTTAAGAAAGTTTAGATTCATGTTTTAATATCAAATTTAAAATTTTGAATGTTTATCTGATAGTCCAGATTCAAACATAGCCCCAAACCTGGGAACATCTAAATGTAAAATCAAAAGAAAACTAAAATTCCTGCTTTTACACTGCTCTACGATACAAAAGTCTGTAAGTAAAAAATTTGCAAAATTCTTCCACCAGCAAGAAGCCTGGCAGTGTTTTGTAACAACCATCTAGTGAGAGTTTTGCAGATTAAAATTGATTCAGGTGTTCAAGTTTGTGCAATTTGCATTTTGTCAAAAGCAGCAATAAAACCTTAATGGACTTTATTCTCATACAGATAGAGGCCCCTTCATGCTGCTTTGGCACAAAACCAAAATATTCAAGTAAATTACACACAGTCAAAAACCAGAGTGCATCCAAGTCCATAGGAAATTCTGACACTTGATTTTCAACTGCTCAATGAAAAGTATGTTCTTCTCAAAGAGGCAAAGTCTGTAAAGAGATGGCTTTCCTTAGAGCTATTTCCACAGTTAGAAGAAAATACATAAGTTTTTCTCATGCTTGCAAAACAATCAATAAACTCAAAGCAAAGTCCAAGTCCAAAAAATTTGGGCTTTAATCTCACCTTAACTAATTGACCAGTGTTCATCTACCACTGTAGTTTAATGAAGTGCTCTATTACTCATCTGTTATCAACTTTTGCACTAAGACAAGCAGAATGTCCATTTCCCTAACAGCTGCAAGAGGCTCTGGCGATCTCTGGCCCTGGGAGACACTTACCAGATGTATTTGCCCCAGACAATAGGTATCCCAAGACATTCAGTGTCACTGACTTCAGGAAAAATCAAGTAAAAGTCCAGAAAGCATTCCTTTAGGACCATGCCTTGATAGAAATTAATCAAATCCAAGTGTTTCAAATAAAATGTTTAGGGTTTAAGAAATGAGCATTTAGCTTTAATGGCATTGTTTCTAACCTACTCTAATATGCTGTTTCTTATTTTAATGCTCTTTTCTGCTAGTGGAACAGTTAAAAGGAATTTTCTTTAATTAACAATCAAACTGAGAAAGTAAAAACACTATTTTATAGTGTATTATTGAAACAGTTTTATCCAAAGCATTTAATAATATTAGGTGCATGTCAGTGCTTGATATGGAGCAGAAGACAACATAATTCCAGTCTCCACACCAGAGAATTTGGTATAGAATGCTCTTGTGCCACTCATCTACAGGTTTTTCTTGTCTTTTGTCCCATCATTTGTACATCCGTCTAACTCCTGTCTTCCACGCCTCTTCCCTGCCCATTACACAGCAATGAAATATAAGCCTCTGTAATAATCCTTCATGCCATCCTTGTTCAAATACTAACTTTTTTTTCCACTGAAAATGTTAAATATGGGACTGTTGTTCTATGGTTCTTTTACTGAATGAAAAGTAACAACATCCTCCATTAGCTAGAGCAACTAATGTAAAGACTGGGCAGAAAGAATCCTTCCTAAAATTTACATGCAAACCAGCACAGGCCAGAACAGGTTGTTTTAGAATATGATTTTGTTTGTTCTTCACTTTAATAGTAAGCCTTAATGTACTCATTAAAGATTGGCAAGAACACACAGAGACAAATTTAAAAAAATATAGTTCTGTCTTAAGTGAGACTTGTGTAGTGGAAAAAAAAAAAAAAAAGAGCAGATACAGAGAAAATCTCAGGCCTATTTAACAGTGCAAGCAATAGAAAACTGTAGAAAACAGGAAAACAGCCAGAACATTACAAGAAGAGAAAAAAGTTAAATCCTACTATAGCAAAAGCCTACGTGAGTACACTCAGAAAACACAATTACACTTTTTTGTGGAAAAATGTATAAATGTTGTCAAAACTATACAGTTGTACACAACTGTATTAATTTATTTTAGAATTTTTTTCCGTTATGAAGTTGAAGCTACATTTCAGCATATTCAGGGGTGTACTTCTGTTGGATAATATTTGCTCTTTCAAAATTCTCAGCATGGAAGTAAAAATATATCTGTGACTGAAAAGGATGGAAGGTCTTTTCACATTTGCTAGAACATTGCTGTAGCGATCATGCTCTAAGGGTACCAGCAAGAGGTTGTAGCAAAATCTATTTTACTGCCTCTGGTATAGTGGGAAAAACGGAAAAGCTTTTGGTATCAGTTCATTCTTCCTACCCATGAGGCCCAAGAGTTTGTCTTTTGTAGCACCTGATGACAGGCTTATGTGCTTAAAAGTGTTACTGGTTTCCTCTAGCGTAACAGTAAAACAAAATATGCTATGTCTGCCCGCAAACCACGACTTACTTTCAATTTTTCCCATTTTCTTTGTGTATAGAACAAACATGCTTGAAAGCACTTCAGATAATATTATGAACTTATTTCACCTTCATAGAGATATTTTGCCTTTCAACTCTTTCTCTGAATGTGCTCAGGACACATTGTTTAATTAATTTCACCAAAGGCTCTATGATTCATAAACATGAAATTGTTTTCATACTAATGTTTCCTTGTTCACTGCTGTTCTCTTCCTGCTCCCTTTATGTCTGACCTGAGCTAGTCTCATTTGGCATTCCCAAAGCAGAATAGATTTGTTTTTCTAAAGCCATGGGCAGAGCTAATGGTACACAGATTCCCATGAAGTGGGTGTTGCAGAAATTGAATAAATAGCACTTGATTTCCACTGACCAAAGACAGGATCATTAAGGTGACAAGAGAAAAAAAAAAAAAACACCTCTAAAAACAAAGCTCTTTAGATACCTTTAGAGCAGTGGGAACCAGACAAGAATGTGATGTATCTCCCAACTGAGGGAAATGGAGCTGTAAATAGTTCCAGTCAGGAAAGCGTGCTCAACTTTGAACTTCGCTTTTCAAAGGTGAGAGCTTTCATGCAGTGAGATTGTGTGAATGGGTGTGAATTCATGGGAAATAGTTTCTGAAGTAGATAGCCAGATTAAATTTAAAATCACTCTCCCTATGTCCGGAGGTAAGCGTTAATCTGAAAAAGTGGAAGTCTTCTGATGCAGAAATCTTCTCCTTACCTACACTAAAATTTTAATATTGCTTTCTATGTGATATGTAAAGTTGTGTAAAACCTCTTATTGCAAAGCAATAGTTATGAAAACACTATAGTCAAGTGAGAACAGATACGGTGCGTCTTCTGATTAATTTACTGACATGGATATGCAAGAATGCCAAATGTTTTAGCTTTTTAAGAACTCCTAATGGCTTACATTCTTAAGCTCCTCAGTATTTTTCAGCTAACATCTGAGCCAGCTGATGTTTGCACGTCCAGAACATTTTGTTTCTGAGTAGAAGACAGCATTATTAAGTAGAAAATGGAGTCTGGAAATTAGAGAGTCCATCAAAAAGCAGTAACTACTCACATGTAGACATCACCTGCAGTAAAATAGCCAACATTTAAGTACATCTCAAACTGGAGATAAAAAAGGGTATCTTCATACTTGCTCACATATTTGCTTCTGTGCATATCTAAAATAGTACAACTCTTTTCAGTGACCATTAGACACATTCAGCAACGAACACAAGTTTCTAAAACAGGACTAACTCAGATCTGAGGCCCAGATGTTCAAAATGAAATCCAAAAAACTTCTTAGAAAGATTTTCTTAGTCCAGAGGGTTCTTAAACTTACTACTCTCCTCCCCATTTGACCTGAAAGTTTCCTAGGTGTTTGCTTTGTACATGCTTAGAATTGCCCCAGCCTAAATAGCTCAGCACCTATTTCTCACATCCCTCCCAAGATATGATCTAGAAATTTGGCAAAAGAATGTGTAGGTCCCCTAAGGCATCCAAAACATTAATCATTACTGAATAACCAAGAGCACACTGACAAGATGAGGTTCCTCAGAAAATGCAGACTTGCTCACTGTCTTTTAAAAGGATGGGTGGGAATCTCCACCTTTCATGCAACAGCTTAATGCTTGCAGGACTCAGCAAGTGAGAGGTCTGGATTCAATAGCTTCCAAGCCTACAGACATTCAAAAGTCTAATGTCTCACTTCCCAGGAGAATGTCCTAACCAACAACCTTTTATGCAGGATGCACACTTCCATACAATTGATACTAAGCCATTCTAGAGAAAGGAAACTATCATCGAATGGGCCAGCAAGAGTAAGCAAGGGACAGCATGATGTTCCAGCATCCTGGTTCATGTGCGAGTCATGGGGATTTATGCATTCACATCAAACAGACAGAATTCAAACCTCCAAGGAGACAGTCTTAACCACTAAGCCATTCAAGACCCTGCCTTCTCCTCCAGCTCTGCTTCAAAAGAAACAAGAATGACTGCTGTTTTCCTCTGGCAGAAGGGCTTCTTTTGCGAAGAAGACATCTGCTGAGGCCCAAGATGACTGTTCTTCAAATTGTGGTGCAGTTCAGAGATCCTTAATCTAGCTTTAAACAAGTTAGCTCTTGCGTTGCAAGGACTTATTTACAGCCACATCAGCTTTTACAGCAACATATTTACCTTGATAAAAGTATGTCTGAAGTAGACACATTGTACCGCACAGTCTAAACTCTGTGTGAGTCTGTGTTTTCAGATATACTGTTGCCCCCAGACCTCTGTTGTTTTTTGTTTCTTGGTTTTGGGTGGTTTTGTTTTGTTTTGGTTTTGTTTGTTTGTTTGGGTTTGGGGGGGGGGGTTGGTTTTGTTTGGTTTTTTTTTTTTTTTTGTTTGTGGGGTTTGGGGTTGGTTTTTTTGTTTTTTTTTTTGGGGGGGGGTGGGTTTTTTTTGTTTGTTTGTTTGTTTGCCAGCTGTATTACACTCCCTAATTAGCCAGCACCTTGTTTGGATTCAGCTTTGAGGCCCTGCCCTGTGCAGGGAACTTCAGAGCATAAACGGGGATTCAGGATTTCCACTATAAAGACTAGAAAGCATATAACTTTGAGGCACCTAAGTCATATATTCATCCAAACCTTACATTTCTGTGGTTGTTAATAATCAGAGAGTACCCTAGGTAAGAGGGTGATCAGATCTAAAACCTCACCAGCAAAACCACTGACCAAAATCAAGATTAACTGCATTGCGGGGCATTTTTAGGAGGCAGTGAATCCACACAGATGCTACCAAGCACAGAACATGATAGCAGTAGAGTTGTATGGATATTATTAAAGGCACAACCAACCTCCAGGATCTTTGTTACTGACATGCAAAATGGAAAGTGTGATTGTCTTTCAATTTTCAGGCTGAAATTTCAAAATCAGTAACTTGAAAACAAGCAAATAACAGCCTTTCAGCTTTCTGCTTACAGAGTAAGTATGGCTTAGTAGGAGCCCTGTGAGACACAGTAAGCATGGAACATTACAAAACCCATTTTGGCAGGTTACAAAGAAAAAGGCTTTTTAAAAATACACCTCTGGCTTATCTAGCAATACACATTAACAAGATATGGGGAAAGAGAATTTTTCCTGTCTCAGCATGAGCCGCTCAGGTAAATTAAAATTATGTCAGCACTATTTCTTCCCTTAGGACTAAATCTTTGCAAATATTAAATATAAGTTGAACATATGACATTCATACTTAAAAGTTGATTTTAGGTTTTATTTTCAATTCAAGGTAAGTATTTTTAATTAACTTAAAGTAAGAAATAAAAAAACCCCAAAACCAAACAGGAGAATATTTTCATTAGAGTATATATGAAATTACCAGTATAGCTTCATAATATGGTGCTTTATTTAGCTCTGTTGATTTGTTACAGCAAAACATACTGATGTCTGGATGCAAATTAAATCTATCTCCTTTAGTCATCAGGAAAGACAACTAAAGTATTTATGAAAGCAATTTTTAAAACAATACATGCAATTTCCTGCATTTCCTTGCAGGAAAAACATATGTAATACAAATTACTGGAATTGAATCTATAATCGGCGTGATGGGTTCAGTTCAGAAGACTTGAGAAGTTTTTTTTAAGATGTGCAAGTTTTTATCTCTGAGCTGTGGGTTTTCCCTGACAAAATGAATGACACACACCCCTCCCCGCCCCCATCCATCAAGTTTCACAAAATTCAGTTTAACAGACTGCTGCTGCTGAGTTGTGTAAGATGACCCCTGAGAACACAGCTAACCTTTCCATTCTCAACACCAGGCCAGCAGCCCCCAGATCTCTGCAGCCCTGTTCTTATACTACTGGAGCTAAGCACAGTCAAAGGCAGAGCTTGCCCAACTAGGTCATGGGAAGAAACAGAAAGACTGACGTGACATGACATAATGAACCTGACATCATCTTGATGGATGGCAGACCTGCCTCTCAGTTTGTTCTCATCTCACATGATGCTCTGCTACAGGAGCCCGACCCAAGCCAAAATGAAAGCTTTTGTTTACATTGTCTCAGCACATACCGTTAGCAGGGCAAGACAGCTTCCCGGAAAGCTGCAGCCTTTGCTCAGGTGAGGAGTGCTTCAGGAGCATAGGAAGCCTGAGGAGGCTGTGTCAACCTTGTCTAATTCAAGATTAATGAAGCTGAGAGCCCAGGAAGCAAGACTGCTTTGCAGGTCCCTTCTTTCAAGGGCATGGGTGTGGGGGACAGATTTCTTTTCAAACCTTTAGAGCATTTCTTTCTTGCTCAGGAGGTCAACATTTGTTTCATAAAAAATTGCCTCAGTCTGAATAAGTTTTGCTCTAATAAAAATTAGTTCCAGAGCCTGGAAGACTTTTGGTGTCTTGTAGAGCATCTATTTTAAGGAAGAGGAGAAGCAGTTTTATATACAATCCAATTCATCTTCCAAACCATGAAGGGATTTGGAAATTGCCAGAGATCTTTGACACATAAAAACAATCCATGGTTTGGTAAAGCCAGTTTCGGAGCTGGTTATTCAGAAGATAGCATAACTTCAATGAGGCAAGAAAATTTTCTCACTAATCAACAATTGATGAAGCCAAATTCTTAATTTCACCTTCTAATTTCAATTCCTATTAATTCAGGTGTCTGACTGGTTACTATAATACAGAACTATAAAGAAGCTTTATATAAAATATGTTATCAAAGAGGACATATCCCGGAAAATGAAATGACTCAATAAATATATGAAGTCCTACTCTGGTAATTTAACAAAGTGTAAATCCCTAGTGAAAATATCAGATCAAGATCTGACTTTTTGCTTTATTGGTTTTCCCCTGCCAACATGGGCTTGTTGTCCTTTCTGAGTTACACTAAAGCCAGACAACAGAGAATCAGAGAAGTGTAAAGTGATGGAATATAAGCATCTAGATAAGGTCATATCAGACAACCAATAACAAATCAAAATAAAATCAAGTTATCAACTTCCTTGAAGTGGCATTAGTACAAGCAGTATAAAAAGGAATAGTATATTAAAGAACACATACTGAATTAAAGATCTGAAATGAATCATTAGGGTTTCAGTTTTCATCTAAATTGCCAGGTTCTTTGTCACAATTTGGAGAAAGGGGAATTTTATATATAGACTCATTTATAGATATTGCCTCATCTTGGTCCCCAAATCCTGGTTCCTAAAGCAATAAAACTGGAAACTAAAGAAAGAAAACCCTAAACACATAAACTAAGAAAAATAATTTGCTACAATTTCTTTCTCTCGTTTTCTCCAAGATTAAAATGTTCCCTCTGTGCCTGTTGTATCTAAATAGATAAAACCTTTGGAAATGCACTTATATATAACTGCAACACACAGCTATGGTCCTGAACCTTCACCAGCCTACAGAGAGTCCAGGGTAACTTAAAAAAAGAGTCACTGGCTTGTCACCTAAGAAGATATATAGAAAGAGCCTTGCTTCCACCAAGTACAGTCTTTGGCTTCTTCTTCAGCAAAAGCCTTGCCTGCCTGTAATGGCACTTCATTTCTTGTAGACATTTGCTCCTTCTAATGCACAGCACTGGATCTAAAGGACCATATCCTGCCCCATGGCCTCCACTCTGCACAAAGCTGTGTCCTGCTGCCATGGTCTAGTCTGCTGCACATTCACCAACCTCCCACACCCCTTCTTCTACAGCATGTCTCTACCCCAGCTCTCAGTCAGTGTCCTGCCACCAGCAGTTTGGCCAGATATGAATGGAAATTTTTCTCCTATCTGTTCTTCCAACCAGGACTCCTGATGGTTGTGGGGAGTATGGAGGGAGTGCCAGTGAAGGGACAAGATTCAGTGGTGCCCAGTGACAAGATTCAATAGGCATAAATTGAAATACAGGAAATTCCATTTAAACATAAGAAAAAACATTTTCTCTTTTTACTATGAGGGTGGTCAAACACTGGAACAGGTCACCCAGAGGGGCTGTGGAGTTTCCATCAATGGAGATATTCTAAACCTGCCTGGACACACAACCCTGAGTAACCCACTCTATTTGACCCAGCCTTGAGCAGAGGGTTTGGGATTAGGCAATCTCCAGAGGTGCCTTCCAACCTCAGCTATGCTATGATTCTGTTGAAAAACATCAGCAACACGACTGATCTAAAAACAGAAGATGCATCATGTAACTTTTGAATAAACACAACCATACCCCATGTTACACAATATACTGCCAAGCTAAAAATGCCTGGGATGATCAGAGAAAGAACAACATGAATCTTGCCTGGACTTTCCCTTTGCAAATTACTGTGGAATTTACTATGATCCCTTTCAGATACATCACTGTTTTGTGAAGAGAGAGCTAGGTTTAGCATACATTTATTGAAACTATCGGTATTTCAACACTGCTGCTATGCTCCTAATGAACAAGCCACACAGCAAGTCAACAGACTGTTTACTTTTGCATTAATATTTAACTTCTCCTATGAATTAATTGGAAGATTTCTTGATAAATTTTTTGAGTGGCTTATATGTACACAAGGTACAGCCAGCTGCCAGTGTAACCAAGTAAACTGCTTGCCCTTAGTAACTTCTATGCAAACACAGCACAGTCTTCCTCCGTCCAGCCTGATTAATAAACAAAGACCTGGCTTCTTTTCCTCAAGAGCATGAAAGCATAATATAAGCACTACATTTTCCTCTTCAAACCTGAAAGATTTTTTTCTTTAAAGAATCAGATCCCAACATCCTTAGCTCAAGTTCACTATCTTTTACATTTTATTGCTTTTGTCTTTTTCTATCCGTCTTATAGTCTGAGACAAGATTTACCCTCAAGTAGATTGCACCCATTTATTAAAGAGAAGCAAACAGCTATGGACACAAGAAAAGAGTGAATGGACAAAAGGGGCTCTCTAGATGTTTTTGGTACAGGCTTATTTCATCACTGTCCAGAACACTTCTATTGGCCACCAAAATAACTAAGGATCTCAGACCTTAAACATTACTAATGGCATACCATTCACAGGGATCCAAGACCCAAGTCCAAACACCCATGCTTCCATTTAAACCCATGCACATAGCCTGAACCACTGAATGATAAAACAGTGCAGAAAAAGTTAGCATGTTTAAGCTACCTAACTTTCTGTGAGCCAACGTAGAATACATTTCTTTATCACGGGATCTACTGATAGACCTGAAAGCTGTGTCTGCAGCTGCCTTATGGTGTCTAAAGTTCTCCCTGGATATAGAGACAGAATAAATCTGAAGCATGGACCTGTGATGATGCTCCCCTACCTTCTATGTATGAAACAGTGAGATCTTCAACTTTACTTCAACTCAGTTCCAGGAAAGGCTACAGAGAATGAATCCAAGGCATTTCAGGTTTGATACTCAACATGTAGACACTCAGTCCTTTGGACTGATGAAGTTCACACAGGTATTTTAGAACTGTCACTGGCTAAACCTGATTCACTGCAGCCTTCCGATTTCACTTCCAGAGGGAGAAGAACAGAGCAAGCATGGATGAATTTAATATTTCTGTGAGCTAATAAGAATGTGAGTGTTTCACTCAGAATGTAGTACTGTAGAATCTTCTAAAACGTCACATGCATATACCACACAAAAGGCGGAAAAACTAATCTGAAGTGGAGAGAGAAATGATCAAATAAGTTTTGAAACTCTTTATCTACCTTTGATATATTTTTACTTATGATCAGTACTTAACAGTTAGAAAAAGCTGATTACATAAACTCAACCTACAACACCAGAAAACAAGTTAAGGAGCTAACAATGGACAAAAGGGTACATTTGCTTTAACAAATAGTATCACAGCTAATCATTTTAACAAAAGATTTTGCTTTTTATGTGAATGAATTTTGTGTTTAGTTTTGAAAGCTGTTGGCACTATGATCATGATGAAACTGTATGTGAAAAGAGATGTTCAAAACCTCAAACATAATCAGGTATTTTCTTCATGTCATTACTAAAACAAGACAAAAATCTTCTTGACTGAGTGCTCAACCAACAGAAAAAAAGGTGTCTTAAGGAAGTAAACTTCCTATGGGTTAAAAATATGCATTCTTTTTTTTAAATTCCTACATACATACATGTCAAGAATCTTAGGATCGAAATGGCAGAAAAGCATTGTAAGTCTTCAGATGTCAGTCAAAAGGGAAGGAATATAATTATTAAATTACTAATATCATAAAAAGCACACAGCAATTTGAAGACAAAACAGAAACAAAATACCAAAGAGAATTCATGAGAATTGTGAAATTCAATTCTTTAACACAGACACCTTCCCTTCAGCTCAGATGTTATGGGATGACACCACTCTAATCCCCTTCCATAACTGAAATGAGACCCTGTGGTGCACTGGCTGAACTCCTTTTTACTTAGTCAAACTTATTTTTTTCTTTAAATGAGATGCAGTATGTTTATTATTTGATAACAAGTAGAAGGCACAAACCTAAACCCCATAATTCTGAGAAAATGTGCCATTATGACTGAGACTGCAAAATGCTGCCTTGATTCCCCTCCCCTGAAGTACCAGCTGCAAAATCCTTCCCTGACCCTTCAGAACTGCAATACAACATGAGGTCTTGTTGTGAAGGGTAAAACAAACAGTTTTTCTGAACTTTCGTTATCATCCTTAGCAACTTTACCATTTTGCATGGAATCTGTAGGATTGTAGGTGCTTCTCCAAGAAGAAAACAGAAATAGGATGTACCTGATCAGCACCACATCAGAGAAGCTAAATTCTTTGTAATCAATAAGAGAAGGAGTGCTGATGTCTTTCAGTCCCTGGGGAGAAGGGATTGAAAAGAGATCATGCTCCCTCTTACCCCCCTCGATGTTTACATTTCTTTAGTGCTCCATTACAAAAAGTAATGTTGCGTGAACTGCAGCCCTGGCAAATGAGCAGTAACTGTCCCTTGCATTGCTATTACTGAACCATATCGATAGGCAGTTTAATCTTTGATGGAAAGCAGTTGTTCAGTCCTTTCTGCTACACTAATCCACAGTATAGCATTACTTGGAAGAATTCACTCCTGTGTTTTTGTAACACTGTAATTGGGTAACATAGGAAATTCGCTGCAAATTCAGTGTTGATGTGAGCATGAAGTCTTGGAATGCCATGACTGTGGTGGTTCTATGTTTAAAAAATAAAAATAAATATTCATGGTTCAATATTCAAAGTCTAAAAACATACAAGAGGATGTACTTCCATCCCTTTTAGAACACTTTCCCCTGCACTAGTAAAAAAATAGCTCTGTTTAAAAAGCATTATTTTGGGAAATTCAAATTTTCTGACTCTAGTACTAACTCATCCTCTACACAATGGCTACTGCCTTGACATCTTTTGTTGTCCAGTATCCTCCTGCAGCATCGACTCCCTTATGGGCATGTTCATGTTTTCGTCTCATCCCCTGCTTCAGCTCCTGTTCTTTGAATACATCACCTTATCAAACTCAAATTGTGAGACAACTATCACTAAACTTACAATGTGGAAAGCATATTTGGGTTTCCTTCTGACCCTGAATATGTAACAAATTTACCTGCTTTATTTCCTGTAGGAAATATTTTCTATTATATGATTCAAATAGTGCAACAAATGTCCATCAGTAAGACATCAGCAACCAAACAAGTAAAACATAGTTCTTAGGCCTAATATAATCCCTTTCTGCTCTTTGTATGCCATTTCAGTCCTGTCATATTCCAATTCCTGAGCTGTCAGCTATATTCAGCTGTGGAGTATGTGATAGATTTGTTTGCAAATAGGAGCTGGTTAACATTTTCAGAATCTGAGTATTTCAGGCATTATAAATCCTGTTTGCCTGCTTCTTTTCAGAGAACAATAAAGACATGGCAAACAGCCACACCATGAGTAAAGCTGCATACTGTTGTTTTAACTGGATCAAAGGAATGTGTCACAAATAGGTTTGAAAAAAATACACACTCTTGTTTGCACACCTATGTAAATCCTTTTCTAGCAGTCTAAATATCAATGGTCACCTCAGCAAGCATTTGGAGGCACCTAAATTTGTCATAGATGCGCATATACTTGAAGTTAAATCACTTCTTGATATAAGAATCAAAAGAATCATCATTGTACACCCATAATCATATTGCATTTCACTCCTTACCTAATTGTTTATTAGCAATACAGTTCATTGTGGAAACAGACCTTACTAGGGGTCTGAATAGCGTATGTGCTATTATATGTAGCATGTCTATTAGTGGATGAAATTCTCATTTCTTTTTAATAGCTAATGCTATTACACTAGTTATTACTCTTCCACCACCTTAAAAACAGCTTTCATGATAGGATACACAGAGAAGAAGGAAGTGAGAATAAGCATTTATAGACAACATACAGGGAGATTTAGAAATCATTAGTATGTTGATATCCTCCTAATATAAGAGTAACAAAACACAAGACTGACTTTCTGCTCATAATATATTTCCAGATAATTTACGTAGGCCCTCCCAATCCATTCTTGTAGATTCTCTTCCTTGACTCTAACACTAATCATTTCACTATGTGTACTGAAAGTGAAATGCCTCTAAGAATGCTGTGTCTGATTGTCCTTTTCACATCACAAAAACTCCCCAAAATGGTCTTTGCTGAAAGCCATTCCTCAGCTTTGGTATGGAAGCTGTGAACTACACTACAAAGGCAGCCAAAGAGAGACCCAGTTTAGTTTGCTTCCCAAGGTTTTAAAAACTTTGGCACAAGAAACCCAGCCTGCTCAGGTACATATGATACCTTCCCAAGAATTCAACCATCTCTTAAGAGTGAGAAACCAGATGTGATCCCCACCGTAGAGTCAGAGCCAGCCACGTACACTCATGTTCATATCTCTGTTAGCTTTCCAGTAAAATCACAGAGAAAGAAGAAAAAGAGTAAGATGTTGCTTTGAATTGTACCCTGACTTGTTTTATGGATAAACTCTATACATATCACTAAGCAATAACACTATATGCCTTAGAAAGGCTGATATTAATGTATAAACACACTTATATTTCAACATTAAATGTTACTTTGTTTGTGGTGACAAAGGAGTCTAAATTCCACAGAGCCAATCTAACAAATGCCATTATATTTACCGAGTATGTGTACTCAAGGGCACGCTCTGTTCCATACACAAAGATCCGTACACAGAAATTAAACCACTGCAGTGATACAACTACAACATTCTCTTGCCTTTCATGGGACTCATGGTGCAAAGTGTGAAAAAGCAATCCATGAGTCTCTCACTAGGATTTTCCTTACCATGCAGTGAGTAATGGAATGAATTGTCTACAGTTCCTATTATCGGGGTAGGGGCGGGGAGAAAACAGCAGAAGGGGATGTATGGGGAAGAAGGTAGTAGCTTTGTACTTGTAGGTCTGAGGGATACAAGGAAGGTTTTGTCCTGGCTTCTGTCATACTGCTGTTCTCACCTTGCTGGGGTGGAGAATTTGCCCGTCTATGTTTAGTTTACATGGAATATGACCTGTCATTTTTAGTGAGCAAGGCCCCATTTGTTAAAATAATCTATTTCCACTTGGTTAGGGAACATTTTGCAGACATGTTGTGTGTACTCTGGAAAGAAAACCAACTATAATGATGAGTATTGAAAATAGTAAACAAACTTCCTGAAGGGAGACATTTGGTTTTAATGGATGAAAACAAGTTTATTTTATTATTTAAAAAATGTATTGCAAATACTGTAAGGAATGTAAAAACAAAATGTAACCTAGCACGTAGATTGCCCGACTAAAACACTTGCAAGTGGTTATGGGATCAGTGCACCACATAATCCTTACATGTTTTTGAGGTGTACAGGAGACTTTAGCAAATATGAGGTACATTTTGTGTCTGTCATTATGTTGTTATGACATATTTGTTTCTCTTATTGCTAACCACCAGGCTGAAATAAATAGTCCAAATTAATCTGCAGAAAGAAGAGAAAGCAGAAACTTTAGTCTGTCTGCACACTAGCACTGGAAGCAAAGGAGCCATTTGAATAAAAAAGTTTTTTTCTTCTTGATGCTGTTAATGTCTATACACTTAGATTTAGCAAGAAAGCCATTCTGCTGACACTTCAGATAACTGGAAACAAACCAGCTTTTGTCTTGGATGTGTTTGGTCACATTAAGTTGTTACAGAGTCCATGCTAAGCAGCACTGGCTGCAGGGGTTTGTTCAATGAAGAACAACACATGGCTAATCCTGCCATGTCCACTCCAGACCAAAAGTGACTTGTCTCTGAGCAGCTGGTAGCATGAACTGAGTAGGTACAGACTGTCTGCACTCATTTTAGAGCAACAGTGCTTCATGTTCTGAACCTACTGAGCTGAGAAGGAGAAAAGCTGGTAGTGGGCTTGAATCTTGACTAGAAGACATCCAAAGATATTATGATGACGAGAAAACTGGTATTGGTGATTTAGAAAGTTATTTTCTTCTAATATGAGCCAACATTTTAACATCAAGCCATTCTGCTACTTTAGCAAATTGTATTATGTTTTTTCTTTCAAGAGGACCATGTTAACACCAGAGCCTTGGGTAACTGACAGCTTTGAGGATTACTGTCCTCTTTACCTATTTACATTTCTTTTGTAATTTCAATTAAAAGCAATGTTTCCTTTGTTTTACTGAACTGGTATACATTATTGCTGTCCTCTCCTGTGAGCTGGCACAAGTCACAACAGGAGTGGTTTTATCTGTATGGCATATGAAATCATTGCTATCTGGACAGCTTGGACTACGAAGTCCAGTGGGATCAATTAAAAGACTTATTTCAGAGGTCTCTGGATCAGGGCCAGAGCTTGCAAATTTAACTGGCTGAGATGTAAAGTACTTGGTATCTTTTGATATGGAAGATACTTCATAAATGCACAATAATGTAAAGAACTATCAATGTATTTTGGGACATCACCGCATACATTTAAGGTTTCTTAAGTAGTCCAGTTCCTCCTGTAGGCTCCAGGAGTGTTTGAAGAGCTCACACTGCTCAAGGAATACTGGAAATTGCACAGGAGCCTTCCCCAAAAGTTTCTGCAAATGGATTAGCTGCCTAGCTGATGAAAGAATGTCACAAGCAACTGCAGCCACTCATGACTGCAATAACTCATGTCTGAGTTATGGAAGATATATTCCTTTCTTCCCTAGGGCATGCAGTATTTGGACTAACACTTGAAAAATCCTCGGATAGGAAAATTCTGTCTTAGCATTACCCTGTACATCGAATCTGAACAGGTCTGAAATGGCAGCCAGAGAGCAATATAACTCATTCTGTTGAAGCCAATACCCTTGATCCATTACATTTGGGATCAAGGCCAGCACAGAGGACAGGACAAACTTCAGAGAGATTGATGAAATATCTGCTGTCAGTGAGCAGATATCCATTCTCTTCTTCCTGATCTTCCAGCACAATCCAACATCATCTGTCCCAAGGTATGGCAGGGATCCAAACAGAATGTGTTGACATGATTTAAATCATTCCCTCCAAACAACAGTAACAGGAAACTCTACATCCATCCCCATACTCTTAGTTTACACTGTCAAAAAGACCTGTTCCCTCTCCAGATATTTTCAACACTAATGTGAACTAAGAAAATGACATAGATGTGTCAGGAGCATAGAGATGGCCTATACTTCTGCTTGTATTTCATAGCATTAAACCATACAGTTGGCATTGATCAGTGATCATCTGAGTACACAGTTTAGGACCGCTGCGATATTTCTTTTGTTACCAAACACTTGTGGAGCTACATCTATTCATTATACATTTGTCATGTTCATGTGAGAGAAAACTCTTCCAGCTTCTCCTTAGTTACATGCAATATTTGTACCTCCTGTCTCCACTTCAACAATGCATAACGCTTTTTAAAAATACTTGTCAGTACAGCACTTCAGCAACATGGATTACAACAAATCCATCACACCTGTTCATCACACTCTACATTGGCATCTTCCTTGAAATCAAGTGAAGGTCTTTACCTTCAAAACACTCAGTGACCTGTAACAAAGATAATCTGAAAGACCACTTACAGAATGGGAGAAGATGCTGATTGACAGCAAATAGGAAGTTTCTATCATTATACCTTCTAGTGCAAAGGTACAGCTTGTTTGAGCTGAAAATAAAGTTTTTTTGGAGGCCAGTCCCAAACTGAGGAATGAGCTCCATCAGGAGCTATGAGTCATCACAAGCATTTCCACCACTCTCTCCAAACTCGTAACATCTTTCTTGTCCTGACCTTCTTTAACATCCAGCTTATCAATTTTTAAAATGGATTCATTGCTTTTAAAAACAAATTCTACCAAAACCAAACACTGCACTATCCAGTCAATTTTCAGCTCAGGGACAAGATGAGAGAAAGAGCAAAATACACATCATGGACACAATATTTAACATTTGTCCAGAAAGCAGCACAAATAATACAGAAATGAAGGCAGTGTTAAGATCTTTTCTAAAAGAAACATGTTAAGATCTTCCTTCTGTTGTGACACATCTAAAGCAATTTAATTGCATAAAGTTATGCTTAACTCCCAAGGTCCAGGCATTGCTGTATCCTGCTTTCCTTTGTCTCATTGACACATATTTTACTTACTACCTAAGGTATAAACCAGAAAGACAGTAATTATTTAAAAAGTATTACATTCACTTTGTGGCAAAAGTTTATTTCTATTTATTTTTTGAAACTGAGCCCTGGCTTTTGCACCTGCTGCATAACCTACCAAAACATGTTTCTCACAGAAATAAAATCATTCTTTTTTGTCTTCAATTTTATTTTATGTTTTACTAAGTCTGTTTATTTGCTTTTAAGCATTCCAACACAACAATCGTAAATTAGAAAACTTTATTTCCCTCCTATGAAAATGTCCCTTTCCATAAATACTAGCCAGAAATTGCCACTGAATGTCTCATTATTTTTCATAACATTTCCAGTAGAGGCTTCTGAGTTATCATTATTTTATTCACCCAAATAAACAAAAATAATTATAAAGAATAAAACACACAATGGTGTGTCATGACATAGTGTGACGAATGAGACTGCCAGAGTCACTACCTCAGTGATTCATTTCTATAACCTAACTTTTCATTGTATGTCTTAGTTAAAGGTAAAGTGCACAAATGGATTACAAAAACATATAACTACAAAAGAATGGGAATAATAATGCAGAGAAAAGAAATTATCACTATGCAATATTACTCATTTTATAAAACCACATTCTCTCAAAATCCTTATTTCTGTATTTCAAAGCATAAGGAGCTGACTGATAAACAAGGTTTTGTGCAAGAGATGTCAGTATTGTAATGGATAGCTATAACTTGATGCCTGAATTTTATATTTTATTATGGTTTGAACTTCTTTCTAGTTTATTATTTATATTTAATATATCTTGTACGTTTTGAAGAAGAAAATTTACAAGGCAGAAAAGTAGTGGCAAGCAGAATTATGTCTATCAAGGTCCCAATCAGATATTAATGTAAAACTAAGTAAGACTCCATTAGCATCCAGGGGACACACACACTTTGTGCTGTTCTTTGTAATATGCTCTGCAGACTGCCTGAAGGTGACACAAAGGGCTAATTATCTACATTCAGAGTCACAGAGATCACACTACTTTCATTAATCTCTAGTGTTTTCTGCCTGAGAAAATGCAGAGAATGAAGTCTCTCATGTTTAGGAAATCAAGCCATGTTCCACCAACACAGGTTGCTGTTTAGCACCAGCTGCATACCTGGTGGAGGTTTTTTTTCTGGGAATTTGTAATTCAACAGTATGGCAGAATTTTCAAACATAGGACAATCTTGCTGAAATCAGAGAGATTGATAAGAGAGACAACCTTCCAAATATCAACATATTGTTTTACTGAATTATATTTTCCAACTAATCTTATTAGGGTCAGTCTGTTCTGAGCTGGCAGTGAAAAACAAAAAATACATGTAGGCAGCATTATGAAATGGATCACAAAAGTACACCACCACCAACAAATCAAACATATCAAAGCCAGGAAAAGAAAACAAAGTGCCTTTATGGGAGACCTCCTTATCTTTGAGAAGGTAAATAAAATAGCTTGCCCCTATATCACTGCCAAAAAATGAACAGCTACATCAGGATAAAGTTGTTGGACCAAATTCTTTCCTAAGACATACATATCCAAGTAGAGAATTTTATCATAAGTGCTCACACGCCCTAGGAGCTGATCGAAGATTTACTGTCAGTTAACTAGTCTGACTTGACACTTCATGGAAACAGCTCTTTATTTGAGCAGAATAAAATCCTTGATATTGACAGGCATCCTGTATGCTTCAGCCTTGGATAGACATCATCTTTTAAAGGCATTTGTTGTTTCTGATTTAACTGGGAGTGGAATCCTCTGCTGGTGATGAATGATACTGTCTCCACTAAGAACAGTAGGCCATAAAAATGACCTAGCTGCTCATATTGACGTCTCAGAAAGGTTTCAAGGGTGACCTTTAACTACATAAAACTTAACTGCTGCTAAAGAGGACAGAACACTAGCCATTACATTAGAAGTTTCAGCTAGATATTTCACGTGAAGTCGGTACTGTGATAAACCTAAAACAATCTAAACTCCTGCAACCTGATTTCTCCAAACGTGAACTTAAGTGTTTTATGAGAGGTTAACACCCGCCTCCTATCTCAGGAAGATACCTTAAGCAGGTATCCCAGTATCAACTTATTTGCTAATGTTTCCAGGAAGAGTAAAAAAAAACCCCAAGCCCCCCACTGCCTCAAATGCACATTAGAAAATTGTTAAACCAGGTAAAACTGTCAACCAGATTGCTCTACAGGGAATTTAAATGTGCCTTGGGATTATCTACAGGTACAGAATACCTCTAAGTGAACCGAGCTGTCTCAAAAGCTTCAGCTTCCTTTTGCTGTCTGTAAAACATGTTTCATTAATGCAGCCGAGGGCTTACTTCTTTACACAATGTACAAAACCAACACAGGAATTTGAAATAGTTTCTCAGACTTAGGGGTACATCTTCTACAGGTGGTTTTCTTTTTGAATCTAAAAACTAGGAACCACTCCTGGTGCAGGCACAGTTTGTTAGCTCAAACACACAGAATTTTTCACAGAGTAAACTGTAGCCAAAAAATGCCTCACAACACTCCTGCTGCTAATTACATCTGCACAAAATGAACTGATGGGCTGTATGGAAAAAAGTATTGCAACGGATGGTTAATCCACAATGGCGAGACTCCGTTTTACACCATGCAGTGGAAGTGAGTGGGAGCAATAAACCTGCCCTGTGGGTTTCTTGAGTATTTAGAATGGTTACATAAAACTGGATCTTGTTTATTAACCACTGATGGTTAGTAAATGGGCAAAATTTTGGCCCGACTCTCTGCTATTCATACAAAATGAAAATAGATTAACCTGAAAGCAGCTGAATTGGTGCAGACCAAATTTTCAAGAGAAATGGGAAAGCAGGAGAGAGAGACTGAAGAGGTTGCTGTGCCAAAGAACTGCTACAGCTCTTCCACATACTCTGATCCTTGCATGACGCCTTGCTTTGCCTGTTCTGTCAGTGAAATCCGTACTAGCTTGGGCACATGGACCTACTTCTGCAAAGCATTAAAAGTGAGCAGCTTTACTCCTACAAATATTTTTATTAACAGCAATGGGATTATTTATGTGAATATTTTCTAACACAAGTCTAGTGATTTTACAGACAGTCCCTCAAAACAATCTATGAATTGTTTGCTGATGTGCTTATTATCATTTACTAATCAGCCAGAGTCTGTAAACACCATTTTAAACTTGTTTCCAGATAAAAATAAAAGTTGCAACCAGCCATCTTTCTCTCTACATAGTGCAATCAGGTTTCTATTACCTTATAATATAGTTCACATTAAAAGAAATGGTTCATGTTTTAAGAGATTACAGGATCATTTTGTAAATTGGATTACAATGAAGAGACTTAACATTCTTGAGTAGTTTTGCAACATATAAAGGGACCATTGTAAAAGTCTATGGGTAAACTGTATGTTTACACAGGACTTCCCTGATCACCCAAAGAAGAACCCTGAACAAAGTGTTAATCAGTAGCTTAAGAAGGATGACCTTTTTTTCATAAGTGTTAACACTAAAATCATAAAATCAAAAATGTCATGTATATAACTCTAATACTGAAGTAATTTTCACAATAACATAACTTAATAGTGAAATCTGCTGATACAGACAGTATATTTTTATCCCAGTAATTTAGTCAATATGGTCAGTATTTAGCCAATACTTCTCTGGAAGATTTGGCCCATATTAATAATCTGAGTTGACTTATTCCCATGGAAAAGAACCCATGGGAGAAGAGGTCATAAAAAAATCCCACAATCAAGAATTTATTCAATGGTACACAAACATGGAGTGATAAACTGATTAACTTGACTACAACCCTATGAAGGTGTCACTCTACAGTCTCAACAGAATTGCAGCTACATTTGCTCAAGTGTTTAAAAACATCCACTACAGAAAAATGTGACAGCCTTCTCAATGGTCTCAAGGTTTCAACCATTTAACTGTTCCTTATAGAAGTTTACCTAATGAATAAGAAAAGGTGCCCAACTGTGTTAGCATTGAAACCTTATTACTCCTTTGCCACTAAGGCAAGAGTATCTAAAGAAAAGCTATTTACTTCTTGACAATGCTGAAAGTAATTTTGAAGTGTTCTGAAAGCTGTTTTTGAATCCAGCCTATTAACTTTCATTAGCAAGCAACAGCTAATGGCAACTAAGCCTTAATATTATCCATGTTTAGTCCTTCATGCACAAATATTTACTTACTAAATGCCTTTATAGGTCTTTTGTTTTGCTGATTATATATCAGACTGTTAGGATGAAAGATACAATTAGCATTTTAATCACATTAATTTAAAAAAAGGCTTAATCACTTACTTATCTCTTTCTATTGTGCAAGGGTTGGTAAATAAAATGTTACAATAGGTGGACTTTGACCTTATAGTTCTGAAGCTCTTGAATTTTTTCCGGGTTTGTTATCAAATAGAATTAAGTGAAAACTTATGATATAGTTCCAGCTTTTTAAGGACTTTACCATATGAAACAGAAAATATATGTGCCCAAGTCTTTTTCCTTTTGGAAGCAGTATACAAAACCCAAAACTGACAAATTTTTATACCAGTCTTGCAAGGTCCTGATTGCCCTCCATTTCTACAGAAGCACAGGGGTAAGAGAGATTTAAGCACCTGACTGGACACGTTTCTATGTGACACTAAGAACAGAAATGCAGATGTTTAAATAAAACATCTTTAACTTAAGGAAAAGCATCAAAATTCTTTAGAGTGAGATTCAGGTAAAATGCAAAGGTAAAAATCCTCATCTTTGAAGCTATGATGCAGAAATGAAGCCTATAATGCAGAAATTACTAATGCACAAGTTGCATGAAACTCAGTATGTGATATTGTTATACAGTTCAGTTACCACCACTGTTATACAGTTACCATTGTTATACAGTTCAGTTACCACTACAAAACTGAAGACCCCTGTACCAAATCCAGGCTCTGTTATGATCCTTTGCTCTACTATCCAAATCAAATAGCCTCATTCAAGCTTTTATTTTTGCAGGAGCTAAGTGCAAAATTAAGAGGAGTTCAGTTTGGGTTGAGGAATCAAATTCATAATGGCTGTCAATTTAGCAGATTCTCATAATTCTACAAATCAATCAGTCTGTGAAAAAAAATTTATTAAATTTAAAGATGCTTTTGAGAGATAGTGCCTGCTACATATACTCACATCAAGTGTTTGTCTCTGAGAGTCCAAAGTACTGTTCAGCAAGGGTATAGATGGAGGAGTTTGATTCTTACAAATGTTATACAATATTTGAAAGAAATAATAATTCTTCAGGAATTCAGTTTAGATTTTGAACTTCTGTTGTTGCCTTCTGTTTTATTTCTCTGCCTTTAATACTTTTAAAATGCAGACATGCTTAGGAGACTTAATTTACTCAGGGTTATAAGATATGCTTGAAAAAGTAAATATATCATATTCCAGCGATATATATAACAGATCAAGGCAAAAGGTTGTATTGTGATAATAGGACAGTCAGTATTTGTGTGGAGTATTCTTGAGAAAAGTATTATCCATGCAAAGTAATTCCCCCTAGCAGAAGTCTGTCTTAAAGCCTATGCTGCTGCATGCTAAGCACACTGAGGCAACCTTTAGTAATTCCTGCTGCCAGACATGAGAAATTGTCTGCTGAGCATGAAGTTTCTGAGCAAGAAATGATTACCAAAGTTCACCCTTTTGCATAAATCCTTACTGTTACTTATCAACTGTAGTACAAGAGCATCCCTGCAGCATGATGGTCAACTGAAATCACCTTGTACTTGGCTGCTGGATGCACAGACATGCTGGAATAGGAAAAAGACTTATATGTCTCAATAGTCATCTTTGCTTGTTTGATGCCAGACCATTTGTTAGTATCAGAAATAATTTCTAACTCAGCAATATTTAAATTAATATAAATAATTCTTCTTATAAACAAGAATGAGCAAAGGAGTTCAACAGCCAAATGAGATGGCAACAAGATCGCATACCTTATCAATAAACATTTGTTAAGCTCTTGTCAGAGCTTGCAGAAAGAGCAGAAGCATAAAGAATGGAGATAAATTAGCCAGTCCTGCTTGGCTGAAAGAAAAGGAAAGAACAAAGTGCCAAAGCAAAGAATTTCCATAAGGGAAATAATCTTTCACTCCACTATCAGTTCTTTGAAAATTACTAGACAAAACCATTGCAATTACATATCATGTGCTGCTTATTATTATTACTACTGTTTACCGAGAGATGTTTACACTGCTTTTTGACTATTAGGATCTTTTCAGCAAGTGGTGTGAAAACTAAAGACTGCAAAGAGTGAAACTAGCTTTCTGAAAAGGGCTGTCAAATGGCACAGAGAACACAGAGGGGAAAACAGAAAAAAAATACCCTTTTGTATCTTCTTTCAGTTGCAGTACTCTTATGTACTGCTGCAACTTCTTTGAAATACAAAATAAGAGGGAAGTGTGGTCTTTCAACTACAGAGTTCCCTTTAAAACTTTCTGCCTTCAGCCCTTGCTTGTTACACAATCCATCAGGCCTCAGAGCAGTCTGGACTCACCATGTGTACCGTATCAGTGTGGTCCTCCTCTCTGACTCTGTTTGGGTAAACCCTATAATATACCTGTTTGCCCAGCTGTATTCATTCTAATCTCACAAAATCCCACTTGGCAAACAGTGACAGAGAAAATGTAAACCTGTGGCAATCAGGGAAGACTGTAGTTACTGGTTAACCTTCTAACCCCGTATATACAAACACAGCTTGATCTCTGACCATTGTTGAGAACTGGAAGTTTCATGGCATTATTTAACCAACTCTTGTTTGCTTTAGAGGATTACTTCATTCCTCCCTCCCTTCCTCCCGCAGCCATACTCTGCTGAAAGCCTTCCCCATTGCAGCCTGCACGACCTTTTGCCTTACTTAAAATGCAACCTTGATTGATCCAGCTGGATGCTGTCCGTCCAGTGCACAACATATTGCAGGATACAGCTTTGTCTCTGCGGCAGCAGTTATTTGCATTGCACTATACTAAAGTGTTTCTGACCAGAATCCAGGCAGCAAACTTGTCATTTAAAGTTGGCTGTACAGTTTAATCTTGGCAAGGGACTGATCAGGAAAAATAACCCCACAGCAAGCCTATCTTTTCTCCCACACTTGAACAACCTTAGTCAACTTCCAGACAAATGTTGCAATGAACTGTGGTTTTTTACACTTGAAATATTAACTAGTGCCTGAGAGCAAATATTGGACAGGGGAGGAAAAAAAAAAAAAAGCAAACACCTTTTTGGTTTTGTTTTGGTGTTTGCTTTTTTTAACCTGGTTCTAAAAGCCTTTCCCATTTATGTTAATGTCCTGTATTAATTCCTCCCTATTCAGTGTAAACACCAGAGGCTACCTCCTCTTTTACAGCAATTAAAGCTGCAGCTATTACCAATAGTACCTCAATGGCTATTTCAGGTGGCTTAGTCTGTGTGAGGTGCTACCTGATTAACCAACCATTGGTTGGACCTAATGATCTTAAGGGTCTTTTCCAACCTAAATGATTCTATGATTCCACAAGAACATATCTGTTGACATATTTAAGCCTAACATCTTATTCTTCTTTCATCTTATTTCACAGATTTCAGTCTCACAGTGATATTATCCTTTAACTTACTTTGCCATGCTCCTTTTGAACTGCAAGCATAAGATCGCAGATAAACTAACAGTAATGTATTTTGTAGAACAAAATCTTTCTATTTGGATGGTGTTTGGCAGCATCACAAAAATATTTTCTTTTAGAAATTGTTTGTTGGTATTGATGGCTACAAGGATTTTCCCGCAGCCACAGCATCTTTTTCACCTAATTTCTTAATTTCACAAACACCATTCGCTTAAGACAAGAAAAAGCATCATGTGGCTACTTGAATTTGCCTCCTGATTTTGTTTTGATTTGAAGAATATGATAAACAGGAGACCCTTAAACTAAATCCAAAAGATCCTTGCTTTAACCTCTGTTGGAGAAATTAGCATTTCTAAATATACATTTTTGCTTACTAGTTTTTGTGGAATCCTAGCTATCTATATAATCATAGTGTATTTCATTATTATTCATGACATCATAAGTTAAATGATAAGCATCAGTGCCATGTTCTTTGGGAATCAGAGGGAAAACATCCATTTAAAAGATCTTTCAGGCACTGGTAACCTTGAGTACTTTTTTCTAAACCCCACCAATCATATTGGTGATTTCTACTGAAATTATTTTAAAGCAATACACTTCAAAGCTGTATTTAACATATTTTTCTAATGATGTAAAATGTTTTCCATTTTAAAATGTTTTTACAAGTGGCAATATTCTAACTCTGTAACTGTTCTAATATTATAACCATTTGCTATTAATCATCCTTAATACCGATTTTCTTTTTTCTCCTTCTCCAGACTCTGAAAATCTGAGCTGTACCATGGGAACTGTAAAAATAAGCGATGGGCCAACGTAAAACCCTATATTCTGACATATTCCAAATTTGGTTTCAATCCAAATCCTACATATGAACATGTTAGTTTTGGCCAATATTTATTAAAAAAATATGAAATGCATGTATAGTGCAGATTTGCAATTGTTAAAATACCAGGTAGAATCCTGAAGATCTTCTACTCTGACAAAACCACTTTTGATTTTCTTGGCAGGTTTTGCCTGATAATGAACACAGAATCTGACCCATCATTTTGTCATCTGTCAGTTTTAGAGATTCTTTCACTCTTGCCTTGCTAGTAAAGTTTGCTTTATTGCACTGGATTCGTAAAAAGCAGGTCATTTCAATGATTTTAGCTTTCTAGTACAATTGCTTTGCAGCTGTTCAGAGCAACAAAACAGGTCACATCTGATTAATCAGGGATTTTTCCCCCCCACATAAATTAAATAACAGAAGTTTAAAGCCCCCCCATAAAGCTTGAAAAACTACATGTAATGCTGGGCTCCTGGGTAAAGAGGCAAACTCTCTTGACTCCAGCACAGAAAGACTGATTGGAGTTGGAGCGTGTGTGTGTTTGTGTGTGTGTGTGAAGTGAGAGAAACTTAGGATGTTTAGGACTCGTCTTTTGCTCTTCCATTACTCAGCAGCAACTGCATTTTATCTACATGCTTAAATTTTAACAGCATCTGATTAAAATGCCAAGCTGTTACCTATCAAAATTCAACACGGTCTGACCTATACTGTCATTTCTGCTTATTCACCAGCAAATGAAGACAAGCTTTATCCTCCATAAAGAGTTTCTGTCAATGGGGATCTCTTAACAGAGTTGCAGGCTCCCCAAGGTTCACAAAAAGGTAACCACAGAAAGCTCCTCCTCCTCCAGGCTTTGCACCACAGACATTATATAGTAAAGCAATGTAAGAAAGTAATCTGGCTTTACAGGTATATAAAATTTTACAAAGTTACTACTACCCAATGCATATACATACAGTAAAAGCAGGGCTGGGAACAATTCTGAGCTTCAAACACTTAAAGCTGTTTTGAATTAATACAGCTCATCCTCAGAGATTTTCTTGGTATATCTGAATAATTTTATTTTTTTAAGAAATACAAGAGTAACTTTCAGACCTTTCAAATTAAAGAGTTTCTACTCACTCAGCTACAAAACTGACTTTTTTACTTGGAAATGTCCATGGAACAAGAGGATAATGCGAGAATATTTAGTAACTCTAGAAAATAACAACTTCCTACGTATTTTGTGATATATTTTCCAAAAGCTTTGAACCACTAATACAAGCCTTGTGTCCACTGCACTGGGCTGTAAATGGTACCCAGAGACATGGGTTCATTTTCAGTGGAAGACGTAAGTAGAGAGCAATTAGACTGTAGGTTTCAAAAGCTTTGCCTGGCATGCAGGGCACATTGTGGGGATATTTGAGTGACTGATTGGCCTGTGATCACAGTAACAGGGGGAAGGAATAATGTCTTTATGCTGTCCTTAGATTCAGGCACATCATATTAGAAAAGTCTTTCTCAGGCCAGCCTGCAGCAGAATCTTTGCAATGATTTCATCTGAAGGTGCCCAGTGAAGATATAAAGGGAGATACAATGTATGTACCGGGATAACAAAGCCAGGTTGGACGGGGCTTTGAGCAACCTGGTCTAGTAGAAGATGTCCCAGCCCATGGCAGGGGGGTTGGAACTATATGATCTTTAAGGTCCCTTCCAACCCAAACCATTCTGTGATGACAGAGCCTTTTGAAATTGAAAAGAGTTTCCCAGGATTATTTTATGGTTCCATGGGGAGCTTTTCATTGACCCACTGAAAATCCTGCCAAGGCTGCCAATATTAAATTATTTTCAAAACCAGTAAACTTTATTCTTTTTTGATTTGTTTCTTTTTGCTGCTCCTTGGATTTTTATTTTTTTTAAAATACAAAGGATAAAGTAGGAGATTACTCCCTTGGGAACTATTTCATTGTCTGGGATGTTTCATTTTCAGGAAGCCTGACATCTTGATTTAAACCCAACAACACACAGTATTATCCTTGTATTCGTAATGAGACACACAGAGGTGTGAGAGATTTTAATTTACTTAACATAGGCCATGAAACTATACAAATAGTATTGAAAATGAATAAGTCTATTACTGTGTATACAAATATTACTATTGAATATTTAATTGAAGTTTATTAATATTGAATATAAGCAATAAAATGACTGTGCCAATCAAAATGCAGACAATAAACAAATACTTAAATATTCAAAACATACCCAAAGACCACCCAAAGACAGTTTTTTTCCTAAATGTTTTCACTCACATGCCACAGAAAATATGGAATATATATCTAGCAGTAAAAAATATATTTGTAGTTTTGCCTCTGCCTTTACCTTTTGTTATGTATAATTTTGCTTATTGCTCCCTAAATGAGAAAAAATAATTTACCGAAAGAAAAAAATGTTTACCAAAATAGTATCTGTGATTTAATCCCACCAAATAATGAAATTATCTTCAGAATACTGCCAATTTAAAACACAAAACAGAAAGATGTAGCCCCTTGACATAAAGTACCTACCACAAAGAGATGACGACTGAAGGACAGCAGTACATACAACTCTGTGAAGTGCCAAGCCTCATTACAGTATGACACCAAAAAACACTAGTATTTTTCAAAGATGTAGGTCATAAAATTTTGCAGAATGCTTACCCTAAATCAATAATAATTTGAAAAGTAGCAGAAAACTGGTGCTCTATTGTTGCTGTTAATTCTTGATTTTGTTTTTAATGTATCTCAAATATTTTTCATTTTATTGAAATGTAATTAGGAGATTACATGGGAATTTCACAAGGGAAGAAGGCCCTATGCTCCAGATAAAAGTGTAACAATGTCTTTCAAAGCCTCAAAAAGCAGGGAAATGAAAAGAAACCACTTTTTTCCCCATGTTTCAGCAGGGATGGGACTGGGGGATGGGAGCATGGGTGGGGTTCTTTTAGAAACCCCTGTAGGTCTTAATTCAGTTTCAGGATTTTGGGATACTGATCCATTCACTGATTACTTGGGATTAACAGTACCACTGACTATTATTAGGAATAATTACCTATACTTCCCTGTATAATCAATATTGTCTTTAGCAACCAGCTCTGATTTTTTTTTTTAAACTAAGTGTTTATTATGCAACGTCCAGCTCAGCATTAATGAGTCATTTTTTAAGATCCCTCCACCCTCCACCCTTTCAGCTCTTTTATTTTTGCTACTGATATAACTCAATTTCATTTAAATTTCATGTTCACTGAAATTTTACTACGCTGCAATTCCAGTTTCAGCATGGCCTTTCAGCTACTTGTATGGCCTCTGGACCACAGGAATTTTCAACAATTTTGCTCACATACAAGGCTGATTTTGAAGCTGTCAAGACACCCTGTCTCACAGCACCCAAAGGAGGCCTATTCTGTTTCAACATGCATGTATAAATACCCGTAATTAGAATCAAAAGTAGATGTTTCCATAAAGTAAGACTGAAACAATGGTAATACACAGACACACATATTAAGATTGTTACAGAATTATTTCAGATATGGTAGCAACCGCGGCTATTTTGCCATATTTTTAAACTACCTGATAGACTTAGCGTCATTTTTATGCTAATATTCTAAGCATTTTTATTTAAAACCAACATTTTTCTTGTGTATTATGGTTAGAGGTCCAAAGGTATCAGGGGTCTGCTTGGAGGGAGTGTTTTAATCCTCTTCTACCTCTTTATTTTTAAGGGAAAACAATTTTAATAAGAAATTCAGGGGAAAAAATTCTCTTCTGCAAAATAAGCAGAATCAGCACATTCTTAATATCTAGTATAGTAAAACCCCAAAAAATGGTTTTGCTGGAATGTTTGGACAGACCTCACTCACATCAAAGAACTCTTGGAATTTGTACCACTGCACAACTCCTAACACAAGGCTTCTTGTGGAAAACCGGAGTCGTCAGTTTTTACCTATCATAAAAATAGATTGTGTTTGGCTCTGTATGTATTACCTGGTTCTGGTCAATGCCACTTTGGTAGCTGTGACTCAGACACATGGGACAATGGTTGAAATTGCTCTGGCAGATGAGCAAAGGGAGAAGTGAGCAATCATTGAATGTCATTATATTACATCACATCACTGTGCCCAGTTGTGGTACCCCCAGTGCAGGAAAGATATTGATAAACTGAAGCAAGCTCAGTGGAGACCACCATAATGGATGGGGCTGGAGCACTTGCTCTATGAGGAGAGGCTGAAGGAACTGAGCCTGGAGAAGAGGTGTTGTCATAAAACAACATGAATTGAGTGTATTTGAGTGAATTTACTGAGTAAGGCTAATGGAGCAAAGATTGAGGTTGCATCAGCTCCAGAAGTTTTCTTCTTTTAAGTACTATGTAGCCCAGTAAGTAGTACAATACACATTTGTGACTGGTAAAGAATATGAAGAGCAGGACAGAATCAACAGCACACTTTCTACTCATTTTTGAATTCATCATTATTTGGAAATGTAGCTCGAGAGAAATTTGCAGCTCCAGCCACAGCCCACTGAACTTGATATGAGTATGTTGATCTGAATACACATGGAACAAGCCATTATTTAAGAAGAAATACGCTGTGCAAAGTACTCTCAGACTTTCGTTAATAATTTAATCCTAATCCACTGTAGTCACTGCAGTCTTCTAAGCTTCCAATCTAAAACACCATGTTGTTCAGATAAAGTCATGAATTTTCTATTTGCTTACCCTTGTGAATGGTGAGAGATATCCTAATCTTCTTAAATAGGAAAATTAAGAGTTTTGTTGGAGGATACGGTGCCACTGTATTGCATTATCTGTTCTACTATTGCCAGACAATTAGAAATTTGAGAAGTTTCAAACAATTCAATACATTCATCTTCAGGAAAATGTCAATACACCATGTCTGATTACTTTTTAATTGACTAGCAACAAAGCAAAACAAAGAACCCACGTTAGAGTTTGTCCAACTTCTTTCTCTACATCTGCCAAGATGGGGTCCACTGTCTCAACCTGACAGAAATATTATTGAAAAATCAGTGTGCCAGAGGCTATTCAAATTTCTCATGGAATTCTACACCAGATATATTGCTCTACAGTAATAAAAAGTCTGCCACCTAGACCACTCCAGATTGCGTTAAACACATCTTAACTGGAAGAGGCCAAGCTTAATTATAGTTAGGGTAGTCATCATTTAGAAGAGTATTGACTCAACTGCAGGTTTGTGTTTCATCTCAGTCAAGCCACTTAAAATTTGTGCCGCAGGTACATTGTCTGCAAAATTAGCCTGCCTATCTGACAAGTATATATACACCATCTGTAAAGCACTTCTAAATTTTTCAGCAGTTATATTACTACTTTCCTTCCTAATAGCAGCGTTATTTTACCACAGTTACTTGCAAATAAAGAATAGATCCTGCATATCTTGACAACTCATCTGGAGTACTTTGGATATGTATTCTTCTTATGACCAAAACCAACAAGCATTTGGGCAAGTAGCTATTAAATAGGACTGGAATAACACCAACAGCTACCTAGGAAGATTTGCAACATTTTCTTAGAGCAAAAAATATCATCCACTCATCAATTTGTAGAAATATTTAGCAATTCCAGAGTGGATATAAAAGAATCTGTTTTTCAATAGATTGGCAACTCTGCTAACCATCAGAAATTACTAAAGGAAAAATCATTACCATTTAATGCTGCTTAGTCTGCTCAGATCAGTGTCTGTGTGGGTGGTTCTTGGAATATGTATTTGCAAAAATGTGTTTTGGATCAGTTGAACTATAAGGATATCAATTATATCCTCTTGTGGGTTTTCCACTTTTAATATTCATTCTTGCTCCTTAAAGTTCAGAAGTGCAGTACCTATCAGCTTGATGAAATAAGTTTACTTGGTTAAGGTAATGTCTGTCAGATACCTGGAAAGATGATGCTGCTCAGTCAGGCACAGATTCCAGTACCCTCATTCACAATGAATGGGATGTAGCATCTGCAACAGTCAATGGACCGCTTTTGGACTGTGACAGTATTTGGAATGAAAAGCAAAATCATAACTTGGCTTCAAAAAATGACCAAGCTGCAAAATTCTAGTGTGGATACATACTCTGAAGCCCACCATATATTATAAAAGGCTGTAGTGCTTGATCATATAGTTCTGGTTTGGCTGAAAGTAGCTCAAAATGTTAAGTTGAGACAGTCAGAAAACTTTTCTTTAAATTTAAATTTGGTCTGAAGTGTGGTTTTTGGCATGGGCCTATCTGTGGTTCTCTACCCTAATTTTTAGTTCATAAATTGAACTAAACACCTAAACTAAACACTGAGCTGCCACATAAGCTAGATAAGTAAAGAGCATACTAATTATAGAAGCAGCTTGATTTCAAGCTATACATAGCAGCCAGCTAAGACCTGGAGCATGAAGAGTTTTATACTAAAATGTTAATTTTCGAATGAAGGGAATCAGATTTTTTTTTTCCAATTTTCCTACAAAGAAATTAGCATTGTGTGACCTCTTACTTTATAACTTTCAGTATATTTCCTCCATTCCTTGTCACTCCTTTCCACTTCCCTTGTGTGGAATTGCACAAAATTCCAATGGCAGAATCCACATATTGCTCTCCCCTTGCCGTCCTAATTGTTACTACTGCCTTACTGAAGACAATTTGGATTCTGACTGGCTAATAAGCAAAGCTGGTAAGACCTAAATAAAGCTACTCCGCACAACAGGAAAGTTTTTCTTCCTGTTTCTTGATGATTCCTTTTGTGTTAAGTCCAGTTTAACCTGTGAGACTGTCACTGTCCTTTGCATCATCTTTTGTTTATTGCATATTGGCTTCCAATTTTGCAGATGAAGTTAATCACATTTAAAAACCAGCAGGGACATCCTGCTCAAAAATTATTCTTATAAAGGAAGCTCCTTAGCAAAATTGTCATTCTTTTTCTATAGAAACTAGTAGCCTCAATTTTCATGGGAAAACTCATAACAATAGCTCCCTGACTATCCACAAAGGAAAAGATTTTTCAGCTGCCCACAAAGGCCGGAGGAAACATTGATAGGTGCTTTCCTCACAAATTGAAAAAACAAACCAAAACAAACCCCACCCCACCCAATTATGCTAAATTTGATATTTTGATAGGATGTCTCTCCTCAGAAGTCTTTGTATTTTTCACTTTGTATCCTGAGTCATGATGGGGATTTTCTTTTCTAAAGGAATTACCTGTAGTACTTAATGTGTTATGATTATATTTCTATTTCTAGCCACTTTTACTCATGGTTACTGTCACACCCATTGCACCTAAAAATGAAGTCTTAGGCATATAATAAAAATCTCTTACATATGTAGCCAGTATGATGTGCCAAAGATCTGTTCATTATCTGTTATTGTTCACAAATTCACCACCCATTACAGGAGAAGCAGCAGAATTCACAACTCATCTCTTGACATGTCCACCAGGAGATGAGGAGCTGTTTATGTGGTTGGCTTCAAGGCATTCCAGTGCAATCCCTACTCATGCTGAAACACACTTAGTGTCTAGTTAGCTTTTCGTTTTCACATACCCGCACTGTCTTACTACACTCTGGTTGAAAACACTGCATGAAAAGCATTGCTCACATGGAATTAGAAGTGGTCCTGCTCTCCAATTTTGAAAAAACCTTCTGTACAGGGCCAGATCAGCTCTCACAGGATCCTTTTAAAGCTTATATTTACAGAACAAAAGCAGCACAAAGCTTGATTAGGGTTTTTATCTCTATGTGCTAGAGGGAAACATGTCTAGAACAGCATCACAGATGTCTAATATACTTTAAGAATCTCTGAAATTGATTAAATATAATTTTGTCTTTGAGATACCCTTTGTAAACTCATTCAGAGGAGTATGAACGGTGGGATTAATGAAATTAAATTATTCCTACCTAAATATTTCAGAAATCAGTAAAAGGCATATGGGAAAGCGTGAAATAACAATAGGGGTAGGACTCAGTTTGAAGTCTAGATCCAAACTCTTTATACCTCTGAGGAAAGGCAGACTCACACCCTGATTTTGTAATTAAAGATCTGGGTACCAGGGCAATAATCTAAAAACACAAAGGAATTTTATCTGTGAACTAGGAACTATGTACAAGTCTTTGCCATATAGTTCTACCTTTATAATTAAATAAATAAATTAGTGGGGCACTGAACTGCACTCAGTCTCCGCAGTGCCAGAACTTTGTGTTTTTTTCTCTACATTTAGTAAAACGTAATGGCTGAATTGGCAGTGGGGTGGAGAGGGGAGAATTGAAACAGGATTATAATATGCCATTCAAAAACAATCTTAGAAAGTCATAGACAAGGGGAAGACTTAAAACCTCATGCAGGAAGTAGAGAAGCAAATTCCCTATTATGTTCAGATGAAAGGTGAGCTTATGAAACTGATATGAGCAGGCAATAATTTTTGTTTCTATTTTATCACACCAGCAAATATGCAATTTTTTTCACCACTTTATCATGGTAGTTTTAAAGTGCCAAAATTGTACAGTTTAATACCATTTTACAATCAATTTAAGCTCTCTAGGATAAAAACTTTTTAATATCTTCACAGTAATTTGTATACTTTCGTGAATCATGAATAAATTAAATGAGCAGATCCATCCACATGCCATGGCAAGTCCATCTAGTATGGTGGACAGCTTATTTTTCTTAGAGCTGCAAGTCTTGCAATTGCAAGTCTTTGCTTCAAAAAAAAAATTTTTTTCAAAATTTCAAATACTTTTCCCAAATACTCTAATCCTGTTTTTTTGTCTTTATTCATTGTCCTGCCTGGTTTAAGTTATACATGGTGTAGCAATCAGTAACGTACCCTTTATACACTGATTACATTCAAATACTATAATATATGCATAAATTGTGGAGATGTATGTCCAGTATTGTAGAGATAATAAACTTGTCCGGAGTCAAGGCAGGTCTTGGAATCAATATAATTAAAGGGCAAATATCTAACAGCCATAGGCATGCAATTTGAATTTGAGTGTCCTAGATATTGCAGCCTGCTCTTACTAAAGAGAAGACATATGGTTCTAAAAGCTCAGGAGGTCAGGAATGGAGCAGGCTCTTCCAATCATTGTCAATGGTTTTCTTGAAATATTAATGGAACTTGCCTTTACTTCATTTCTTTAAAACCGTAAACATCAACATCTCACAGCAGTTTCATCGCTACATACAGCTAATACCCACAAAACCATTGTCATTCTCACCAAGTGTAGTGACAGAAATCTTTTTTAATCATCAGCTTGTACTATGTGTCCGTTCAGAATAGTCTGAGGAGTAGAATCACACTCTTCAGAGACTTCCCTACTGCAGTATCCTGTTTACACAATGTACTTTTAATCATTTAAGTACACTGGATTTATTTTCACATCATTCTTTACCATGAAATTTATAGTTTATAAACAACTTTAAACTACATTTGCCCTTGACAAGGTCAAGAAGGGCACACAAGCCATCAGCCACACCTCCAACTATAAAGTAGCTCAGATCTGTCATCTGAGTCAACCAATAAATAATAGAGATTGATTAAAGCAGCTCTTAAACTACTTTCGAAATGCATTCTATTTTCAGAATCACTAATGGCTGGCCATTAAAAAAGAAAACAAAAGGATTTTTTTCTTTTTTTTAGAGTTGTGTATTCAGCTGAACTTTAGAATCTGCTTAACAGTTTTTTCAAAAAGTATTACTCTGCAAAGTAGTTACAGAAAGTAGGATAATTAATTTGTGTATTTAGAATATCTGCAGCTTTCTACTTGTCCTTTATTCTCATGTGCACGTCAGGAAAAAGTTCTCTTGCTATGAAACTCTCCACTATTCCTCCTTCAGTTAAAATGAAAACTGCATTGTGGGTTGGAAAACACACAGAAATCAGGGGGTAGCTAACTAGTAAAACATGTTCCCAATTCCCAGGCTTTAATGGGACTTGGAGAAGACTTGGGGTAAAAAGTATGTAGTACTGCCAGACTGCTCTATATAAACTATTTAAACCTCAGAGAGAAGGTTCATCCTTCAACAATTCAGGCATGCTCTTACCTATGAATTCAGACTTCCAGATGGTACAATTACCACAAACTTCAGTCATGCACCTTTAACACAGTTGTTCAAGGGTTGCAATGAGTCAAAATACCATTAAGCAACACAAATTTTCGCATTCAAATAACTTTGTGGAAAACCTATATGCAGAGGTGGGTTTTATATGTAAATTTCAGGAGCAAACAAGTGTAATCCAGGTTGTAATTCAGTTTCATATGTAGCAACTATGTTAATAAATATGCCCAGTCAAGTTAGGACACAACAACATAAAATCTGCAATACAGTTGGTACTATGATATGGGTCTTTAACTGGGGCTTAACACTGTTTTCCATTCAGAGCAAAATCTCTGCTTTTATATTTTGTGACTTGCATTACAGTGAATCTGAGCAGCTAGAGAAGAAGAAAAATGAGTGGAAAATCCTTTACAGACCTCGACTAGAATACGAATTATGGCCATGAGGCAGATACACAGTCCAGTTAGCAGACTGCAGAAATACAGGGCCGGAATATGCTTAATGTGAATGGATCCTTTAGACGATGAATCTGACAAATTCTAACAAATCTCAGTAGGATATGTACATATGTGAGATTTTTAGAGGCTTATAATTTAAACAAAACTCAATAGCTTTCTCACCAGAATGACAAAAGATATTAATGACCACCAAATTCTGACCATCCTTCACCCCCTAAAGCGTGAAGTTACTAAATTTTTCAATACGTTAGCTACATATCTTTAAACCTAAGTAAACTAACCCCTCCTGATGCTCTCTTAGCAATGGCTGCACCGTTCTTGCTGAACATTTTCCAAAACAATTTAGGTTGAGGCAGATATCCCACACAGAAAATATTAACTGAAATTATTAAAATTTGGCAACCTTATAAGCAAGTAAGGATAGACTATTATAGAGCATTAGGCATCACTAATGTCAATTATTTCTACCTGTGTCACCTGTATATCAAGTTAACTTATACATTACTAAATGACAGTGCTCTTTTAATAGAATTTGAAGAAGGTACAGTACAATGAGACTCTTTAAAATGCTCAGAGGAAGATCTTGTTATGGAACAGAAGACATCAATCACCATCTTTCGTTATGGCCTTCTGTGCACATTAACAAATTCCAGGTCCCTATCAGATCTAGGCCAGGTTCAGAACCAGGACCCAAAAGAGGTCTGGGGAGTCCTGTGAGCAGATTTCCCTGATCTTCTCCTAGGTGAAAATCTGGTGAAGCTGTCTAACTCACTAGTGTCAAATAATGAGTGCCATTAAAACCGCTTTCACTACAGTTGCAACACTATAGCATCTCATCTGTTACTTATCAGAGTATTATTATACTGCAAATATTACTAATATTCATATTTTATTTCTGGGAGACGAGATAGGTGGCCTTCTGTAAATCAGGCCATTTCCCTTTCTGTATCATTTCCTTTTCCTATCATTTTGGTAAGGATAGTGTGTATAATAATCCACATAAGACCCACATAACTCATTAAAATTAATTTTAAAATATCACATTATATATTGTCATTGGTCTATGAACCACAGTGCACACACCACTGAAACATGAAGGGAAATAGCTTAAATTTTAATTTCAGGAGTCCTTTGGAGCACCAGGTGGATGTAACATCAGACTGTAATTCTAGCTAGTGGCATACAGCTATACTTTCAAGTAATCTTCAAACCCATTTGTCACTTGACTCTTCCCCAAGTTTTTTTATATATATAGTCCACCTACGTATTGAAGTCTCACATACATTCATTTCTGAGCAAAAATAACCATGACTTAATATCACCATGATTCATCTCAGTCCTTGAAACGTCACAATTGACAGGGACCGATCTTTCCAGGCAGGGTAGGAGGTATATTTCCAGCTCTGTTATCTTCCATCATACAGATTCAATGGCAACAATTCTTTCATGAGAGCAGCAGTGGGCTGAAAATCCTCCTGTGAGGCAGCAGCTGAACTGCATTGGGTCAACTAGCACAGGAGTACTCATGCGAATCAAACAAATTAACAGCGACAAATAAATTTCATAGGCATTTTTGCATAGCATAAATTAAGACACTTCATTATTCTTATACAAAACCATAAAAATGCAGTTTGGAAATGAGAGACATTGTATATGTCACTTGGATAACTCATCTGTGGGTAAGAGTGCCAAAATTACATAAAAGGTTGGTAAACTCAACACACAGTGGACATGCTTCAATAACTCACCACTAGGAAGTGTGAAAAAAATTTCAGTCGGGCTATCAGTGATTTCAGGGTAGCAGAATATTTGAACTCATAAGAGCTATTATCAGAAAGTATTTTTTATTGTTGCCATACTAATTCTTTTCCATGAGTGTCTTTTTAAAGAGAACTTCTTATTCAATCCTATAGGCACATAGGTTTTGTTTTGGGTATTCAAGCTAAGAGACTAAAATTTTAAAATCGCACTTAGTATACCACATGATGGAAAGTGTTCATCCCTAACTATAGGTCCTAGTGCGTGAGAGGGAGGAATTACGAAAGGAAAACAGCAAGAAGTATTATCTGTACACGCTACATAGGTCCAACAAAGAATTCATCTGCTCAGGAAAAAAATGTTTCTATCTCCTCTTCCCTCTGACCGTGTCAGAATTACTTCCCCAAGGACAAATTGGAGATTCATTACAGGTATACAGGAGTAATCCTTAGCCTAGTAATAAAGAACTGAACAAAGATCTCACAGGTAATCAGTAGGGTGGGAGACAAACAGAAACCTGATTAACAGAATCTTCCCAAAGCAACAAATTATTTCTGTTATACAAAGTTAATTCCCTTTTTAGCCACTATGAGAAGCTTGCGCTATGCTAGCCATTTCAAAATTACTACAGCTTTTTGCCCCTCACTCCTCAACCTAACCTGTGGAAGTTTCCTCCAGAGAAAAGATCTCACCACACTGACCGTGCTTCTTGTCATGCCAGAAACATAGATGAACTTAATGTTGACCTAGGGATATCTCCCAGTTAACGATTACTCTTAAAACTATTGATCAATTCAATTTTCAATGAAAGCTTTTACTGACAAACATAGATAGTAAAGGATAGGTGTGACAGGAATACAAGTGTAGAGATTACTAGCACATCAGAGAAAAAAGATGATTATTTTTTTAAATATTTCCAAGTTGTGCATCTAATGAATTTGATATTTATGACACTAGTAAACTACTGATCTTATCTAACAGGCTTTTGTTATATTCTTTTTGCTTAATCTTTTCTTTAATATGTAATGATGTGGGGTGTCAATGAGCCACCCTTTGCAAATGCATTTCATTTTCACGTAGAAAAAAGCAGGCTCCTTTCTGAAGATGGGAACATTCCTTTCCCCCACCCACCAGTATGATTTATTACTCCTTCTCAAATGTCAGCATTCAGTTGTTCCACCTGGTTTCTTTTTTTAGCTATGTAGCAAACCAAAATCAGTCCCTTGTCAAATTGCACCGCTTGGCACAGTTGTGCCAGAATTTTACTACAGGTGGGAACTTACGTGATTACATACATTTTTATCAGCTACACAGACGATGGTTTTCCAAGACAGCAATGGAATACTCTATATGGAGGCAAAATAAAGCACTCATCTTTTTTACACAGAAAAAAAAGAAAGATGCATTTAATATTCTGTCCATGCCTTTATCTCTTTTCTTTGGAGAAATCAGGCAACAAACAGCCCATTTGGGCTTCTCAAGGGACAACACTATAAAGCAATTGACAGCATACTGCCTTGGGAATCCAAATGACTATACACTTACGATGTGATTTAACATGCGTGAATTACAATCAAAGAAAACACTGAAAACTATTTTCTGATAACAAAGAAAGGAGTGTATTCATATACGTGCCTTGGACCAGATCCACAATTGTATTGTTATGGAGTTATGCTAGATAAAGAACAATTTCCCCCATCTCCCCCCTATTATATATATAGAGAGAAGACTAATGTTTGAAATAACAGGTTTTTACAACTGGTCTGACAGAAACTAGCTAGTGCATTTATGTTCATTCTCCTGTGCAGCCTTATAGACATGGAAATGATGGGCGCTGGGCCACCTGTGGACAAACACAACCTCCTCTCCCACTCTCACAAACATCCTCCTTCCACTCTTAAAAAAATGTTTCCACCACCTCTGCATTGATTTGCCTGCAGAGGCAGAGGTGCTACTTTGCGCAGTGGTCTGTTCCTGAGTGGGTCTGGGCAACTCTGAACTGCAGTTCACCAAAAGCAATCTCCACCCCACACCCACCATGGTTCAGCTGTGTCATCACTCGCTCTGTGCTAATGTTAACTCACTTTTAAAGATACAGAAAAGGAAGATCTGAATTCCCTTCTGGGCTTTCAGGTTCCAAAAATGATGTTTGTCCCTCTGCTCACAAACAATAACTCTAACCCACCATTCAAATAAAAATACCAAATGGTTATAATCCTCTTCTAAAATTCTAGATAAAAATCAATGATGGCTTTCAGTAACTGCTACTAAAGCCCTCTGCAGTCCTTCCTCATGATCAAAAAGCAGAAATTTCTAAATCTTAAAAAAGATTGCAGTATTTGAAAAACTTCTGGCATGGCTGAACTAGGAAGCATTAGAGATTTCTTTATTCAACATGAGTTGTGCTTTTAATTTAAAAAAAAAAAGTATTCAGACAAGTAATCAAACTGCTGGATGCTTCTCTAGAACAAAACTCCAAAATGTTGGGGATTCATTTGTGCATTAGTGGAAAGAAATTACTTTTAAAAATGACAAAAATAACCTCAATTTCTAAAGAAAGCTGTACCATTTGCTCAGTTACTAGATCTGTGACAAATGAGCTGCCACTGAAATGTGTAATATATGATCTGCCTCACTGAGCATTTCCCTTTCGTTTGAGAGAGTGCCTAAATAAACGTTGTACTCTACTAAGTGCAGGGCCTGCACAGCGTCAAAGTCATGGCTGCAGCAGGCTCCTGCTGGAGGCACTCCAAAGCCGTGGCTCCTCTCCCTCTGCCAACGTTCAGAGTACTTGTGCTTATTAAACACGACGACCTTTCTCAAACTGAGATTACCCAAGCATCCAACACAAAAGCCCTGTAGCATCATCTTAGCTGAAGGAGGAATCTCCCCAGTTCCCAGCAACAGGCTTGCCACCATTAGAATCGCTCCCAATGTGGTCACCTTTGGCGGTAAAGCTTTAAATACCACCATGTGACTAACTTGCTACCGTATCATCAACATGACCATTCCCATTCCAGCAAATGCAGGAAACAAAGTAAGCATAAAATATGAGCAAAATGACTCAATAGCTGGTACACTACTGCATTCAACTTTTCAAGTAAATCACTGCGCACCAGCAGCTAACACTGGGGGTCAGCTGTTCTGCAGCTTGAGACACCAATCATCTGCAAAAAGGGTGGCCACAGGAAATACATAGTCTTTTCATTTGCAGTCACGTACAACAGCGGGAGGGAACAGCTGATGACATATGCTTACTTTCCTTTCCCATAGTTCAGCTGGGAGAGGGGGATTTCTCCTTTGTGCATTGCACATCTGAGTAGGATTAAAACAAGCTTCACCTAGTGAAGCACACTTAGTGAAATACAACGCCAAAACTGAACCAGAATTCAGACCTTCTGGTTGCATCTATTCAAAATACATGGTTCAATCAGAGAAACTAATAATGCTGAGGGCTAAATTCAAGCAAGTACCAAGACTGAGTCCATAAAATAATGAATACGCATGCAAGTTTGTATTTACATTAGCAAATTTGCATGTGCAAATGGACAGGAGTGTGCATTTATCAATTATGTTCACACATGATTATCTTTGGCTCCTTTTGAAAAGATACCTATATTTCTCTTGATAAATTCTGGCCAAAGGCCTCGGCTAGTTGGAACTGCCTTTGCCAGAAACTGTGGACATAAAATACTTTCCAGGTGGTACTCAGTTCCTCGCAGAATCAAGCCCTAAAACAGGGAGTTCTTGTTGGAGTTTCTACAGTGAAGTCTCTGATGGTTATGATGATCAAATAAGCAGTGCAGCCCAAAGGCTTGTTCACAAGCTTAAAGGAAAAGCACTGTAACTGCAAACTTGCACAGAATAACAGCTTATTTAGCTTTCAGTAAATGAAGTGTTCTATCTAATAGATTTTTTTTTCTTCCTCTGATGGCTAAATGCTTCCCCTATTACTAACGTGTGAAATGATCTAGAGTATTAGTGTTTGCATTATGCAGTTACTTGCACAGACCTTGGAAAAACGACAGCTTCTGGCAAAATTTACTGAAGAAAAAAATTTCCAGATAGAGATTTGACTTAAGGCATTACTGTTCAATGAGGAGTGGTTTGGGCAAGATCTTATTTCCACTTTTGCCCTGCAAGAAAATAGGCAATGACTAGTAAATGAGTTGGAAATTATTACTATAATTAACATGTCTTCAAAGCAGCCGTTGGAAATTGTGCATGCGGCAACAAACTAATGAAGCTCCAGTTGCACAAAAACAAAAGGTCACAACAACCTGAGGGAAGCCAGGGTAGAGGCTGTTTTAGAGAACTTTTCCCATATTGAAGGCAGACTCTGAAGAAGACAGTGACAACGCCATTCTGCCCTGCATAGTTTCATTGTCTGGACAGCAAGTCTCCCAGTAATGAATGCCTGGTGCTGTCAGCACACACGGAGGCATTTGGAAGTCCTTGCAGAAAAAAAAACCCAGGAGGTACAGGGGAGGGGGAGTTTAGGATGAAGCTGGAAAAACGCAGCCAGCAAAGTATATTGGCGACACGAAGAGAAATTTGTTTGGCCAAATCTTGATTTATTGTGTAAATAATTGCTTGGCCAGCATGCACTAATTACATATGGCATGCACCGAACAATTCAGAATCCTTTCCAAATGATATACCTCAGTTCTGCACTTTAGTTTTTCTCTCAAAAGGAAGATTATATTCCTGTGGGTTTCTCAAGCGTACTTCAATGAAATTGTTCCCTGCCTTCAAATTCTGCCTGCTTTTGCAGATAAGAGAAAATTAGCTTCATACAGACTGTTTACTTTTTTACGAAAATAGGAATCAAATCTGTATTAAAGGTTCTAATTACATTCTTTTTAAATAAGCAGCTAAAAAGAAATAATAGTTGGAAAAGCACAGCACAAGCATATTGTGTACAGGTTTTACACAAGCGCCCACGCACATATTTCTGCCATGACATCCACTTTTCCACATCATTCCTAATTTGCAATGTTCTTGTTGCTGGGCCTGATCCAAACCTCCCTGCAATGAACGTAAGTTTTTCGGTTGGTTTCAGATTGCCTGGGATTCAGTCAAGGCATTTGGGCTATAAAGAGCATATCAGGAATGCTGGCTCAGGAGAGGGAGGAGGATGTGAGGGGTATTTTGACAATGTTGATAAACAACCAAGCGTACAAATGATAGCTGAAATTTCAGGTTGTATTGACGAGAAAGCAAGAACTGTCCTTCTGACTGTTCTTGGTATATGACAAAGCGATAGCTAGTTCCAATTCATCCTGAAATCCTTCTTAGAGCAGCCTGAGAATAGAAGTCTGTGCCTGTTAAATATCCAGTTCATTCCATTATTTTAGATTTCCTTACTTCTGTTTTTGGTTTGTTGTTTTTTTGGTTTTGTTTTGGGTTTGTTGGGGTTTTTTTGTTTTTGTTTTTTGTGATCCCAAAATCCATTCCATCATTCCTGGCAGATTATTGCTCAGGCTGTGGGGTGAATCCCATTGAGCAACACTGAAATTCTTAAATAAAACTTCCTGGATACTAAGCAGCAACTTATTCAAAAAGGGTTATTTAGTGTGCACTACTCACTCACCTCTGTTCTTTCTGCCTTGAAGTGAATATCTGATTGATATCCTTTTTAAATCACCATCATTAGCAATTAGTGGTAATGAACTAAACAGGATTTATCACCCTCCCCATTTTCTGCTTTGAGTACCAAAAGAAAAACTTACATCATCTTCAGCTTTGGTCAGGAAATACTGAGAACGCAGAGGAAGCCTACTAACGAGGCTTTCATTTTTGCCTCCTGATCTCTAATATTTGCCGTAGTGAAAAAATACCAGGTATGATTTTACTTTGATGTGTTTCTTTCTGTTACACCTCTAGTAAGTTATTCCAGTGATCTGAGTATATTCACAGAGCTACCCTTTACGACCTACTCTGTCCATGACAGTGATCCACTTGCATGAAGCTCAAATGGTATAGTACATAGAGCCAATTCCACTGTAACAGATAGCATGCCATCTGTTAACTGCATTTGAAGTCTGTAGTGGGACGTACTATAATCTTCTTTAAAATATCTCTGGGGTAACTTTTACAGGCCTGGAAAGATAAGGGAAAAATATTTCTTCTTTTGGAAGTAACACTGCACGTATCTTTATTTAACAGCAGGGCATGGGGCAAAACAAGGTATACATAAAGCAGTGGATGTTTACAAAATTAACATCACCTCTTAAATCTTTGTGATGTCTGAGACTGTGAAAAATGCCTAGTTTTCTGAAAAACACTTCATATTCAAAATGAAGTAACTGTTCAGACAAAAAACAAAATTCAGTAGACAAAATTATACCATCTCTGTAATGCTGGAATTTTGCATTTGCAAATAAGGATATTTATAAAAGTGGAAAGTGCTCAGGACTCAAATGCCAAGCTTTCATTAACCTTTGTGAATAGTTAGGACAACAGTAACTCTTTCTGGAAAAAAAGCACACACACACCTCCTCCAAAAGACAAACAAAACAAACAAAAATCAAAACCCATCACATCCTTTGTACATTATTTGGTCATTTAACTAGATTATTTTATTTTAGGAAAAGATTTAGAGAATATAATTAAATTGCTTTGTAAACTCTAGAAAATAATCAGGATAAAAAGTCACAGGACTGTGTCAAAAATTATTGCATTATGATTTAGGATAAACCAGCCCTCGCAGCCAACTAATGAAATAATGCTTAACTGAAGGTTAGCATTGTCTGTTTTCCAAAAAGTTTTCTTCCCCCACTGGTAAATCCAAAGGCACCCAAGAAAGCAGATCTCATAAGAAAATCCAGGAATACCCAACATCCTTCTTTCCCCGCTTGTTATTTTATAAAGAAATTTGCTTGTTATTGTTTCTTAGGAAATATGTTTCCTTTATCTCAGAAATGAACCAGGTCTGACATGTAGATCCTTGATCCCTCTGACATCCATCAGTTTCTATAGGTAATAATTAAATGAAAATAGCTTAAGTCTTCCTACGTCACATTCTGCTCTGATACAGCAAAAGGTCCCTATGCTGAAAGGCTTTACTGGAAGAATGAGTCCCCACAAAATTTCCTCAGCTAGTCTACTAAGGGTCCTTTAACCTCAAACAAGTCAAAAGAGAAGACTGCAATGTTAGCACTATAAAAGTAATCCAAGCATACTCATACTCTTCTCATAACCCATTAATCTGCTTCTCTTTCATTCAGCTTTGTTGAAAGATACAGATTGTATTTTACATTACTTTTTCATAAAATGCCATAATTCAAGGTTGACTGAAGTCTATGCTATGTGTTTTAACTCAATGTTTCTCAGCTTGGGTCAGTTGAGAAGCATTCACGCATCTGTGACTCCGTTAACTACACGGCGACTAAAGCAAGGAGGAGTTTGGTTCATGTTATAACAGATGCCCTTTCAGGTTTCCTTTATTCCAGCAGAGAAGTTGAACACTGCCAGCAGCTTACAGCCTTATTGGGCAATATTGTAATTTGGACTATTATCTTCCTCAGAGAAAAGATTCCACAGTTTATGACACTGTCCATTAAAAGCTCTCTAGAACGCAACTATGGCATTTAAAAGGCAGGAAACATTTTGATAAGTAACAGTCACTTCTGTTGAGTAACTATTTAGGAAAAACACCAAAGGTTACCTAGTATTTCTAGAACAAAAACCCAGGGTTGATGGTGTTAGCTTGATAGGAACAGGATATCCATCTAAAAGAATTCCTTACGGGCACAAGCTATGAGCATAGATGCCAAAGCTGAATCTCTGATTACCTTATTTTTAACAGGAAATTTAAGGAAATCATTAACAAGTGATGATGTTGTAACAGAAGATCACTTTGCTTGAGAAAGCCAGAGACTTTACAGCGTCTTTAGAACCTAGGTGGGAAATGTGTCAGAATGATTTTACTCAATCCAACCATGAGATAAGCCATATAGAGGGCTAACTTCTTGTATTTTGTATCTAGTAGTACAGAGTGCATGGGAGAGGAATAAGAGCAGGACTCCTTATCTCCCATAACCTGCAGGCTACAGTAACGGCTGGAGTGTTTCTCTATTGTTCCACACCATGAGAAATCTTTCATTTCCATGCTCCAGCTCTTGCAGGTTTGAACAAGTCATGCTTCTGTATCTAAGAGGATGTTTTACCTTAAACCACAGAGTGAAATCTTCAGGTACATTACACTGAGATTTGCAGTTTGTCAAGTGAGGATTGATTCATGAACGCCTTCTGATTACAACTTCCTTGTAAACATGAAAAAAAACCCACTAGGAAGCCCCATAAGATATCCTTATCTAAAAATCATCTAATTCTACATAACCATTATCTTCTTTTTTTCTTTTCTCAGACACGTTAAAAGAAAAAAAAAAAAAAGCAAACCAGTAAGACAATCGGGGGGAAAAAGCGTATCTACTGTTTCAGCATACTTTATTTATAAAGCGTTTACAGCTCAGGTCAACTCAGAGGTGCACACAGAGATCCCTGTGAACCACGCAGAGGCATCTATTTTTAAAGCTCTTGGGGAATACAGAAATATCTTGCATGTTTCCATCTGGAATTGTTTTTAGAAATGCCATCTATAGGGGCAATGCAGAAACATGCTGTCAAAGAATAAACAGCATCTTTATGTAAGGCAATTAATTCTCCAAATGCAGTCCAATCTGTGAATGGCTGGTAAACAAATGGGGTAACTGCCAGCATAAATATTTATTTGGGAACAGAGGCAGCTTCAAAACAAGCAAAAGTTTGTCCCAAGCAGTTAGTGTGCGCACTCTGCAGAGAAGGAGCATGAATGGCTCTAAGCAATCGCTCAGTGGAGCTCTGCATGTGAATTCCAAATATACAGGAACATTTTAAAGGCTTTAGTGTTATTAACAGTTCAGCAAATCGATCATCATGACTTTTTTTAATTCCTCCAGTGACATTTAGGATAAGCTGTTATTAAATCTAAAGTCCAGAGAGCTATTTGATCCACATTACTTATACTAGAAGATCCACTAAATAACATGAAGATAATAGTGCATAGAGAGAATGTAAACATTAGTCACCAACTAGCAGCTACAGCCATTTGACATTTTGCAAATCCTAACTTTTAAAAAATATTTTATTCTAAAAGGGGAAGATCTAAGGAAATAATTAAATAGTCTTAGTTTATGGGACAACTTTAGAATGAGCTAACATTTTCATTTTAAAAAATTGCTATAATTTTTAAATTTTAAATTCAAGAAGGAAAACATGATAATTGTACTACCTCTATTTGTTCAAGTACAATTAAATTGCTTTGATTACAAGTAATAAATGTAATTACTGGATATGACATACTAAAATGGTAAAATGTAGCCTTCTGAAAGGACAAAAGCTGGTCTATGAATGTGGATTTTTTTTGTCCATATGGCATATTCCAGATCAGCTCACAAGCAAAATAAGGTGCACTTCAACTATGGAATAGCAGGGAGCTCTCACCCTAAACATTACTGAAATCATCCTTTGGCTGAAGCATTAGGAACCACATGGTTTTAAAGCAGAAATTTTTAACTAGCCAGTATTTAGTCCCTGTGGTCAGAGCACACTGTCTGACAACTGTGACTTCCAATGTACCACTGGACGGTCACATTTAGTAAGAAGTTATGCCAAGATACAAAGGCATATCATTAAAGAGCCTGATACTGCAAGGTGCTGAGTCTACTCAGGTAGAGGTCAAAAAACATAATTATTTTCATAGATACTGAAGCAACTCTACCGAATCTCTTGAACACATAAGACTTGCAGAGGAACACAAAATCTGCTCCACAAAATCTGAATGCAGTATCAGAATAAATTGCCATTGGAGAGGGATAAAGTTAGCTAGCTCAAAATATAATACTTCCTTTATCACCTTCAAGCATTTCAGTCTCTGGTTATGCAACAGGTTATTTTTTCCGCCTGTCTCTTCACAATATTTTATTTCTTATGTAAATGAAATCCAGATGTTATCTGGAATTTACCTACTTCTCACAGTTCTAGTCTCACTTTGAAGCTTTCTGTCTCAAGTATACTTGAAAGAGAAGAGAATTATCATAGAGGATAACAAAAACTAATGCCCTTTCAAAAGGAATGGGAATTTTGAAATGGGCTTTACTGTGATAAGAGACTCTGAAGTAAGGGCCACGTCCATCTGCCATGCCTGATGCTATCTGCTATGTCTGATAATTCAGTTATTGGTTGCTGATACAACACACAACCTTTGCTTTCCTACATTAGAATTCTGAATCCTCCAGAAAAACGACAAAATAGAAACATGCAGTGAAATGCATAACATTCAGTCTCTGCAAGGTTTCTTTTCTAAGAGAATAAAAAAACGAAAGAGAGGCTTATTTTTTTCCTCATTGTTTAAATAGCTGAAATTTTACAACAGCCTGTACCTATTAAATATAATGCCCAAGTGGCAAAAGTTTTGCCATTCTCTATAGCAAAAATCTCAAATTGCGATTTCCAGTCACAAGACCCCAAAACAATGACAGCAAGAAAAACACAACAAAATCCTCTTCAGAACCAGATGATATTCTGTTGTGGACTGAATCTCAGTGTTCGTTGTCACTGAACCTGACCTTAAAACGAATCTGCAGCACATATCTGCACCTTAGCTTGTTATAGCCTGTTCCATTCAGTGTACTGACTGCTGCCAAGTGACTGATAGGAGAAAGTGATAGGTCTCCTTGGTAAATGCTTGGCAGTGTTTAAGAATCCAAAGGAAAAATCTGGGGTAAAAAAGTCTAAGTAGTCTCTTTAGCTGTTAGACTCTCTGAGCTGACAAGATATTTCCAATCAATAAAACTACTGTGATTTTTAACAGCTGTGAGATGCAACTGTAAACAATTTGAAAGGGAACAAATGCTTTCAGCCCTCAGAAGTTGTGAGCCATTGTGGTGGTTATTTTTAAATATAAGTCCATGAAATTACTTGCTATGAAGAACAAAGGATTGGTATGTAATTTTGATAGAAACATCTATTTACTGTCATTTTTAAACAGAACAAAAACCTAGAGGGAGAAAGATTGTGCACCAATAGCAAACCCCCTCTCACAAACGTAAGGTTACTTCATAACATTCATAAAATTTCTTGATGCAGGTTACAAGGAACAACCTTCCAAGCTTAGCAGGAAAACTCTACTGCAAGTTTTTCCTTCAGCAGAATGTCAAGAACATATTGTCCAAACATAAGAGTTTAAGGACATTTGGTTAATGAATTTTAGTAACAAAAATGTTTTGAAAGTCAGAGGTTTAAAACACGAAGCAAAATTATCAAAAGTTTATAATAAATGTACTAGAGCAGTCAAAGGTTTGTTCTTATGTTATAAAAGCTCTTTCTTTCAAGGTAAAATATATTTGCCTTTTTTTTTTTTTTTAACCTATCTGCTGTTCAGAAAGACACCCCCCCACCCCCCCACCCCCAATTTTTTAAAAAGTATTCTTGGAAACTGGAAAAACATTGTCAGTTATGGAACAGCCTACTCCAGATAGGAATATACATAATTTTGTTCATGTGTTTCTTGCATTTATCAGCTTTAGACATCCAGTGGGGAGAGCTAGGGAGAAGGAAGGTAATTTTGAAAAAACTGAGAGGGTTTATTTACACTTTGCATGATGCACTGTGTTGATTTCTGCCTTGTATTTAAAGTACAGTGTTATTTTATTCTAAAGCTCTCATTTCAGTGAAATTAGGCATGTTGAAAATCATCATGAATCTGTGGCTATCTAGGAACTAAGCAATGAGGTAAATTTCTTTACCTAGTCATAGTGTACCTATGTTATGTTACAGTGCAAAAGGACGAAGATTCCTCCTAGCTGTAGGCTATGTTAATCTAATACTGTTAAATTGCTATATAGAAGGTCTAATAAAGGAATTTCTAGGAGAACCACAAATGTTAAATCCTGACCAAGGTCCTGAAGTGGGATAGAAAAGGAAAGTGTTGGGGCTTTCCTCTAGCACAGCACAAAAAGGTATCCAAAATTTCCCCCATGATATTTTAATAAATTACTTCTGTGACATTCCAGGGAAAAGTATATGGTCAGAGAGGCTCACTATTTCACCTGCTTCTAAAAAAAACCTAAAAATAAAAATGTATGTTATGTTAATGACTTGTCTATTATATTGGTGTCTCTAAAAACCACCCCATGCCTAACACAGCTCTTTCAGAAGTACCTGAAGACTGTATTGTTGTTTTTAAAGAGGAAATCGGAAACCCCGCATCAAGTAGAGCACATGCCACTACAAAGAGGTTGATATTTATTGTTATCTCTGAGAACAGCCACATAAATTTTAGTAGTGTTATATGACAGCAATGTTATCACTTAGCTGTACTGCTGGGCAAGCTACAAATCTGAATTTTTTCAGTCTGGATAATGACTGGTCTCTGAAATAACGAGGAGTAATAGTTTGATGACAACCGTTGTGCAAGTTCAAACAGTGACTAGAAACTTGTATGACCCACAAGAGAGGAAGGATCAGACTCACACCTGGTCTCAATATGTTCATGAGGTAGAGGTTTGCACTCACTCACAGTGGGTCTAGAGGCTAAATTTGCAAATCCCTCCTCACTGGAAGAAAACTGTTTCTTATCTGCCTCTCATAGTGTTTTCTTCCTGGTTCGTAAAAAGTAAAGAGAAATTAAAGCACCGTCGCTATTCTTTATTCTAGTCTTCACAGTTCTAAAACAGAAGTCATACGGCTCCCTAGAACAGAGAGTATGGAAATGGAACAGGAAGTGGAATAAAGACATAAACAAAAAATGAGCTCCAAAGAGGGATTGTGAACTGAATTTAGTGCTCTAGAAAAAAAAAGAAAAAGCACAGCCACCCAATGTACTGTATTGAAATTCCATTAGACTGGAGCTCATTTCAGCATTAATGGACATTGAAGAACAAAGTCTATCAGAAGACATGAATTCAGCAGTTTTTCCATTGCTTGTTTTTCTCTCAGCAATATTCCAGTTTATTAGCATATATCAGAGTTTCTCCTAAAAAAGTATGTTTTGCATTCAAATCAGATTGAGGAAGGTAGGATCTTCCTAATTCAGGATACGGAGCTTCTTTCTCACATTAGAAATGTTCTGTAATCAATCTAGTACTTTTACTTCAAACATAACAAAACAAATTGTGGTGAATCTTTCTTTCTCAATGTCTTTATATACTTATTTATATTGGAGTGTCTGTTTGTTTAGTTATTATCATTTATCTCTCCTCTAGTAAAGGAGGAACAGGAAAGAGGAAAGAAGGGAACATTTACAAAACTAAACTTCTTTTTAAAATTATTTGGGGGTTTTTAATGTCTTTGAGAGAAGTTTAAAAAGTAAAATAAAATACAAATGTTCAAATGCTTCCAGAACATTTCTCAAAGCTATCTAGAAGTTCTTCAGAAGAAATTCACTTGACAGATACAAACCAGATGTGTCAATTAATGAAGAGCTCAAGAAGAAAATGTTAATTTTCACACAAATTAATTAAATATATTCCTAACTATTGTAATATAAAAAAGTTTTGTCAGATATTTGTTGTTTTAAATTACCTCTAGTACATGAAGGTATTCATGAAAGGTAAGCTTCATAAGTTTCAAACACACGTGCACCTACATTGTTCTATTAAACTTACTGAGAATATTTATGTCAGTGAAGTTTCTTCTGTGCTGATGTTTGTAGGATTCTGACCTAGTAATGTTGTATAGTACAGTATAATAAAACTATTTTTCTGAAATTTTTTCAATAAGAAAATAACTGCACTGAGATGAATTGATATATTACCAATATTTCCTAGTTTCCTGTAGCTTATCTAAAGTCTGTACTGATTTTAATTTTCAGTCCCTTTGTGGTGGAAGCAAGATATATCTAGTCACACTGAATGCTTACTTGTCAACTACTTCTGAACTTATTAGCCAGTTTAACCAACTTTGCCAGAAGCACAGTACCTACAAATTCCATGCAAACAGGAAACCAATGAGACATTAAAAGGCTGTACAATTACCTTTGTACTAACTGGAAAAGGCTGCAGCACAAACTCATGCCTTATCAGACAATCCATAAAGATCGACTAAAAGATAATTTTTCCTTGAGCACAAAAATAATGCAAAAGTAGTATAACAATAATGTAAACCTGTGTCAGGAAAATAAACTAACGTTAATTTCTTAAGCTCTTTGTGGACAGTGACCTTAGATTTTGCTCTATGATAGTGGGCAAGTCCACAACCTATTTAGAATCCAATTACTTTTAGGAAATGTCCAAAGCAGCAAGCAAGAGTGATCCACCCCAGGGGAGCTTGCCATGTAGGAAACTGACAGACTAAGATACCACATAGTTGTGGGTGTACACATTAAGATTTTCCTCATATTTTATAAATTAATATGACAAGAACAAATAGAATGGACAGAACAGTAAATAAAAGAATGAAAAACTTCAAGTGATGTTAAAATATATTTAGAGAAAGACATATTTCTAGGAGGAATCCTGCCCTCCATTCCACAGCAATAACAGATAAATTCTCTCCCATATTTCCTCTTTATATCTTACAAGTAATTTGTTGATTTTCTAAAAAATGTTTGTCTAACAGCATCATTGGTACTTAGTCCATATCCTAAGACAGTTGTATCCACTTTTTGTTAGCTATCTTCCCTTGCCCCTCGATTCTGTACCCAGAATCTTTAAGAATTTAACCATCCCATAAAAAAAAAAAAGTGTTTTTTTTTTTTTTTAATTAGATTTTCTGTTCCACAAAGATATGTTCACAAGTTACACAAGTTTAGGTTTAGACATGCATAGCCTATACATTTGGATAGCGCTATGTCTACATTTCTCCTACAGTGTTCAATAAAACAATGACAGTGGTTACACAATGGCTCAATCCAAGTAATAGGATCAGAACTCAGATCCAGAGCCTTGGGTATATCTGTAGGGTAGCTTACAGCAACTCTTCCACCTCACATGCATTCCCACATAGCTCAGAAATGGGAGGAAAATGGTTCTAAAGTTATAATGCAGATACAGCAGCATACATTTTACAGAAACGATTATAAATCGAACATAAACTCTTCCTGTATATTCCTGTCTAAAGGAAGTAACATAACATGAACAGCTAACTTAAGGACTAAATGTTTATCCAAACTTCATAGTGAGCATGAGGTTTTCTAGCAGTTCATTATCATTATACATGGAGTGTCATCACTTTTTTAAAAAATAGCCATCCTACAAAGGAGTCACTTACTACTACCACCTTAAGAGAACAGCATTTAGGTAAATCCTTTCTTGATAGGTTCACTGATCAGCACATTTGTCTGAAACATCCAGAGTGTTTGACTTGCTATAATCTTATGTCATTAAAACAAAGTTTTGTACCAATTTGAAGAAACTTAAGACTTTCCACTGATTGTTCTTAGAGACAATGTCATGTAAAAGTTTATACCTTTTTGATCCTGTCTTTTTATGATGAAAAACATTCACAGAAAAAGAAAATATAGCTTTTTTTTTTTTTATTATTTGAGAGATGGTACAGTTTTCAGTGGTTATAGGAGTTCAAAATGGCAATTTAATGCAGAAATTCCTTAAACCACTTTTTTTGTGCTTTATAGTCTTTTGTTTAGAGAAGCAAAGGTAAAATGGCTCAGTAGCTCAGCAGGTTGGTGCACTTAAGTTATAATTGATTTTCCTGAGCCCTACATCAGGGGCAAATAGCATAGGAATAATAGTGTTAATAAACACCAGGAAGTAAAACTTGCTACCGATTCACGAGCTACTTATTTGTAGCTTTACTATACAAGAAAAACAATCAGTGCTACTGTATGCCATGATTTCTGAAACATTTCTGTATTTTCTTAAGAAAACACAAAGACGTAACTTTTAAACTGAGAAGATAACTATGTCAGTGTATACTGGCTTTTATTGCAGTAAATAAGAACTGTATGTCCTTTTTAGTTTGTATACCATGCAGTGCAGAAGCCATAAACACACTCCTTTTGACTGGAAAGGACAGTGTCTTAAACTATGGACAAAAATAAATAATCTTATGAGAACTTAATTGCAATGAAACATAACCACTCTCCATTAAACCCTCTATTTTGCATAGGTTCAGAAAGAATGAAGAACAAATTAGAATTAGAGAAAAGATTAAAATGTACTTTACCTTAAGCAAAAGCCCAAGAGGAAGTATTCAATAATATGGCATGGTAGCATAATCTAAAAAGACTGATTAACACATAGCAAAAACAAGGCACACACTTTGACTAACCAGAAGAAACTATTAGTTTGCACTCACGTTAAGTAGATATTTCCTATTTGGTAAAAGGCAAAAGGAATAGAACTGAATTTCAGTAACTGTTCTGAATATCCTTCTAGAAAGGCATTTCTTTTGTAAGACCATCATTTTAGAAAATTAATAGTAACAAGTGACATACTGCCAAGAGAGAACACTGTAAATAAGCACACCTTCATAATCTGTACCTGACAATCCTGAGAAAGTAAGGTGAGGAGCTCTCTGGATCGTTTATGTTTACTTTTAGATATTTTGGAATATTTTCAATAAGGAATCTCCAGAAGTTTTGTAAAAACAGAAATTCTGACTTGTTACCAGGTTATTCTAAGCCAGCCAGCCTGTCACTCACCCAGGAAGATCTGATTCCTGAACATATTGATAACAAGACTGAATAAAATTAATGTCACTTGTTCCACATCTTTATCAAGTTTTGGTAAATAAAATTTCTTTTGCTTTTTTGAGGAAGATCAATTTGAGCTAAAGGCTGAAGAAAATATATCTTACAATTATACTTGCCATGTCTAGCTTTACCATTGCCTGTCTTCTGGATGAGTGTTAAAAAACAAAAATTGAACTAAAAAGCTCAGTCTTTCTGGCTTATTTTATCAGTTGATTGGTTGTTCGGTATTTTTTAAGCACTATTCACTTAAGGAGAAAACAGTAGTATGTTCTGACTATAGATTTTTCAATCTGAAAAGCATAGAAAACATGTGGCGACTCAAATGCTTCCTACTTACTCATCTCATTAGAAATAAGCACTGGCCCTGTGAAGGTCATTTTTACCTCTTATAGTCTTTCATTCCCCCTGGACACATAAGATCTCTGACTCTTTTATCTCTCCCCCACCCCACCTCTTTGCTCCCGACTACGAGGTGCTATCCTTATCCCAATGAAGTCAGCGGTAATTTTGTTATTGACCTCAATGAGGTTAGGATTTCCCTCTTCACATTCCTTTTAAAAGGACAATACAGCCTCCAACCAGAACACCCTCAGTGTTTCCACTATTTCTGACTCACTAATCTTTTTCTCCCTCAATCACTAATAGCAAAGCTTCATTGTATACAGTATCAAAACAGGGGGGGAGAAAACCTCCACAAGAAAGAAAGAAAAAGCCACTTCCTGAGGAAACCTCATCTTGATTTTCCTTTCATCTGTGCTCCCTAGCAAACACCATAAAGGCACAACGGAATAAAAATCAGAATCACAAATAAAAGTTCTACAGCGACATCTATTCCTCATATGACTGTAGATGTTAACCACTCACATGGTTGGATACATTACATTATCATGTGAACAGTATGTGCTTACTCTTTTCTGAATTCTCGGCTTCAGCTTTGGGGATTTCCATGTTTTATTTCTTATTTTGCATTCTATTTTACCTTGCCTATTCTGCAATTCCCAGCAAAATTACCATGCACCTAGTATATATGTTTGTTTTCTTGTGGTGTTGCTTCCATTATTTCTCTGAAATCATGAATCAACAGACACTGCCTGACAAACTTGTTGAGACAAATGCTGCTTTACAGAGTAAGTTGAAGGCAAACATCTCTGTTGTCCCTAATTTACTGTCAAACGAGGGGAAAAAAAATAAAAAAGCTCTATTCAAAAGGCAATGATTGACACCTTCTTAAATAATGCTCTTCTGTATTTGAAACCACTGTAATTTGGAACATCTATGCACTCAAAAAAATCACATTGACATGACAAATATGAAGATTTTCCCATTAAGAGTAAAAAGTATTACTTTTACTTGATTCCTTTTCTCATCTGGAGGTGATACAAACAATTTTATGATTTGGTTTGTTGTCTAGTTCCTTGAAAAGCTGTTCTTGTTCTCACTTGAAATGACAAATGAATTTTGCGGAGTTCAGCCTAGACATTATAGGAAGCTGGAAGTCTTGGTCAAGCCTTGTATAATATGGATTAATTTAGCATGAAGAACAGCATAGTATGAGGTTCCAGGGTAGAAATTTCAGTTCCCTATAAGAGGACACACTCTCTATGCCCTATATATGTTCCTTCTACCCTACCTCCAGTTTTGTCTCCCAGTCCTAAGCAGCAGTAGTAATTACAATTATTCCAGATTCCTAGACACTGGACAATTTGGCTCATAGTAATAACATGCTTATTAGAAATTTAATCTGGACCATGTTCTCTCAAGATTATAAACTAGGTCTTTAACTACAAGAGAAATAAAATGGACCTCAAAGAGGAGGAAAATGTATATATCAGTTTCATGTGATGGATCTCATCTGACATAGGTGTCTCTGCAGCCTAGAAGTAGTCACCAAAGCTCTTAAAAGAAGAAAGATAAAAGGTGGACGGACACCTTCCTCAGCTTCCCTAATGACAGTGTATATAGCTGTTCATTTAGTTCCTATGGATTTTGTTTGGTCTTTTCATTTTCCCCATGCTTTCTCCAGGAAGTTTAGGGATACATTTGCTGTACTGGAAAAAAAGACAAAGTATGCACAGCATGCTCACTGTTGTGGACCGTGCCCCACAATGGTTACTTCACTACCACCTGGGAACTCTGGGGGAAGGCTAAACTTCAGCAACTGTTCATACAGAGGAGAGATTTCCATATAAAAAGGGCCTATAAAAAAGCCAGAACTACAATTCCCAGTTTGGAAGAGCATTGCATCCTCTTATGCATTTTAATGTCAGCACAGTTCATTCAGGTCAGAACTTGCTGTAAGATGCCTACTAACAGCAATACATTTTATTTTCACGTGAGAAGCACTCAGAAGTGCAAATTTTTTCTTCTCCTTTTTTACCCTCCATTTATAACTGAGAACCTTTTTTGCTGAATGTTCTGTACAAACAAGAACGAATGTATGAGTAAGAAAGGATACTACTTTTCCCTTCAAAGAAATCAGGGTCAGTCTTAGCCAAAAAGCTTCTGTGAAACTGTGAAGGCCCCATAACAAGATTGGAGGGGTCCGAGCAACCCCCTGCTCTTACTGTGACTTACACTCTTGGAGTATTTGGCTTCCTGAGTCAGTATGATTCAACTCTGAGGTTTCCTGACTGGAGCTAGTTTATATGGGAAGTTAAACATTTTTAATCCCTTTATAATAAACAGTCTTTGGAACTAATTGTTACTGTTTTCCTGAGGGGTTTTCAGCCACTTTAACACAAAATATGAGTATGAGGTATTTTGCATATGAGGAGGTTTACAATTCCCCACCAACACCACCTACTGAGAGATTTACAGCAAAATCTTATTTTTCTTAATGGCACTGTAACTGCCATAGGAACATATTGTAACTGTCAGTTGCAAACCACTGACACCAGATTTAACCTCCTACGCAAATACGCATTGCAACTGCTGTTTCACCAGACAAGACATAACTATCCAGCTAGCGAGAGAAAAACATTTAGTCTCTTAATTGCTTTCTGTACAAACTGTATAATTAAAGTCTTGTTCTGTAATTTGGTAATGAAAACAAACAAAACTATTTGTAATCCAAAAAACCAAACAGAATAAAATCAAAGGAGGAATCAAGGAAATAGGAAAGAAAAAAAAAAAAAGAAGGCATTGTTTTAATGTATTTTTTCATTCATGGTGATATTCAGCCATAAGCTCTGTTCAGCCTGTTCTGGAAAGAGCACGATAACCAGTACGCTCAATCAGTATTTTTGTAAGACGCAGCACAAATCTTTAAGGCCATGAAATCTCCCAGTACACTTCAGATTCTCCTTCTCTCCTCACTATTGTTAGTTAGAGCACTCAGAATTGTATTCAGGATCCGAAAGCCAGAGCCACCCTTTAGACATACAAAAAGTTCATTAAGGTCAGTGGCGGAGCTACCTGAGGTGGGAGGGTACTGGGGAGCACCCCTGCTGGAAGAGGGCTCAGAGGAGTAATATCACAGCACCCAACACATTTAAAACAGGTGTCTAAAAGGCCCTGTCATGGAGAGAGATGATCTCCCAAGGCCTGCACCGCAGCACAGATGTACCTCAGCCAGAAGCCCCCAGCCACCAACTCCAGCTCCCCGCCACTTCCAAAACGAGGTGCTCAGCCTGCTGCAGTGAAGGCAGCAGTAAGACTAGCACCGACTGCCTTGGAAAACCACTTTATTTTTGCCCCCACAATAAAGTATTCCAGTATACGACCTATTTAACTATTTCCAGATTGACATGCCTGTTCAATTTTTTTGTAACTTTGGCAATTTCACTGCAGAAACAGAGATTGCATTTAGCTAGCAACACCAGTTTCCAAAGCAGCACGTTAATGCCCTTTTCAGGAGTAAAGACATCAAAATGGAGAAATTCACATTGCAGTAAGGAGAGAACAAAATGAAGTGAACTGAAATGTGTCCCTTTTAAAAATCACCAGTGGGCAATGATCAGTTTTATTGGTATGAAACTGGAACTGCACTTCGAAAGCTGAATAAGTGCTAAGCACATTTACACAAGTGAAATGCAACCATATGTGACTTCAAACAAACTGTGCTGGTTATGAAAGAAAACGTCATACTTTATTGTTTAGAAAATATGACAACTTTTTTCCCAAGAAAAATTGTTACCAGTGGGGGTGGGGAGGGGAGAGAAGGGACAAGAGGTGTTTTTTAAATGGAAACTTTTAGGCTCATTTTGACTACTTATTGTAGCTGAATAATAAGAATATGTTGAAAATTGTAAAACAAATTGCTTAGCTCGCTTTACTGTTCATTATGTGTTTCTCTGCGTAACATTTTTGCAACCATAGTTTGACACCTGAAAATGTGGCAAATATTATCTTTGTATAAGGCCTAACATTGGTAAAACTGAATGAATAAGAATTATATCCTCTGACCATTCTCCTTTCACTTGGATCATTTTCGCATTAATAACTTGCTTAAACTTTATTTGTTAAGAAATATAAAATAATGAAAACTTAAAGTGCACCATCTTCTAGAGAGTAATAAAATACCAAATAGTACCTTATTTCTCCAATTGTCTCACTGGTGTCAGCACTGACCTCACAGAAGCAGGAAACATACTCAGCAGAAGACCTACAAAATATATATATATATATATATATATAAATTAGGTTTATTGATAACATGCAATAAACTTAAAACCTACAGTAACAAAAAATGGACTGGAAGTCTCCTTAACTTTAATGGAAATATATGTGAAATAAATGGTGAAATGGAGCGATATCTGGGTTCTGTGGCACTACTACACATTAGAGAGTAGAAACACTGTCACCTTGGGTCCACAAGGGCAAAACATTAAATTATCTAAAATGCAGGAGAGACAAGTCTTTTCCTTTTGTTTGTTTGTTGGGGTTTTTTTGTCGGGGAAGAGGGAGAGTGTGCAGAGGAAAGGTGACTTATAAAATCACCCGATTTTACAAATCTCATTAATAAAAATTTAAATAACTCTGTGGTGAGCAACTACATTTTGTCAAAGAGCTATTAACGTTACTTATGTTTCATAAAAATTACAAGAACCACAAACCGAAAACCAGGACATAAGCAGCATGGGAAAGAAGTAGGATGGGATTAGGCTCTGGTAGTGAAGTCTTAAGCTCATTCTCCTCCAGATGGACAGCATTTTCATCACAGAAGGAGAAATTTTCTCATGTTTTAATACCTTTCCATTAGTCTTATATGGCATGGTGTTATCCAGAAATGGCTAAAACACTCCAACAGCACTTCTGCAAGCAAAAAAGTGCAGGACTTTTAGTAAAGAAAACCTATGGCTTTGTGAGGGCTGTGGGACCAAGCTAGGTAAAGAGAGTTCTACCATACCTAAAATAAAATAAAATTAAAAAAAATTAAAAACAAAAAAAAGGGCGGGGGGTGGGGGGAAAGAGGTCAGAAAGAGCCTGGCCTATTGAAGTGGATGACAAAAATTCTACAGGATTTTGATCAAACTTACCAATAATAGTTTAAGATGCCCCCAGTCTAAATTCTCACTGGCCTTCTTTGGGATGTCTGAAGATTAAACTAGACCTTACCAAGTCATTCCAAGTTATTTGGCTTGATACAAGAAATGGTGGTGGAAATACTGACTTATGCACTGATTTGCTCAGAGCAATGTTCCCAAAGAAACTAATACATAAGTGAAGGGAAAAGGTGCTGCCCCACAAATATAGATTCAGGAAGTCATAAACCAAACAAAAATCTAAAAGTTACAGAGAAGAAATATTTTTCACTTTTTCATGTATCAGTGCTACGTGTCTTCCTTTTAAATAAGAAGAATCGGAGATTCACATCAATGAGGTAAATTTGACACTGAAACCTATTTACAAACTACTAAAATGAACCTAAAAGAAGAGTAAATTATTTCTTAACTGTTGGAGCCAAAGGATGGGGTGACATAGCCTAATGTCCTTAGATCCTTGCTGATGTCTGAGTGGGAGATGCACCTTGCAAAGAGCAAGCTATGTGGCTCAATGCAGGGGTAACTGCTGAAAAAACAGCACCTGTGTTTATGCACATCAAGGAAACACAATGGTGCTTCAGTGCTTTCAGTCTTTAAATGCTCAGATTCAAAGGTTTAGTCATCAGCACTTCCACACTGAACAGTGCTTCATGCATGGAGGTGTTTGCTGAAGACAGTGTAAGGGGAGAAACTGGTCTTCGGGATAATGACTCTCAGCTAGCTATTGTTCCAACTTCCAGAAACTGCAAGCTATTTATGATTAGATGTTGATAAACAAAATGTAGATGCCTAAAACAATGACTTCAACCCACAATCACTTGTAGTAAAAGAGGAAGTGTATTAATGACCTTAGAATAATGAAGTTGTTACCACAAAAATACTTAATAATAGGACTACAAATCTAATAGTCTTCACTCTGCTCACAAGGGAGCTTTACTTAACAGAGACCGAGCTAGGGCATGGCTTAGGATTTTATTGTTGTGGAAACCAATGGGATATATTCAGTAAGCACACAGGGTCAGGGAAGAGAGTTTCACTTCACATCCACAATAAACTGCACCACAGAACACAGAGTCTGGGTTTAACCGAGATATTGAAATTAGTTCAAACAACAGGCAGTGCGACTTACTAATACAGCCTGAGCCTTTCTGTGTGACTAAACAGTGAATTAAATAATGGTTTGCTCCTGAAAAGACACCACTTATTGTCACCCATAAAAATATTGCTGGCTTTCAGCTACACATGCCTGTACTGAAAAAAGACATAGCTGATAATGAAAACATCCATTTATCATATTTTATGCATTGCTTCAGTTTGTGTACAGTACGACAGAATGGGTTTACAATATGACAGAATGGGTTTACAATGATAAGCAAGAGGGTAATGTGGTGGTAGGACAGTGGTGTGTCAAACATTTCAGTTCCTTGTGCTTAGAAAATAAGAAACCACAGTATCTGTGGCAGTCAGAAAACTTTTGGAAGGCTTCAGAGAAAGGGAAAAACAATAGAAAGTTTGTAAAACTATCATCCTCTATTTTCTCAACTGAATAGTATGAGTATACTGAAAATACATATCACTTCCACCATCTTTACTTTTCACATCAGATCACATTACCACAATGTGATTTCCTAATGCTAAATTTTGTTATGAATCTAATCTTTCTTTTGCAGATCAGCATCTACATTAGCCACATAGACTTCAAAATTAATTGGGGTAGCTAAGCTGATCATTATTAATATTAACCAAGCTTACATTTGTTGATCTATACTGTTGCTGACTAGCTTGAGCTCCAATTTAGCAGCAACAGATCCCTTTGTCTATAGTGATGGATCAAAGGTCAGACTAAGTCCAACCATGTGGAGCCTAATGATAGCTAAGGGAGACCCATGATGAATATAAAAATAGAACTAAAGATAAAGGCTTTAATCACAAGTGACAAATTACATTTTTGATGTGTCAAGTTCAATATTAATTATTTTCAGCTGCTCTGCTTTTTCTTTTGTCTTAAGGAAACTACAGCAATCTGCTGACATGCCTGGAGAAGTTCAGGTGCAAAATGACCTCAGTTCAGTTTGCAGATTTACAGGAAACCATATACTATCCTTGGAGCATTTAAGTACTATGGCTGTGGAAATACCATGGCCTGTAAAAAAATATAAGTCAGGAAATTATACTGCTCTTTTCTCAATATTAGAATGAGCTAAATCTTCTCCTTGTGTTGTGAATTATGGCCTGACACAAAACAAACAAAACCAAACAACAGTGCTCTGCCAGCAGAGAATCAACAGTTGTCTGGAGAAACAACATTTCTAATTAAATAACTTTGCCATGAACTAAAAATGTGAAAGAAGGATAATTTCTTTTCCACTTTTCCAACTATGATGTTCCTTCGATATCAGCCTGAGCCATCCATTCCTTTACAAAAAAGACATATATGTTCTATGCATTTTTTGCCACTTCATATATCTGTTGCCTATTCTGATGTTTTGGAAAACATTTTTTATTCACAGTAGAAAGTTAATTAGGCTGCAAAATTGAACACATCCAGAAATTCTTCAATGAGTAGGAGGAAAAATTAATAATGGTCTAGAAGTTTAAAAGGCAACTGAGGTGTGCAACTTGACAGATCTTGAGCTAACAGTTTTTCTTCCTTGACCTTTAAACTGAAAAGTAAACATTTTATGATCATTTAATAGAAATAATGATATTTAATCTGTTGCCCATGTGAGATGAACTAATAGCAAAAGCAATTAGGGAAGAACACTGTGGCATTTCAAATATTTAGTTCTACGCAGAATGAGTAAAAGCTTTCCCTAATTAAACATAAACCAACTCAAAAGATATGGTAGTCACAAATGAACTCTGAAAACATTCTTAAAAAACTGATATCTGTCTGTGATTATTAGCCTGGGATCTCTTAAATTAAAAAAAAAAATCTGAGAGATCACTGTTTATCCTGACTACTAGAGACAGTAATGTATGAAACAGAAGCACTCAGTTAGAAGAAAGAAGAAGCAACCCTAAACTTAAGCAAAATTAGATAAGGTATAAGCTTTGTGGCAGAGGTCTACCAGCTAAAAGCAGCCATACGTTTCAATGCTGCCAGCGCCATGAAAGCCATTCTGCACTGGGGAAGAAGCCAAAATGGAGAATCATTCTGTTGATACAGAGTCAAAATGAGACAAATGAAAGGGCCCAGTGGGCAGGCCTGAAACATGGCTATTTATTTTCTTCTGCTAAAAAGGTATTTCTGGAGATAAGGAAGCATTTCATAAGGTGGAAGAAAGAAGCCCAGTCAACCCGCTACATCTATGTCGCTAGGGGGAATGATTTCAATCCTTCATCTCAACCAATAGCTTCCAGCACTGGGATGCAGATGTTATCAATGAAAGAAAGTATGAAAACAGGAGATTCATTTAAACATCTTTTAGCTATTAAGCAGAAGGACTGTGTTAAAGCTCAAACTCTCTTCTTTCTGGCTAAGAGCTAAACACCAAAACTGCAGTGGCTAATGAAGTGGCAGGCAGAGAAAGGAAGGATTTGTAGCATACCCAGGCAGATGAAAGCAGCTTGCGCCACAGGATCAGCAGCATCTGAAATCTAGTCTTGCTATCTAGCAGGGTCTGACAATCCCAGACTGCAAGTTGTTCTTGTAGAAGACAGGGAGCAACTAAGGGTCTCCAGGAAAGCTGCACCAAAGGACGGGATTATAAAATACGGTGTTTATGTCTTTTGCTAGGGGGTGTTTTGGGGTTTGGTTTTTTTTCCTGTTTGGGTTTTTTGGGGGGATCCTTTTCATAAAAGACAGTTTATAAATGGAGAAAATCAGATTATTGAATACCAGGAATTTCAGTGAAATTTATGAAGGTTTATGGCTGGGGCTTCAGCCCACTATTTATTAGTTACTCTTTTAAATTGAAGCCTGGTCCTCCTTATTGTCAATCAAATTCTGGCTTAAGGGGTTACACAGAAATAACAGAGACATGCTAGCTGATGAAAAGACACTCACAACTCTCTATTCTCTGGCTTACACTGATTGATTCCACTACTGACCTGAGAAAAACCCATATGTATTCACAACATGATAGGGTATAAATTCTTTCTTCAGCTGTATTCAAAAGCAATCAAAGTAAATTATCTTTTTCTCAGCAGTACCTGACTAACATTCATGAAGAGAGTTCTTAGAGTTATAAACTGGGTATAAATGAGTCATCACGCTTTACTGCATTAATGTGTGCATGTTTTCAGGGACTGACCTTTGGACTGACCTGTCAGAGGTATAGCCAAGCCATCATCCTCTGACAGGCCTTTACTGAGGGAGAAAAATCTTTGTAATAGCATAGAGGAATTTACTAATCTGACATCTCGTTTAGCAGATTAATCTTAGATTTTCTTTGATCATGCCTGGCAACAATGTGCAGCAAGTCAAACCAATCAACAATCATTAATTAAAAGAACAATGAAGAGCAGAGGCTATTTAGTTATGAATGGCATGCACTGACTGAATATTATGAGTTCTCAGATGAAAGCAACATTTCCTAAATGACAGAGATCGGTACTAGATAAGCTTCAAGATAGCTGTACGATATAAGAGGGAAGTCTGAAAGAATGTTATTGCAGTCTAGAGAAAAAAGTAAAATGAAACTGGAAAGCTGCCTTTGGAACTCACGTGAACCAAAGCCCTGCACTGAGATTTATGCAGTTAGCCTTATAAACATCAGTGCAAACCCTACAGTAGGCACTCGTGCATTGCTTGCAAACACTGAGGTTTTAAAATTCTGGTCTCATAAAACAGGTAAGTAAAGAACAGTGACCCTGTTAATCTGCCTCAGCCTTTCTTAATGTTAGTGGTATAGTACTGCTAACGCAACAGAAAGTTATCTCAAATACATAGACCCAGATGCTTAGCTGGTGTAACCTCATTTGTTTAGTGAAATCAGGGGAGTTATATTTTGTTATACAACTAGAAATATGACCTTAGACGTTCTGACAATGAATTTTTAATTTATTGTATTATGTAATGCAGGGAGTTGAGAACTTTGTTGAAAATTTGTTACTCTTACAAAAGTAGACTGAAAGTACTATCTGGCTCTACCTTTTTGACTGTAAACCAGGCTTATGTTCCTACCTGCATGACATTATAAAGAATGACTAAGCTTTAATTATTCTGGGAAATGAAGTGAATATAAAACAAAAGTGAAATGCTTAAGGGCATTTTGTTTTAATAGAAAAAGTATAAGGAAGTTACAGGCATGTACCAGCTAAAAACTTTATTACTTAAATAATTACATAATTATATACTGGGAAAATTGTTTGATGCAAAAAAAATACTCTTTAATGTTTGCACAGTTTCTTGTGCTGTTCCAATACTGAATGGGATATTTACAGCCAAATTTAAGCAGACCTTGTAGAAGTTCAAGGTACTTCTTAGTAACAGTATTCAAGATTTTCCTTAAAGCTGCTCATCAGCAAATGGAGAGGTGACTGGTGAACACCTCCTAAGTGCTTAGAGTAATGAAGCAGCCCAGTAGGTGGGGGGCACTCTGGCACCATCAAAACTGCAAAGCATACACAAAGCCAAAACCCAAAAGCAGTAATGAGACTAACATCTACAAAGAGGAAATTTCTAATGGTCCACCGCTCTCCAGCCAGCACAGAAAGGGCTAATAGAGCCAATGGTCAAACCAAAACCAACAATAAGGTACACATTTCAAAAACATGGCTATTTAAAAATTTATCTAAAACCACACAGCAGAAAGTTCACCAACCATCATTTTAAATTAAAGTTTAGCATTTTATAAATAGACGTGTTACAGCTTAAACAGGTCTAGGCTCCTTGTGTTGGATACTAAGCAAGCTTGTTACACCTGTGTTAGGCAGATCATCTAAGTAGATGATACATACCGATCCCGCCTGTTCCAAAATATGAATATCTGTCTAATTTAGATACCATTTCTAGAGCCATATTGCGAAATGGGTAGAATGGTGTTAGCCTACATTTGTCCACTGTTGCTACATCCAAGTATGGTTTCCAGTTATCAGGAGATGAAAATAAATTTCTCTTTCAATAGGTCATGATTTGTCATTTTTGATTTTTAATCCTTGCTAAACTTTAAAACTGAGTGCACATTTTTTGCCGAAAGATACTTTCAATTGAATCTTATCCAGAGTGATCTTTACTCTGGATTAAAAAACAAACAAAAAACAAAAAACCAAATCAAACCAAAACGAAACCAAGCAAACAAAAAAAAAAAAAAACCCCACACAAAAAAACCACAAACAAAAAAAAAATATCTCTGGATGTACTCTGGATTAAAAAAAAAAAATTTTTAAAAAAATCTGTTGTTCATTTCCATTGTACTTAAAGAAAAAAGTGCACTAATTTGAATTATAAATCATAAATCATCTCTGGCCATAATCAGAGGAATTCTACTGCATCTATATTATGAAATCACCTCTTCATATGGGCCACCAATTCATGTTTTCAAATGTGGATATCTAACTTTGAGCACTGCACCTCTTCATCCATAAAGAAAGGTGAACGATCTACTCAAAGACAAGAAACTAGGGCTAGATCAGCTAAAACAGACCCGTTTCTGGAGCTATTACTATACAATGTAGCATCATATCCAGGCACCGTTGCCTCCTCTTCCCTCCCCTGTCAATCACTAAATACCTACTTACACTAATTTGCAGCTGGATCAACTGAAAATAACTGTTGGCGCAAAACCAGGTGCAAGTGTACATGCACACCAGTAGCTACAGAGCAGAATATCAAACTCTGATGCCTTGAATATTCTTTAGTATAAACCCTTCCTGTACAGGGTAAAACGATGTGTCTATGCCTGTGATTTCATAAGAAATGTTTATTCACCAAGGGCAAGTCCTGCCTGACTAACCTAGTGGCCTTCTATGACGGAGTGACTACATCAGTAGACAAGGGAAGAACCATGGATGTCATCTCTCTGGACTTCTGTAAGGCCTTTGACACAGCCCCCCACAGCATCCTTCTCTCTAAACTGGGGACATACGGATTTGATGGTGAACTCTTCAGCAGATAAGGAATTGGTTGGATGGTCACATCCAGAGGGTAGCGGTCAATGGCTTGATGTCCAGATGGAGACCAGTGACGAGTGGTGTCCCTCAGGGACCAGTACTATTAAATATCTTCATCAATGACATAGACAGTGGGATTGAGTGCACCCTCAGCCAGTTTGCACATGACACCAAGCTGAACGGTGCAGTTGACACACCAGAAGAATGGGATGTAATCCAGAGAGACCTTGACAAGCTGGAAAGGTGGGCCTGTGAGAACTTCATGAGGTTCAACAAGGCCAAGTGCAAGGTCCTACACCTAGGTCAGGGCAACCCCCAGTACCAATATAGGCTGGGCGATGAAGGGATTGAGAGCAGCCCTGCGGAGAAGGACTTGGGGTACTGGTGGACGAAAAGCTGGACATGAGCTAGCAACATGCACATGCAGCTCAGAAGGCCAACTGTATCCTGGGCTGCATCAAAAGCAGTGTGGCCAGCAGGTCGAGAGAGGCGATTCTGCCCCTCTGCTCTGCTCTGGTGAGACCCCACCTGGAGTCCTGCATCCAGCTCTGGAGCCCTCAACACAGGAAGGACATGGAACTGTTGGAGTGGGTCCAGAGGAGGGCCACAAAAATGATCTGAGGAATGGAGCACCTCTCCTATGAGGACAGGCTGAGAGAGTTGGGGTTGTTCAGCTTGGAGAAGAGAAGGCTCCAGGGACACCTTATTGCTGCCTTTCAGTACATAAAGGGGGACTATAGGAAAGACAGGGGCAGTCTCTTCAGCAAGGCGTGTTTTGACAGGACAAGGGGTAATGGTTTTAAACTAAAGGAGGGTAGATTTAGACTGGATATAAGGAAAAAATTCTTTACAATGAGGGTGGTGAAACACTGGAACAGGTTGCCCAGAGAGGCGGTAGATGACCCATCCCTAGAAATATTCAAGGTCAGGTCGGACAGGGCTCTGAGCAACCTGACCTAGTTGGGGATGTCCCTGCTCACTGCAGGTGGGGTTGGACTAGATGACCTCTAAAGGTCCCTTCCAACCTAAACCATTCTATGATTCTATGATTTCTGTGGCAGGCTTACAGGAGTCAAACTGCACAGTTTCCCACTTGACTTTGAGATTATTGCCAAATACAGTCCCAAGCATAAACGGATGAAGTTGATAGAAACAGTTTAGATGAAAGAACAGAATTGCAGACTCTGATGTATTTATGGCTATAAAATACAGTATTTTTGCTATGGAGACCATCTATAGAGTACCTACTCTGTTGGTTTAAACCACAAGATACGAGAAAGTGCAGAGGTGCTGAATGTGACTGATGTGATTGCAGCTAACTTAAATCTGCCAAACCTCAAAAGGAGTTATCTTTTAAATTCAGCTGCAGCTCTGGCTACATCTTGCTTCTTCTACTCCTGTGTCTAATACAGAGGAGAACTGCAGAATGGGAAAAATCTTTGTGGTCTGGCAAGCTGCCGTAATTTCATCAGCATTCCTCTATACATAAAACTATAATTGCTGACTCTTGAAAACTTAATTTCATTTTTTGTTAAAGTAGTTGTAAGACACCTTTCTTAAAAGGACATTTTTCATCCATGTGTAGGTCCAGGCTAATTTCTTTCATGTCAAGATTTACATTCGTTCAACTGAGAAAATAGATATATTTCAATGAATTCACACAGGGTAAATTTTTACCCAGACTCAACACACAATGGTCAAATTTTTGTCCCCTGTGGAACCCTATTTTTATTTCCTAAAGTATATTTTGAGTAAAGTTTAATAATGCACATTCACCCAATATTGAGCAGCCACCATTATAAAAGCCATTTTGTTCTTCAGAATCTTCTTGTAAACAGTTTGTATTTTCTTGTAGGACTAGATACACTGCATACTACTGTTCTGAAACTCTGAAATTAAAATGGATTGGGAGGTCATTAGCAATGTTTGCAAGCAAGATCCCTGTAAGGGGTCTCAAGCTAAGAAATGAAAAATTGAAGGTGACATGTGATGTGCATATTTCAGGAAAGAGTATTCAAAGAAGAGAAGCAAAACCAATAATGAAGACAACAAAAATTCACATTTCTCTAAATCACTTAGCAATTTCTCCAACCACACCAGCAGTGTTTGAAGCATATCATTAGAGATGTAGCTCCTCATAATGTAGCTAGAAATATAGTAACAGTTCTTGGAGGAGAAGTAAGGGAAGTTATTAAGATGAGCTGGAATGACAGCAATTAGAGAGTAAGCCAGCAAACAGATTTAGGACTCAAAAGCATATAAGAAGCTAATATATCCTAATGCAACAAAGATCTTCATCAGTCTTAGCTGGAGAAGTCTAAATTACACAGAGCAATGATGCATTTTACAAATCATCCCAAATAAGGATTTCTAGAACTTCTCTAAGACACCATATTGATATAAATACCACAGCAACATAAAAAAAAAAAGTAATATTGTATTTCTCAATACAACATGACCATAGGCTCTAGTCTATTAGTAACATAAGTCAAAATGAAGGGTACTCAGTAGAAATATTGAATTTGGTACGTGACACCTTCAGATAAGACAAACTTTTTAGCAGAATTATGCAGACTATTATAACACTGATTTGCATCACCCTGGATCTTTCTTCAAGGACTAGAAATAGGTATTTTGAAGAGGGAGGCCATCGTAAAGCACACACTCTCTCTCTCTCTCTGCTTGGCCAAGAGGATATTAGAAAAAAGGTGCAGCCTTTACATGTAAGGGAATGAACAATTTTTCTTGATCTCTGAGGAAGGATAAGAATTCCACATTTAGGGAGGCAGGAAAGGAGAGAGAACTCTTAAAACGCAGCACTGTAAATACAGGGAAGGAGCTATTTAACATGGTGCCTCTAACACCAGGGGTCTGGGCTTGACGAATGAAGGCACCCTTCCAGTCCTATGTCCCCAGCTGCTACGGAATATTCCTTTGCAAAAATAAAAAGCATTGTGCAGAAACGTGAGCCTATGAAGCTGCTAAGGGACCTGGATAGGCTCAGTTCCAAGGTTAGAATTAGGTAATTCAGAACTGACTTTGAAAATATTTATCACATGATTGTGAAATCTATCACATGGATCTTACCTCTACATACAATTACAAACTGTACCAGACTGCAAAAGCTTGTAAAGCGGGGGGGGGGGGGGGGGGGGGGGGGGGGGGGAAGAGACACTGTCCAACAAAACAATAAACTCATTCCCAAATAAACGGAAGGGACAAAAATAAAAAGCCAGTTTTGCGTTTACAGCTAATGTCACAGAAGCCCTTTACATCATATATGCACACTCAATGTAAAATGAGAGATCATGAATCTTACGGCAATTTATCATCTGACTGCTTTGCGTGAAAAACTAATTGCCTCCCCCCAGCAGCTTGGCTTGGCCAATGGTATTGGGCAGGAAAAATCTTTTTGGCACAGTTGGGCACATATCCCTGCTGAGTTCGCAAGGGAACCCCACAGTGCAGTATGCTCAGGTGCCTAGGGTGTCTCACAGGAAAAAAAAAAAAAGAAAGAAAGAAAAACACTGTCTATTTTAAAGCAGACCTTTTAATCTTAAAAGCAGCTAGCTATGAAATCAAAATGAAATCATTTGTTCGTGTGAAACTGTCCCAATGAAAGAGACTCTGAAACAGATAGCAATCTGAGGTGCAATTTTCCATTGCATATGTTTTCAAAGATAAACATCTGATCAGAACAGTTTGCTGTTAGTAAGTGAAAATAAGAACCAGAACTAATACAGTAACTGCCAGCAGCTTCCAGATCATTAACTATTGTTTATTTCTCCTCATGTTCAGACATCAGACTGGAGTGATGGAAGATATAGTCATTAATTTGGGAGTCATTTCAAGATGTTCCCATAAACACTGAATCAGGATACTGGCAAGCTGCCTAAGAAAACTTGCTGCCAAGAACTTTTTTTTTCTTTTTGAGTAGTGATTTTTATTGTTGGTATTATTTTTTTGCTTTCTAGTCCCTACAATAGACCAACTACGGGTAGATCATCAGAATTTATACAAGAACTGACTTTTTATACTTTTTTCTGCAGCTACAGATGTTTTTTGCCTTTGTTACAACAAACCCTTTAAAAATGTTGCATCATAAAACATCAATTATTCTGTTCCTGAGCCCTCTCATGGCAGCCAAAGGGGAAAAATTTGTTTTTCCTTACTTAATAGAAGCCTATTAAAGTGACAGGTGAGCTGTCAGAAATAATTAAAGTAATCTGCAAGATTTCACAGAAAGTACGTCTGTCCTTCCTGACAATCCCATGTTTATCCAGTCTATCCCACATCTTAAAAATTAATGTAAAAAAAGAAAGAAAACCAATCAGCTTTATCTCTGTTGATGGTTTGACTAGGACAACAGTGAAACTGCTAACCTATCACTAGAATAGCAGTTAGAAATTGCAATTGTAATTGTATTTAGAATATAATTGGAATTGCAAACAACATCTTAAGCATGAACTACTAATAGCATTATAAAGCAAATATTTGAAAGTTAGGGTCTCCATATTCTTACATATAGGACAACTCTCCTGGGCAAGCCCATAGTAAATGACAGAGCTGTCACTGAACAGGACTAAGATATTTCATACCTCCTGAGAAAATGAATGCTTGCCAGAACTCTTAGTTTACATGGTTTTTATATAATAGTTGGATGTATCAGAAAACGACAAATTTATTCTGAATCTTACTATGGTTACATGTTTGCCAGACTTGGTGCATCATGAAGCTATTGCTATTTGATGCATATGATGGCAGGTTAAACTAAACGTTAATAATAGCTTGTAGACTTTCCAAAAGAACCAAAAATTGTACAAAGTAATTGAAGTTTATAAGCTTACACAATAATTTTATGACACCACTCATTATTTCAAATATGGCACATTGCTGTCAAAGATAACATCTTATATGAGACCTTTTTGTCTAGCTAGAAGAGGAAAAGATAAAACACAAGGTTTTTTCTGGTCAGACTAAACCTCCAGATTTCCCAAACTCTTTATCTAAATTCCAGCTATTATGTGGCACAGAAAAAGAACATAATATTCGGGTTTAGATACAGGGGAAAAAATGAATTAAAAAATAAATCCAGAGTACAGAGTTCTATCAGTAAGTTAAAGGATCTTGTAGCGTATAAGAAACAGTCATGAAGAAGTCAAAGTTGATGGATTTAAATGTCAAACAATTATTTCATTTTCCTGGTTTCGAAATAATCATGAACCACAAACCTCTAGTGTTGTTTTGGTCTGGACATAACCAAATAAAATATGCAACAGTAATACGAGACAAGTCAAGTAAATTGCATTTATAACATTGTCATTAATTTTAGATTTCCTTCATAAAACCATAGTTATGTCCTCACAGTCTATTTCTGGATCAATAAACAAAAAAGAAGCCAAGTTTCTGATCTGATAACTGTATTTTTATTGAAAAAGTATGAATTAGTAAAGAGAAACCTTCAAATACCTAAAAATGCCTTAGGTTAGGAATGTCCAGTCTTATTAATCCTATGTGCCACATCAAAAACCCAAGAACTTTACATAATACATACTTCGTACCCTGAAGAACTCAGTGGAATGGGAGCTCAAGGAGCTATTCGTGAGCCAGAAACAACAATGCTTCCCCTGTAATTCTTCCATTTCACTGTGGGATGGGAATGAGCTGAAGTACAAGTAGGCTCAAGGGCCACTTACATCTATCATCCTGAGCAGGTCAGGATACATGCTTCCGCAGGCACCAGGTCCAGGATACCTGGCAGCTCAGCCCACAAGGTGCTTTTACCCCACAGCAGCCTAGAGCTAGTGGGCACACTTAGCAGTCCAAGAGCGAGCCTCATCTGAAGAACTGTTCAAAAGGCTACCAAACTGGCATTAGTATCTCTTTCTTTTCCCTCTCAGTCTTCCTTTTGAAAGGAAGTTGTTTTCAGTAACACAAAAGACTTTGAAGAATGGTCTTGACGCCGCAAATTAATTAACAACTGTTTAACTGTGAACAAGAGTGATATAGTTTGGCCACATCAATGGCACCTCTTCCTCTAGTTCTCCCATGCTTTCCTCCATCATTTGTCCTGAAAGGTGCTCTTTGGGTGAGTTACAAACAAGAATAATTTGCAACTCTAACCTGAGCCTGGTGTTACATTAAGGAACATGGTTTGTTCTGCTAGAACAGTTCTTGCATGCAAGGCTACCATATGTAGCAGGCTTCAGTCCAGACTCAGCCTGGGACAGGAAGGTCTGAAGGGTGCAGAGAGTATGCTGCCCACCAGGACACTTGCAGAATGGCTACACAATGAACAGAAATAGAGCAAGAACCCCAGCATGGTAGGAGCAAACCATAGTAGGAGAAAGGAGATTCCAGCAAAAATTAAGCTAGAGGATTCTGGTAGAATATTGCCTTTTACTAACCCTGGCCTTAGAAAGATTTAAGTATCTTGCTATAGATCCAGAGGGATTAGTTTAATACTAGCTCAGGACTTTTGCTTAAGCCTTCCTACTGCTGACCCAAGTAGGGAGGTGAGCACTTGTGGGTACTGAAATACACCCATCACATTCTTGTGTGGTATTATTTACAGAAACAGATATAACTTAATCACAGCAGGCTAACAGGCTACAGAAACTTACACAAAACTTTGTTTGCAAAACTTTTCTGACTAATTTATCTACCACCCTTCCAATTTTCTAAGGTGCTAGTCAAGATGATAGGAGTGTGAAAATAAAAACATATTTGTGAAATGTCCAGAAATTAAGTGAAGGTCTTATTTTATTACTGCTTGCTAAAGGGAAGCCAATGTCATGACTGGTGAAAGCAACATTAATGTTCAATCTGAAATAAATAAATAAACAAACAAATAAATAAATAAATCCATATTTATCTCATCTTCTGTTTATTCCAAAGAACCTCCTATGAGGGCTCTCCAGCAGACAGTGTGCAAGAGAAGCATAGCAACAGAAATACAACCACCATAACACCATTGGCCCAGTACAGCAATCTGATCATGTCTGGAAATTACTGCTTTTAATTGGCAGGAAGACCTTTTAACACACTACAAAGTGATCATTATTATGTTGGAATTAGTTATACCAGTAACTGGTTAGAAGTTACTATTAGCATCTTAGCTTTCTTGAGTAACTTTGCTTTCTTAAGTGTATTATCAAGATCTTCTTAATAATCTTCTATCATAAGGACATATAAACAGATTACACTTCCAAGGACTTCAAGTCTGCAGCTGTAGAGTATGAAGACTTTCTGAAGAATACAAATAATAAGCACAGACATTCTTTCAATCTTTATTCTTAGATCTGTGGGAGATAAAAAGTAATGGAGTTCCCAAAACCAGCTTCTAGGACAAATTACTGACCTCTGAGGACTGCACTGAAAATTTTTTGCCACAGATATTTATCTTATTTTATTCTTTTTACAAATTTATAGAACAACCTAATCGGTATCAATCTAAATGTTTACTACAGAACTATTGCAAAGAAAGGACAAGCTGGCCATAGTATTTGCTGACACTATTTAAAAATAAAGTGTCTTCAAACACACAAAATTTACAAGACAACATAAAGTGAGATAAAACTTATCTGTACAGTCATACATCTTTGCCAAACATCTAGAATTCTGGCAATTCTTGTAGAAAAATATTTTGAAGCTACTGGTTTTTTAGTTTTACTTTTGAAGGTATTTTAGTTTTGTTTTTAATTTGAATTCAAGGTCTAAAATGACGTTAAGACCTCAAAGGAGGTCTAAACTGAAGTTAAGCATTACACAGGCATGACACTTTGCACAGAATACCTGGCTGCATTGCTTTTACTAAGGAATTGTAAAAATGTGACAAATTGCACAAGACTAACATGATCATTTAAGATTTTTTCTGTATTAATAAGCCTTAATTGATGTTTAATTAATAAAAGCTTAATTATTTTGTATTTACATACACACCCCTTAAGCATATATATAAATGCACACATATATACATATATATACACACTATCATATTTTATACATTCTGATACAGGTAAGTGTGAGTATTGTTTGAGTATAATGCATACACATAAACACAGAGACAGGACTTCAGGATATCATGATCTGGCTTCCATTCTATTGCAAGCACAGCCATCTATCTTCCCTTTTTTTTTTTCTTCCCTCTCCCCACTTCTTTTTCTCCCCAGTCTTTTGCTACAGCTATACTTTGGCATGTGAATATCCTTTGCAATTCCACAACCAGATCAGACCCAAATGCTTTAAAGTCTTAATGAGTTTTCTAACTACACAAATTTTTACTGTGCTAAAATACTATTAAATCCATGATGTGTCATGTGGTCTCAGCACCTGAAGTCACTGGATATACCTTTTTTTCCCCTTCTGTTCCAGTGCAAGTCAGAAAGCAGGAAAAAAAGGTTTCCTTCTAATAATAACCAATTAAACTATGCAACCCATCTTTTAACATCTTTTTTGTTCAGATTCTGTCCAGACTCATTATCTCCATTCAAGGTGAAATTTAGAAGCCAACAAATAATCTGTTCCATTGCAAATTGTCCTTGAACTCTTAGTAATTGGACATCAGCACTAAAATAGGAAAAATAATTCCAAAAGGAAGAAAGGTCTTTTTTTAATAGTCTAAATAAAAAAAAAAACTAAAACCAAACAAAACCATCTACACATTGTATGAATTGTCTAACTGTCAGCAGAAAAACACAAGCTATACTGAGAGATGCAACATCTAAAGAGTTCCATAAATTCTCTGGAGAACTGCCATTACAATAATCAAAAGAAAAAAAATTACTCAACAAAGTATATTTTATAACAAAGCTAATGGCAAATATAGCAAAAATAAATGAGGTGTCAATATTGTTTAATCAGAAGCACACTGCACAGTACTGTGACAGGTTTTTAACATGTTTACTAGAGGAAAACTTTTAGGTTAATCTAAAAAATACTTTGAGGCAGAGTTATCCCCTAAGGGGTTTACATTATTCTCTTCTCATTCTTATTGTAGTTCTCCATTAGGCTATAGAAGAGTTTCCAAAGCACTAAATCCCTAAAGAAAATCAGAGTAGAAAAATAAGAAACCAGGTAGTAATGGAATCCAAGTTATGGATGCAATGCTCAAATTAAAGAAAATGAGAAGAATTTGGAGTCATTGAACTTCAACAATACCAGTCACTTTTTTGAATTTCAACATTTTTATGTGTAACATCTACCTCTGGTGGCATTGTTCTTCAACACCATATACTTAGCATTTTGTTGTTGATTTTGGGTTTCATCCAGAGTTATTTGGTTTAGTGTATGAACTTGAGTTTCCAGATTGTTTTCAGAAACCTTCAGCGGGTGCAGGGAGAATTCAACAGACTCTTCCCCCTGGGCTCCGTTTAAGCTCAGTCAGCTATGATGGAAGACAAGTCTTTCCTCAAAAAGAGTTTGACAACTGTCATTCATCACATTATCAGTGCCAGTAACACTTAATTGCATCAAGAGCAGAACTGCTCCTTTACCATTTTGACCCTCTGAATGGACAGAATGGCTTTAGACTTCCAGATACGTGCCCTGTTTTCAATTTAAAAAAATATCAGTATGTGGGTATATTTCAGTAGGTAACAATACAAATGTAAAGAATAAAAATCAATATTCATTGATTTATGACAATCTGATCCTGAAGAAATTTTGAAACTGATTCAGTAAAATGGGTCAAGTACTTCTAAGTCACCAACATCAAAGCCTATTGTTATGCTTCTAAGAAAATTCAGAATTTCAAACCTAGCTTACAAAAAAAAAAAAAAAACATTTTACAGCAAACAGTTTCACAGTATATATAAGCCCACAGAGAAGAACAAGGGATGTCCAGAAGAACTAAAATATGGAACAATGCATTTCTATTTTCTTTGGATTTTTAGTAAAGACATCCTATGCAGACTTGTGCTGTTAAATTTTGACATAAAAAGCATGAAATCATGCACTGCCAGGACTTTTGAGTATCAACTTCAAAATTCAAATTGAGGACAAAGTATTTGTCCAAATTGGCTTCACAGGAACCAGTAAAGAAAGAAAAAAATAACCCACAATTTTTGTGGCTGTGTTCATCACAGGAATAACACTAGTAATCAGGTGCAATGTCTAAGGACCAACCACTCTCAGCTTATAGGTTGTCATGCAAAAAAAAAATTTTGACTGCTTTTAGTAACTTTTGCTTAAAGCTATATCTATTGAACATCTTCAGATTTTATGGAAAACACTTCTATGGTACCAGCAGAAAATGTGACAATCTTGTCCCTTCATGTTAAGTCAACATAAGAGTCAACAATTCAGTGCTCATATGAAATGTATTCTGATACATTATTTGTGTCCTCACTATGGCATATCACAGTAGTTTAAGTGTATGATTATTACTCTGACATAGCACCTGTTCTTATACATTGGTATGACAAAGGCAATTTTGACCAACAACATATTGAAATACAGACAACTCTGAAAGCAGGAACAGTGACACACAGCACGAGCCGCTACATAAATTTACTAGTAATCTTTACTCTTTTTCATATCAAATCAGTTTTTCCCATGAAACAGTACCTACTACTATCTCAGTTTGAGACCAGAAAACCCAAACAAACGTCATCTCAGCCAACACAAATAGGAACAAAACCGGGCAGCTCCAGACCTCAAAAGAGAGATTGTCACATTTGAACTTTTTATCTAGGGACTATACCAAGCCAAGATTTCTTCACAGAGGAGAAGAACTCTAATATATATTCCTAAGTGAAGTACTACAATACATTTTTGAAATTAAAAAAGAAATACAATTCTATCACAGTTAGACATAGCCAAGGTATTAATACTAGAGAGCATAACTGCATACCAGCAGCAGCATTGTGCCCCGAAAATGTGTTTAGGTGCAGAGCTCTGTCTAATGTGGCAGACATAAAGCTGACTTGGCACTGCCTGAGAAATAATTTAACTCTCTTTTGGAGAAAAGCTATTATAAGTATCAAAAACTCAGAGCCACTAGAATTGAACAAAACTCTGTACTGCTACCTGAAGCAAGGTCAGGACTGCTGCAGAAAAGCCAAAAGGAAAAGTTCTGACTAAGATTTTAACATACAGTTGCCAAAATACCTCAACTGTCACACTGTTTTGTTCATGTTTGTTTATACTATAATTTGGCAAGACTAATCTAGTCATATAAGTACTTCTAATATTTCCTCCGTAGCAGAATAACAACTTTATAATTATGGTAGCAACTTAGGTGAGTTCTTGGCTCCTGCCTGAGTAATGGTAGAGTTTTCCTTTCCCTGGTGCTTTGAATCTGGCACATCATTAGAAAACAACACTAATTTCCTTCACAAACTTAGGGTTTGTATTACTTTGTTATAAAACTTTTCCTGCCTCAACAGCACCTAATCTGGCTGCTCAGTTCTGTGCTTATATGCAAATATTAAATACTCCTCTTTAAATGTTTAAAAACATAATCTTTTCTCTGCATTCCATTGCTTCTTCAAAAGATGAGAAGCAAAATCCTGTTTTCACAGATCTGTTATTCTCCAGTAGTTTTCTCTACCTTTTTCCTCATTTATCAAGGTGATTAGTTTTGCTTCTCACACTCCAAGTCACATACCTTGACCAAATTTCTTTATTTAAAATCTATCCAGGAAATTTGGTGAAACGTACACAAGGATTTCCAAGCAAGTTTTTGCCCTCTGCAGAATCTTCTGAGTGTAAGGGATGATTAGGTATATTCTCATACAGATAACCTTTGTCTTTTTTCCCAAAATTTATGATTTCCTTAAAAAAATAACAATAAGAACGGTTCTCTGAAATACTTCTTTAAAAGACTTAGTGGAAATCCCAAACCAGTTCATGACAGTTTGAAATAAGGTTTCAGTTTTCATCTTGCCCAAGTTCTTAATTTGATTCCTTAAGACCTGATATAACAGCATATTGGGCAACATTTTCCTCAATCAGCTGAACAAAAATGCGGTCTGTTTAATACGTGATGAAGAATGTTTCCATCTCCCCTCCCTACAGACTGTAATTACGTAACACACGCATGACTTTGTCACTTTGTCTTCTCTTTGAGCCACCTGGATAATACAAAGAGACTCCAGAATCAGCTTAACATTACATCTTTTTTTTCTAGTCTGAGATAAAAATGTTGCCACCCCTTTACTCACACACATACACTCACTATCAGGCTTTGGGTGTGCAAGATTGAACTTTGGGGGAAAAAAAGCAATACCCAGGGCTCAATTAAGACTTGCCTCTTAAATTTGAGTGAGTCTCCCCACCTGCCTAGATATCAGGTAAATTGCTGAACCTCGCTACCTAGAAAGTCTTGAGTTAGCCCAGATGGAAGGAGCTGAGCTGACTGTAGAGGTTGGTCACAAACTGAGCAGGGAGTCAGAAAATCAGATCACCTCTACACTTCCACACGATTTCACGAAATAGATTAATTCGGAGTTGGCATGGAAGAAGGATGTGCTAGGAGGCTGTTAGTTCCTCCTCTTCTGCTGTCTTGGGTAGTCAGGAAGAATCCAGTGAAATCAATTATCCCAAGCCTACCTAACTATTCGGGGGCTACCAACCAAAAAGAATTTTAGGGCTGTGCTTAGGCCTGGTCCCTAACAGTGACTGCGAGATGCTTTAAAAGCAGGAGGACTTGGCTGTAGAGAGTTGGAAGCTACAAAGTTAGGAATGGCTAATTCTGAACATGATAATATTTGAGGATTTGATGGAGATGATGTTTCTTGCAGCAACTGCTTGTTGCAGTGTTTCCTTCTGCAGGAGAGCACCTTTTCTATCAACTGTAAAAGAAATTTAGAGAAATCATGCTCTGACTTATTTACGTAAAATCAGAGGTCTGGAGTGGACCACAGAAGTGCTTTCTTTTGGGTGTATTATGGTAATTAAGACTGGAATATATTTTATGCCCTAATGACAAACTAGTCAGGAAAATCCTACATTTTACTATGGCAATTCCACTGAAAGTGTGCACACAACATTTAGAAAAATATGTTGACAATGACCTGGCTGCAACAGATATACTATCTTATTCCTCTTAGCTGGACAGTCAGAAACTTAATTCTTAATAAGCAATTTCTAGGGGCTTATGGCAGATTACCATAATAAAAGACAGACCCACTCATAATTAAAACAATATTGTCTAAGGAAAGAAAAATACAATTGTGCCTTGTCACAGATTTCAAACAAACACATTTTTGATATGTTCCCAGGTTTTATGCTTGGGATGTTTTATCTCTTCCTGAGTGTTCAAGACTACTGATGTATTTTACATTGTTTATGCTAGGCTAAAAAGCAGAGCTACTTTAGTTTGCATACTTCAAAGTTACTGCTTTAATTTACTTTGGCAGACAACAAAAGAGGACTAGAGTAAACAGTACACACAACACATCCCCCCTCCTTGCTATCCACTCAAAAAAAAAAAAAGTACCCCACCATTGCTTTCTCCCTATTCTTACATTTCTAATGAGTTAAGCTTGTATCTGCTGTTGGAGAAACACAGTTGAGACCTGTATGACACATGCTTAAATTTAACACATTCCCATGGCAATAATGAACAAAGCAGTCCTTCCTTTCAGGAAAATCCTGGACTCACATTCCCCAGGTCCCTGAGCAGTATAGAATTTAGAAGAAAAACAGGAAACACATGTGGAAACCAGATATAACTGACCAAACCTAGCTATTTAAGTAGACCAGCCAGTAGCTTTTAAATGAATAATTGCATCTCTCTATATTATGCCCAACTGACCCTTCCCTCCCCCACCAGCTATTCATACTGAAACATTTAGGCTAGGTACATGTATGTGTATAAATATGCAGAGAAAAGAAACAGGAGCTAGTGAAGTCTTTACATACATCTTATAGTATAAGTTTTTATCATTTTTCCATGCATTTTTGAAAAAGAAATCAATATAACCTGTGCAAAGTTAAAAAAGACTGATTTTTTGATCCATAAGAGTATGCACGCACGAAGAGCTAGTGTTCATATACTTCATTAAGTATACACATATATACACATATATATAATCTCAGATATATACATTCCTGTTCAGAAGTTAATGAAAGTAATGGCAATGTTTTTTTCAGCAATGGAAAATTAGTCATAGCCATAATGATTACTGTTGTGGTTTTTTTTCCTAATCTACCTTAGTATACCATCATCTCTGATTTTTGAGACTCTAAAATAACCTACGTAACCTTTGGTTTATATTTCCCAAAAAGCATCTTACAAATGAAGATGGGACATTTTTATTGTCCTCCAATCCAAGTGGTATAGATACAAGATGTTATATGATATCAAAAATAAGAGACTTCAGAAATATAAAAAACTCTTAACACAAGAGATGTAAGTGATGATAACACAAATTAGAATGTGCATGTGAGCTGGGCTCCTTTCACATAAATTATTGCTTTCCCATGTGTACTTAATGGAACGTCAGGAAAAACATTCAGGCTTTTTAATATTGCCATCCACAAAACACAGCGGGACTCTCAAGAAAAATGTTGTTTCCCTGGAGTTCTGCTGCCAAGACCTTCAATATACAGCGATCTTGCAACCTTCTGCCTGTGACAAGCCATCTGCAGTGTCCTTAGGTTCACATCCAGCCTTTTGGGAAAATCAAATCCACCTCTCTGAATGCTCAGAAAACTTAACTCCTCTCAAGGGATAAGTTAAATAAATAACTCTAAACTAACAAAATTTTAATAAAGTGGGACAAAAAGAAACAATGTTCATAATGACCTCCAAGAGGCAAGCAACCCTTCTCTTCTCAAAGCACAAAAATAATAGTTCAAGTAATTGTCTTTGTAGAGCAACCTCTGTGGAAGCTGAAGCCCCCTGCTTTCTGCAGTTACTTCTCAACGATAGGGTTTGGAAGCCCCTCTGGGTATTGAATTGTGGAACTCAGCTCAGTTTATGTTGCTTTGTTATCTGCTAGCCCCTTTCCCCACTATTTGCTCTATAGTATTTTAGCTTCTCTGCATAAATATGGCAACAGAAAGTTTTTGTTATATTTTCTAAATATGTTTTTCCTCACTCACATTCCAGCATTTCTTCATCCAAAAGCTTCAAGATATGTCAGCAGAACAAGCCAGTAAACCAGTTCAGGCACATTGGGCACAGCTGTGCTGTCTATATTTCTCCTCAAATAAGGCACAGCATTTGGGGTGTGTGTGTGTGTGTGTGCGCGTGCGCGCAGAAATGCCCTAAAATGTTGAACAACATGAAATATCAATCATTCCCACATATGACTGACCTCTGACTCATTCCATTCAGGTCACCCTAATTTCCCAAGAGAAACTGAAAATGCATGTTTGTCCTCCAGGGCTCCATCCCTATGTGTCTCTCCAGGATGGTGTCATCACTTTTTTAATTCACCTGTGTATTTTTTTGGAGTCTTACTGAAATTAATGGAGCTCTGTAAATGTGCAGGTATGTACCAACATCAAGCTTATTACCTGCTAACTATCTAAAGCGAGTAATATAATCAACAAAGCCATAGATGGTCTCAACCACTTTTTCAGTAGTGCTGGCTATCCCTCACTAAGTGAATTATCATGCCTTCTGAACCTCCTTCTTCCACTGCTCTTCTCAGGGTGGTTAATCTATTTCTACTTAAACTTACTGTCTTAGCAAATGTCTGTCACATAATTCCCCATAGCACAAAGCCAGACCTGCCATCACTGGAAGATGTCTACAGCACTGCTTATCAGAATGAGGATGTGCTGTGGTTAACAATAAGCACAACAGGACCTAGGAAGGAGGAAAATTAAACACGGATTTTGAAAAGAACTGCCCAAACTTTAAATTCCATTCTGCCTAAGCATATGGGTTTGGGGTGAAGGAAGGGTTAAACATTTAATTTGATAGGATCTCTGCAACAAATAAAGAAATTGGTGGTACTCACTGAATGTAGAGAAACCAGCTAAATCAGTGGTGAAAAGTTGCTTTATCCTGGATAAAAGAATCAAGAATTGTAGCTATGAAGAAAAACAAACAAACAAAATACCAGAACAGTCTTACTGGCTGCTTGGTGTAGTCAAGCAGTAGCAGGAGAACAGCAGACACTTCAAATATCTTGAGTAAACTTATGTTACAAGATAGGTTTGCTAGGCCCAACTCTCTGCCTGTATTCAACCTCTCCTAAAAATGTGCTCTCTTGCATAAAGCTTAGTCCAAGACTATACATCCCACAGACCAGCATACAGCAACCATCTTTCTTGTGGTCAAGTTGGGGTGTGAAAGCATACATGAATTGTTTTTGCCTGGGAATTCTTTAGTCCTGCCTTCATCACATGGGCAGATGGACACCACGGATCTAAATTAATCATTTGGCTCACTGTTCTGTTTTGTTTAGGTGTTATTAGTCACTTCTATTTTCACACCTGTGGAAGAAAAACAAGAATTGCCATGGGTAGGAAGGATACTAATGGGCAAGAATTTTCTTCAATGATAGTAGTTCACCTAACCAGAAAAAAAATTTCTTGTAAACATTTCTAAGTCCCTTGGGCTCTCTGTGCACTATGACTATGAGACATATCAATCTTGCTCTTTAATTTTCTAACTTAAAAAAAAGTCAAATAAAAAAACCCAGGAAAAAAAAAAGTGTAGTTTGTTGTCCTGGCTCATTGGTTTGATTGCTAAGAACACTGAAATGCTAAAAGGGCATTTATACCACAGAGATCCTTAGCACTGGCTCTGCTTTTATCTTAGTCACTGAAATAGAAAGTTTAATCTATTCGATAAAAGTAACCTTTTCACATACACTTTTTGAGATCCACCATAGTGATCCACTTATTCCTGAAATCTTAGTCACTGAAATAGAAAGTTTCATCTATTTGATAAAAGTAACCTCTTCACATACACTTTTTGAGATCCACCATAGTGATCCACTTATTCCTGGCATTATATATGCAGTCATATGCTGCATTACAGATACCTTATTCACACCACAGATAGAGAAATATTCTGGGTAAAGCAGCTGAAAAAGGCACCTTTCCATTTAAAGAGGCTTGGTTAAAAGAAATGAAAAAAAAAAATAGGAAAAAAGAAAAGAAACGAAACATTGTGGCATTGTGAGCTTTGACTTAATGTGAACTTTCCTATATTCCAGTCATGAGATTTAACCAAAAACAGCCTTGGGGATATCATGATGGGAAAAGCAAAGTGCGGTGATTGCGTTGGGAATATATTAGCTGGAACGCTGTCTCAGCAGCTGGCCAGCAGCCTTTTGAAAACAGGGTTATTCCAAGAACTATATAAATAAACAGAGGCCTTGGGAATTTTTATCCATCCAAAAAAAATCCCTTTGCCAAGCCAACCATTACCCAAACTTTCTCTATATGTGTGCCTCACATGGAGGGTACTTTATACAGAGTAAGAGATGACTAGCTATGCCTGCCAAATGCTTTAAGTTAGGATTTGGCAAGGGCTGATTTGCAAAGGGGAGGAGGAAGAAAAGGGTGTGGGGAAAATGGCTTTTCCAGAGGTCTACCCTAAAGTAATCATGCAGCTAATTATTAGTGGGCTTTCTCTTTATTACTACTGTTGTCTGTCAAGTTATCTTTTGCCTTAGGTTCACAGGGCCTCAGATGACAGTTCTTGCTATTGAGTAATTCTCATATAACAATGCCCAAAATGAAAATGCATTTTGCTGCAGCTCTACATTACAGCTCAGAGAAGTCTTGAGAACCTGAAAATCTTGCTTGTTCAGCAGAGGCTGGGTGAGACTGACAGCTTCAGTTGACTGGATGTAGAGGGACACCAAAGACACCATCAGACAACTGCCTTGTCACGCCCTAGATGATGAAAAATTGTTTAGTCCTTTCTGAGCCTTCCCGCTCAGTGTGGAGTTAGCTGTCCCTCCCAGGTGTATCCAAAAGAAATTTGAAATGCATTTTGTTGCTTTAATTGCTGTTCCTAAAAAGATCTAAAATAATAATCAGCATTGATATGCCTGGACTTCTATCGATCACAAGGTCAACCAGGAAAACCAGTAAAATTACCATGAAAATATACAGAAAAAGGACAAAGGCACAGGTCTCCAGATGGCTGTAGCATTGCTTTGCAAATACTCAATCCTTTTTATTCTTATGGCCCAAAAGCGAAAGGTTAAACATTGAGCAATAATAGGCAAGAGAAGTTATGAACAAAAAAAATAAAGCCACAGTGACAACAATGCAAACAAAGAGTTTTAATAGTATTTATTTTGATAATAAATATTAAGTTTTTTCTTTTTTTTTTTTTTTTCTTTTTTAAACAGTTCTTATTTTAAGTCCAGATTTTTTGTCCTACTCTGATTTTTTTTATTGGTAGCTGAACTTTCTAGTAGTAATGTAAGTCTGCTTGGGCTAACATTTGTCAGATTTACTGCTGACAGTATATAACCATAGAGAACAATGCAGAGGGCTTGTGATAATCATACAGTCCTGTGAAACATAAATTAACACCACTTACAGCTATTGACACAAATGTACAAATAATCTGCACATTCCTTTGACCAAGTCTTAAGTTAATCGATGCCATCATGATTTAATTTATAAGATGTTGGAATCTACAGGCCCTTCTATTTCAGAATTTCTAGGTACTTTCCAAAGATTAATTAATTTTTATAAAGCCCATGGGAAATTTACCCCTGCTGTACAGATGTGGAAACAGACGTGGAGAAGTTAAGTGATTCGCCCAAATTCACATAGGAAATGCAAGTCAGTTTGAGAGAAGAAACTTCTGCCTCCTCCTTCTCTCCTCTCTTGCTCAGTTTACTTTTATTAATTGTCCAGTAATATTAATGAAAGTCATACATACAAAACATGCATAGGGCAGCAAGAATGGAAAAAAGAAAAATAACTCCACAAAATATATTTTAACAAAACTACGGAAAATGTAATCTGACCTAAGCAACAATTTTTCAGTAATTCGTAATGATTTATGGAAGTTTAATGGATAATAAAACTCCCAGGGTTTGTGCATATGGAAATAATAATGAAAGTGTATCACACACAGCAATTCAGCATTCAAAATATTTCTCATACCACAAAAACATAATTTGTAAATCTTCATAGAATGAATCATAAAAATCAGGTGTAATTTAATTATGCTTGGCCAAAGCATAAGCAGATGAATATTTATCCATTCCAAAATATTTGAAGATTTTATTATAATTATATTGGTTGGACTAGAAAATTGCTATTCGTAAGTCTAGAATCTCCAGGGGCTCGAGAAAAAGGGTTTGTTTAGGCTGGTGCAGGTGCTGTGATTCAGCACAATAACACACAGGCTGCTCAAAGGCTCTATACCAAAGAATCCATGGCTTCCTTCCCAGTGACTCAAGCCAGATTAAGAAACTATAAAAATGAGTAGAGCAATAAATCTCCACCCATTTTTCAAAATTATTTATCAGGAATTTCTCTTGTGATGAAACACTCTGGTATCCAGAAAAGATACTGACACATTCAGGTTTACATGAACAGGCTAAAGTTCCACAGCCAAGGGTTATATAACCCTAGAAATTAGGGCAGAAAGTGAAAAAAAAAAAAAAAATCCACAAGCCAACAGGACTTAACAAAAGAACCTGGCAGCGTGAATGAAAACAGTGAAAAACTGCTAAGAAATTATTTTCCCCCAATTGTTGCTTAGAAACCATTTCAGAATTTTGAAATGGCTTTCAAATATTTTTTTAATGCATTAATTTCAAATACAAAGGTTTCCACACAAACACATACATCACTGAAGCCAGCAGTAGCAGGTTCACAAGTTCATTTAAGGTACACCAGGTTAGACATTTAACAGAAATTGGTACAGTACTTTCTAAATCTACTTTAACAAAAAACCCTCCAGAATGCATAAATTCACTCTGGTATTATTATTTCCTTTCTTAAGGATTCCAAGACTGCAAATATACACTACTTAAATGATTTGGCTGACAGGATGGATGATGTTCCAAGACCACTGTCTGCAGTCTTGGAACATCAGCAGGTATTTCCATAAATACTACAGTCCAACACAATATTTCCTGCTTTTTTTCCTCCTTTCAAAAGCATTCTGACAACCAAAAATAGCCAGATATATCAGATACAACACACACTAGCAATCAACATGAAGATTGCTTTCCCTTGCCACAAGGTAGGACCATCTTCTCCCTACACTGTCCATATCTTGTTCTGGATTCCTCAGTGATCCCTGAAGACAGCACAGATCCTTACACGAAGAAGGGGAGCGGCATGAGGAAAACAGGAGGCAACCATATCTCCTGCCTTTCCAGTAATAAAATTAACTTCATCAAGGGCAGCACAGAAGGAAGACATTTTATGGAAACACATCACACTATAACTTTCCCTAAAGAAAGGGAACCCAAAAGGACAGCAATGTTGTCATTATGGGAATGTTACTAAAGGCCTTTAGATCTTTTCCTGTAGCACCACTTGCAAATCAGTTCTTCACCCCTGTGAAGGAATTAAAACAAGAGATCAACAGACTTCTTGTTACAGACATCTTAGAACTAAATCACTGATAGGCAGACCAATCAAAATGGTCACTGTTAAAACAGCACACAAAATCATCAAAAGTAATATCACCTCAGAAAATGTCTACAAGTCTCCCTCAGATGTTTCTTTATCCACAATCAAAGACATCCAGCAAAAAATCACATTTTTTTTTCCCCCTGTGTTTGTATGCCTTTTGGCAGGTAAGAACCCGATGCGATAAAGGCATGTATCTGCCAGATTCATTGGCAGACACAAACAGTTCTGAACAACACTGAGCAGAAGATAAACAAAGATGTCGACACAGTGGGAGAGAAGGATTTCGGGAAGGTGATGCAATTACAGAACACATTTTAGTTTTTGGTTTCCTGAACTACCATGAAAAGCCTAATGGCCTTCTTAGCATTTACTATGCAGTACTAGGAATGTAAAAGTCATCTGCTGACTCTTTCAACAACAAAGCCCAACACCCAGAATGTAATTTGTTGTGCACATTGTTGCACTGGCACTTTTAAGAATTTAAAAGGGAACATTATGAAATTCTGGGTGGTGTACATATATGCCATCCACAACGCATACAAAGTTTTTGAAGATTTCGTAGTTCAGACTCCTGCCATACAAGGTCCTTGTGAGACTACCATGAAGGATGTCAGAAAGACCTGGCCCTCCTAATATGTAGCTTTCAAAACGAACAGGTAACAGTTAAGGATTTTAATCTCACTGTAAAGTAGTATGACATGACCATTCATGAATGCTAATGAACACAAACTGGAGCATAACTTCACAAAATACCTATATGCTTCTTGCAACAGTAACAAACTTCATTGAGAAAGAAGGCACACTTCTTTCTCAAGGCCCCCACTGTTGCAGGCATCAAGTTTAATCACTATTTCATGGGAAATTACTATATCCATGTGGAAACCTGTCTTCAAAAATGCCCTTGTTATCACCAAAATGTCTTTAAAGAGAGTTTAATGAATGAAAAAAATGTCATTTGGATAGTAACATGAAAGACTATCTTTGACATTTGTTACTTTCTTTTTGCCTAGAGCAGAAAGACTGCATGAGGCAGTGACTGCTCTACTCTCGCAAGCCACAAATATTCAGTGTATGGCAAACCCAGAATTTTTGTCAGGAATTCAAACACTTTAACACAAATGAGAGGGTGGAGCTTCAAATCAGAGGGACCTGGAGAAAAGTGAGGACTGGCCCAGCAGAGAACTTATGAAGTTCAACAAGAGGTGAAAAGTTCTGCTCCTGAGGCAGAAGCACAGGCCATATCAGCACCTGTTGAAAAGAGCTTGGCAGTTACAGCAAATGCCAACTACATACAAGGCAACAGTGTACTTCCATCACAATTAAGGCAAACCGCATAACTGGGCTATATCAGGAGGAGCAGGGACAGCACAGCAGGGGAAGACACTTTCTTCTTCTGCACAGTACTGGTGAGGCTGCAGCTGCAGAACTTCACCCAGCTTTGGACCCCTGCTCCAAGAAGAATAAAGGGATTTTGGAGAGGGTCCATTAACAGGCTTCTAACACAGTCAGGGGCCTACAGCATGTGGCCTTCAAGAATAAAGCTAACCAAAGCCATGACTGATCTGATGTTCATGCTTTGAGAAGGAAGTTGAACTGGATGACCTTGAAAGGTCCCAGGCAACCAACACTTCTATGACTGTGATAATTTACTCCTCTCTCAACATGTGATTAGAGAACATACAGCATGTAGGACAGGCATAACCATTAAAAGAACAGCAACAACAACACAGCTAACCACACTACTACTGAACACTGGGCATCTTGGAAAAACTGGAATATAGCTCTGTAACAGCAAATCAATTCATAACAACAGGGTATCATTTGAAATTTGTATTTCTGAGAAAAACTCAGTGCTAAAGCATGTGTGTCTCTATAAGGCCCAAGATGATTAATAACAAACACAAAGTCAAAAACACATCATCTGTTCACAAACTATCCATAATGAACAATAATAAAAAAAAAACAAACAAAAACAAAAACAAGAAAAAAAACCCAGAAACAAACCTCCCATGAAACATGAAGTAGCTGCACACACTCTAATGTTGTGTGTGTGTGTGCAGTGTAGAATATTTTAAGTAGAAACTTAAAGCTAATGGGAAATTGAGTAGGCACAGAAGATAGATTTTTCTAGATTTTTGAAATGTATCACTTGTGTAAGACAGCGATCCTACAAAATGCTCAAAAAAGAATCTAAAAATCCATGAAGTTAATTTAACTCTACTGATTATTAATGTGCCCTTATGTGGACATAGGACACCTTCATAACAGTGGGGGACAGAAACCATGCTTCCTAAGACAATTTTGGGGAAGACTCTTAAAAAAGTTTTACTTCAGTCTTCTTTTTTCATACATCATTCTTCAACATGCATGAGAACATCCATGACAGAGCTTTTGTTTGTTTGCTTTTTGTTTTGTTTTGTGAAAAAAGTGCTCACAGAAAACTCATTCAGCTGATAACACTGATTAAGGAGCAGAGAAAACTGAAGCAATGCCAGGAATACCTCTCTCTTCTCCAAAGGGTATTAACTCCCTTAGAATTATATAGCTGCAAGCAAAGGCAAAATGTATCTACCCCAATTCACATTATACCCTGACTTGTCAACAAGAGTAGAGAAAACTAGATTGGAAAGCACTTATAGAATATCTGTCCCTGATGTCTTGCACAGTTTCCTCTAACCATGACAAATGCAAATATCTTCAGACACATCCATGTCATTAATTTTGCAGCAGTTTGAGTGACTACACAAAAATTGAAATCAGGATTTTAAGCTTTCATTTTTCCTCCTTTTCAGATTTCACCACAACAGAAGAAATAAATTTCTTACAAACTCAAGACGTCTTGGAGGTACAACAAAGAAAACCAAAGTAAGCAAGTTTGTGGTTTGCTCTTCAGAAGACAGCAGGTGGAAAAGGATGAGAAATTTCTTTGCCACTCACACATACCATAATTAAAGGAAAGTCTGAATCAATATTCAATTAAATATCATAATCACTTGTAAAAAAAGAAATATACCTTCCAGATCTTCTATTATCCATTGTTACATGGGACTATAAATATAATGTCACCTAACTTTTAAAAACTTAAGTAGCAAGGAGGACGTTGTGAATAAAGAAGATTTGACTATGAGGTTTTTCCTCACATGCAAAAATTTTTATTTTTTCTTTAACTTGTCTGTATTTCAAGATGTTCCATTTTTAAACTAAAACTTACTGACTTTACTAGATGATGCAACTTCAGAATTCACCTAGAATTACATTACTATTTATTAAGTCTTCATTTGTATGGAGAACATCAGAAGTCTGCTATAGCAGTACAACACCACCTTAATCAACAGGGTTATCATACATTTGGAATTAGTGTTGAACAGAATCTATTTACTCCAATTCAAGTAAGTTCTAAAATAAATGCTATGCAGCCCAGGGAGTAGCATTCTTATACTGCTCAAGCATTGCTTTGTTCTGCAAGTAATTATCCTGTCCAAATGAAGTAATTAACTAAGCTGTCAAAACCCAGATTTACAGAACAAATACCTCAATTTTCTTATCTGCAATGTTTTTCCCCTCTTTTTAACATTCTTTCACACAGATAATGTAGTAGAAGAATTATAAGAAAGGTTTCAAGCAGATGGGAAAAACCTAGGAAACAAATTCTACCCCCAGTCAAGGGTATTGTTTCAGGTTTAAAAAATAAAAGGTGGACAACGCTTTGGGTTGGTATCAGAAATCACAGCATTTTTGACGTTTTCGATCTCTGAAGTCTAACCTGCCAAAATCAGCGACTGTTCATTTTATTCACACATACTGGGGTGCCAAAACAGAAATATTTTTTAACTGTGGACAAAGTCAGTGGGTATAAATTGGGGGGTTTTTAGTCAGCCTTTATAGCCATGAGTGTTCTGGCCAAAAGAGCTATTGTCAGGTTTGTCACGTTCACAAAATGAAGCTCTGTGAGAGCAAGCAACTACAAGGATTTCATCATCACAGAACACAAATGCTTGACTTGGTTGCAGCACCAGCACCTCCACACTTACTGGAAGCAAGGACAAACTGAAGGTATTGAACCACTAAGTTTCAGAAACATGGAAAAATGAAAACCAAAAAAAATTGGGTTTTTGTACATCAACTCAAGACTGAGCAGAACTAGTTTCCTTTTCCAACCACAAACTCTCTAACCAGCTGCATTGTTCTCCCAGTAAGAACACATGGAACAAGGACTAGCATTTATTGACATAAAATGATCATAAAAATCTGTTAATACATCTTGATGGTTATTATATCCCCTAAAGTTAATTTGTCCCAAATTTACAACAGTTTGTTTGAATTTTGCTTTTACTAGCTTCTGTTGCATGAAGTTTTTAGGGATAAAATTGGTCAAGAAGCCATAGGACAGCTAACAGTGCAATCAACATTATAGAATAGAAACTTATCAAAAATCTTAACTAATGTTGTCAAGTAGGAGAAATCATATACAGAAAATGTAATTAAAAACCATGGAAAGCAGACCTTCCTCCTCTTGTATAAATTTGGGCTGAGTTGGAGCTGTTTCATTTATATAATCTAGGACAATGTATTCATAATACATCCTAATCATTTATCTGAGATCCTGGATGGATGCAGGAAATCTAAAGAAAGGTTGTGTTGCATTTTCAGAGGACATGGGGAGACAAGAGGTCACAGAGAAGTCCATGGTAATGTTTGAAATTTAGGAGTTTGGTAAACTTAATTTAAAAAGTAACAAGTTATCTGAGGTAGTGCACCAGACAAAGAAAATGGAGGACATTTAGGGCATGTAGCAAGTTATAAAAAACATTTCACAGAGCTGCCAAAAATAGAATAAAAAAAAAAAAAAAAAAAAAAAAACAAAACAAACAAAAAAACCCCACAACAAACCAAAACCAAACAAAAGCAAACAAAAAAACCTTACCACCACACAAACTGACCCCAGCAAGAAGTTATGTACAAAAGCATAGAGAGAAAACAGCTATTAAACCATGACTGCGGTACACCATCTTTCAAACTGTGGAACTGAAGCAGAGAAAGTATCACACTGTAGAAAAATCACTTGTAGATGATAGTGTCTTTTAATTCAGCATTCATATACAATCATAGTAAAACCAAGCCTTGTCTGCTGAGACATGCTTCTATATGGACATGCAATATAATGGGAGAAAAGCGGCGCAGACCTGGCATGTTTGCACTGTGTGGGTGAGACACAGACAATACTGAGACATTGCCCTGTGTCTAGCAGAGTGCCACGCTCCAACAAGGCTTTTTTTTGCCTTAGTATGTAGAAGGGAAGACAAGAGTGCTCTCACTTGGAGACTAGCAACAAGTACAGATGATCAACCATTGTGTGAGGCTGGGGAAGAAAGTGAAGTTGACTGGTTTTAGAAAAATACTACAAGTAAATCTGTACACTCAGCATAGTCAAATGGTCTGTGTCATATAAACTTAAGAAATTACATCTGAAGCTAGTTTTATTGCCTTTTTTAAAATGAAATATTTGCATATTCAAGCCCATTCCCACAGTTCTTGAGATAAACAGCTTCTGATGCCATTGTGGAGTTCTATTTTCAGAAAGCTTTATTTATTTCTAAGTAGTTTAATGTGCATCTGTTTACATAAATATTTAGATATGTGAAAGCACATCCTGCTCAAGCTGGTCTGATAAACAGAAGTCAGCTGTTACTCCTTTTCCACTCCTGGCTGTGCTTGGAGTGCTGCCTATTCCTGAGCTCTCGTTTATAATGCAGCCATTGTGCTTAGAACCAGGAGTTTATAAACACATGCTTGAAAAATGTAGTCTGGCTCTCCAGCAAAATATTTCAATGGCTCTTTTATCATTAAATTGCACTACAGTTGGTGTGACTCAGTGCACTAAGTTTACATTTCTCCATAAGGCCTAACGCAGTATACGTATTGACAGTATTAGCAAAACTGGGAGGTGACCAGGAATGCACATTAGAGATGAAGAATCCAGTATTATCACTCTTCTGTGTAAGAGTTATCTCTACAAACTACTTCCACTGATTATAGAAGCAGAGTTTATGGAGTATGGCATGCAATACCTAAATCTACCAGTGGCTCATCTCTTTGACCTACAAACCTGTTGTTATTCTTGGTTAACACACAAGAAAACAGTACAGAAAGACAAAGAACAGAGGGAGTGTGGTGTTCCTGCAATCTGAAGATTGGACTAGGAGTCAGAAGATCTGGACTGAGGTTCCACATTTGCCAGAGAGGTCTCGTGTGAGTTTGGAAAAGTCTCTCGGATCCTGGGCCAGTAACATACTCAGCATGTATTCTGGCAAGATTTGAATTGTATGTGACATCCTAAACCTACTGAAATTTTTCCTGTTACTCTAGCCACTAGAATCAAACTTTTACCTCAGTAAAGACAATAGAAATATTCTTTCCTTTATAGATATGTATTCTTAATAAGGATTAAGTTTTGTTTTCCACACAGAATTACACTGGACACTTTCTCTGTTGTAAATCAGTACCCATCCAAAAAAAATTACTAGTTCTATGATCCAAATTCCCTGAAGTCACTGATGCATCCTTATGTATCTTTTTTGTCAAACATATTCTAGTTATGTTTTTGTATATGCCAAACTTTTGGATGTCAGCAGTTTGGGACATTTTGCAGTCCAATAAGTTGATTATAAATCATAAGATTCTGGGAAATGCTTCTAGTACTCTATTTAAAATTAAGAACATCATGAAAATTTTGCATTAAAAAAAAGGACACCTGAAAATGAGGATAGGCTATAAGGATCTTTCATGCTTTTGAAAATGGAGTCCCAAATTCCATAGGAAAAGTAAAATTAATATGTATACCTAACTCAATGTTTTCAAAAAATCTCATTTTTAGATCACACACATTTACTACCAGTAAAATTTTCAAAACCAGTCATTGCTGACCTAAGCCAGTTCTCACTGAAGTCAGCAATAGCTGAGTCTCATTACCAGTTTAGTTTACATCACCAGGACACTTGTGAAACCAATCTCCCAAGTGACCCTGCACACTGACTATTGATTTAGAGCATGTGAACTGGATCTGTTTCAGCTGAAGTTAAACCAAAGATGCACTCCAGCCACATGGGTATGCAGCCTATAGGACCACATGAGAACTAGTCTGAAGTAAAACATCTCAAAATGCACACACTGTATCCTCTGTTTTGTTCTACAGTTCAATTTCTAGCAATGAGACTTTGGGGCTTTGCTCCTAACAAGGTCAATACAAAGCTAAGTTTATGACCTAATTATTTTTTTCCTCTGTTTTGAACAGTTGCATACACAATTAAATCAGAAAGATTACTGGGGAGGGGGGAAGGATTTTTCAGCTCTTCCTTTTCCTTTTCAATACACTTTTTTTTCAATTCATAACCCTTTCTTCAAACCTTTCATGCTCCCAAAGAACCACCACTAACAATACATCCAGGATATTATTATTATTAATAATAATAAGCAACCAGAAGGCAGATGTGTTTTTTTTATACAAGTTTGAATTTATCTAACTATACTTCCTATTTGTTCTCAGTAAAGCCTGAAAATGTTGATCATCTTCAGAAAGCCATGTAAAAGATATGAGTTACACAAACAACAATTCAGCTTTCATTTTTTGAATCAAGCATGAGAACTCAGCATAAATGCATTAGATAAGAGGGGCTTAAAACAAACTGTAAAAACTCAACTTCATCAGTTCAAAAATTGTGTTATTATTAAAAAAACAAAAAACAAACAAAAAAACCAACCCAAAACCAAAGAAAAAACCCTACATACACCAAAACCCAACAATCAATACCTTCCTGCTACTTAAAAAGTAATATTAGAAGTGACTAAAATACGCAGATGGAAACCTTTAAACATAAGATTTACGGTGAAGACTAAATACTGCAACTGGTTCCAGCTGGTTTCTGACACTCCAGCAGAACACGGAGGCAGTTGCTAGACCTATGATGTTATTTCCCTCTAAGAGATATTTTTAAGCCGCATACAGTGATCAAAATATTGCTTGTACAATTCACCTCCCAATTTCTCTACACAGAGCATGCTGCTAGGGAAAAAATGGTGTATGATCAGGAGGCATTTTTCCCTCCTCCAGTACTTGACTGAGAGTCCAGCTTGACAAGGAAAAAAAAAATCAATAAATGTCCAATGCTGAGCACCAAAACATCCCAGGATGGAGCCCTATTACGTTACAGGAAATGTCAAAATAAAAGGAAGATAGTTTATAAAAAAAAGCATATAGGCAGTTTTCGCATATGTCATCATACACTCGTGAAAATTATGCCACTGTTGCCATTCAAAAATGACTTGACTTTAAGCAGAGATTAATTTGCACCATCTTCCAGATGTAGCAAGGCCACAACGTGCCAGAAGTCCCCAGAAGAGTGAGGTACCAAGCAACAGTATCGGCAGCTGTTAGCAACAGGTCACACTAAGGATTCACATGTGAAAGATCAGGAAGGAGGAAATCTGACAAACTGGAAGTAGCAGACATAACTGGAGCTGCTTCATCTCTCTTTACTTTTCACCTCTGCGTTATCCATATCATTACACAGAAAAAGAAAAGCCATAGAAGGGAGGGCAAGAACTTACATTATGAGAACCAGCCTAAGTCAGGAAATTTCACTTCTTACTATGTTGAGACCTGGGTCAATTTTACCACTTCTTTGAAAAGCATTTCATTTTAGGTCAAACTCCATATTTTCAAGACCAAAATATTTACAGACATCCTGATAGCCAAAATTCTGTTATTTGGTAACTACAACAAATGAAATTTTATTTTAAGTTAATATTGTATTTCAAAAGTTATGTACACAGATGTTGATATTTTACATTTTTAACAGAAAATGTTCTCAGTGGTAGATAATTTCATTTGCCAGTCAGAGACTTTCCCTCCCCCTGCTTCCTCTCAGTTTTCGGAATCAACGTCAAGAGAGATGTGCATCTTATAAAAGAAAGAAATCTCAATCAGCACTTGAAGGGACCATTGGGAATCTCCCAATGAGTTCCAGATGTTTGGCCACTGATGCACTAATGCTTGCACCATGGAAAATCTTACCAGGTGTTTGCAGTTTCATGCATTGTTGCACAACAGGGATCATAAAGCTATTTCCATGAAGGAAGGCCATACTTAGCCAAAGGCATGCAAAGGAAAGAATACCCAGAGTAGCTGCGACCATGGCAGAAATAAAAAAATCTGAGTGTAACACCACTGCTACGTGTTCATACAGAGTATGCTGAGCAAGAATCTTGCTGTCCTGGACACACTGAAGCATATGCACAGTCCTGCAAAGTCAAGCAGCGTTGTTCATATCTGACAGATGAGGAGCCTGGGACAAGTAAACCTTTTCAAAGACAGCCCAGTCCATGATGCTCATTAACCTGAGTTTTGATTGCTATTTCGGAGGCAACATTGACTGTAGAGGCAAATATTAATTTGAAATACATTTTCCATACTTCAGAACTGGTAACCTGAATTATGACTTATACCATATTTAAGACCTAACTGATAGTTTCTGGACCCTCCCTAAACCACCTAACCCTCCCTATCCCCCACAAAAAAACCTGGTCTGAAAATTCAGATGGGTACAAAGTTAAATGACAGATCCAAAACTAAAAGATATTTATTTGATTGTATAAATAACATGAAATTCCAAGTTATTTAAGCAAGGACAGTGCCAGAGTTTGAATCAGCATTCCCAATAGTTTGACTTATTTTGCCAGCTTTGGAATGTCATCCCTAAAATGCAACAGACACTACTTACAGTGTTCAGCTCCTTCAGGTTAAAGCGATAAGCTACATTTATTATTAATGTTCTAGAACTTTATTTTTGCCCAAAGCATTGAAATGAATGAATAATTAAAAAGTTGTAAGTGAATAATATTATAGTTAAGTTTAGGAGTTTTTCTAAAAATATATGTATGAGGCACAAAAGAAGAAAAAAAATACAGAGATTTGTTTTATTTAACTACTAAGTAAACATTTTGTTTTTAAAAGAAAAGTTCTCTCTGGGTTTAAAAAACAGATTGAAAATTGTGGGTCAGAAGCACATACATGTAGTAAAAACAAAACCCAGAGAAAAGACTTCAAATTCTGACATCTGCAGTGGTCTCTCATCTAAAACAGAAGCATTCACAGTTATCTGAAATGTTTCAGTTGCTTTTTTGTTTTGTATGCTCCAAGTGTGTTTGTTTCTGCATTGCTAAGCTATAAATCTTTTAAAAATCAGAAACAGGCTTTTTGCATTTATACTAGGAAGGGATAAATGCAGCAACAACCAACCAGCAAACTGAAAACTCTTAAAGCTGCATATAGGACAAACTATCGTAAAATACGTATCATTCAGCATGGGCCAATAACTGATCATTCCACTGCATTCCATTGCAATGTATTTAGCATTTTTTTAGCATTATTTAGCATTATTTTTAGCATTTAAAAAGCCTGACTTCAGCTCAAATCTTTACAAACATGTGTCGAATTCCAAATCTGAGTTTCTCGGCACCAGCACATACCACTGTTCATTGGGCTTTAGATATGTACTTGACCAAGAATCACCTTGCCTTCTTTTAAATGCCATTTTGTTTTAGACTCACTAACAGATTTTAAGCTTTTTCATTTTTTATAGTTATCTTTTAAATTGCCTTTCCAAACTTTTAAGTCAGATTTTGGTTGTGGGTTTGTTTGTTTTCTTTTTTTGATTTGCACACTATGCACGTGTTTGGTAGGAGAACAAAACATAGGATACAATTGTGAAATTACAAAATAAAATTTATGATTAGGTCCTGGTTAGGACACTGCAAGATAGCAGCAGACAATTCTGAAGGCAAACAGGAACATCAATGAAATGGAATTGTGTCAAAAGCATGTGGTTGTTTCTATCCTGAATTAAGCCAATTTGAAATGCTTCAAAGGCAGCTGGTAATTCACTTCAAGCATTATCTCCTGAAGACATGATCTCACATAAATTGCAAGTCATCTGTATACATGAGCTACGGACTACAGTAAAAGTAATTTAGAAGGAAAGTATTCTTGAATAATATATCATTCAAGCATGTTTAACTCAAATAAGAGATTATGAAGAGAAAACACCAAACAGCAGAAGAATAATTTGTTTTCATTATTCTATATATTTCTTAGTGGACTCATGAGAAATCAGCATAATTTATTTACATTTTTATTTTAGGACTATTTGTACCTGTTTGGTCCTTGCTTAAACACAAACAATGGACAACAGATCTATCTTGAATTTCAAAAAGACAAACTTCAGATTTCTCTATTTCTCAGTATAGACTTAAAAGGTCAGTAGCATTCTTCACAATTTAAAGAGCTATTCAGCTGATCTAATCACATGATGATACTACATATTTCTAAAGGTATTCAATGAAAGCCAGTACCTAAACCACTTTGGTTCCTTTGAAATAATTTTTAAAGGTAGATAAAACTTTGTGCTATTGCGCTTTTATGGGTAGGAGAGCGGGAGCAATATATGTAACAAAATTATCAACATCTAGGAGTAACAGCAAGATCACTATTCCAACATCTGAATTGTTCAGCTCATTAAAGTCCAGAAACTTCAAGTCAACATCTTACCTATTAATCTAAATTCCCTCCTGCAGCACCAACCAGTTTCAGTTCAGATGCATCACTTCTCCACCCCAGGCCAGTAAATACCATTTCTATAAATTTCTAGGTTTAAATTTTCAGAAGGCAATCACTAATTGCAAGTGCACCAGCCTTTATTTGCCATGTCTGAGATACCTCAGAAAAAAACCTTGATTTTTACAAGGTGCTGAGCATCTATACAATAAAAACTGAATCCCCATCTAATATTACGGATTCCAAACTTCAGATATTTACAAGTTAAATCACTTCTGAAATTAAAGATAACTTTTCCTCAGCAAACATGTATATAACCATTTAAGAGAAAATGAAAGTTTCAGAAAAACATAGGAAAAAAAACCCCTCAGTGTCTCTGAATGTAGATATCTGCTTCTACTCTGTATTTGGCTGCAGTTCCACAAGACATCTCTTCTACATTTTTTTAGGATTATTTTTTAACCACGATCTCTCCCTTGTTCTGGTTTACTGTGGAACTCCATAACCAATTGTACTGGATTGGTTTAATAATGGATAAATCAGATTTGACAGTCCAATTAATATGGTGCTTCCTCTAAAACTCTCCCTCCAAATATGATGCTTCTAGCAATATCTGCTAATTCTCATGATCTTATCAGAGGTGTCTTTTAAATAATACACTCCTGGAATGTTAGGAGCTGTAGCTATAATGTTAATATGAGCTGAATCTGTAACAGGTTTGCTCAGTCTCACTAAGTCCTGTGAGATACATGACTAGTTGTTCTAATTATCCATCTTCTCATGCTCCAAATACATTTAAAGCAAATACTGAGTATTTACCACTCATTTTTCTCCACTCTATGACTTTATCAACAGTCCTGACAGTGTGGGATAGAACATCATGTCATGTCCACTACTTCTATGGAGACCTAAACCAGTTTACATTGTTCCGTAGTACATATTTGAAATAGTATTGCGTATCCTGATTCACACAGGGCAGACAAGGATATGCATCAGCCATACGCTTGAGATGGATCGATCCAGATAACAGAGCCACACAAAATAGCAAGTCTCTGATTCATTTTAAGTTTTCAAGAATGTTTCAAACTTCTCAGATATTTCTGTGGGTAACTGCAATATGCCTGATGAAACAATACAGCTGTCAATTCTTTCAAACTGCCAGCATTTTCAAAGTTAGTATTTTCAGAAGAAGCAAGCATAAAAACATCAGGAAAGCTTACCTTTTCTTCACAATTATTGACCATAGAAGAAAATAGAAACAGACTGCCCCTTGAGACTGATTTCTCTTTTGGTATTTTTTCTTTTTTTAAGTAATCACTAAAAAAAAAAAACAACAAAAAAACCCCAAACAATGAATTTTCAACCAATAAGATGCTTATGAATTATTAGTTTCATGTATTTATTGTTTTTTGTTTCACATTGTGCATATGAAAAGGTAAATCACATGCTGTGATTTCTACTCTGACTTAACAACTGTTCCTTTTTCTTTTCTGCAGGGAGAAGGTGGAGGGGAAGCACAGAAAAAGAAATTCTCCAGTGTATTAACTCAGAACAATAACTGTGTTGTAACTGAGAGACCTTTGATATCAAATGAACTCAAAATTACAGACTTATTTCTCATGAAGTTAGTCACTTTTTCAGCCCAAATTTGCATTAGTAAAAACAGTATCCAATACTTCTTCATGTTAAATCCAAGGCCAATTGAATTCTATTCAAATATCCGCAATGATCTTTAATTAAACTAGTATTTGCCTTGTAGCAGTTGTCACAAATTATAATTAACAGGACATAGCTATTAAAAGATACATAAAGGAAGCAGCAAATTATTCTAAAGGATACATTTCGTAATGTATGCTGAGCAACATTTTCTGACAATCTCGCATGAAAAGGTTTCTTTTTCCTATATTTTTTTTTCCACCATTGCTTCACTTTTATTATTAATTCCTCCCTCCCTCTCCCTCTCTCTCTGTACCGTTTGAACCTTTGCTTGGCATTTCATTTAGATATTCTTATTTATTCAAGGGTGATTTTTTTAAACGCACTGCAGTACATTCAGATAGCAGATTTAAGCATATATTCATGTCATGGATGGCATCCTTGATGTGAATTTATTGGCTGTTTTTGTTACTCAGTCAACACTGGGGTTGTCCTCCCTCATACATGCCATTCTCCTCCTGCTTATCTTGGGGAGATTCCCAAGGCAGACGTGATAGGTAGGGCTCCCTACTCCCCCAACCCCAACATATCATAAAGCAGATTGCAACACACCACTAACCTCCACTGCCAGTATTTCTTCCAGAGAAGAGACAGGGCTAAATTCTTCTGGTCTCATCATTTCAAGGACCACCACTGAGCTGCATTACAACGCAAGACAGAGACCAGGAACTTACAATAGAAAGTAGTTGTTGTGATATGCACCTTGGACTTAATTCTGTACTCGCCATTCAAGACCGCAGAGAAAGGTTGCATGGTGAAGACAGAATTAACTGCGTTATCATGTTTCATTGTGAAAGCAAAAATTGGAAAATTTTAAAAAAAAAGCTGATACGTTACAGCAGTATCAGCTCACAGAATACAGGCCAAGGCTACATCTAAAATTTCCATCACAAACTTCATCTTACCTCTACTTTCTAGACAAAGCAAACTTTTCAAGCAAGGTTGGTATTGAATTCCTGAGCCCATGAACATACTTTGATGTGAAGCTGTTTTAACAAATTTTATTAGGATGAAACAATAAGTTAACAAGCAAACAGGCCTAGAAGATATGGATGTTACTACCTATTTTTAAGGCTAAAAAGGCAAAAAACCCCAACTTAACTGGGTTTAAGCAACAGATATATATTTCTTATTATAAATACCGTAAAGATAGATGTGGTTGAAATTACACATACGCATCCACATTTTTAACAAGCTGTCATAACATTCCTATTCATATTAACCTCACAGCCTGATTTGAATGATTCACTGCAGTGACGAAATAGAGGTGCCCTGTCAACTATGTTTGTTCTTTTTCTTAACAATATTTACAGGCTATTTACAGATTTGAGGTCTGTACTTAGTATTATTACGTAACAGATATAAGTAAGATATTTGAAATTACCTTAAAAGTAACATTTTGAAAGTGTTGCAATGTATTACCTCTATGTATATTGCCTAGTATTTAGCAGCAATGCTGGCCATTGTCCTAATTCACTTATAATAAAATTTGGGAAAATAAAATATTGTAAATCCCATGGTATGAGACTGAGGCCAATAATGCTTCTGAAATAAACTGGGAGTTTATACTGGGGATCCAATATGAGCACTTTCCCTGTCACTAGCTGTGTAACTATACTGTGACAAAGCCTAAAAGTATCAGTTATTGATGAAGAACTCAGCTTGCCAGGTGCTTTACTAATAAAAGACAAAAGGATTGCCAGTTCTGTCAAATAACAAGCATTAATGTAAGCTGAAAACAACAGAGTTACACTTTAAAGATATGCTAACTGATCTGGAAGTAAGCATATTTTTGTACATATTTAGAATCAGACCTATCATACCTTTTTATTGAGTTGAGTGAACTATCAACTGAGATACTCTCCCAAGGACTTTTCATGGATTTCAAGTCTCTCAACTTCAGCTAAAGCTATACTCAATCTTAACTAGATTGCTTTAATTACTGTAGGAGTGCAAGTCTGTTTTGCTTACTGCTGATGAATAGCTAACTTGAGAAAACCAGTGGAGAGGAAAGAATAAGGAAAATAGGAATTAGGAGGCTAGGACCAACAATAATTTAAAAATCTTATCATGTGTATACAGATTAAAACACGGTGTTAATCTAAAATCATTCTCTTATTCCTGTATTTTTGCAATACATACTTATAATAGCTGACATCCTCATTTTCTGATAATTATTCATAGAACAACTCATGTCATCTCTGTTTAGAGAACTGCCCACTCAGGCAAATACCTAACACCCTGCAACAGTTTACTATTCAGGAAGTCTTCATGGCTAGTTGTGTGGAAAACTTTTTCATATCTAGTAAGGAGAGAGAAATACTATTTTCCCTCTACAAAAGATGAAATTTAACTTTTCCAAAAAAATCCCAAAACTATGACTTCAACAAGATTTTACTTTTCTCATGGATGAACTGTAGATTATGCATTGCTTTCATTAAAATATGTTCTTGACATTTTTAAGTTGTGATATTTGTGACAAGTTAGATAGTAAAACAACAGAAAATTAATGCTGGATGGAGGAATGCTTAAATATGAAGAATGATTCTACTAATGAGGAACATCTGAGAAGCATATAATACAAACAGCATGTTGTATATTTTCCATAGTTCTGACTACAACAGTTTAAAAAAAAATTGTTCAGTCATTCCTAACAAATATTAGGCCTTTACATGAAAATACATGGAATGTGCTGCCTTTTTTTTTTTACCTTGTTCCCTCACTGTTTGCATGAAGCAACCTCCTGCTATCATACACAGTATGAATACATAAATTTAAAGGTATGGTATCAGAACTAAAGGTAGAAGCAGGCAGTCTTCCTTTAAAAGGACATATAAATGCTGTGATAATGTAATATATATTTAATTATACTTTCAAAGGGATGCTACACAACAAATTCAGTGTACTATCTAAATATCAGTAAGTAGCTTATAAATCATTAAAAACATAATTGCTTCATTCATTCTAACTGGTTACCTGACTATCGTTGTACCTACCCTCATGTCCTAAAAATCATACACTTCCAGTGCTAAATATCAATTTACTTTTTCCTTTTCAAAGTGCAGCTTTAGTTCAGTCTAACCTAGAGTATTATAAATATGTGAATTTAGCAGTAAGTTGAGTTTTTCTTTTTTAGACAAGTTAAATTACCCCCTACTGCAGCATAATTAAACTATGTAACTCAATAAAAATAAATGTAGAAGGAACTCAACCCAGTAATTTTAATTTGCCCATTCTCATGTCACTAACACATCTCAATCTTAAATAAGCACAGACAGCCCCAACTCAATATTAACACCCTAATAATCACTTACTTGGTTCTCCCTATTTAAAGTTCAACCAGCCTAAGTCCTATGCTTGGGACTGTGGCACAAAAGTTTTTCGAAGATCAGATTTCAGTCTTGACCTTTCCTTCCTGTACAGAAACAGGAACACATACACTTTTCATTATGACTTCTTTAGAGGAGATCATATCCGAATTTTAAAATGTACCAAGCAGCTTCATGTTAGGCTAATATCCAAGGGTTGACTCAGGTTCCTTTGGACCTCTGCAGACTATATATCTATACTGTCAAATAATTTAACTCCCTTATTGGCTCTCAAGCCCCTGTTTGCTCACACTGCACGTAACACCAGTTGTTTCTAAGCTCCCTTCTACAGCAAGCTTAAGGAAGAAAACTGGAACCTGCTAACATGGTTCACTCAAGATTCCTGATATCTGGGACCTGGTAAGATGGTTCACTCTATTCAAAACAAGGTTTGGAAGCCAGACTATGCCATGTTTCGGCCCAATATGTGGGTCAGTCCTTCAAAAGTTCCCATGTAGTCTTGTCCGTTCATAGACCTCATGAGCCACTCATGGCATTCAACACATCCTCCTAGGCATGCTATAAAACCAGATTTTTTTCAATGTACAAGATATTCTTTCCATTATCCAGCCACTTCAAACTAAAAATAATTATAATTGTGACTTTGGGCAGTACAGGCCTTGATGGAAATACAGGCCGAGTACAAGGCAGTGAAACTGCTACCTGTCTAATGGGAAGGACCAGCCTTAGCAATGGCTGTTGCTTTCCACTCTAACGCATGCTCCAGCAAACACCTGCTTTAGCACTATGGCAGCCAATTAGTTTCAAAATGAAGAGAATTTACTACATAAACATGTAGGTACGTACGTACATATTGAGGGCATTTCTGGAATGTGAATGGAGACAGCTTATTCTGAGTTTGATCTCTGTAGTATTATGCTTATGATATAATTTATGAAAAAAACATTTTGCTGTTGGCTTTGTATGCTTCCCCCACATTTTTCATTTTACCTTGTTATCAAAGTGTATGCAATTTCACATGCAACTTTTATAACTCTTTCTTTGGTGAAGTCCCAGTTCTGGGACACTTTAAGGGCCTGACCTCTCAGAACAGAGAGATTATTTTGAGTGGAAAATGTAATTTCCACTTGACTATAATGCTTTCACCCTAAGAATGCTTGCATTTGGAGGCCAAGTCTAGCTCCAATGGAGAGCAATAGCAAAACTCCCAACTGTTTCAGTGGGCTTTGCACCAGACTAAACTTTTTTCTAACTGAAAGACTATACCTCAAAACAATTTTTTGCATGCTATTCAGAGATGTCATGAACTTCACAGATTAATAAATTTTATTATTCTGGGAATTTAGACTTGTTATCTGAAGCCCTTAGCAGATGGTTTCATACACGTTCAAGTTAGCTAGCTCATGGTTAAGGCCCTTCTAGTCACAGCTCTCTCCTGTGTATTTTCCTGATCAAGCAAGTTAAAAATAAATAATTAGCTGCGGGGGGGGAAGACAAAACCAAAAAAACCCCAGAACCAAACCAAAAAGAAAACCCCGCTCCTTGAAATAAGATTGTAAAATATCTGGAAGCAATGGGGAAAATTATATGGTAGAGAGAAAGGAAGGAAAATAAATACGTTCACAACGTAATCAGTCTTGGGAGATGTCCTGATAGGCCTTTACCCTTTGGCTATATCTATATCTGTGTTAGCAAACTAAGCACAGCCAGGGCCCATTTTCTGGCCCTACAGCCAACTGGCAAAGTTAGGCCACACACACACATTGTAAAACCTTTTGGACTCTGAACTAGGATTGCAACAGGCAAGCTACCTTGCCCACAGCAGGACTCAGCCCTTGCCCAGGACTGGCAAATGTTACCAGCTCAGCTGGGTTACCAACAGGTAGGTTACACAGGCAGTTGGTGTAAGTAAGCATAACCAGAAAAACATTAATAGCCAAGCAAAGAGACATATGAATGCTTCTCTTTGTGAGTGTGGCACCAAGACAGCCCAGAACACAGTGGAATATACATAAATAAAGAAGGTGATGGCTCAGTCCATGAATACTAATAAGCCATAACATATCACTGTCATAGAATCTGGATAGATGACAGTAAAAAACGATAGAGCCTTCCAATTTTGAAAATGAGCCATTTGAAAGACTAGTAGACCCATAGCTCTGACTGTACAATATTAAGGGAATCAGTGCACTGAGCAGAATGCAAAAGTTGAGATAATTTTGTTGATTTAAAAACAAAATGCCAAAAGAACACATAATATACTATTATATCTCTGGCTTTAAACTTGAACTCGGCATAAATTATTTCAGGAATGTTTTGCATAGTCTCTTTTTATATCTCCAGTGCAAAATCTATTTTGATTGCACAGCCCTGGAACAAGTCTGTTATTTTTCGCATTTTATCATTTTTGGAACCCGTATGCTACAACACAGCTTTCTTATCTTTCAACCCACATCCCTCTCCCCCTTAAGGCAAAAATGAAACACACTGCACCACTTGTAAAAGCAGAGAGACAGCCTAGAGTGGAAATCTCCATTCACTGAGGGAAGGTTTTGCATCTCCAAAGGAAAACAAAAACAAAAGTTGAAGACTGGTTAAACTACCACACATGCTATAGCTGTATTCCATAGCTCAACCACCTTCTTTAATGCAGCAAATGGTCAAAAGGCAAAGCTGTGAATCTTTGTAAAAAGAGGAGGAGATTATAAAAAAAAAAAAGCATCAAAATAATGGACTAAGACCCACACATATACTTTTTACGTATGAGAGAAGGAAAAGCACACTTCATCTAGTAATTTAAATGCGTATACATAAAGAACAGGAACAGGTCAGGTCAAAAAAAGCTCAAACATGGTGGTAGGAGGGAATATGCAATTACTGTCATCCTTTGTTTCTTCACATTATTCTTCTGTTCACAGAAACAGCCCTTAAAGCCCTCTCAAACAGACATGTCTCTTCTTCCATCCAGTTTTAAGTTTCAAACTTAAGGATAGCAAAGAAAAGGGTTTTTTCATCCCCATCTCCATTTTTATGGTGAGAGAATAGCAAATGCAATACTTGTACTTGGAGAAGGGCAGAAGTGATTTGAATTGCTAAACACCTTGGTAATAGACCAGCTTTAGAATAAGGCTAAGATGAGAGGAAAATAGGCGGACGTAAAAAGGAAAGTAACAAAGGGTATCACTGGTGGAGTTCCTTGATCCTTCAAATTTTCTAAGGTCCCCATCCCAAAGACCAGGAAAGCGCCAACAAAATACGCTGCTGATGCAAAATTAGAAGACATTGATAGCATATAGACAGTGGAGGCTATATAAAGAAATAACTGGTTGTCACAGTACAGGAGTGGATAGATTGACCCCAGGAGCTCAGAATTCAAGGTGGAGTTACAGGTAAATGCCTGGATCTAAGACCATCTGCTGCTGTCTCATTAGCTGGCAGGATTAGGAAGTGTTTATGACAGGGTACCTATGAGCATCAATATCATAGCCCCAGGAAATACAGTGATCTTAATATTTCAGAATAGAGATAGAAAATATCATGAGTTTATGAGACATTCATGAGACTCATGTAGGTAGCTAAATACACACAATAATGGCCGGTCATATTCAAGAGATTGCTTCAGAATGGGATTATTTTAGAGAAAGATGATCCTCCAGGAAGCAACAGAATCTCATACAAGAGGCTTAGAAGGGATAGGATTACTACCTATAAATTCATTGTGGGGAAAGGGATAATCCAGGAAGGAAAAAAGTTATCTGAGGTAAAGGAAAACAAAGGCACAAAACCAAATGGATACAGAATAGCCATACATATGCTCAGACTAGAAATTAGAAATAAGATTCTATTGAGAAGAAGAATTTGTCTTTCTTAAGACACCTTTCCAAAAACTAACTGGGGAAATTTACCACTTTTCAAGGTGGAGCTGTATCAGTTTGTATAACATAAATCATATTTGTGAGAGTAAACAACTGGACTCAACAAGACTTTGAGCTTTATCTTTCTATAACTTCTATGTATGTTGAATTTCGTTACTTTAGTGACCGCACAGGACAGCGTAGCAAGTCAAAATAATAGGAACGTGTAGCCAGAGGAGACAAAGCAAGTGTTATCCTGCTGTGCTCACATGAAACACTTCTGAGCACACACTACACAGAAACAGCAGGCAGGTAATTCATTATAAGAGCGTGCTGCTTTTCAGGGATTAGCAAACATGCTCTGTTTATGGAGATACCTGCAATGCTAGTGAACCTCTGATCGCAAGGGGTCCCACAGTCATGGGTGCCAAGGAGACATGGAAATAGCATGATTTATTCCACATGCTCCCAGACCAACCCAAAGTGTTCTGCCCATGCTGCTCAACCCACTAGGGTACTTTCACAGCAATGACAGTTGCCTGTACACCAGTAACGAACAGCTTGTAAATTCAGCCTTGAGCACTGCTCTTCTCTACATCTGCTTTTCCTTATCTCTGTGTTGATATATTTCTGTCTTATTTACCCTCACCCTAAACTGTCATACATTTTCTTTAAGGGGCAGACCCCAAACAGCATATCATTCTTCAGGCACGTAAGCAGCAAGTCACCATCTCTGCAATGCAACTAACTGAAAGACCTTAACAAGACAAACAAAACCCAGCATCTCTAGTCGTATTTATCTGTGGCTTTGCAAATCAAACATCAACATGCATAAACAATGTAAGCTAACGGAAATGAGATGCCCTACAGAACTTGGCATATCTCCCCAAAATGTTTGAGTTGAACTATATCATAATTATTTTTAATTCTCTGTTACAATTTCAAATTAGTTAAGGAAATTAATTCAGTACAGACTAGTTCTTTCTAGCTTGTAGAATCAAGTCATCTTCATACCACACCCTGATTTACAGCCAGTGTGTAAAACTGGATTATTTAGTGAAACCCAAAGAACCCCTTTTTCCCCTCCCAGAATATAACGTCACTACAAAACCTTAAGGAGATTCAGGTTTACTCAATGTTTTAAATTCCCATAGGCTGCAATAGAGATTACGTTTGGTTCAACCTTGGAACACTCATTTCACAGCTGAGTCATTCTCCTGAAGCCAATTCCTCTGAGGGACTACCAAGGCAAGTACAGGTTAGACAATCAGACCAATTAGTAATCAATGGGAATATTCTTTGTCATGCAATTCAATCATGAGACATGACTTAAGACTTTGGAGCAAAAATATACATCAGTCACAGTAATTTTGGGAAAGGCAGAAGATGTCTGACCTTGCTAACTTTGTAACGGATGTGTGATGTTTTAGCTGATATAAAACTACCAGCTGCAATGGGATAGTCTCAGCTGGGCAAACATGTCTTCTCCCATTATAAGATTTTCCATAGTTTAGGTAAATATGCCTTTGTCTTGTCTTTGCGATTCAGCTCATATTTGCAGCAGTTTGTGTTTTCTAGATATCAGCCATTGCATTCTCTGTCTTTCATGATTTAGGATTAGTAATGGGTCAACAAAAGATTACAACAAAGAATGTTTCATTGGCTATCTGCACCACTGCCTGTCATTCACACACCGATCACTCTTAACAAAGGCCCTAAACTAGCAACTTCAATGTTACTTAAAATCTTCAGGGCAATTCATATAATTGTGCTCCCCAAGGAGAAGAATTGAGGTTTTGAACAGACTGAACAGTATGGAAAATGGTAGATTCTATTGGTTACTATGCAATATATGCAATATATGTAATGCAGAAATTTCCAAAACATCGGCAATGTAACTATTTTTTATAATAGGCAACAGTGTGTTTATTTGGCTAATGGAAAGAGAACCTTGTTCAAAACTTCCTCCTCCCCTTCCTTGCATATGTACATACTAGTTAAATATGAGGGGTTTTTCCTGTCTTGTTAAATATTTTTCTGCTGATGATGGATGAGCTATCACAGGATACACAGAACCTGATATCCTTTTCCAGACAAGACAGTTAGTTAAATACAGGGTTTGGGTGAATCAAGCTGGATTCACACAAGAGTAATAACGTGCTCACTTAAACCTTGGTCTCTGCCTTAGGGCTTTTATAATCTTGTAGCAACTGGTTCAAATTTGCAGAGTATTTCAGAGGCCATCTTATTATTCAGAAACTTTGGGGGGAAGAAGCTTTTTATATTTGCCTCTGACAGTAAAATTCTGTGAATATTCTATACAGTTTGGCTGAAGTTGCTCAATTTTACCATAAGCGACTCGTGAGAAGTGGCGCAGGTGAATACTACTCATTTGTACTTTCAATGGTTTGTTTCAGTTTGAGGTTTGAATGGACATTAAAACTTTGCTGTACTTCATGGTAGTTACAGCTGCCCTCTATTTGAGGTTTGTTCTCTTTCTATGAACACACAAAACACATACTAGTATGAAACTATATGATTCCTTAAGCACTACAATAAATTTCACATATCAAACATTTTTCAATGTCTTACTGCACTCTGATCTCTCTCCACCACTACTACATCCAACATGGTACAGGAATTTTTGGAGAATAACCACATTCAAAATAGCCAATTATTGATTTTTAGTTCTATATGTGAAATACTATTTTTGAGGCATCATTAATACACATAGAAACAAAAGTCATATAGACACTAGTCCTGGGTTAGAGACGGACAACACCTCTGAAAGCTTATATAATAGAGGTATACATAATATATATTTTTATACACACACACATATGTAAATATGTTAGAACATGGCCATAATGCTTTTCTTCTTCCTCCACAGCTCATTAAGATGACCAGTATCCAAAATGATGCCTCCAAGCTCAGGTTTGCCAAATTAGACCTTTAAAAGGTTTAGTATTGCAGATCTCAAGAAGAACTACACAGTGAGAATGTGAAGGCAGCAAATTCTTCTTTTTTCAACTGTCAGCAACAGATACCAGCAGTTTAAGGAGTTCCTCAGAGTGCTTGGGAGTGGTTCAGAAAACTCCACCTAAGCCAGCTCCTTGGCAGACAACATTATTTACTAGACTACCGCTTTAAGTGGTTACAATTTACAGTAAAAGCATAGTCAGATTGAGGGTGTGTCAGTTTTTAATTTCCACTTAGCACAAACAAAAGCAAAATATATTCATTTTAAAGTATAGCGCTGCAAGAAAAGAAAAGGTGCTGTGTGTCACCTATTTAATGTTTGTCTCTTTTGTAATTAAAAAAAAAATCACAAAAACATATGTTCCTATGATAACAGATGTTGACTTGCACCATCAGAACACAGCTTAATTGTTCTGGTTTTACTATTCAGCAGTATGCAGTTCAAATGGAGCCAGAAAGCATAAAAGCATCTCCCCCTCTCTTCAAAACCATACATTTGATTAGACACATAATAAGAAATAGTAACAATGCAAGTCCAACAGTTTGACAAACCCATAGTGAAAAAGATGGTTGACCCTGAATTATACTTGATTACATGAAAGCTAAGATACCATTATACAAGACAGCTTATACACTTTTTGGCTTTAGGATTTTAAAACAGTATGCGCTTGACTATACACCACTGAAGTAGCTGAGTATTCACGGGAAGACATCTTCACCTGAGTGCAGAACCACATGGAAAGATAAAAGGAGAAAGCTCTTCTTTCTTCCTTTTCCGCCAGGTCCTACCCCTCCCAAGTCAAGCACCAAGCCAGCTCAGAACATAAACATCCACTGGGCACACTGCAAAGAGCAGAGCCCAGCCTTTTCACACTGCACTGTCCCCCAGCCTGTTCCTTGCTCTGCAGTCTCTGCAGGGTGATTTGGCCAACTCCAACCCTCGGCTTCAAAGCCTATTGTTACCCTGTGGTGTACACAGTTCCCTGAAAGGCAAAAGCTCTCTCTAAATATTGAGATGACCAATAGATATTTTTGTAAGTTCTTATTGCTCTCAGTCAGAAAAAACAAGGCAGACTTTTACCTTTTCTAGCCATAGTTTTGGAAGAAAAATAAAAAAATCAAGCACCTCCTACCTATTTTCTGCTTATATTTTTCCAGGTTTTTTGCAAGGAAGCTAAGCATGCAGTTCCCTGGGGCTCTTCTATGAAATCAGAAAATGCCAAACAGAAAATTGAGCACATTGTATGTATTTGGCTTATGTACGAAGGACTGATAAGGTTCTACACAAGGTAGCCCATTGACAGGATTCTCGCAGCGCCAGTTCTACACTGAAAACTACTTCTTTCAGAAGTTAACTGCTCTGGAAATGAAAAACTTAAATACACCAATAAGGCTCATTCCCCATGAGTACACAAGTCTGCACAATATTTATACCCTTGGTTGCTCATATACCTGATGAAAGAAGATAAAAAGACAACACAAAGGAAAACAAGGAAAAATAACCCTGGAGTATTCAAGGATTTTTATAAGGGCTACACCCTTGCTGACATTTCAGGAATTTCTGACGATACGGAAGTTTCTGACGTGAAAGTAATTTCTTATTAGGACTTTTCATCAAACCACTGTGGGCTGCACTTACCACAAAATTGTTTTCTACTCATTGCATGTTATTCCATGGTGATTGGCATGATTGCAGACAAAGCATTTACATGTGCTAAGTGTACATTGCATAAAATCTCGCAGTGTGGACATATTACTTCAGTTCTCTAGCACTTACTTCACATGCATATATAATATACACACATAAGCACAAGCACACACTGCAAAATATGTAACTTGAATTTCTTATTGCTACATATTACAGGATGATAATCTGTACAGTTCCTGTTCAAAGTAATTACATGAGCTGTCTACACAGACACCCCCCCCTTTAAACAACGTAGCTTGAGCTCTGCAAACAAGCACCTCAAAATTTGTCTTCTCAAGCTTACTTTCTATTACATGTTATGAAAGCAAGCAATTCTGCAGCATTAAAAATCTTCTTTCCTCACCCTTCTACATAACCAGTAAATTGCCAACAAGCTTTTCTTTTAAAAAGTGGAAGTAGCAAAGATACAGAAAATAAATATACCAGGTATTTTAAAATAAAAGTTCATGGCAAAAGTTAGTTTGCAACATGGCTGCAGAGCCTGGAATCAATTTGATACTGTGCTATTTGAAAATTCCTGTTACTCACTACACCATTCCTGGTCTCCAGGAGGCTTGGGGTGGGCGGACAAGAAGGGGAGAGTGCTAATTGAAAGCAGCACAACTGCGCCTGTGAGAAGTCATATGGCAGAAACTATTTGCCCGGCTGACTAATGCAAGCAAAACCTAATCCAGAGATGATCTTACTGAGGACCCAAACGCTCACTACACAGCACCATGTGGAGTGCCAAAATCCTGAGAGTTGACTCCATATTCCTATGAGGTCAGAGCTCCAGAGCTAGACTGAAGTTTTAAGCAAGACAGACACTTTTACATCTTCTGTCTATGAGAATTACAATGTCATTTATGAAATCTGAAAGCAGAATAAAATTCTGTGTATGTAGAATATGTCCAAAAATAGGTAAGTCTAGCTTTATAAGCAAAGGAAGGAAATTAGGTTGTTTTTCAGTACTACATAATTTTCAGTTAATTAACTGTAATTGTTAATACAATGTTAATATTAACTGTAAAAAACAATGTTCAGTAAAACAATATTTACTAATAAGCATGTATTAATATGTAATTATTCTCTTGAGAAAGCAGGGGCAATTTATGTTGTATAATTGCGAGCCAGTTACTCATTATGTACCTGCGGATCCTGCCAAGCACAGATTATCAGCAAAGGAGCTCCACTCCTGATTTCAGTCACAGCGTGATGCATTAAGACATGTAGAAAGAAGCAGAGGGCCATAGCTATGCTGCACATCACTTAATTCCTGCCTTTAAGGTCAAGTATGGTAATTACAAGCTAATGCTTACTGGAATTTCCAGTGGAAATTCAGGCAGTCACTCCTTGGCAGAGCCACAGACATTTTCTGGTTCTGCAGTTCCACAGGAGTGTACTATGAACTCAATGGAATGAATGTGATATGAACAAGTACTCCTCCTGATCATAGTATATTTTTTTTCTTGTTCATGAATCAACATCAGAGCTCAGAATTCCTTCATTCTATAATAAATACTCTAATTACATACCACATCTGACTTGTAAAGTTCAGGCTGCAGTTAAACTGTCCCAAAATGTGCAGGAAAACCAGTTCTGCAGTTGCATTCCAGTCCAATAAGAGAATTAGAGAAAACTTGTGAAGACACAGAACACTGATAATCGGATTTTCAGAATCACTAAGCATTATTCTTCCATGGCTCCAATTGAATCAGTAATTAAGCAACTTTTGAAAAACAATTTGCCTTTGATTTGAGCATGTGATATTCAGTACACAAACTGCAAACTCTCCAAGTCTACCATTCATACCTGGTTTTACCCATTTCGTTTTTGCAATAGCAACTGTTCCAGCTTGAAGAGCATTTGCACTAACTTGAATTTCTAACGTTACTGTTACAAGCTGTCACAAGCTTGAGGTTTCTCATCTGCATAAGCCATTTTCAAGTGGTAACACTGGAGCTATGATAACAAGCTCATTCCCTAGTCTACACTCTTCGTCCTTGTTTCTGGACAGGTCACAACATAGTTAGATTGGCAAGAAATAAAAAATGAACAGGGAGATCCTTGGCTAGACTGCTGTACTGGCATTCATTTTCCTTCACTCACACCTTCTTTTGGTAGCATGGAATTTACTTCCTAGTAGGTAATACCATGTAAAATTTCAGTGTAGTTTTTTGCTGCAGCTAAGTGAAAAATCGTTTGCTAATGCACGTTATCATTGCACAGGTTTTGTCAACTACTGTACACACCCTTCATCTTTTTTTGAGTGTGCATTTGGCCCTTCAGGACTTGCTGGCAAAAAAAATGCATGCAGAGCGGTATTAAAGGTGCACGCAGATTTTCTTTTTTTTTAATCTCAGATGTTGAAACTCCACAAAATCCAGTTTTCTTTCCCTTTCAGAGGTGTAATGGAAAGCTAAGTCTCCAAAGGAATTAAAAACTTATATAAAAACCAAAATCTTGATCAAAACAGTGTTTTTCTATAAAAAATAGTTTCTAGTGAAAACTTTCAACACATCTCAACTTTTCTTGGATGCTAAGTATAGAAAGGATGCTGTGGCATTTTACAAGAAAAATAAATGAGACACGGACTTGTTATCAAAACCTCAACATTTTTAATCCAGATGTTTTTAATTCAGGCATAACAACAAGGAAGAAGAGAGAAAAATGGGGAAGAGAAGACCAGAAAAATTTAAATTAGTAAGAGCACATGGATCTTCTAGAAAACAAGACAAAAATAATTTCAAATAGATGGGATAAGTAGTTTGGTGAAAAGATAAAACAGGGATATCTACAAATAAGCTAAATACTCATTTCCACATGAACATTTGTACATTCATGAAAACAGGGAACATCAACTAAATGAAAGAATGATATCACTTGGGGGATCTTATATTTCATCCAGACTAAAGCATTTTATTCCACTCTAGATATTTAAAGAATTCCCAAAGTGATAGGGAGCGTAACTCTAGCACCTTACAGAATATAACCTGAAGTTGTCAGAGGCTGCTTTAACACAAATATTTAGCTAGACATTTTCTCTGAAAACAAGGAAGAGTCGGTTGAGAGATATTACTGAAGCACAGTATCAGGAGTAAATAATAATCCTCTGAAGAAACCCAGCTCTCCTATATTATTACAATAGCAGATAAACAACTGTTACAATTTATTTTTATTTTTTAATCACGACCCTGGTTTCTACTTACGTTGCAAAATAAATTACTTATTGACTCTCAGTGCCAATATAACTTTTTTAGGTCAGTCTGTATGTTGGATTTAGCTTTTCCCACATCCTGACCAGGACAAACTAGAGCCATAGTCAATTCTGGCTAAAAAGCAGGGAGCTAATGACAAGAAATTAAAGCTGTCTCTAGAAAAGCAGAATATATAGTTTGTGTCACTCATGAAGCTGTTGTCACCCTGTGCTGGCACTTAGAAAGCAGATTATGCTGTGTTAAAACAAGATATAAAGACAGGATAGACAGAATAAAATTCACATATATAATTATTGCTGTATGCAGTACAACATAGGAAGCTCACCGTACTGGTTTGGGTTTGGCCTTCCAAATGTCCTTGGCTGCTTAGTACTCTTTTCAGAGCCAAACCAGGGGCATTCTTGGCTTCAGTTAAATTTGTCTTAGCCCAGCACATCCCAGTCTCCAGTTCCCTTGACACTGAGTTTTCTTTGTAAACCATGAGGAAAACAGGATATCTGCAAATATTAAAAAAAAAAAAATAAAAAATAAATCACAGCATCTTATTGTAAGCTTGCAGTACATGTGTCATTTCTTTATGGACACAATCTAATATGCTTAACTATTTTCCAACTTTAAGTAATAGAAACCAATTAAGTCTCTTGGTCAAAAGAAGAGGTTACTGGCTATATATGAAAACTGATTTTAATCTCTGTGAGCTTAGCTTATAAGGAATATATCTGGAACATTTTGAAAAGTTTCCAGGAGGTAAGTTTCTTAAAATGCATTGTAATCATACATGTACATTATAGTCATACAGCATACATGATAACACTGAGGGAATTTTCTGCAGCTATTACAGTGAAGCTATTGCATCTCTTGAGGAGAAAGAATTTAGATAAATTATACAAATCTTCTATACAGCTTACCCAGAAGCAAGTACTGTCATGCTTCCTATCATCAAATAGGAATATGGATCTATGATAATACTGTGATTTAAGTATACTCTGCATTAGATAATTTCTTAATAATAATTTCTACCAACAGACTTGGATATAAACACACTGAATAGAATTATTAAATTTGGCTAATAGTAAATAAGAACGCCTTAAAAGTGAGAACTTTTCCTGTCTTAAACAATCGTTATTTTATGCGATGAACTGTTCTCTGGAGCCACCTATCCTTAAACCAATTAAAGGGAGAGCCCAGTTAACCAACTTCAGATAGATCCATTAACTTTCTAGAAAGCTAAACAAAGTCCATGAGTCCTTTGCAAAGCCTCATTCAATCCAAAACAGAGCGTAACCAGGGCTGCAGAGAATTGCAGAACAGAAAAAACGCTGCTTAGCTCTCCACCATCTCTATCGGGACATGTGCTTATTATTTGTGTTAAGAGGAGTATGAGGGAGATTACATGTCCCTCTGGGAATCCAACCCTGACAATATGAGATATCCATTGTCTTAAATGGAGCAAGGAGAAGGGGACACATAAGTTGATTTTGCAGGACAAAAACTTTAGAAGCTCTATTTGGAATACTTATCATATTTAAAGTCAAACTACAAAGTTATATTCACTCCTCCTTATTTGGAAGTGTTAACTAAATACCCATCAGCTTCAACGGAAACGCAATTCCCCCTCAACACACCACCCCCTAGCACAAAGTTAGTCTGTGTGTCACCTTCTAGTTACAACTCAGACTGACTTCAGAAAACACAGTTCTTTTCCAAATTTGAGATATAAAACACAATTCTATTGCATGGAGGAAAGTTTGTAGAATCAATGGCAACAACACAAAGGACTGTGAAAGCATCATACAGTTACCTCCTGCTGCTTATACACTGTATATACTTGAATAAAGTCCTCACTATTCACTTTTTCAACACTCTTTGGAGTGTCTTTGACGATGAGACAAGTGGTACAATTTTAGAATGAGTACAGTATAACTGCAGAGCAAAGCTAGAAAGTGTAGGTTGAACATGAGATGACTCTGCAGTCACAGATTGTGCTATTGATCTGCTAATTGTCTCTACTGCTTCCCCTACTTCTAGAGCAGCTGTAGAAAGACCAACTCCTGTATGATCACCTGCAGTATTAATATGAAGAATTATTAGTCTCTTTTCTTCTCCCCTATAGTGCATAGGCAAGAAGAGTAATGAACAATTAAAGCTAATTTGAGAGGGCATGACAAAACTGAGATCACCAGTACATACATAAAAATCTGCTCAGCTGAAGACAAAATGGTAACTCTTTCATGCTGTCCCAAGTGTTAGTACATCTAGATATTAAATACATGACTTTGTCATTTTCCTTTGTATTAAGAAGTGTTTACTAGTAGAAGGCCTAATGATATATTTCAAGTTTATTTGCAGATTCTGTAAAATCTTGTTATGAACTTAAAAAAAAATCACACTGAGAAAGACTTCGTTGCAGGTGTTTTTTTTTTTCCAAGTTTATTGAGTTTTTCTTAAATATTAAATATGTACACAAGACCAGATTCCCAGAACATATTGTATGAATATTTATATAGATAGGTTCCCAAGCCTAGCCTCAGGGGTGCAGACATCCTAGGAGAAATAGTTGTGTTGTGCTTGAACTGTATCTGAGAGTTGGGGAAGCAGGGGCAGAAGAGTCAATTTGAGGCATAGATTACTTTAGAGTTTACCTTTCTGTCAGCACCTCGCCCCACAGAAAGTTTTTGAACACAGGACCTATGCTTCATGCTAAAACGTCAAGCAAGGGGTTTCACTAAAACTTAAATTCAGTAGTCTGAACTACTGCAATTTTTTTTTTTTTTAAATCATATCCTAATAAGAAAAATGAATAGATTCAGCTTAGATATCTTACTTGCTATTGCATTATCATAACACCAGAGTGACTGTATTTCGCAATTGCCCTAGAAAAACACAACTTTTGATCCGTCCTTTCCAGAAAAGATCTAGTAGAGCTAACAAAAGTACAGAGGAGGACTACCTGGATTACCAATGGCACAGAACAACTTCCCTACATAGAAATGACTACATAGACTTGGTCTCTCTTTTCCAGCCTGAGAAAATTTTCATAAAGGTGCATAATATTACTAGCACATTCAATGTTAACAGGGAACGAATATTCACTATGCTTCCCTTTACAAGAATTACTGAACAGCAACCAAAAATAGCAATGACCAGGCTTAAGCTTTCCTGGACATAAGAATACTATGTTTACTACAGAGCATCTTAGACATAAGAAGATGAACCAATTATATTGTGATGGCTCTGACCCTGCAGTTCAAACAAGGGTTTGTTCTACATATGGAACTAGTGTGACTTTCCAAAATGCTAACAGAGCATCTTTAGCCACACACATTGTTCATCTTCTATTAATCAAATCTACCAGATTCAGAAAAGTTTTCACTTGCAATCTAGGCTTTCCAGGACATAAAAATACTCTGTTTACTTAAAAACATCTTAGACACAAGAGGATAAACCAATTATGTTATGATGGATCTAACTCTGCAGTTCAAATAAGGGTCAGACAGTAGCATTTAACTTGCATTTATTGGATTTACCCCCAGCCTCCAACCTTTTTTAGGTAGTTATTAAGTGTACATAGATGCAATTCTATCAAAAGTGTTGCATTTTATAATCCATCTCATTGAATTCATTACTGATTTTTTCTTTCTCCTTGGAAATCCAGTAAAAAAAAAAATATATAAAATGAGTCTGCTGGATTTTTCACAACTCCAAAGAGGTGTGCCTACTTGTCAACTTTTATGTCACTGCTATATTACAGCAACTGGTAAAGATTGCAGCTTGTGGACTGAAACTGCCACGGTGGTCCTAGTGGTCCTGCAGGTTTCTAGAAAGATAGGCTTTTAAGCTAACACTAAGTTCATAATTTTCAGGGGCCAAAATTCAGATAAAAATTAAAAGCAAAATTTCCTTGTTGGAATATCAATGGATTAATCTACAATACTGATAATGAGGTATTTGTATTGTGATATGGCAACTTTTTGCTGTTGTGCTATATGTCACTTGCATGTAGCTAGAGGGAACCTCAATCTATGAAGATTTCTGTCTAAATAAATGCAAGATGTCGGCTGTAAATAAAGGAGGTACTGAGACAGTTCATGAGTAGGTAACTGGCAGAATCAGAATCAGGTATTCTGTTTCCAGAAGATCATATTCAGTGTAATATTAATTGAACCACAAACTAACACTCTCTGTATTGGTTCCAAACAATGTGTTTATATATAATGTATTGCTATGCATAATGAGTCACGATGAAAATGACTGTCTGTTTTAAAGCATTTCCCACTAATTCCATGAAATACAACTGTGCCAGGATCCAAAACCACAAAGTTTGGGACAAGAAAGTTCTTTGCTTTTTCCTTCATCACCTAAAAGGTTCTTTCATGCCTGCTTTCTAATGCTGCAAGGTGCTGCCTTCCAGTCTACAAAGACACAAAATATACTACAGGAACCATAAATCTCTCCCTCATGTACGCAGAAAACTAATTTCCTATATTGCTTGTTCCAATCAACTCTCTGCTTTTCATTAAGCACAGCATATAATTCAAAAATACATTTGGGACACAAGCCTGAGAATTTTCTGAGAAAGACCCTCAGGTGGCTGAACAGTAAGCCTACTAACCTTGCACTTCAGCAGAGAAATTTTTAGGAGCTATTTGGCACAAAACAATTAAATCATTGGAGTTCAAGCCCAATTACAACTGTTAAACTCCAGATTCAGAATGTATATGCAGCACTGGAATTTAAAACCAGTCAAGGACATTTGAATAAAGTCAATTCCTAATCTCTTTGCCTCCCAATGGACACACAGTCATTTTTACATTGGTACTGATGTCTTTAAAGACAGTTTACCCCTCTATTTTTTTTAAGCATTTGTCAAAATATTTCTAGTACATTGTTGTTCTTTGCACTACAGCAGTGCTCAAGAACCCTATCACCAAGAAGGGCAGCTTTGAACAACCCTGACTAGGGCAGTTCATGGTTCCAAGAGCTCATGTGCACAGAAAACAAATCTCCAAACATAGCATCTGCTATGTAAAACAAATATGTTATTAATTTAAGCAGTTTGGATTTTAAAAATCCATTATACTTACCTGTTTGCAAATAGTGTTGGCTGACAAATGGCATCTGTACAACTGATAAATGCTAATATAACTTTATTTCTGCATGTGTCTGACAAACTACTAGACAATGATGTTAAAAATGGAATGTTATTTATTTTGAGAACTAGCCAGAGAAGAGAAGTTCTTTTAAGTTGTCTTTAAAGCTTTTACAGTTTAATCTCCATTTCCAATCACAATTTGGACAGGGGGCTAGAATGGAGGGAGAAATTTGCCAAATATTTTGGCAATACAGTTTGGTCAAAGTGTCTTTTTTTTTCCTTTAAAAAAGCAGGGGAAATGAATCAAGTTTTTGCTTTAGATAGAATATATCAACCCAAATCTATGATTCAGAAATACCTCCTTTCCATTTCTTCCAAGACTTTGAAGCTCTTCATTTCTTCTTACACATTTCTACGCTGGCCAACCAATTATAATATTTTGCATGTAAGACTCTAAACAACAATTTAAAGTCTAAAGCTCTCACTAAGCCTGGACCCAATTAATAAAGGATTTAGGTAGTATGCACATGTTTACAACAGCATTTTCTGGGCTGTGCCTTTTCTAAACTGAAGAGCTTGTACCTGAAACCCCTCTCTCATCTAGGGCAGAATGTGTCCAGTGTAGCTCTAGTCTTTAAGATAACTACCTGGAGTCCAGCAGCATTTGCTGGAGCCAATGTTAGTTTACCTACATATAAATATTAGTTAAATTCATTAGAAACTTCATTTTTGCAGGAATACTAGGTAAGCCATTAATAGATTTTTAAGTAGTGCTGGTACATAGCTCCCATTTCCTGCATGGCTGTGATTAAGGTGGCCGGGTATGAAGAAAGGGATCCTACTTTGGGAAATAACCAAAAATTCATGGTTACCTAACCCCTTAAATTTAATCAAATACAATAAAAATAATTAAACATATCAACTGCCAGCAAAATATTAGAAGCTCCCAGCAGATACATTTGGAACATTCCCTAAAACCCCAGAAAGGTTTTCAAACACTGTAGTCGTCTATTAGCAGACACTGTTCTTCAGTTCATGAATACAAAGTAGACAAAGAAAGCAAGTTTAGAGGTAGGATTTCCTACCACCTGACCTTTTTCAGATTGGGAGAAATAAGGGATAGGCGGGGGGTTATAATAAAACTAACCATGCCCCCTTTAATCATGCAGACTGATGAAGATTCATAGTTGATATGTGTCACTTAGAGTTTCAGCTCTAGATCTGAAGCTTCTTTATTTCAAAGAGAATTTTTTCTCCTCTTGTTTTGGCTTACATCCTAAAGTTGACAGAGCTACCAAACCACCACACAGCTTATTCAGTAATGTACAGAAATTATTTTTATTTACAGAAATGGGCACAAAAATTTTTTCCTTCTTTAGAATCAAATTTACAGATATTGACCTAGAGCATACAGGCATACTCACATACATACATATAAAAGAGGTATTTTCCATAAAAGTATTCAAATTAAATGCCTTTCAGATAAAAGTAATTCTTTACAACTTTCTAACTACTCTAAAAAGTAGTAATAATAAAAAAATTATAGCTGCAGATGATACACACACTACCTTCCGCTGAAAGTTGAAGTCTTTTATTAGGACTGGACAGGGAAACTGCAAGTTTTCTTTTAGCACAAATTCCTTCCCTTGGCAGTTTTTTCTGTCTCTGTGTTCATGTTATTTTAAGACACTTTCATTTGATCATTCAATATTTTCCACCACTGACTAGGTGATGAATAGGCTTGCCACCTGGCTCAGTTTCCCATCCCTCTCCCAGGTTGAATATTTCTTTAGATGTGACAGCCGAAGGAAATGGAAAAACTGCCAGAGGTATTTTTTTAATGTCTTCAACAAACAAAAATAAAAAAAAGATTCTGTATGGACATGAAAGTCAAGACCCTCTCTAGGTCCATCTGTTATCTCCTCTTTTGCAAAAAGCAATTGCTACATTTTAGCCAAAATTAATCTCAGCAGAATTTTAAGGAAAAATATATTCATTCTCAAACCGTTCAGTTGCTTCTTCAGGAATTTATTCTATCTCACTGAATCCTTTTTACATATTTTGGTGCTTTCTCAGCTTTCTGTATGCAGTCTTTCCTTTCCTGCTTTTCTACTACACTTTTTTTCTTTTAATATCATTGCTAAAATAATGAGCAGCTTTTGCTATTCCTATCTTTCAATATGCTGCAGTGCCTGTCTGCTGTAGCTCCATCTCTGCTTCATTTCAGCTTCTTGTCCTTTAACTTCCAACTCCACTTTTGCATTTTCTCTTCATGCCGTTCTACCACATACATACTCAAGATAACCCTAAAATAAGTTATCCCCATGAATAACACCCTTTTATGGCCCATCTTCCTCTTTAGCATCTAGCATACTTTATTACTTTATTAATAGTTCCAGGATACATTTACTACCAACCACCAAAGAATCTAAACATGACGATTGACAGAATTTTCACAACTCCATAGAGAAGAGTCTGCACTTCCTGAGGATGCTTTTCCAGTGTAACTACAGCATGTTCCACATACCTAAGTTAGGAGTCACCGTTGCTATTAGTCGCTATTCAGTTCCCAGTGAGAACTCCAGGACTAATTCTCCACAAGCAAAGCACAGATGGAAACCTTGCAGTACACCCTTTGATGAACCTATGCAAAGCAAGCGTGCAGTGGAATTGGATAGTCTTTCACAAAGTCTTTACATTGTTATACTACAGCAAATTCAAAGCAAAGCTCAATAAGACTAACTAGAACAAATCCAGACCTTAAGGAAAGTTCTCCATGTGTTTGTGGTTGGAGGAGAAGAGGGATAACTTTCAGACTGACTTTTCAGTCAAAAATCTCATACATTATCATATGTCCTCTCATACCTCATACCTCCACCTACCCACCCCAACCCCCTAAAAAAAAAGAAATCAACCAATGCTATTAAGTATTAATTCAGGGAGAAAAATTATATATATCCCAACTTCAACTCCGAGATCTTGAAAACATCATTGTAATGCTTCATGGAAGTTCTTGCCTGGTGATATCAGGCCATCAGCTTCCTCAAAGAGAATGAATTTACTGTGACTGGTTCTGCAGAAAGGGGTGACTGTGCTTCATTTTAAGAGACTTATTCCAGCTATTGATCGTGCCCACATGTAAAAGAATGAAGATACAAAACATCCAAATTACAATGCTTAACAGTCATATTGCTGAATTTTCTAATCAAAACTCACATTTTCAGAGAGGAGTAGGCAAGTATGGAAGCTGGATTTTGGATAACTTTTGGTTTATTCCTCCCCCATCATCACCACTGAAACGTTTTTATGTGGGGAAAAAGACTTCCTAGTTTCCTTAGGAAAACTAGTCCCCATCTTCAGCTCCATCTTAACAGCTTTTTCATGGTACCACTAGTGTAGCTGGACCATGAAAAGGAGCTTGTGTTGTCTTGAGAACGTTGCAACGATTATACACTAGTCATACCAAACCATTACAGAACTTCCCGAAAACCTCATACAAAAGCTGCAGGGAAAGGCATAGGAAAAAGGACCTGGTTAATGTGCCTCTTGGATTTTTCAGATCTCTGCCTGCTTATTCCAAGTCTCCAAGGCTGAAGCAGTTGGCATGAACTAAAACAAAGTTTAGTCTGCACCAAGTAAGAGCTGCTGAATGCTCAATCTTGACAAAGATTGCCTATAGCTTGGCCTGAACAGATACCTGGTCTGTATCTCAGGGTACTCAACAGCCACCATTTTACCTTTACTGCCTTGCTTACTGCTCCAGAACTACGTTACACCTGCGTGCAGGTCTGCCCTTACTTCTGAAATACTTCTAGACAAAGTACACAGAATACACAGAATCATATAGGTTGGAAAAGACCTTTAAGATCGAGTCCAACTGTAAACCTAACACCGCCAGTTCACCACTAAACCATGTCCCTAAGCACCACATCCAAACATCTTTTAAGTACCTCCAGGGATGGTGACTTAACCACTTCCCTGGGCAGCCTGTTCCAATGCCTGACAACCCTTTCAGTGCAGTAATATTTCCTAATACCCAATCTAAACCTCCCTTGGTGCAGCTTGAGGCCATTTCCTCGTCCTATTGCTAGTAACTTGGGAGAGGAGACCAACACCCACCTCACGACAACCTCCTTTCAGGTAGTTGTAGAGAGCAATAAGGTCTCCCCTCAGCCTCCTCTTCTCCAGGCTAAACCACCCCAGTTCTCTCAGCTGCTCTTCACAGGACTTGTTCTCCAGACCCTTCACCAGCTTCGTTGCCCTTCTCTGGACACGCTCCAGCACCTCAATGTCCTTCTTGTACTGAGGGGCCCAAAACTGAACACAGGATTCAAGATGTGGCCTCACCAGTGCCCAGTACAGGGGCATGATCACTTCCCTGCTCCTCCTGGCCACACTATTCCTGATACAAGCCAAGATGCCGTTGGCCTTCTTGGCCACCTGGGCACACTTCTGGCTCATGTTCAGCCGGCTGTCCACCAGCACCCCCAGGTCCTTCTCTGCTGGGCAGCTCTCCAGCCACTCTTCCCCAAGTCTGTAGCATTGCATGGGGTTGTTGTGACCCAAGTGCAGGACCCAGCAATTTAGCCTTGTTGAACCCCATACATTTGGCCTTGGCCCATCGATCCAGCTTGTCCAGATCCCTCTGTAGAGCCTTCCTTCCATCAAGCAGATCAACACTCCCACCCAGTTTGGTGTCATCTGCAAACTTACTGAGGGTGCATTTGATTCCCTCAACCAGATCATTGTAAGTAAACGCAAACCTTCATTATACAATTTTTTTCACTGAGGCATAAAGTTTAAGGACTTTTTTCTTTTTTTCCTACAGAGACAGGTTAACACAGTTTATGTGCTGCATAATCTCCAAGACAAGAAAAATCTCTCCCTTCAACTACAGTATGATATAGATAGTAAGCCACAGTTTTCACTCTTCTTCATAGTTCTAGTGCTATTCCTTTCTCATTCAAAGTATAAGTCATTTCATACCAGGGCTTTCAACTCAGATATGACTTGAATAAACTTTAGGAAAAAAAATAAAAGCTTGTTTTGGTAAGGAAAACACAGATTTTTAGCTATTTAAATCTTGTTTTTAAAAATGGTAGGAGGGTGAAATTTGTCTTATTTAGTAAGCTAGAGTTGTACAAAGTGGAAACTGCAACAATTCTCCATGTCCATGAGGTAGAAGTAGAGAGTAATTTTATGACAACTTTCATTTTTTAATTGGACCATGCTCTTACCTTTTATGACACTTAATCTACTAAATAAAACGTGTTCTGTAAGACGTTTACCTCACTCATGCACAGATTAAATCATAACATCAGATGTTCCCACAGATCTGGGTGCAAACATTGATCAACACCAAGCTGGTAAGCACACCATCATGCACAGATTATCCAGGTGTAACCATCTTTGAGGGTTTGGTAGCAAATAGGCTGTGTCTGCATTGCTGTAGAAAAGCTTTCTGAAAATTCAACTCCAGCTTGCACTTAATACTTGGGTATACCTCCTGTGTCATCAGTACTAGACAATACGTACAAGCACTGAGTCCATTTTACAAGGATAACTTAGGGAGCAATTAAAGTCAGAAAAAGAAAGGACATAAGCTTCAGAAAGTCAGTGCTCAAATCAGCAATATCGTGACTAGCTGTGAAAAATTTCCCATTCCAGTGTCTGGGGCATCTTGTATTTCAGGTTCCTCTTTTGCTTGTTAACAGCAGAGCTGTCTCCTGCTTTTCTGCAAGGACTTTATGACTTATCTCAAGAGCAATAACTGCCCAGTAGCAGTGGTCCCTTACTAGAGCTTTGAGTTACACTTCAACCCTACTTAGCATCATTCACCTCTGAGCTGTCTCTCCACCATCATTTCTTGCTCAGAAGGGCTCTGCCTTTGTTGGTCTCTACCAAGTATTTACAAAAAGATCAGTGATGCATATCATACTGAAGAGATTCCTTAATATCAGAGATATGCTGCCACCAAAACGTAAGCACAATTTTTCCACCAAACCAATTTTGCTATTCAGATCACATCTTTTGGCTAAAGAGATCTATAACCCTAACTACATTTGGTGCAGTTTCCTCTCTCAGGCATCACTGTGTTTATGTGCATTTGTGTCTTGCTCTAGGAAACAAGGTTGGAGCAGTTTAGTCATAAATCACAACAAGCAATTCACAAAGTAGTCTAAGAGCAATCATAAAATACTACCATTAAAATACAATTACTGCCAAGCCTGAATTTTGTTTTTTCATTCTTCATCCAGTTTCCTAGTTTTGAACACAGTGCAAACTTCATCGGCTTTTAATGAAATAAGCATGTGTATGTATGTTTATATTCAAAAGTACAAATAAAAGGAGTCAAAATTTTATAGAAATAGGAATCACATAGATAAGATGTAGGGGGAAGAAAAAGGGGGAGAAAACTGAATAACCTCAAGGCAACTTCTAATCAACAGCTATAAAAATTCTTTGTAGTTTTATTAATTCCACTACTTAAGAAAGATCTGCAGTCTGTTTTCTGTAAAAGCTATATGGCACTTAACAATATATCAGACAGCAATTAAGTCAGCAAATGTGCCTACAGCATTTTGCTTTAGAAACATGTTATGAGAACTATAATGTGCCAGATGAATACAGATCTAAAAACCAGTCTCACCTAACATGCTTGAAATGCTCTTTCAGAGTAAAAAATACATTCAGGGGGAGAATTTTTAAAGCCTAAACAAAAGCCTTACAAACAGGTAAGATTTACATACCAAATAAACCGCAATACCCAAATAGCATCGAGATCAAGACAAATCTCTTCAGCCACTATGGCACACAACAAATGTTATCCTCTAAATTAAGAGCCCTCTGTTTTAATACAGAAATTACTGCACTTAACGTGGTTTTAAACCAGAGTTCAGGTTGCAAGGCAGAGGTGCAGAAAGAAAGGGGAGAACTACATCCTGCCATTAGAAACAACGGACACATATATTTGTTTGTTCTGGCAGCCATTAACATAGTGGCTATTTACTAAGAGAGAGCAAACATACCACCTAGGCAGAAGAACATTTGTTTTCACCATATGACAGATACAGAGAGTTTCATTTGTCCATTTTTACAGGAATGGGCTTGGCAAATATAGCTTTAATACCAATTTGAGAAACCAGGCCAAAAATGAAGGATGCCCAGCATCATGACAAAAATTATGAAGCACTGTGTATAGATCTAGTTAGGATCCTAGGAACCAGCCTAGGAACTGGCTGATTTCTAGAGAATCAAGAGGTGATTGTAAAGAAAAAAAGACTTTCAAGACGACAAATGCTGGACAAATATGTGTAGAAATTTCAGAAGCAAAATTTGTCAGAAAAGAATTACCAAAGTGAAATTTGTAAATGAAGAAAGGCTATATTGAAGAGTATCAGAGTTAGAACTTATGATTAGCACCCTAACAAAATACCACCTTTTATATTTTTTCACAGTCCAATTTTCTAATGCGACTCCTAAAGTAGCACGTATGCTGAAAGTATTTAGTTTATAACCAAACATAATATTATTATTACACTCAAAGGATTTTGAAACACCTGAAAGAAACTCCTCTAACTCCTCCAAACACTGATTGTTAAAAGCACATGTAGCTGTTTCTGTTACATTACTGCAGCACCTTGACTGGTTCCACTTTTAATAAAGTAATCCCAGTAGAAGAAAGCCTACACACTTCAACTTAGAGAGGGGTTTGAAGTCATTAAGGAATTTCCTCATGTTCCTGCAGAGTATTTAAAACAAAACAACAAAAATTCCCATATGTTTCAATTCCAATCTCTTTAGCACTCATACAAGTATGTGCAAACAGTAATGGGTAAGACAGGAAATTATTTCTATGACAAAACCCCAAACATTCTCTAAACAAAAGTTAAGATTACAAAGAGGAAAAAATTTCAGGAGACTATATTCACAGTCTTATGCAAAGTGGTAATTTATGTGCAAGCCTGTATGCTTCAGATATCAGTATATAACAGCACTGATTTTGATTTATGAAACAGTTCTCTGCCAGCATACATGGCACAGATCGATTATGGGTATCTTGCAAGAACACCCAACAATCATATTCAGAGCTCTAGCACACAGTGCAACAGGTGAATTCCCAGGTTTCCACATGTAGGTTTTTTTAATATCTATCCGACTGTAGGATATCAAACTCTTCCCCATCAACAAATAAAAAAGCTTTCTTAAAATCCCACTTAGTGAACCTGTTTAATAAACAGGTAAAAATGTTTATAAAAGCACATGCAACTGTTTCACTGTATGTTGCTGAATGATGAATATCATGTTGACATATGAATGTATGTCACTTTACTGTATGTTCAGAAAGGCAGAGTGAAAATGTAATTTGATTGTGTATTACACATTAAGGATACAATGGAAAAAAGAATTACAGGCATACATATCAGACATTTAGGCTACACAAATAACAAACTTTATTAACTAACTAATCACATAGATATTATGTGCTTAGGCATATCTAAATATTCATTTTATGCACTAGAAGGAAGCCTGAATCATTAAAAATATTAGCCAGAGGTCAAAAATTATCAGGGAACTCTGTTTTTAAAGATCAAAATATTACAATAGACTAGAGAATTAATGCTGGAACAAAACAGTCAGATTTTAAGTGGTACCTAGATACCAGCTTTCACAAATTAAGATGCTCTTTCACATGCTTGGGCAGCCTAGTAAGGGAAAACAGACTGCTGAGGCTACATGTAACTATTGTTGCTTAGGGCTACTGCTCCAACACTATCACTTCAGGTACTTAAGCGTTCTGCTAGCTGCTGTTCAGCACTAATGTTACCACAGACTTCAGTTGCTGCAACCAGAAATACAGACTCAAAAACCCAGAAGCACAGTATTTTTCTCAAGCACAGAGGAGCTGAGTCCCGTTCCTTAGACATGATCTGGACATGCATGTCAGCTCTTGCAAGGAAGGGCCAGAGACAGACCATCTATATTGAGAGGGATCACACAAAGACATTGAGAGTCATGTGGCATAAGCATGGCCATTAGGGTGGTTTAGATTCTCCGGATTTGGGATATTGAAAACAAAGCTGCAAAACAGTAACTCATTTCCCAATTTTTGCTTCCAAGGAAGGAAACAGATTAATGTTTCTACCGCCTATGAGGTTCTTGGACCCTCAGTCAGAGGGCATCCAAGAAGAGCTGAGATGGCAGAAGCCTACAAGTAGAGTAAAATAGTCTAGATCTGTCTAATGAAGGCAGCACAAGCAGCTCCTCATTTGGCAGGCTGGCTTCTTGGATGCCCCATTCGCCCCATACTTTGCGTGGGGAACACTGTTATTTAATTAAAGATAAGTATCCACACCCTCCACTAGCCAGCAGCAGGCATCCCCCCACATCACCCTCTTCCATGAGCTGGGTTTGAGAGCTCCAAAAGTTTGACAACTTCCATCTACTTTTTCCAGTACTTGAAACACAGTAACATCTGCTCTTTGATTTAAGTTACCCATCATAAGTACAGAAGAAATTTTGCTCCTCTCCTCCCTAAAGAGGAGTGTGACTCTGGCAGATCACAACATGTTTGATGAGATGGTTTTATAGCCACTAATGCAATAGGACATCCATTTCCATTTCAGGGAGACATCACATTACAACAGACTCTGACAAAGATGCCATCTCTAGATATCGTCACTGATGTAAACTAGGATCCGACGGCAAAAAGCTTTATGTTTGGTCTCACCATAGCTTGCATTATTAAAATATTCCTCAAAAATTAGGCATTTCTGAGCAACTTGGTAGTTAGTTCTGAAGGCTAGTTAATGATGGACAGTTCACATCAAAAATCTGTGGTCCCAGAATTAAACAGACAAGGGAGAAATAAACAAGATCTCCTTTATAATTGAGCCTTTGGATTCCTTAGAAGTTCCTCCTGTATCCTTAACCATAATTAAGAAAATAAGTCTTTGGATAGATAAACAATAAGCTCTGTAAAGCCAGGCATGGAAACTGGACAGTACAGACTTTTAAAATGTGAAAATCTCTTACAAAGTCAACATTTGGGCTAGGTTTGTTAGGAAGTTTCTGCATAGACTGGGAGTTGTTTAGGGTTCAAATACTTCATCTTCTAAGAATGTTTAAAAAAAACCAACAAAACAACAAACCCAAAAAAAAACCCAAAACACTTTCAGAGAAGTCTTTATTCTACAGAAGGGTAAATTATCATCCTACCTACCAATCACACAATTTACATAAACAGATGCCTCAGAAATAGTTTTAAATGCCCAGGATTCATAATTTTGCAAGAAGTAGCAGTAAAGGGATATAAGGCTTGAAGCTGAATTCTAAAGAGCATGGATTAGACAGGGAGATTGAGTGTTTTGGGGTTTCTTTTTTGTCTACAAAGAGACTTATTCTGAGATCTTCCATTTTTGCATGCGTGTTCGCTTAAAGAACTTAATGCACTGGCATCTGAATGCATAAGAAATGTGTACAAAAACTCAGTCACTTGTCCAGGAATTTCAGCAAAGAGGACAAGAATCAGGAAGAATAACTACACAGAATACAGAGGTGTTAGAGTACTGAATCAAATTTAAATAAAAAGTAAATTAAATAAAAAACCCCAAACATTTCCAGGATCCTTATGTGAGTTTGCTCTGCATGTGGAAATTACTGTTACTTTAGTAAGGAAAAAAATTGAAATGTACCCAAGCCACTTAGCTTCCATTTCCTGATAAAATTTCAGGAAGGAAAAAAAAAATCTTTAAGAGGACAATTACTTAAAATGTAGTAATTTTTTTTTTTCTTTCTCTGTAATTTAATGATCACCATTAAATATCTAATAATAATTAAATTTCATCACCTCTATTAAGTTTTTGCTGCAAGAGAACGACACTAAGAATTTATAATAAAGCAAAGCCAAATGAATTTCAGAAATAAGGCCTTTTCAGCTGATCCCTTCTTCTGACTGCTTACTACTTCTTGACAAGTCTCATCACGTGAAACAGAGCTCTAAAAAATTTGCTCCACTCTCCACTAGGAAAAGTTGGTGAGACTTCACACAGGACACTGACAAATTAAAAGTGATTCACTGAGTTGCTTCAACTCAGTTTCTTGTCTGAATTCCTCTTCACACAACGTGCATTTGCTCAGTGAAACAAGCAATGTACCTGTTCCAAGTGTTACATTTGCTCATCTAAACTTCACAATCATTCCCTTCTAATTTACAGCTGACAGGTTTCTCAAATTTCTGGTTGTTGTTTTAAGGAACTTTTATTACATCTAATAGATCTTATTTACAGTGGCCACTTGTCCCTTACCATTGCTGGAGGGCAGCGCCACTGCTGGCAGAGACCCTGACTGCACTCAGCACCTCATGCTTCAGGCAGCCTGTCTGCATCAGGAGATGGATGCAGACATAGCAGGGAATGTCTGAACATAGGCAAGATCAGCAACGGTCTGTATCCTGGATTTCAGGTTCTTCCTGTTGTCCATCTACCACATCTTCAGTCATTCATCTAACATATATTTCTCACATTTTTTTCTGTTCCTACAACTGCTTCCCACAATACTTGGCAAACATGAATTCTCAAGCAACTCTCAACCACACACACCTTGGGAACTAGAGCTACACTTCTAAAGGAGCTCACTGATGTGGTATTTATTCTAAGAGCTAAACCTCAGCACAATTACATTCCAGGAACATTTCAGGATATCCCTACCCCAGTCTGCAAAAATAGTCCATCCTTGTCTTAGAATATGAAGGTTACTGATACTTCCACATGCTTCTGTTTAGAAGTTTTAAAGTATTTCTGCATTTTACACAATTTCTGCACTATTTGTACACTTTCTTAGTGTATCAACAAAGGCAATAGGTTCCTTAAAAAGGAAAGTCAAAAGAAGAGTTACGTATGGATCTAAAAGAACAGTAGGAGTCTATCTCAAGACAAGCTGGGGGGGGGGGGGGGGAGACCTTATTCTCATTTTTGCATATTTCAATTTAAATCTATTTCTATTTTATTTAGAATAATGTGTGACAGTGCTGGATTTAGAAGTCTCATTTTTTTAAAGCTTTTTGTTTTTAACTTGTATCAGGAACAATTAAGGAAACCTCTGCACTGGGACAAACTTCATTCTTCCCTTTTTGGTGTTATCAAAAGAGTCTGCATGTTACCTCAAAAGACAAGGAACAAAATATTCTCCTAAGACTTTGCTTCACATTTTTATCCCAACAGTAGGAATTCACACACTTGAACAGACTGCTTGCATGTGACCATCTGGAATTATATCCTGCACACAGGGCATTCCAAAATTGCTGTGGGCAGAAGTGAGCGGCTGGTGGTGGCTGAGGAAACTAACACTAGCAGCCAGTTTTTGGGGGGTTTCCTGCACAATGTCTCTGTGTTTTCAAGTTGCCATTTTTTGCAACAACTACAAGATCTAACAGAAATAGCTTAACTGTTCCTTATTTAAGGAGGTTTGGAAACTCTCTCAGTACCCAAGAAGTTAAGAAAAATGAGGTTTGTATCCACTACTTATTCAAGGTCACATAGCAAAATCAGTGATGATTACTTTGTCTCTACTTCTCCTCTCTCTTTTTGCACAGTCACTCATTCTATTCAAGTAGCTACTGCCAAAAGAGTACAGATATTGCCAAATCCAAAACTACCACTGCTGAAGTGCTGGACCAAAAAGAATCTCAAGAAGCTATCTACCCCTGCTCTTTCACTTAAGCAGAATGCTAATCCATCCCTGACAATTTGTTTAGTCTTAATCTTTTCTAAGTTTCAGTCTTTCCTCACAGCTCATGTTTTCCAATGTGTTCATTACTAAAGTTCCTCTCTGGACTCTTACCAATTGGTCTACATTTCTTAAAATAAGATTTTCGGCCGAGTCTTCCTAGTCACCACCAGAAGAGGAGGGATAATCATTTCCTCATCTCACATATGGTAGCCTGTTAATTTTTCTGTCACGTTTATGTGTTATGTTTTAACATCTAGCATAAAACCCAGATCATCTTTGCAATACTGTTGTTTCATATTATTATTATTATTATTACGGGGAGAACTAGTATTCTGCAACTCCTATTTCTTTTTTTGTACTCCCCCTCATTCTAAGCAGGAAAACTTTGTGTCTGTATTTCAGCTTCATCTTCCAATTTCAGATCACCACTCTGATTTGTCTAGACCATTCTGATTCTGTCTTCCCAAGAGTTGCAAATAAATAAATAACGTTATTGAGTCTGACAGTATCTACTCCATTCCATGAGCCTATATCATTAATGAAATCAGCAGAGAGTTCAGAATGCAGCTGGGTACGAGTTCACCTAACATCCTTTCTTGCATTGACAGCTTAAGCACAAAAGCTATATTCTTTCCCATCAAAGTACACCACCATCCATATTTCCTTAATTTGGTTCGGAGAACACTGTCTTATAAGAAAGTATTGAAAACCTTGTCAAATTCACAATGGTGTTTCACAACAGTTTTACTTTGTCCATTAGACTTGCTATTCTGGGGGGGGGGGGGGGGGGGGGAAGATGCTCTCAGGTTTGTCAAAAACTTATTAGATCAAACCAATGTCATCTATTTTAAATATTATTATTCTCCAAATACAAATAATTTGTTCGTGCATGTATTTGTAAATCAAAAGTGCACCAATCTGCCCTACTTTTTTCTTTCCCCACATTCCATGCTGCTACTGCTGCTGCTTTGAGAAAAAAAAATAAAATTACTCTTAACTTCATCTAGTTCCTTGGACCATCCACACTCCACATGCCCCCGCTACCATCCACCACTATTCAGAGATTGCTTCACATACTAAGCGCGTTTATCTACTAGCAAGCAGCTCTTTCTTCTGCTCTTAATGAAATTAAGTGATAGAAGGTAAGTGTAATTTCTCATTTAGCCTTTTGTGTTAAGGCCATAACAAAAATAAAAGTCAAATGCGTTGGCAGGCTTCTTTTCATAGATTTACCCTTTCTTGCCTTTCTTCAAGAAAAGCTTCAAGTTGTGAAACCTATTGTGATTTTTTTTTTTTTTACATGAGAAATTTGGACTACTATAGTCACATGCCAATCTTGTCCACTTTTTATATAACTGCTATTGCAATATCCCTATACTTCAAAAGAGATTTTCACATAATCAGATTTAATATTTGTTTCTGTCTTCTACATTAGTTGGTGCAATAAACCAAATGTTCAAACTGTTCTACCAGACTTCCAGTACTGAATATATCCAGAATTACCAGTCTATCCTTGTTTCCCTGCTGTCACATATTACTTTAATTAAAGTGGAAAATATTCACCTCCTTGTTTCTGGGGATGGAACAAAACAGTAATTTCTGAAGAAGTATGATCTGTGCACTTGCACAAGGGGTAGCTTCAATTACTAGATACAGGCTTATCGGTCTAGCTATTTGTAAAGCACAACCCTTTATCTCATAAGCTGAAGTTACAGTGGAGTAATGTTTACAGCCTTCTCAAAGTTTACATGTTGGTGCAAGTGCTATTCTGCCTTGCTATGGAATGGACTTTGAAAACAGGAAAATAAACACAGTGAAGGGGAAATCTTTGGGGGGAAAACTGAGAATACTACAAAAAGCTTTTTTGTAGAGAAGATTAAGAACTGTTTTCATGTATTTGTAATCTTTGACTGCTTCTCAAAGCCATTTATATATTAGTCCTCACAGGATGTCTAAAATTTAAGTTATCAGTACTTTATACAACTGTGATTAAATACAAATGGTTTGTAATGAACTATTAATATTAGCTTAAAATCTTCTGGTGCCGAAGACAATAAGAGAAAAAGGCGAAGAAGTTTGCATTTCTGCACATCATATGAAAACCTTCTACATCAGGATGATAGAGTTTTACATTCTGAACTCTGGCTTCTGGCAAACCATCAAGCCTTCAGCGAGTCATTTTTATTATCTTCTCCTTTGACAAAAATATGAATCTGTGCATATCCCCATCTCTTAAATGCCACCTCAATCTCTGACTGCCATGTCACATAAATGTGACTTTTAAAAAAAGGTTTGTGATGAAAGTGGCAACTACAGGCCTGTAGAGCCTCACATTAGACATCAAGATAATATTTAGGCACATATCAGTATTAGACAGAATATATAGAGAGAAATTAAAAAGGATAGCATTTATTCCAGTGTCCACTAATTCTCTCTATTCAGAGAAAAGCTGCCATGTTTTCTATTAAGAGAATGCCTGCCTTGCAAACCCACTGAAGTTGCCTGCAAGGGTTATCGCACAGCTGATAAAATGAAGAATTCAATAAATTTAAGAGTAACTCTGTCAAATTTCCAAAAGACATTTAACAAGATCTCTCCCTAAGTATTTTAAAGAAACTAAACAGACAAGGTGTAAGAGTATAACATTGACTAAAGACAAGAAACAGCTCAGAAGAAACAGTCAGAGGTCTGTGTTGTAGGAACTGTGCTGTTCAACATATTCATAATGACCTGGAAAGGGGAGTAAGCAATGAGGTGACCAAATCTGCTGATGAAGCAAAGGTATTTAAATAAGGTAAGGGGGGATGGCAAACTGAGTAACTGTAGAAAGAGCTTAAAATACTAGATGTCTGGACAATAAAAATGGCACCAGAAGTGTAAATAAATGTTTTGCATGGAATAAAACAATCCACAGATTCACTCACCAGAACAATGGAGTTACAGTATATACTTTGATACAAACATCTACTCAGTACTTACAGCAGCAGTCAAAACAGAAAATGAAATATTTCAGGAAATTTAGAAAATTTTAGGAAGGAATAGAGGGCAAAAAAACCCACCCTTAAAATCTCATTTTCACAGTATGGTATAAATCTACAGTTTGCCCACAACTGGCATGACATGAGCAGTTCTGGACAGCTCTCAATGTATTACAACTGGAAAAAGTTCAGAGAAGGGCAACAAGATTGAAACTGGCTACACAGAGGAGATGCAAGTGAGTAGTCTGGGCTTCTGCAGCCTGCAACAGATGTAACTAACATGGAGATGTGACATAGGTCCACAAAATCACGAGTGTGATGAAAAGGGTAAAGAAGTATTGAGAGTTAACTTCTCTTCCAATATATAAATCAGGGTGTCAAATGAAGCCAAACAGGTGTCAGAGTAAAAAAAACACAAGCGGTTGTGTAGGCAACAAGGAACAGACTTCAGGAATTCTTTGCCAAAGGCTTCTGTGTTCGCAAAAAGTTTACGTAGGTTAAAGGACAGGCTGCACAGTTTCATGAGAGAGATGACCATGGATTCACTGAACAGATAAACCAGATTAGATTAAGAGGAAAAAAAAAAAATCTAAAAGTGAAGTGAAAATAGTTGGAGGCTGAAAGAGTACTTTAGAAAAATATTATACACTTGCTTTGTTCTTACTTTCCATTGGGCATCCATTTCTAGCAACTGTGGGATACAAGGAACAGGACAGGTGGCTCTCTGGTCTGAATCATTATGTTCTGAGATACAAGAAAAACTTATGAATTATTTGTGCTAGAGCTGAACCATGTCTCCATTTCACATATCATGTCCTGACAAATACTGAGCAGAGGCACCAAAGGACGACTAATTAGTCTAACAAGTATTAGATACTTTTGTTATAATATCTAAGGAAGTTTGTAATTTTTGGTAAGATGAACAACTGTTATTTTGGCAGATCAACAGACATGGCATATACTTCTACTAATTCACCATGCAAAGTAACCTCAGTGCAGGTGATACAAGGAACATGTGAGAAAGGGACCTCAAAACCGTAACAGCACACATTTTTGCCCTCTCCAGACAGTATAGGCCATTTTTATAACCCTCTCTCTTTTCAGATGTATTTTGTGACACTCAGAAGAGTTTACAGCATTTTAAGCTTGGGGCCGGGAAGAGGAGGGTGGAAGGGAAAAGAAAAATGCATTAACAGAAATCAAGGAAAAGCTCATTCAATGCTATGTGTTTTGGTCCTTTGTGCCACCATTCGCAAAGAGATGATAAACTGTAGAGAAATTACTTCAAAGGACACTGATACATTTTGTGCCTTTTTGCCTTTATCTTGTAAAGTACATATGGCTACTCCATGCTTTCTCCATCCTTCAGTGGATCTGTTCACCTGTTCGGATTCATAAAACAACATGTACAGGCCCATGGCTGCCTATGTGTTAGAGGCATATTTAGTTTCCAATAGTCAGGATGTTGGAGTGACTTTCTGATGCCACACATGTTCCCATCCTTCTCAACAAAGCAAAGCTCTGCTTCTGCTACGGATGTAGGCTTTATCTTTTAGAGGAAAAAAAAAGGCAAAGCTAAAAAAAGGATAAATCTGTGTACATATACGTTTTCAAAAACAAAAGCCAGTTTTCCATTTCCAGAGCACACTTACACAGTACCTAGATATAAAGCTACTCCTGATGCGGGGGAGGTGGGAACCAAACAAAGAAAAAAAAAAAAAAACACCAACCAAAAAAAAAAACAAACCCCAAAAACCACAAAACCAAACCACACTGAACCATTCTACAACTTTACTAAAACACTTATTCCATCAGTCAGCCCTGCAGAACAAATGTTCCAGAAACCACATCCTCACTCAAATCTCCACCCATTCAGAATCAGCTCATGTGCAAAGAAAAGAATTTAAGTCAATGTGGCCCCTGTACTACACGTTTCTCCAGCTGGAGCAGGGAAACAACATTTCTCTCCTTTTCACACTTGAAATGCACATCTGTTTAAGTTACACACCAGATTATACACTTTTTCCTTCCAGTCCATCCTAACCTTCCTCTTCCATGCCTCCTTTTTATATGCTCTAGGTAATATTAAATTTCCAATAAGTTGCTGAGAGCTGCACAATACAAAAATCTGATCTTCCACAAGGATACTTTCACTCTTACATTTCTCTAAAAGGTAAACATATGGAGGAACTTCTGGTTTATATAGCATTTGCAAGTAGTAAATGGGGTCAAGACTCTGTGCAACAATAAAAAAATTAAATAATTGGGGAATTAAATAGCTCCTTTCACAGATGAAAACTGTGCATAAAAATCAGAACCTGAAGACATGGCAAGTGAAAAAGCATCTGTAAAAACCTTAAAAAGCTTCACCCAGGTACTGCACAGGGAGGCAGAGCTGGTGCACAAATTATCTGATTAGCTTAAACCTCAGACATTGAGTCAGTAGAGTTCATTCGCAAGGCACAGAAGAGAACTGCAATGAGGTATCAGAATAGATGTTTACAATTGAAACCGGACCAAAAGCAAGTGATCAAGCTCATTTGATTCTGCATTTCTGTAGCAGATTCAAAACTATCTGGATGGGCATTCCCAAATTTTGCATCCCCAATCCACATGCAAATCTATGTTTACAGATTTGTGGCACTGGGATTTAGGAGATAACATTCTGGCTAAAAACCTGAAGAAATTTAACTACCTAGGAATGCCAAGTGGGTAGAAGGTTATCAAAATGCCTGTGAGCCAACCACACTTAGATGATATTTTTCTGCACTGTACAAGTGCAGTTCAACAGAAGAACATTTCTCTGTGTCAGGGAAGTGCTGGTAGTATAACTACCATGTAGATGTACAAAGGCACAGAAAAGTGGAGATTCCCTCCCCCTAAGAGTCCCAAAGCTTAAGACTGCAATTTAAAAAAAAATTCTCAAGGCCCATGATAAGATAAAGCTAGAGCAAATTCAGCAGGAAATACTGAAATACTAGAAGTACAATTTTTTTCCATTGTCTCCCTCCTCTTCCTTCATGCTTTTCCCCTTTCTCTCCTTATTCCCTGATTCAGATTTCTGCTTTCTTTCTGCACTGTATTCTCTGAGACTTTGTTCTAGTTTCACAGAAATCTTCCCCAAAAAACACAACAAATGAAGTCATTTATTACACCCTTTAAAGCATTCTTCATCTCCTAAACCCAAATGCTCAGGGACACTGCTAAATTGTAGGTGGCAGAATTGGTTTTTTTAGGGTTGCTGTAGATTGTTTGCAGACTGAACCAGATTGTACAGTTGCTAGACTTTCTTTGGTCCTTGTGGTTGTTAATTATTCCTGAAGAAGCTTTCCTGTAAAAAAAATTAAAGGAATCCTTTAAAAAGAAAGTGTGACAAAGAAAACCTGCTCTTGAGTTGACATTTTTTAGGACAAGTTTCAACTAGGAGGAGAATTTGAAAGCTGAGTTATAAAATACATGGTGGGTGGGGCAGGTTACAATAGAGGTGTTGGCACAAAGCTATCCATGGCATTATAAACACAATGCTAGAATAATGGGATCTCTGGAATGGGAAACCACAACCTCTGAATTTGAAAGACTTCATTTTACTTTCATGTGAAGACTTGTTGATAGCACTGTTAAATGCTAACATCAGAACACTTTCTATATTTCATAATGCACTGCAATCTTGAATACAGAGACAAAAATATAAACAGCATTAAACATACTCAAAACTCTGAGAATAGTTGTTTAAAAAGGTGGCAGACTAGGCAATCCTATTCCTGCCCAAAGGACTGACCATGACATGCTCCGAGGCTGCACTAAAATGACTTAAAAATACTGTTTTCTTTTCATCCATGCTGCAATGCTTGAATTCACATAGTTTTGTTAATTGCTCTTGAAAGCAATTTTATTCCAATAAAACTGAAGGTCATTCTTACAACTGATTATGCTGCAAGAATGAGTTACAGCTTCAGGAGAGAAATATGATCATTGGAGAATACACCTATATTTATAATATGCTTCCATGGTATAGTTCCAGAAACATCCTCTGTCTTTTGAAAAAACTAGCTCTGTTGTCTTTGGGAGTTGAGGGAGGAAAGAAAGGAGGGTCAGCTGTTTGGGCTTGTTTTTCCGTATTCACTTCGAAGATTGAGACTTGTAGCTTTAACAATTTATTTTGACAGGCTAGGAAAAAATAACCTGTATGATGAAATAACTGGGCACTTTAAACAATTATAAGATTCTAAAATTTACTAAATGCGGGATCTTTTAAAATTTGATTTATATAAGGTGCCAGAAAGCAAATCCTCTAACAGCAAATGCTGATACAACTTTAAGTTTTAAATTTAAAGTTTTAAATATTTATATTGTTACACAGCTCTTTAACATTATGACCTCTGCCATACCACATTTAAGTATTTTCTGTCAGGTTCCACACCCCCACCCCCCACCCCCCCATGAAGCATGCACTGGTTGGCATAAAGGTTTACAATGCTCACTAAGTGAGGAATAACTCCACTAAAGCCATTAGAAGTACAATATAAAACTGATTCAGTTTAGACTGTGTACACGCTCTCCATGGCACAGCTCTCAACCTTGAAAAAAACAAAAGCTAACATGGTTTTCAAAGTTCCCTGCTCATATGACATGGGGAATAGTAACCAGAGTCCAAAGAGCACCGCTGAGATGGCTATACTGATGTCCATAACGTTGTTGCACCCTGGAGTTCCTCAGTTTTTGCAATGAGACCTGCTAAAACTAGACAGGATTTAACAGGAAACTTGTTTTTCAGGGGGGCTGACCTTCTCCCAGAGCAAGGTTTTCCAGTTCATCTCATTACTCTTCAGATCAGGCCCTAAAAAATCTTTGAATGGAAATCCAGAGAGCTTTAATGTTTTCTGCTGACAAGATAACACATGGGGACAACTGTAGAGAAGGGCAAAGTCAGAACATGATATGCACATGCTGATGGCAGAACTGCAAATAGCTAGAAGTCTAGTTACCGACGTCTGATCCTTCAAAGGGACAGAAAAAGGCAGAAAAGGGGAAAAGGAGCATGTCAAGAAACTATGCTTTCAAGAAAAAAAAACCCCAAACATCTGCATTTGAGCACTGAGAGCAGTTCTTTCAAACTTTCTTCTTTTAAGCCAACGTCTTAATATCTGCCTGCATCAAAAATGCCTCTAGAAGCAGGTAAAAAAGGATTAATAGGATTAATACAAGGAAAAAACCCAAATAAATTCTTGTCAAATCCCATGCAGACACAAGCTGCTAGAGAACACTACATACCCAATCCAGAATGAATTCCCTGCTCTGTTACTAAATCCGTGTAAAAATTAGAAGGTGCATCAGTTACTGTTTTGCCACACAGAATACTCCTCATGAAGAAACAGCAAACCATTTATTCCAGATTTTAAGATACTTCTAACATCTATGCATGACACCTTAAGCCATTTTGCTCTTAAAAGCTCAGTAGTACAGGAAATCATGAACCATGTTTTGGGGGTACACATTAAGCAAACAAAGCATGCACTCCATTTAAAATCTGTGGGATCCAAGCAACTTTTCCAGTGGCATGCAATACTACCCTTTTTTCTCAGAAAAATAAAGGTCCCAGACAATCCAGAGTCATTGCCACTGAACATAAGCCTGAGTTTCTGCACTTATTTTACCATGCTGTTGAAACATTTGACCTTCCTCAAAGCAAATTTTCCACCACTAGATGTGCCTGGAGAAAAATCACCTTCAGGCTTTCCTACCAAAGCACACCTGCACATCAGCTTGTTAACATGTCTCCTGCAGCCCCAGAAAATCTAATGAGCTTTTTTCTAAAAAGCTGAAATAGGCGATTCCTTTCCCTCCAGCTCTCTTTTACCATAATATGGTGGTCTGCAAGAAGTGTAGGAACAGCCTACCCTGGCTTCTCACTAAATAACCCTCCTATCTGCGTAGTACCTCATAGATTTTCTTGCAGTGAATCTCAAAGAGAAAACTACTATTCAAATACTATTTCAATCTGAATTTGTATATTCTGTGCTCTCCCACAGAGGTTTTACTTTTGTAGTTTTGTTTTCCACTTGCTGAAGACATTTGGGAAGACAAGGTTATTCTTTTGAAAGTAGTTGGGGGGTGGGGAAGCCAACCTGTTATTCACCGAGTCCATCCTTCCCAAGATAAATAGTGTCAAAACCAAGATGAGGCATTTCGGTGACATGTTATGGAGGTGTGATGGTTGAGAGGATGTGTAGTGTCAGAGTGTATCTGATTTTTTAATATAACCTGACTTTGAATAAGAGTAGTTGATAGCTGCTGTGAGAAACAACATAGGCTTAGTAGGCAGACTGTAAAAAGTGATCCGGAGTTGTGTTCCTTAGTCAGTACCCATGTTATAAAATGCCATAAGTTTAGAAACCTTATGTTCCTAGAAGTGGAAAATGAAGAAAAATTAGGTTTTGGATGGAAGGGCCTCAGACAGAAGAACAGTTCAAGAACAGAGCAACTGTTTGTGTCAAGCTTCATTTACATACTGTTACTACATGCAACTGGGACTACTCCACACGTATCATTTTCTGTATTAGGCTACATGTACGCTCAGGATGTTGAGCTTACAGAAAAACTTGTGAGAGTTTCTTCCTAAGTTCCCTTTCCTCTTTCCTTTTTCTTCTTCCCCCTCCCATTTTCCAAATATCACAAAAAGTGCCCACCAGAAGACAAAGTGTTCCCTAAAGTTTTGATAAAGTTACAAAGCACTAGGAAGGATGCCTGTGGCAGCAGAGCATTTTAATCCATCGCTGGGCCCCCGCATGTTTAAGTAATTATCTTTTAAATATTTAACACATTTCTTTTCCAGTAACAATGGGTATCAATCACTCCCACTTTTCTAATGGTTTTCTCTATTTATTGTCTTAATTTACATCTGGATGCTGTTGTGTATCAGAGGATGCTGTAAAAAGGCTTCCACCGACAAGTCACTGTTCCCTTTAAAGGGGAACAACCCAACGCCTGAACCCTGGGTGGCCAACAGAAACAGAGGGGAATTCACTCCATCCACAGCAACACGGCTGAAGTCATTTGGAAGACAGAAAATAGGAAATTTTGTAATTTACCTACTTTTGAAAACAATCCTGTGATTTTAGTTGTGTAGAGCAACTACAGCATGCCCCTTTATAGTATGCTGGTAAGCGGACGATGTCTAAAACCACCTGCGTTGTTTTTTATGCTTGTGTAACTATTATAAACAAGAGTTCTTTATTTTGCCTGAAAGTCAGAGCAAAAGACTGGAGTGTACCAAGCCATGCCATCAAGTCAAATTCCTTCCATTGGTGATGCTCCCTTCAGCATAAAACCACCTAAAAACAAAAAAGAACAAAGCCTTCTTTTTCCTTTGTGTTCAGTTTCTTCTTTTCAGAAAATTACCACAATCCATAAACTTTTAGTGTAGAAAAGCATATAGAAAAGTTTCTCCATCTTGATTATGAATAGACAAGGTGAAAACATAAGTTCTAGCAAAGATAAGAGGATGACACAAGCACTGCTCAGCAAATATGTATTACTTCACGTACTTTATGATTTTTTTTTTGTGTGTGTGTCAGCTGTATTGATACAGCCATGGTACACAGGCACCTATAGCAGAACTTACTTTCCCTAGATAATTGTTTCCAATGGAAAGACACAAGATCTGCATTATCAAGACCTCACCTACACCTGAAAGGAATTACTTAGGCCTCCATGCCCCTTGCTTCCGCCACTTGGGATTTGCTGAAGACCCTGAACTTTAACAGAGCTCGCCCATGTCATACCCAGAAGCCTTCTGAAAGCTCTTGTATTCCAGACAGTACGAAGCGCTGTCTGCTGTGAATTCCCCCATCTTCTCAGGCTGTACCATTCAGAAGCCATGCCTCATCATAACCCCACTACAGTCAGTACAGCTATACTAGTGCCAGGCTGTGTCAGGCAGAAACATCATGTCACATTTCAATACCAGCTTGTCTGAAGATGGTGTAACATCAAGTGAGGCAACAGGAACAGCATGCTGTATGTGACAGCGTGCTTAAATTTATACCAAAGATCATTTTTTAACTGATCATTTAGCATCAAATTGGACAGCATGATTTGATCCACTGGTTCACACTAGATGTAGAAAACTACTGATATTTGTGGACTGTTTCTGTCTCAGCTATCAGGCATAGCAAACAAGTAAATAAATAGAAACTCCAGTTGTGAAGATTTATTGTGGATTGCAGTGTAACAAAAGAAAATAATTATTTCAAAACAGCAGCCCTATCAAAAAGCACCAGAGCAGTAGGTTTTTACTCCTTCATTTTCACACTAGGGGTCCAGCTTTTACGCACAAAAAATCTGAGACATTACGAGAACAGCTCCCTGGATGTGCATGTAAACCTACCTGGAACAATCATAAAACAAACCTGCATGTTCAAATAATGTAACAAGTAACCTATCATATAACACTGAAAATAGCAAAAGTTTTGGAAGAAACATGCCTTAAATGCAATCAACGGTCAGGGCTTTTTAAAAATAAATGTGGACAGACAACACAACAGCTTTCTATATTAACTTTTGCTCTTCCCCCCACCCTCCTTTTTCTCATTTTAAAAGCTGTCAATTTAATGACCCAAAATGAAGTAAATGGTAGCAGACATGGAAATCTGAGCTGCAACGGCATGCTCAACAGAGGCTTGATTGCTGGCAAACAAAGATCTGTCCACTCAACATCTGGCTCATTTTGATCCTTGGAGTTTAGCCACCAAATGACTATGTCATTTGGATTCAAGAGATGGAGGCATGAGGGAGACCTGATATCATCATCCCAAATGGTCTGGGTCTTGCCCTGTGCTTAAAGCAGTCTTTTTAAGACCAGTGAGAGTGAAAGAAGCTGTGCTGCTCTGGGGAAAATCTGACTTCATAAAAAGTTCCACAGGCTGAAAGTTGGAACTATTAGTGGTATACTGGGAGGTGGAAGAAAATGCATATGCGTGGTACAGTCACAAGCATGTTATAAATTTCTATAAATGCACATATCAACAGTGCTGAACAATTTTAGCCCTGTACTTTCATGCATGCAATTTCCATCTTTAAGCCTGTAACAATAAATCTGTCTACTTACAGAGTAATTTTGAAGTCCTTTTGATTAAGCATTCTCAAAAAGTTTAGGCTTAGAAAACATACTCTCCCCACCCCTGTATTTTTCTTTATTAATTTTTAGCTGAAGCAAAATGCCTGAAAAAGTCCATAGTTGTAACTGTACATACATATTTATATGATTTGAAGAATGTCATGGAGCAGAGTTACTTATACTGAAAAGTGGGTCCCCTTTCTTACACTGTGTATTACACCAGGCAAATACTGGATTCCTTCTGAAGGACATTCCAAAGATGGCAGGAGGCTGCCAGGACAGTGGTGGAAGGGTCCCCAGCAAAGGCAAAGAATTTCATAAAGCCAGTTGCACTCGTGCAAATTTAAACACACTGACTAAGAATACATTAGGGCTCCATAAACATCTTTAGTAGAACAAATGCTTTACCCTCCAAACTCCTGCTCTTGCTGACTGGGGGATTTCACAGCAGTTAAGCTATTGTACAACTTTCTCCAAATGGCCCATTTACCTGGGTCCTAAGCACAAGGGGGAATTTGGCCACAAGGAAATCATAGTGCACAGAGAAACTGCAACAAATCTCTAGCTTTTGGAGGAGGCTAAGTTAAGTAGCACAGACACATCAAGTCTATTTTTCTAGTAGGAAAGTATTAGAGCAAATGCCTGCTGCACCAGACATCTAACCCAAGTGACCAGAAAACAGCTGGATACTTTTGGTCAACTTAAGAGGGCTCTTCAGCAGCTCCAAACAGCAACAAAAAGCAGAGAGGCTACCAGCCCGCTGTGGCATAGCCACACATCAGTACCCAAGTGCCTTGACACAAAGCCTGAAAGCATCAACACTGAAGATTTCAGTCTCCCATACTGTTAGGCTCCTGCACAGATGGGTACCGACGTTGCTGGGAATGCCTGCAAGCTTGAGGCCGCAAGAGCAGCTGTGGAGCTGCAGGGTGGAAGCCCCTCTCCCAGCCGTGGCCACTCTGACACAGCAGGCTGCTGCCTCAGGCTGCGTGCTTGTAGCTGGTCCGCAGTCACCTGGGACCCTCGGCTCCGACACCGGACTTCAAAAATCTCTCCCCATGATGCAGCTCTTCTGTTGCCTGTGCATGGCTCACTTGTTTGCCCTGCCTTCTCAAGTGCAGACTGCTGTGCCAGATGGATCAGTTAGGTTGTTGAGTCGTACATTATAAGGCTGGCAATAAAACCAATTTGCTTCCTATTACTTACTTTGCAAAATCATTCTTTCCATTATGTTTTCTGAATTACCCATAACTTCAGTTGTATGCTTGCTGGACAACTCAAATTCTGTATTTCAAAAGAACTTGACATTTTTCTAACAGTGTCATTAGGCAGTAAAAAAACATTTCTAAAAGCAGTTTGTGGTCAGTTGATTTTACAGACTCCAAAATCATTATAAGAACTACTTAAAACCCAGTTAAAAAAGGTCTGAATAGAAGACATAACTGATATTGACATCTTCAGACCTCAATATAATTCAATCCTATTTAAATCTCTTAAATTCCTTATCGAGCAATAAGCGATTTTAGAAAAGCCATTTTCAAACATGAAGTCACATAGTCATACAAACAAAAAACCCAATAAGCATGGAGATAAGGATGTTTCTCAAGAATTACCGAATTAGACTTGTTTTAAAGGTCTAGGCTTAACTATGCTTAGTTATTATTTCTCCCTCTGAAAGTGTTCTAGAAAATCTGGCAGCAACAGAAATCTTCATTTTATCAATAAAAAAACTTAATTACAGCAATAACTATAAAAATAGTCAGGCTACTTCATATTTTACATTGCCCACAGGAATTATAGGCAAAGTAAAACATGCTCTCTCTCTGGTCCAGCAATACACAAAGGATAACAACAAGTAACAAATGACTGAGTCTTACAAAAGACAAAGTGATCAGCTAATTTGATGACAACTCTTGTTAACTTCTGAATTATAAAAGATAAATTTGGGGAAGGTATTTCTTTATGCCAGAGAATGGAAAAAAAAAAAACACCAAACCACCTCTATTTCAATTTGAATTATTTTAAATTAGTATCTCAAGATCCATTGTCTTGTGGTAGTAGAATTCAACTCTCATGTAAGTACTCAAATTATCATTCAGTAGTAAGTCATTCTCATTTTGTTTCACTGACAATTTTGAGTATTTCATATGGAGGAGAAAAATTTTATGAGTTCTAGAGACAGATCTCACTAGCTCAATGATCAGTACACTGCAAAATGAAGGTCTCAAATTCTGATGCCCTTTAGCCTGACAGATCAGAAATTTTGAACTAAAAAGAAGTCAGAAGTGTTTATTTGTTTGGGTTTTTTTAATTAACTGTTTTTTAATTAACTGTTAAACTGTACCCAGAGGCTTGATATGAAATTTTTTTTCAGTCACTACTTACTCATCATGGTGATGAATTTATTTCTAACTTTACTGTTGGCACAGAAAAGAAACCCTGTCCTTAAACTCTTGACTTTTTTTTTTTTAAACAATACCCTATTTGATCATCTGTAGTATTTGGGGGGGGGGGGGGGGGGAACCAGTTATGGTTATATCACCATGCATTGATTTTTCAATCTGAGAGATGCAGACATATTAATGTATTGTTAGTTTGTATCTCATCCTACACTTTTTAGACACAATAATGGATACACCGGTGCCCAGTTTTGCAGTCAAGTGGATTTACATCTCTGCTACACTCTGGTCCCCCTAGAAATAAACCACAGCATTTTAAAGAAAAGATTATATTTTTCCTCAGTATACTTTGGACATGTTTTGAGCAAAAGCATTATCTCAGAATACCTAAGCTTGCACATTCATATTTAAGGCTCAAGGATATGTACACACACTGTATATATTCTTAAGGCAAATTCCTGAGATAACTTAAGTCAACAAAAGTTCCACCTTAAAACTTTACATGTATGGACTATTACAGTTCGTGCTTCTGAAGCCTTCAAAATCAGCTTTTCAGTTTTGCTATTGGAAATGTGGAGTTTAGGTACCCAAGTCAGAATGCAAGCTATGTAAATAATCTGACCCCAAAATTACTTTTATTTCCTACTCATTATTGTTCACTGTTAGAGTTACTCTCCAGATATTAAAATCAGTCTTAAACAAAGAGGAAATCTACAGAATAATTCAAATAAATTCAGAGCACAATTTTTTCATCTCTACTTTTCCACCTTCCAGATGTAATATGAAGGTGAACTTGGCTATCTAGCAACATACATATAAAATTAATAGAAAGAAACACAAGTGCTTTTTTCCTGGGGAAAGGGTGATGAGAGTGTTACAGGAAAGAACAATGGAACAAGCAGGAAAAAAAACCAAAGCATACAATTTATGATCAAGGTAGCAAGTGACAGCACCAAAAGCCAAAAACTAGTTTCAAACCAGATTTCAGGGTGTTATTTACATGCTAGCCAAAATTGCATTTGGCACCCATATGTTAATACTTGGGCATTTTAAAACCTTTTCATTTCAACTTCATAAATGAGCTGCTTTTTCCTTGGCGATAAAAAAACCAACATATTTTTTTCAAGCTAGGTCACCTGGCAAAGCACTTGAACCACAGTCAGAGTTCCTGATTTCTTATTCTTAGTTAAGTCATTCCATTTCCTCCTCATTTAGAAAACTTTGAACTTAAGTAGTGAAAATGAAGTTGTCATTGTTTTATCAAGACTGTCTACATCTAAGTCAAACCTCAACCCTCAGAAGAACTTGGGATAAAAAAAAAACATAAAAAAAGGGCAAGCAATGGTTTTATGAAATCGCACTTCATACCTGAACAACTTTTCAATTAAGGGCTTCTTCTAGAGTCAACTTTTAGAAGGCCAAAATGGTAACTTGCCAATCATGGCCAGATAGGTGATGAACTGGGCCTGTCTTTTGAATACGATTGTTTATTTTAAGCTAGACTGAAGAGTAACATGAGTTTGACTTCCCAAACCAAACACTATTTTTCATTTTCAAGAAGTACCTCCTCCATACAAGACAATTTCAAGATTAGCAAAATGATTTACCAGCGGCTTATGGCTTAACTCAGCACTCCCTATTTGACTTTCTGCCATGTTTACGGATTCAGAGACCTCAGACTCTCAACTCTGGCCCAGCTCACAAAACATGTTGTGATCTCTGAAGTACTGTTAAAAAAACCCTCCAGATTTGGTACCTCCAAACTAGATTCTCTTAGGTGAGCGCTGAAGTTGAATGCACTCAGGAAATAAAAAGGCACAACTTTGAAAGCCAGTATGGATGACTGTGGGCCTAGCACAGTCCCTTGTGAATCCAAATAAGGCCAACAGCAAGTAATAAATAATTGCAGTACAGAAATATTTTTATAGAATTATGAGATGTTTAAAATAATGATATTTAAAAAAAACCCAACCACTCACTACCAGACTGATCAGCTATCACAAATGTAATTGTTCACTCAATCTCTTGAACAATCTAGAAAGTAAGTTACATCAACATCAAGATAGGGAGAACATTTTAATCCTGTGCACCGTGTCCAAATGTCCTAAACATTTCCAATATGTACAGCTGCCCTTCAAAAACTGAAGTCTTTAAATGAGTTCATTATTGAAAAATACTCCTATAGTATGGAGCACTCCTACAGATATTTTCGTCTAGGTTGAAATAAGGCAAATGAACCAAATTAAAATCTGAGCATGCGTTATCTGGTCCTAAGCCTGTATCTACATCCCACCTCTTCTTGCTCATTGCTGCTCCTTTTGGAATAGACTCCAAAAACTTGAAAACTCCCAGCCACCACAACAAACAGATTAGCCTAGTAGTCATGGATGTAGGCTGACCCACCATTAGGAATCCCATTTCTCACATTCACCCTAAAGAGACACAGTTATCTTTGAAGTCCAAACCTGCACGCATTCCCCCAAATCCATCTCCACAGTAATGCCTTGTTTAGGCCTCTCACAAATTGCTCCTGCGATTCATAACAGTACATATTTCATCCACCCATCCATTTAGCATTTCCTTTGGTAATACAGTGCAGAAATAAAGTCTGCTTCCAAGACTTGGTTCTGCAACTAACTGGTGGACTATTTTTCTGGAAAAATTAGGCCTAGGGTGCCTACTCCGCAGAGCTAAAACAAACCAAACCCACAGTAAAACAATGGCTAAAATTTTTTCACTGTAATACAGAAGCCTACCAAAGACTTAGTAATCTTAGTACAAGCCAAACAGAGCTTATCTGGGGACAAGTATAGAACTGCACTTTCTAAAGTCCTTATGTGACAGTCCAGTTCTCTCCTAGTGTACTTGACCTGGCCACCACTGATGTAGCACTGTGCTCATGGAGAAAACAGTGAAAGGGAGAGGAAGCAATAATAGATCGTGAACTGAGATCAAGCTTCTCCCCTCTGTGCACCGCAATAATTCCTTGCCACCCTTGGGGAAATAAAAAAATAAAAATCAGTAATGAAATGCCTCCTTGAAAAGAAACATACCTCTTCCTGAATCTGGTAACAAAAACCATCAGTCTATTCACGATTCCTGCTATGTTTTGCAGAGCAATCATCCTTCTCCAAGTTCTCAAACACAGTATCCTATCTTTTGTTTTCAGCCCATCCCTTCCCTTTTTCTCAATACAGCAACATGAAAAAGCATACAGGCAAAAGGGCTTAACAGAAAGACTGGGCTTGGGAGAGACACATTACTGTCTCAGCTCTACTTCTTAATTGCTTAACCCCAGGCAAATTTTTGTCTTTGACCAAAATTTTTCACCTGTAAAGCATAGATAACTTTCATGATCTACATGAAATTTGATATTTATCTTTATACGTAAAAGTTAATTAAACCTGGCTTTATAGAAATCTTCAGGACAGGGTCTGCTCTAAGTGATGGATGAAATTTCATGTAGGGGTCTAATATAGCAGACACAGAATTACTTGAAAAGGTTCACCCATGGATCAACTGCAATCAACCGGGTTTTTTGCAAGTAACATGATCACATTGATTTTATACATACAAATTTAAATCAACGATGACAAGGAAGAAATTAAGACAATATTAATTCAGATATTATTAAGTAGCAAATTAGTGGGAAGAAATCCAAATTACTGTCAACAAAAATCGCAGACATCTGAACTATTCCCAGCATGTGCTATAGCTTGTTTGTTTTGTTTCTTTCTTCTGCTAATGAGCACGACGTGAGATGCTTCATTTAACATTTTCCTAAGAAATAAAATTATTCTCCTACCTTCCATGAATTTCCTAAGGGAGACTCAGAGATGAATCAAACAGTGAAAAGTAGTACTATGGCACAATAAATTACCATCTTTCTATTAGTCCCAGTACAACCATTTACCACTTGATTTTCAGCTAAACTGCCTCTAGACATTTTCTTGTATGGCAAAAATCTATGCTTCCTTTGACAAAACAGTTTTTGTCCTCCCATAAAATTTGTTCTCATCTTTTTTTTCCTTCAGTGCTTATCTTTAGTGGCTGCCAGTGTCAGTTTTGCAACACACCAGTCTGTTTGGTTCGTCTTACGTAATAAGTTTCTTAACTTACATATTTCTTTGTAAGTTTTATATAGCTCAGAAGCACATTCATGTTTCACTTGATTCCTAAAGCACCATGAACGTGCTACAAGACTATATTTCCAAGTACAAAAAGGCAAAATTCCTTTTTGCTTAAGATGAATGGCCACAACTCAATCCCAATGTCACCCAGATGCAAAACCAGATGTTTCAATATTAGCACACAGCAGAAGCGTGTTGGAATGAGCCCATGGCTCTCTTAGGTGAAGGAAAGTACCGCTCTCCATACTGGTATAAAAACACAAGAAGCTCAAAGCAAGGTTCAATGTCCAGCAGCAGCAAGACGTCTCTGTCCCTCTGATGAAGTTGCTTGCTCTGCCTTCCTTGCTTTCTCCTGCAAAGCTGTGAGGCCATCCTACAAGGTAGCTCAGGACACTGATCTGTCTGAAAAAATTAAAAAAACAAGCAAGCCTTTTCACAGCCAAATCAGTTCCCTGATTTTCTGTCGGAGTAAAACCACAATATTGTACCAGCATTGCTGAGGAGAAAGACAACAGCTGGGGATTTAAGTATTAATTTTCTGCTTGCTAATGATATTACAGTTTTCATAACTGAAAGAACACTTTATATGTTTAATGCATTTCTACTCAGAGCATTATTTGCTATTGACATTCATTCTTAAAGCCACGTTTGAGAATGGCTTGGTTTGTTTACGTTCTCGTTTTCTTCACAACTCATCTCCCTAAATGCTATTTAACTGCAACATTCATGTTCATGATATTGAAAAACAAAACCAAAAGAAAAAACAAGGAATAATGGATTGATTTTCATCAGGGAATTAAATCACTTTTTTCTTGTAACAGGCCACAACATTAGTCATCCTTTTCCACTGAAAAAAAAGTCATATCTTCTGTTGCAGTCTCTTACTGTGTCAGTAAAGGGTTTTGGACACTTGTTTGATGAGATCAGCCTTGGGACATTCTTTAATGCAAAAGAAAAATGGAACTTGACAAGCATCTTGACCAACAAGCTAGAGTTTTTCCAAAGCCTAGGCTGAACTCCCCCTGGTGAAGTATTTCTTCCTTGGCTAACAAGTCAGTCTTCACTTAGCCAGCAGCAAGCTGAGAACAAATGTCAGGGAATATGTCTGATCATGCTTAGAAAACAAAAGCTGTCTGAATGTTTGATTTCAAGCATAAATCAAGAAAAGAGCAGAGTTTTAGATCTGTAGTTACTCTGAGGTTTCATTCCCGTTTCTAAATGAACAATTGTTCAGTTGTGTCACTACTCTAATGAATACTTTTTGTCAGAATTTGAACATTTTCTGTTGTAAGGAATCTTCATGGAGAACTGACATGTGATAAACAATGACCAAATGTAGATATACAGAGTGACAGAAGAAAGGATTGATCTCAGCATCCTGTTTGACAAGAGTAGCTGGAGCTTCGTTACTTGCCCAGGAGCTGGGATTGAAAACAAGAAAAAAGTTCATATGCAATTACTGATTTTAAAAAAAAAATTTTAATGACACAAAAGAGTGTTTGTTCTGTATTTTCTAGGTTCAGTCACTCTGTAGTGACTGTAGTAAGGCAGAGCTAAAAATTACTAGAGTGACAGTTCCAACTACCAATTATAAGCCATGAGCCAGAAAATTGCTATTTTCATATCCTCCATGAAACCAGCTGCAATTCTCACTTCATGCTTGCTGTAGTACCCCATTTATTAATACATAGAAATGTAAACTATAACTTAAATTTTCACAGGGTAGTGTTCTTTCTTCCCTTGTGTTCATCTGAAAAATACAGAGGGCCTCTGGACATATTTGTTCATACCTATGAGACATCTACCAATACAGCCTATTAGGGATTCAGAAACAACAGTAATTAACTGCACTGTATTTGGAATAAGTGTCTGCCTCATGGGGTGGGGGCAAGACAGACAGTGGTGATCATTCTGAATAAATAATAATACAAATACATGCAAAATTTAAAAAAATCTGCTTTGAATATGGCCTTTGAAGGGTAAATGCCATGAACTTTATATAATTTTCCCTCACTTATTTGATTGAGGTAATTGACTCAGTTGATCCAAACATTATTCTTGCTAAACTATTGGATACAGGCTTCACTTCCAACAGAGAGACATGCTTATTTATTCATAGCTACAGGTTTTCAGTGTATAGGTCCTGTCAAGGTTACTTTGTACATTTCCTCATCTTAGAAGAATAAAATCAGACTGCACATGACACAAATGGATAATCTATACTATTTATGGATTTGAGTCTCAAAATTTGAGGATTTTGCTTAACTCAACTAATCTACTGCCTCCTCAGGTGAGCTCCTCCTGAAGGCTGCCAGACCACTGTGCTCTGTTCCCACAGCATTGGCCATAAGCTCTCAAGCTTTTGCATACAGAGGAGAGGGGGGTTTATTCCTTAACTGAAGTGGGACAAAGCAATTGCTGCTGATTTAGGATTCACGATTATCTTAAGACTTCCCTAATCACTCCACCAGTAGAAAATCAAAGCTGCTTTTGCCACTTGTCTTGGGCTGTTATTCACTGGCAGAAGGGGGTTTTGCCTCATTCTCTAGGGTAAATGTGAAGGCTCATCCTTAAACCAAGGTGAATGATGGCAGGGAAGGATAGGAACAACAGTGCTGTGCTAAACTTCAAACTAAGTGATTCAGAATTTTTGTGAAAAGGAAGTTGAAATGCAATGGAAAGCAACAGCAAAAAAAAATCCCAACTTTTTTTTTTTTCTTAATGGAACCTCTGTATCCTGGTTGGGACTATCTGTATTTCTTAGTCCAAGGAGTAATGGACCACCTAGCAGTATACATTTGATCTGACTGGGGTTCGGAGCATGCAATTAATTCTTGTCAAATTAGCCATAGGAAACAAAATGAAGTTTATATAAGGCTTATTGCCTTTTTTTTGTCAGTTACGGGAAGAAACATAATATTTCATCTCAAGTTTTTTACATCAGTAAGCTTTAGTCTCTCTATTACTGCATTGGAGTTCATGGTGAGACATGGTGTAGCTGGGATGTCTTTTATTGGAATACCTTTTACTGGAATCCCTGCTAAAAGGTATTCCAATAAAAGACATCCCAGCTACACCATGTTCACCATGAACTCAATGCAGTAATAGAGAGACTAAAGCTTACTGATGTAAAAAACTTGAGATGAAATATTATGTTTCTTCCCGTAACTGACAAAAAAAAGGCAATAAGCCTTATATAAACTTCATTTTGTTTCCTATGGCTAATTTGACAAGAATTAATTGCATGCTCGAACCCAGTCAGATCAAATGTATACTGCTAGGTGGTCCATTACTCCTTGGACCTAAGAAATACAGATAGTCCAACCAGGATACAGAGGTTCCATTAAGAAAAAAAAAAAGTTGGGATTTTTTTTTGCTGTTGCTTTCCATTGCATTTCAACTTCCTTTTCACAAAAATTCTGAATCACTTAGTTTGAAGTTTAGCACAGCACTGTTGTTCCTATCCTTCCTGCCATCATTCACCTTGGTTTAAGGATGAGCCTTCACATTTACCCTAGAGAATGAGGCAAACCCCTTCTGCAGTGAATAACAGCCCCAAGACAAGTGGCAAAAGCAGCTTTGGTCACATGTGACTTCCAGTTGCCCACCTTTACAATGCAGTTTGAAGTACCAGCTTCAAAAGGCTGCTGCTGTTGAACAGATCTAGCTGTAGGCACTTCAAGATAAATAGACTGGTTTAATTATCTGCTCCTTAGCAACTGTGTTGTTGTTTCTACAAAGTCAGCCCTTGTAATGTGCTACTCCCAGGCTTCGGCAGGCTGGCTCGCTCCAACGCCACATGATCACTGTAGTCGTACAAGTTGCAGCTTGGCGAGGAGCTTCCCTTTCCAAGAGGGCTCTGTTTCGGTTTTTGACACAGGGAGGATCTCATGCAAGGCGTGATCACAGTTTATAGACAAACCAAACTGCCTGGGATTACAGCACAAGTGTTAACTTGCCAGTGGTACAGGCATGAGAAAGGTGAAGAAAGGTTTTCTTGGTTCTTGTCCGTAAAGTAAAAAAAAAGCACACGATGAAACAGTTTTTTCAATGAGAAATGCCAGTGGGGCTTGAAATTAAATACTTTAATGCCTTTTTTATTTATTTCTTCTTCTTTGGGGTTTGCACTTCAGATAGTAAAGTGCAGTTTCTTTGACCAGTTCGCATTTGCTAGCATAGAATAATCCCTTCAGTAATGATCCTAGTCATATGTTGCCTTAGAAAAAGTTGATTACTTATATTCAAGTAGTAAAATCCCAGGATTAATATCTATAATAAAGCAAGAAGAGACATCCTTCAAACAGAGAAAAGGAAGAACAGAAGCATAAGGTAAACTATTCTGCTTAATCACCAGAAAGGGGTTTGGTTTCTTAAGAGCAAGTACATGCTTCCTCTGCTTCCACCTTTGTGGCTCCACACTTTAAAATGTGAAAGCTGACCCATTCGTAACAGCCCATTAATTACTGCTGTTCAAGGAGTCCCACTCCAACAGCACTCATAAAGAGAGGCTCCTGGAGGTCTATTAGCCAAAATGTTCCCAAAATGTTTGAACTGGCATCAGAGCCGACACAGGAAGACCCAGCCCTGCTGGCTCATTGCTTTTGCTTTCTTTTTAACCCAAACAAGTTTTATGAGACACCCACAGAAATAGCTGAACTGAGAGAGTGGCAGGGGCTGAAGCAAATCATCTGGAGGAAGACAGGCAGAAGATAGAAATATCTGTGCTGTCAGGCATTCGACTCGCTGGTACTGAGCGCATTTTGGAAATCACACCCTTTCAAGAAAAGAAAGCATGCTGCCTCCCAGATGAAGTAATTTTGAAAATATGTACAAACTAATACACTATTTGTATAGTACAGTATTTGTATTATGAGCTAAGCCAATAATCTAGGAAGGAAATGCTTACACTAAAGAGAGTCAAACAAACAAAAAAGCTTTTAATCATAAGCGCACTCATTGTTCAGATTGCTTAAATTTACATCTGCAGGCAGCACAGGAATTTTAGAATACAGGAGAAGACATTTTGCATTATCTTCATATCAATTGTACCTGAACTCTAATTGTATATTTAGGGCAGCATTTTTCCTCCATACCTCTAACACAAACTTTCAGTTATTTTCATTAAGGCAAGAAAGAATCAACACCGCAGCAGACACATGTAGCAAATTACCTGATGTTTTCACAAGTGAAAAACACTGAGCTGGCTTCTAGAATAGCTACCTGTAGTTATGGGTTGGGGAAATAAAAATAATAATCAAGAAGTCTGTTTGCACTTCCAATTTTCTGGATAGATCTAATCAGGATTAGATAAATTAATTAAAAAAAAGTGCTGCAATAGAATTAGCAATATTTTTTAGAGTATTAACAGCTAGCTATCACATCCTTGGCAACCACTTAAGAAGGAAATTCTTCTCTAAATGCAGTATAAACACTATTCTTGTTCTCCACATAGGATTTTCTACAGCAGGGAAAATAACTAGGCAAAGAGTCTTGAGACATCTATAAATACTTATGAAAATAAATGAAGAACTGGATTTACTAGCACTAAAATAGACATAAAGGCCTTTTGGTTAGCTGCACTCGGAAAATATTTAGTGTTACTGCACCTGGCACTGACTGCCAAAAAAAAATGGCAATTTGCAAAGACGAGATTTTATAGGGAAGCACCAGCATCCCATTACAATAAACTACAAAGCACTGTATTTGGTAACAGCTTTTTAAATATGTAGTTCTACTCCTTTAGATTACCAGAGGCAATGTGAAAGCTAGTATGTCAGGCATCTTGTGAACGATGTCAGACAAGGCTGGCAAGATGAATAGAGGCTTTAATTTAATTACTGTACCAGCACCTGACCAAACAAAGGCGTGTCCAAGCTGAATCAACTTCATATAGTAAACCAGATGCTTTTCCTGACTTTAAAATGTGTAAAGCTAGCACTTAAATATACCAAACCACCGAATTAAAATGTCTGTAAAAGCAACCTGAAAGAATTCTGTCAAACCTTCAAAGAAAAGAGGATGAAGGTTAGGCCTTGTCTAGTTCTGCTCAGATGTCACAGTCATTGGGAAGATTTAGGGGTCTTTCCATAGGAATGGGTTTGTTTTTTTTTTTTAAATTCCAGTGCTGAATGGGATTCAAGAAAATGACAAGGAATGGCTCTTCTCACAGTATCAGCAGCTCAGACACACACACCAGTGCCATGAGAAATTCATTAGCTATCTCTGCACAACCAGGAGCAGATTCTAACCACTGGAAGTAAACAATTTTCAACATGTTAACACAAAACTAAAATTTAATTCCACATTGTTTCTTGAAGGAAGGTAAGGAGGCTGAAGTTAGTTAAGGTGGATACAACAAAATGGGTCAAGAAAAGTTTCTGTATAAGAAAAAAGCAAAGAATGGGCAGTAATGGACCTTCCTTTTACGGTTGGACTTGATGATCTTAAAGGTCTTTTCCCACCTAAATGATTCTATGATTCCTGCACTCCAAAAGCTTGAGGCTCACAGGCTGCTTGAGCATAAAATCTTTTTCAACAACACAACTGTTTATGTTGAATTGCTATACACAATTCAGATTTAAAAGATAATGTGTACACCTTAATATTTAATTAATCTAATGCAATATTGTTGTATAAAAGAATGCCCATTATGAAACCATAAAGCAAAAAAAAACCCCAACCAACTCAAGAGTAGAGCCCTAGAAAGAACTATAACATTTGTTATGATGGGATAAAATTATGTTAAAGGTACTTCTAGACTCTTTTCTTTGTCAGGTAACATTGGACCTTATATGTAATGGAAAGTAAGAACGATGGGAGAAAGATTGTCTACTTACAGCAGGCTTAAAGGACTTAAAAAAATTATACCTTATATTGTCTTCACTTCATTTGAAGTACTTAGCATATTTTACTTCTTGCTAATTTATCTAGAAGTAATTACTGGAACAATATTGGAAACACCAAAGACATAATCAAAGTGGACATTCACATCAACTCCTCCGTCATAGTACCTCTTTCCTTGATGAGCTTCCTCAAAATGAAAGCTGTGGACAAGTTAAAACTTCCCAATACTATCTGAAATGCAGTCATTTCTATCTCACTGTAGAAAGACATATTTTAAAATATGGCCCTTCCCCCTGCAATACAAATATATTTCAAGGGAAGAAAAGAAAAACAAAGAAATAAATCCTAGTTCTCTGCCTTAGCCCAAGGGATCAAGCAGAACCACCACCACCACCACCCCCCAAAGGGGAAAAAAACCAAACAACAAAGAAAACCAAACAAAACAAAAAAACCACAAAACCAAAAAAAAACCAGAACACCACACACCTTCACTTTTGAAAGAAACACAAGTCTGAACGACAAACCAGAGTTTTAAAAAAAAAAATGTTTTAAAGTGCCTTCCATGACAAGACCAAATCAGTCTTTGGTTTGGGCACATTACTTATAAAACAATAGGATGACATTTGGAAATACATGTTGATTTCTAAACTAAGTATGCATTAGAAATCTGTACCAAAACCAATCAGAACAAACTCAATCCTGATTAATAAAACATCTCACACTATGGAAGACAAGGAAGCTTTCTGTCTCCAATTTCAATACCATTCTGCCTGGCCATACAGATTGGAGCTTATATTTTCTGGATTTTCTGGATTTCCAGGGGCTTGCTTTTTTTTTTTTTTCATGTAATCACTTACTGAAGTGCAAAGTTGGTACAAAAAACTACAAATCAACATCTGCATTCTTTTATAACAGGTGCACATGAAATTGTGAGTCAACAAAATATTAGGCCATAAATCTCTGCTTAACCAAATAAAATTTATGGCATCTGTTTAGTCTAATTTATTCTTCCACTTAAATGGGAGTTGGAAGAGAAACACATTCATCTTTTTATGTAATTATTCTGTTGACCTGAAAGTTTGAAGCTAATTGTGCAAAGTGTTGCAGCAATTACTTGGGATTAACAGAGGTTTCAATCTGAGATACATTATGAAATAAATACTTGAATTGGCTTTAAAAATCACTGTAATTTTATTGCCTTACAGCAGGCTACCATTTTAAAGCACTTAAGTAACCTGCAGAGGTGGTCCCATTTCTTCAAACAAATTTAAATTATAAAATGTTATTTAAAAAGACAGTTTCACATCAAACAACACTTAAGTAAATGGGCTTCAAAAGGATGAAGCACGCAGAGGAGTTCTGCCACATTAGACAACTTTGAACCACAGCATGCATTTGCAATTCATGCTTTTTTCTTATATTCCAGCCTGTTCCTCAGAAAGGCGACAGTACATCATGGAGATCTACTCCTGAAACAAAAGCCTGGCAGAACCTCCAGCATGAAACTGGCAACCAAAACAGGATGCAAAAATGCAGAAGCAGCCCTGAAACCACAGCAGCTCCTGAAGCACCACCAGTTGCCTGGTTGGCTTGTGTCTTCTGAATGGAAAGAAAGATTCTCTCTTATTCCTATGCTACTTTTCTAATATCTGTAAAATGAAAGTGTTGCATACACAGCATAAGCCAGTGTACTCACTGAGGGATTCCAGATGAGTTAAAGAAAAGATAATGACTTACAGTTCATAAGTGGTTTGTCTTGGCAGTTCTGTTTGGTATCTTGGTTAAAGCTCACTGTTTCAAGCCCATAGTAGGTAGTAAAAGCAGTAAAAGACCTGGCAGAAGAATAACAGACTTGAATTTTAAAAGCCCAATGAAGTAAAAATTGATACAATTTCATAGCGCACTCCCAGTGCTACAGCAGTGTCTGGAGTTCATATACTAAAGGGGAAATAAAGAAAAAAAAAGAAAAGGAAAAGAAAGAAAAAAAATGTGCCAACCTATAAACGAAGGCAAAGACAAACTTGTAGTGATTTCAGGAAAAATGCTTTAGAGAATTAGAAAAGAGGAAATAATTCAACACTAACTCTCTATCCCTTCGCAATTACGGGAGAACTTGTTAGAGCATTTTGCAGTCTCAAGATGAACCTAAGCACAAAAGCCAAATTTTGATTTCACACCCCCAGTGCTACATGCAGAATTGATCCTGATATCAGAGTAAACGTACAGTGTTTACATGAGCCAACAAAGCAGCAAACTGTCTAATACACATTAGAGTATAAGCTTATCATCTAATATGAAAGGGATTTACATAACTGGACACTGTTTACAGGCTGATTATTCAGTTGTATGGCCTAAGATACACAGTTGCATTACAAGCTTGCAATTATTTGGAAATCCTCCTGGCATCTAAAAGAAAGCAACAAGGGGACTCCTGGACATCCCCAGTCATTGCTGCACGCAGAGCACGTGTGTTTGTGGCACAGAAGTGACGTGGTTGCACGAGCATCTTCCAACTCACTGGTTGCACTCAGTTATTGAAACATCCAGCAAGACATGGAGACAGAAGGACTTAAGTGTCAGTTATCTCCCAGAACTGTTTACCTGAAAATAAAAGGCTTTGGTGATGCAATCTACAGCACACAACAGCTGTGTCAGCACAACTGAAGGGACAACAAATCACAATAACGTGGGACAGACTCCTCAATCAGCAACAGAAACCACCTACCCCTGACTTTATAGTCACATTCAGTTGTGGAAGATGAATTTTTATATGATCATTAACAATTTCAAAGAGATGAATTTCAGAGCATGACAGTCGACCTCTTCCTTAGCTCCACTGCTCATCTGAAGGGGATACCGAATTGGTTTGGCCCTCAGAACAGTAACCTTCACATTTCTGCAAAGCTTAAGCTTTCATGAAATATGCCATGTTTTGCTAAGCTTGTCAAGCTCAAAATGATATGATACCCTTACTCGTCCTGCCTTACCAAAGTTATGAACAGGCCTATTTATTAGCTCACTACATTATTAATTCAGAAGTGGAACCCCACGTGTCAAACACTGCTCTCCATCTCAAAACTATGCGGGATATTAAGAGGCACATTACTGTAGGTAGGCTACAATCAAGCACAGCGTTTCCCTTATTTTGAGTCCTCTCCTTGATAAAAAGGAACAATTTTATCCTAAGCAAACCTAGAGCCTCGAGAATCTGTTAGAACATATTTGCCATCGTCTTCAGGCATCACATACAAAAAGCAAATCCTTAAGACAGGAAGAACTCTGAACTTCAACCTTAGTCATTGCCTATCTGTCTGTATGCTTGACAGACTGAGGGAAACAGAGAATCACCTGTTTTGCAATTCATTTTACGTTTCTCCTGTTCTCAGTTTGGATGTTGGGACAAACAACCACAAAACCACCAATCCCCCTTTTCAGCTTTTACTTAAAACAGGTTGGACTGCATAGATTTAAAATGAGAACAGAGTTTGAGAAATGTGTAAAATTTCTACAAGTGCCCAAAGGTCACGAGAGCTCAAAAGGACATCAGTTGTAATTCACCCTACACAAAGGAGGCAACAATGTGAAAATGCAAAGACACAACAGGAACATCCAAAGCCCTAACTCAATCTCCCACACTCTAATTTTCACCCCATGCCAATTTTCAACAGAGAAGGAAAAAAGAAATAATCAGGTGCTTACCACATATCTCAAATTATCAATTCACACAATTTAGTTTGAAAACATCAAGTCTCAGCATGCTGAAAAGGATGGGAACTGTGCCCTCCCAAAAGATAACTAATATGAGTTCATATTCTTCCTGAGAAAGGGAGAGCAGACTTCAAGAAGTCTGTCTGGTTTTATGACAGATGGGTGGGACAGGACATTTTTGTCAAAGGATTCCTATATTATCCACATACACTAACACCAATGCCATTACTGAGAAGTGAGGAGCAAAGTATTCATGTGAAACCTGTAGTACTGGGCTCAAGGAGTCAGGAGCAACTTGAGACGAAATTCTCAGGTAAGTTATCTAACACACAGCTCTCCGCTGCCATGGCTGCTGCTGTCACTGCATCCAATTTAGGTGTTTAAGTGCAGTAGAATCCACCAGGATTATTAACAGCTTACCTCCTATTTTGATATGAATGAAATGATATATATGATATGATAGGTGAGTTACTGAAAGAGCTCAACACACTGGATATTGAAACTACTTGCAGCAACCCAAACTTTTATTCTTTAACAAATGGGAGCAGGGGAAAAGGACAAGAAAAGTCAGTAATGCGAGCTCTAGCTGGAAGTGATGATCATTTCAAGGTTACACATATGCACCCAAATCACTTGCGACTCAGTCTGCTGTTCAAAACTGTCATATCACTGATGATGAGTAAATGCCTGTCTCTACTACATCAACAGCTAACAGCAAAATCAGCTGTCCCCTGGTGCTTCAGTTGTTTCAAGAGGGTGGATTACGGGGTTGTGTTACAATTAACATAGCTGAATCTAAATATGAAAAACCAGTTGCAAATATAAAAAAAAATTTATTCGGCCATTCTTGCAGGCAACATATTGATGAGATTTGAATCAGAGTTATTCAGTCATTAATTTTTGCATAAGATCACATGCACTCTAATAGGACTCAGTTTTCTTTCACTGGGCTTTCGGACATGTCACTGCTACTCATTTCCAGATCAGACCTTTTGCAGCTGGAGGTGGCAACGATGCAGTTCTGCTGCAGAGACGGGAGAGACAGTACAACTGTACCAGAGGTGCAGTGGATAGTGACAATAACAGCAGAATCAGAAATGGCCAGTCTTAGATGAAAGTGGAGAAAGCCTACCAAATTCCTATGCTGGCAAACTGAAACCATCCAGGCTTCAGCCTGTAACGGCACGGGGAGCTCCGGCTAATGGTGTCAGACAGAACCCTCAGCTCTGGCTTCAGGCTGGAAAGGGTCTGTTCAGTACCTGGGTTTTGTGAGGTCGCATAAGTATTATCGAAGCTAGTGTTTGAATCATGCAAGTTCTAACCATTTCTAATGGTTTGAGTATAGACACTAGGTACAAGTCAGGCAGTTGGATAAGTAGTCGTATGTGGACAAACATAAAAGAAATAAGAAACAGGTTGGTTTTTTTTTTGCTAAGGCCCCCATTCTATGAGGGCCAGCAATCCAGTTTCTCCCTTAGCACAGAAGCCTCAAGCTGCATGGCCAACTGAGGGGAAGAGCATCTTAGGCAATTCTGTGGCATCACAGTACGTGATGTCCGCCAAGCATCAAGTACCTTCTCTTCTCATTAAAAGTGAAACCACTTTTGAGGTGGATATGTGGGTATATTCATTTATTTTACAACTGCCACTGGCATTAAGAGGAAAGGACACCGAAATCCTGACTCCAGATCCCCTTCTGTCAGATATATTGCACGGTTCACTTCCAAGCCCACGATGTGGACATTTGCAAAGACACTTTGTTATTGATTCCAATGTTTCCAGTTAAAATAGGGCACATACAAGAATTTCTCTTTTTTTAACTGAGATTTCTCAGACAACTTCCTGTTGAATGCTCCAGATAGCAGACTGAGTAAATACTAGCTTAAGAAAACATGTTTGACCAACAGTCTTTTGCTCTGACATGCACATGGTAGTCTCTTCAACTACACTAAACAAATGGAAAGGAAATACATAGCTAAAGAAAAAAAAAAGGAAGGTGGTCGGGGGAACCAATAACCCTATAAAAGGCTGGAAGAAAATTTCAACCAGACAAGTCACAAGATGCTGTGCCAACATATATGAAAGCGTACACTATAGAAACATATCATGACTATATGCTTAGTAAGGCTATGTGATCATACAATTTGCATATTAAGAACAATTGTTAGAAGATTAATGGTATATATTTCTTCTATGTTTCGTATTAGGGAAGCTTAAAGACAAAATTTGCTTCAAGAAATACAATCTCTTTCCAGACTTTGTATGCAAACACAGGAGGGGAAAATAAACATTCATCTGAGCAATAAAGCTTACTTCTGGTGTTTTTGATGACTGTTGGGAGGCTGGACAGACAGAAATCAGGGAACAGCAGAAAAACACTGCGAGATTAAAAATATACATATATTGCAGCAGTGCTGAGACACCACTGTTGGGATTACAGTCTCATTGTGATCAGCAGTTAAATGGCTGTCTCAAAGAGAAAAGTCTTGCTGTTGGAGCTGGTATGCATAAAAACATCATATTCTCCTCCATCCTTGTCCTGGGAGAATTCCTTATAAGTGAGAGTGTAATACACTTTTAGCACAGAAAACAGACATAGGAATAGTTCCTTCTATGATGTTATAGTCACAGTTGAGGCAGCTCCTGTCACAAGAGACTTCAGTCCTCCATCTGTAAACTTCTTCCTTTAAAATTCTAAAGAATAGACATTGCAGAATTTATTAGAAATCTTGTAATCATCACTGAAACTCTACCATTTCCACAGTGATCTGTAACTCAGCACCAGAGCAAGAGGAGATATCTGCGGAAGATTTCTGTTTCATAGCTGCTCCCCTGTTCCAGAGCTGCTCAACCCAACATGCACAAGCTGCAAAACCTTAATATTTCACTTCTGTTATTTACCTTCCATTTCTATTTTCAAGATTGTATAGCAAACAAAATCTCTGTAAGGAAGCTGTCTTACATTACTGCTACAAATCCATGTTTTGTTGAACATACACTACGGACTGTCCCAGCATAAGCATAAAATACTGAAGAGGGATATCTCTGTCAAAGATATCATTATCATTCCAAAAAGGCGAGAGTTTGCACAACACAGGCTTTCAAGTTTTACATAAAACATTAGACCTAAAAACATTAGCCCTAAAAGTAAGGGGGAGGGGGGTGGAAAGGACACACACAGCAGATTTTTCATACTGCCGAGTTTGAATTTACCCAGGTATTTGTCCAAAGTGATGGGGATAAAGCATTCCTGCCCAGTCTTCTCCAAGAGGATCACGCCTCCAGCAACCCCAGCCTTCCCTCAGTTTCCCAGCACCTACCATGAGTGCACGTGATGCAACCATGTATATCCATCCACTTTCAAGTGATAAAATGGGGGTGACAAGAGGTTTCTACTATTTCATTCCTCCCACCATGTACTTACATAAGCAAAAAAATGTTCCCCCTCAGATATTTACTAGGATCAAAGCAAACTCCTTAGTCCAAGAGGTTTAAATTTGGGGGGCATCTGGAATTTGAACTCCTATCTTCATCTAGCCATGAAATGTTTAAGATGCTGAAAGGGAGTGCTGAGAGCTTGGAAAGAATATGATACCCTTTTTTTTAACAAATAACCTTGGAGCTGGGGGAGAAAATGGAGGGGACAATAATCGCGATAAGAAATAAGAGGAGTTGGAATAAGGAAGTTACAAGAAGTTTTTTTCAGTGACAAACACCATTGATAAATGCAAAACTTGGAAGAAAATGAACTAAGGAATTGTGTGGAATGCTCAGCTTGGGGAGGAAAATTGAGGTTGGTTTGTTCAACTGAACTATGCTTTTTTCTCTTCTCAAATTATACCACAAGCATCTTGTAAATAGTAAATCAATGTGAGAGGAATTATAATTATCCTGGAAGATTACTACTGTGTTCTTGGCTCTGTAGTTCACAGGAGGCAATTTTACACTTATTGTATTTATGCTGCACTTTTGACTGGACATATGACACACTGCTTTTTTTTTGTTTTTGTTTTTCATTCTCACTTGAACGAGTTTTAAAGCATACTGGTTATGTGGGTTAACACCACTATCACAGAAGTTACCTTACAGAATATTAGTGGAAGGTTTTGAGCATCTCCGTCTCAGACTGAGATGTCTCTGAGCAGCTACTAGCTGAGCTGCAACTACACGTTGCAGTCCATGCTCCCGGGTACCCTGCAGTAACAGGGCAATGAGTCATCAGCTAGTGACTGGTTTCTGTTCAACAGAGAAAATACCGAAGCATCTGAGGACCTTACTTTTGGTACAGTAAATCTGGATAAGCTTACACTGTGTAATGTTTTACCTCACAAATAGCTACATTTACTTTGATACAGCAAATTTAAGAGAAATAAGTTACTTCTTACAAACCAGAGTATCAAGGTCTCATTCACAGAGTCTGCCTTCTGTAGAGAACCCCATGAAGCCAGAAAACAAGGGACTACTTGGCAGAAATGTACAAACTTCTGGCCCAGATAAGCATACAGATTTAACTGATGCTTCTAAGTACTGTTTTTATGACCCTCCTACTATTTACAGGGCTTCTTAAAAGCTTAATTGTAGTCTCTTGTCTTCGACTCGGTATCTCCTCCCCTCCAGGTCCCAGGTAAACAAACAGCTAAACTGATGCTACCAAGCAAGCAGCTGAAGAATCAGGGGTACAGAAAAGGGAATTGCTCAGAGAAATGCTCTGGACCTTGCAGGCGCAAACCTGCTGGAGCAACTGCTGTGACCCACTATGCAAATATTTAAAGAGGAAAGAGAGCTGCATTTTCAAAACTAAACAATAGTGCAGTGCAAACTATAAAATTCAACAACTGTAAAATATGCTACAAAAGTAAACAGCTGTGGATACTTAGAGACACCGGTTAACTAACACTGCTCCATCTGAACTTGACCATTACAAAGAATAGGATTCTCTTCCTATTAGACACAACCACAGTGAGCTCCCTCTGTTCTTTGAGTCTTCTACACCTGTTTCCATTGTGGCAGGCACAATCAAGTCAAAATTATGTAAGATTAAAAGCAGAAGATAGAAATCACTGAGTTCCTGCAAAAGAAGGGAGTTGAAAACACAGAACTACTGTTACTTTTCAACACATAGATAAAAACCAAGGTATAAAAGTAATGTAAAGTCAATGCTAGCGTTATCCAGGCTCAGTCACAAGAAGGGGAGTAAGCCCAGTTGCAGAATGCTGATTTCAAAGATCTTTACATCTGTTGCCTTTTGAGCACATTTATTACTGATAGTAAAAAGAAAAGTTTTTTCTTCTTGTTGCAGCTACATATTGCAAAATTACAATCCAATTTGGATTCTAACAAGCAGTAACAGAAAGTACTTTGTTCTACATTTAACTACAGTCTGTGTAGAGTCAGCAAGTGTTACTTAAATGGATTTTGTGTTTTAGATATTTATGGATTTATTATTTTTTTTAAATACACAAACTAAAGCTTCTGAAATATGAGTAAAGTCTCCAAGGCAGTTAGATTTTACAAGAGGTAGAAACAATACTGGACAGAGACATATATAAACAAAGAAACCCTTCAAGAAAGTTTAATAAAAGAAGAAAGTAACTTACATTGTAGTTCTACTGTGTCTGGTGAAGTTACAGCTGAAGTCAATTTAGTTTGAGGCCTACAATTATATTAACTAGTGGAATGGCTAAAGTTTTTAAAATATTACCTTAATGGGGCATCCTTAGCTTAACCAGTTTGAGATCAGTTGTGCTGAATAACTACTTAGTTCCCTTAAGTGTAATAATAGTGATATTTTAACAGCAATGTACTTTTAAACAATGAATTAGGGAACAGGGATAATTTCTTCAACCATCCCTTTCTGAGAAGTCACAGACAATCAACTCACTCCATCCAGCCAGCAGTTAACCCAGTGCTCGTGGCGCTGAGTAGTTACCTAGTGTGGACGCAAGCAATTCACCAACCACTTAGATTATAGGAGCTAACAACAGCATTAACGATATGGATTTAGAGGCCATTTCATGCAAAACTGTTTAGCATTACTGAGTTCTCTAATTGATAATTTAGCCATTTATGCTGAAAGCCAATTCTGACACTGCAAAAAAAAAAATTGCTAGGAGAGGCCTTACTGTCTGTATAGGATAGGATACTGCTATATAGTTAAAATATTGGCTATTTTTCCCTATTCCTCTTGCAGCATTTCTCCCTTCTGCATGCCCATGCAGCAGTTTAGGGAAATCCCATGAGCAGCTCTAGGAATTCTAGGCACTTTAAGGAATCAACTTTTTGACTCCCAGAACAAGCAAGTCGCAACGCCTTGTAGTTGTTAACATAATGCTTCAGACTATGAAGTGTGCCTTGCATGGGCATTCATGACATATGTGCAACTATTCCCTCAGCTATTATTGCATATGAAACACCATGCTTTAAAAGTCTTTTAAATGTCACATTGGGCCTCGCAACAGCAGTTTACATTTTTAGTCTTTCACAATGAAATATACAGGAACTCACAAGATTCACTTATACTTTCTTTGCAGCACTCCTGTGATCATATAGCAGCCTACAGACTGTATGAACATATTACTATTCAAATATACACTTCCAAGAGCCTCTGGTCCCAAGCGTCTGATGTTCTTGGTAATGCCCTTCATCTTGTTTGCCCATCATCTTTTACAGAAGAACAGAAAAACACATTCTCTCAAAAAAAAAAAAGCATCTAAAACCAGGGGGGGGGGGGGGGGGGGGGGGGCAGGGGGAAAGAATATGACAGTGCAGGGTAAGTGATACACAGGAAGTGGTATTCCACTATAAATGTAGCTTTAAAACTTCATCGTGAATAGAAGTTAATCTTTATGCTGAACTAGACAGACCCTACCATTGAAGTTCTCTTGGTCATTGCATTTTATGGTCTCTTCTCATTGAAATTTCATGAAGCAGTAAATGTTAATTCAAAAATACAAGTTTCCTAGTATTTTTAGGACCTTGAAGACAAGTGGAGGGTTCTCAACTTTTCCTCTTGATATTTTAGAACAGAAAATTTTACTGTAGGAAATACGTCTTCTTTTATGCCACATCAACCTCTTGAAGACAGAATAATAATTGAGTCTATCATCTCATAATGTGTACTTATGTCCCATTTGGAGGTGGCTTTAGAAAATGTTACATGTAAGTTCAAACAAATCGGAATAAAAGGTAACATCTGAAAGAAGGATGTCAATGTATACAAATCCCTTATATCAGTAAGCATCTCTAGTTCTCCACTTGGTCATCCAAATAGAGTTAGAAGCCAAATACATTTTTTTTAAATAGATTTTAATTGAAAAATAATTTTAAAAGGGCTAAGAAAGGCACACCTCCAGAAGCAAATTTTTTTAGGTGAAGACTTAGAATACAACTGAGAGGGAAAAAATAATCTTAAAAGAATGATCACAATCACATCTTCCCAAGAACTTTTTGTGAGAACATCCAACATTTCCCAGAAGATATTCAGTATGTTATGAATAGGCCTCTTTCTACCAGGATTGCTTTTTATTTAAAGATGGAGGAAGAGATTAAATGTAAATATGATATTAAATGATTTACCCAAAGAAAGGCCAAGAAAAGCCCATAAATTCTGCTAGAATACTACACTATTCAGAGAATGCAAGGGCACAACAGACACTGAACTATAGACTTACAATCATTTTCTTGTTAAACCAAGTGTCTTTGATATGGTCTGAGATACATATGGATAGAGATGTTAAAAAAGAACTTGAAAACTGTAATTGGTGAAGCTGACAAAAAGAAGAAAAAAAGCAAGCCCCCACCACTCACAGAAGTGTTTTGGCATAAACTTACATGTGGGAAGCTTTCCTGCATCAAATCACACGATCATTACATGGTAGGCAGAGTCACTCTGCATTTAATTATAGTTCCTCACAATTGTCTTCCAATTTAGCTTTCTATATTGGAATCTCTAATACATTTTTTTATGTATCTCCAATATATCTTTTTATATTGGAAAGTGCTTAGATTACTATAACAGGTTTTTTGTTCAGTTTCACTTCGCAACAATTTTCAACAGATGCTTAAAATCTCAGGTAAGTATCTGACTGCCAAAGACCAAACCCCTTTGGACAAGCATCCTCAAAACAGTTTATACAGAATCTCTCATTACTGTTCAGGGAGCAACTGTGAGAGACACAATTGTACTTTTCCTATTACTCACAAGCATTGTTATGACAGCCACAGAAACTGCTTATAGGAAAATTGAAATTAGAAAGATCCATTAAACCTTTTAAGCAGTTTCATGAAATATTCCTGCAGAAAACTATGGCAGAGTCAACATCCTGTAGTCTCCCTGCTCTTTAAGCCAACTGGCTCACCTCATCCTTCCCAATAATTCAGCCTTGGGAATTTCTGATTTAGGACGAAGCCCAGTTAACCACATAGGTATTATGACAGAAATATTAAGACTATTCTCTTGCTTAAAATAACTTTTCCTTGGCTCTAACCCTGCAGGAGTAGCTCAGTTTCTTCAAGATCTGCTGTCCTTGTTGCTATTCATCTGCTGTAAACCAATGAGTTTGTGATGCTGCTGCCAGAGTCCTGCTCCAGAGATGGCAGCAGGCATTTTCCACTGCTCCTGGACTAGGAGGGTAAAGGCAGAACGATCAAAGAGTGCAAGTACACTTCAAATGGCTGCTATTTAAGGGGAAGCGGGGGAGGAGAGTAGTAGGTGTTAACAAAAACCACTCCAAGTCTCCCCTTCTTCATGGCCTGTTATACTAACAAAGACAGAAGGGAAAGAGGCCAGCTCTGTGCCTGCTTTGGAATTTGAATGCAGATGGTAGGAACTGCATCTTGAGCATCCTTCCCATCTTTCATCACCGTATCTACACTGTGAAAACGTCACTGCATGCGAAAAATACCTTAACACTTAAGAAAATACTTCAATCATAGCTAGAAATCAGCGCAAGTAAGGTTTTGCCAAGGAATGATCTCAGATGTTCCAGATATAAAAATAATTCAGAGGACAGAAGAAAATCCCTATAAATCGAAGGAAATTCCCCAGTTAAGTTGTAGATATTGGAAAGCGAAGCCTAACTTTGCAGGTCCTCTGTCTTACAGTTTATGAAAGTGACTGCCTAGGTGTGAGGAAGAAAATCTGGTTTAGAAGTAGTGAAACTTTTCCCAGTAGAGAATTTGTGTTAAAAAAAATTTTTTTTTTAAATCAAGTTTTGGAGCAGATATTTCCAAAACTTTCATAGCTGTCTGTATACACAAACACATAAATACATATATAAAAACAATAAATAAGCATTTTATGTACTATTCAAAACATCAACAACAGATATTAAGATATTTCATGCACTAGAGCACGCCATATAGAAGCCAAAATATTTCAGGATTTAGTGGTTTGTTTTTTTTTTTTTTTTCTAAACACCATCCTAGTAAATCAAGTGGAAACAAAATAATGGTGACTTCATTAAAAGTCCTTATTTTTCTAAACAAGCAAACCAAAATTATTTCCCTACCCCCATAGAAAACATTTCATATTCTTCAACTGACTGGCAGAGGGAACCAACACAACTGGCATTTTCTGAAGAGTTTGAGAGGAAGCTTGTAGGGCATTCTTGCGAAATACAAGCATTTCGGGCAGGTATGCTAAATTGTTCAGCGAAAACAAACAAAAAATCCCCCCCCCCCCCCCCCCAAATCAGCTGTAAGTCTGAACCACACAAAACACCATGAGGTCATAAACTTTACATAAATTCAGTGTAAACTACTAGCTGATGTTTCTTATTCCAAGAGATTTATTTGTGCACCTGGGTTAAAAATCCACCAAGATTTGGTGCACTGAGATCTGGAATTGTTGTTAAAATGAAAACACTGTAAGTAGCTTATATATAACCTTTTAGCATTACATCTCTAGTAACATTTACAGTTTTTAAAAAGGAACACAGTGATGTAAGTTCTGATTAGCATATATCTTTTTAGTTCTGAACTGAAAAAAACTCGATTTAAGCTAATTTTCTTTTAAAAAACTCCAGAATTACCCTCTCCCAGCTCTTTCAGCTAGAACTTACAGTTAGAATTGAACCCATTAGCCACTTTTGACTGCATAATTATGGCCAACCTTGCAATTTGATTATGAAGCCATCTAATGAGTCTGCACATAGACAACAAATTAAGTTAAATGGAGAAATAACAATAGCCTAAGAAAGCATACAGTGGAGTCATTTTACAAACCTATCTGAGTGAAAAACTACTTTGTGAATGCAATTCTCCCTATACAAAATTAGATCATTAACCCAGTGTCACTTTTTAGAGCTGAGATTCAATGACTGGTGAGCTGACAACCCTGCATGATTTACAGCAAACTGTCTGCCATCTGCCTGATATTAATAATTTTAGTCTGCAAATTTGGAATAAGGCAATACTGTTGCAAGCTACAGTCGACTCACATTTTTGCTGAGTAACACAGCAAGGCACTCTTATTTAGCAGAATGAACTTGATATTTAAAAACAAAGTTAAAGCCAAGGGAACAAGACTGCACCCATCTGACTAGTTTTCCAGTCCAGTTCATGCACAGAGATTTTTTTCCATATCTTTATAAACATGTTGCATATCTGACCAGCTGTTTAATCAGCCATAAGTTTATCCATATGTGTATGGACAACTATAGGTACCTATAGGTACTACAGGTATCTAACTATATTCATAGCTAGCTATAATTGTCCTAACCATCAGATTTACAAACACATGGAATAAGCAAGGGAGTTATTACACAGCAAGTATAAAGGATACTACCTGCAAGTTCATGTTATTATGCATTTGTGTTTCTAGAAACATGAGATTTTATAAGAATCTCACTTATTTAGAAAGTTTTTAAGGCTCAGCTCTGGCAGAGAGCTTGCAAACGTGAGAATAGTTTTTCCCCAAAATTCATAAAATAGAAAGTAAATAAAATCCTATTAAAAAAATAATCCAGTTGCCCTAGGAACTAGCTAGTGATTTTTGAGTACTATGATTAACAATAGCAACCCCAGTAGATTCTGCAGGACCGGGATTAAATGAAAGAAACTGTGCCTCTGCTACAGAAGTCAACCAAATCACTATAAAAATAAAAATGTGTCTTCATGCAAGACTATGGCCCTGATTCACACGCCTCAAAATGCCGAGCTTTTATAAAATGCAATGATAGTGGAAAACAGAATGAAGCAAAGGATGCAGGGAAATTTTGACACTTTAAGCAAAATTTATTTCAGCTGCTACAGCATGGCTGACACCTCTCAACACTGGATACACCAGCTCCCTGCTTCCTCAAGACACAAAGGCCTTCCCAGCTACGGTATTGTCCAAGAGATTTCTGGGCTACTCTGGGAATGAGGCAGGGGCTCACTATGTGACAGGATCTACATTTGAATATCCCCATCTCTGGGGCCAACACAGAACTAGTACCATACAGACAGAGTGGCCTGGTCTTCTTGAATCCAGTCAAGGCCCCAAGAAAGTCCAGCAATGAGGAGCTGATCTTTTCAAGAGGTCACTTTTGGACACTCATGCTGCCATGCAATGTATGATATGGGGCAGAGGTGCTACTTGTGGCATTGAGATAGCTTGTACTCTACAACACTTTGTAGTAAAACACGAGGCACGAATTGGAAGCATCTGATCTTAGGAAGACAACACCAACAAGCTGAGACAGGGGCTTAGGAGCCATTTTACCCACCCAAAATCAACTTTAAAAGTATTGGTTTTCATTCCCACATTACACACAAATGCTGTTAGAAGTCAGATAGCTAGATATTTAAACACAGCTGCCAACCTGCATAAAGGTTTTCTGGTTATCCAAGAATACAAGGTTTTTTACTAACATAGTTGAGAAATGTTAAAATTATGTATCTCAGATACAACTGTGATAGTTGTGTAATCAAAGGCCACTTAAAAGTAGATATCAAGTTTGCTTTCCTGAATCTTGCTTCATCCAATCTATTTCATTATCATTTATTTTCCTGTTGACAGTTGAGGTCAGTGCAAGAGCAGTAAGTCATATCTCACACTTCAGGAGTTTATGCAATAGCTGGCAACTGGACAATATTTCTGACATCTGGGAACTAATTTGCAAGAAAAGCTGGTGAAATGAGGCCATCCTGAGTTATAAACACAAGTCTAACGATACCTTCCAGCTTTGCAGAACACTTTTTATAGAGTGGAAACTATGCAATTATGTGTATAGTTTCAATTGTCATTACAAAGTCTTTCCTACACACAACTCTTACTTAATCAATGAAACAAACCATCAGTTTACAAGATTCTCTAAAAAACTTGAACAAGTTATAAAACTAGAGAAACATTTAAAGAAAATGAATAATGTAACCTTGTATCTCACACGCACAAGGAAAAACAAACCATGGAAATATTCAGCCTTAAAGATCCAGCTCTGCGTATTTTGGAATTTCTAGAAACCAGCAGCTGTGCTGAATGATTTTTCTGTTACAACAGCAGACACTTATGTGCAACCATTTGGTAACTGTAAAGTTATCTATTGTTTTGGATAAAGGATCTTCTCAGACATTTGCTGCATTTTCCACTAGCCAGCCACCATACCTTGAAGTGTTATGAGCTACCTATACATCACAAGGTAACCTGTAAAAGGTATAGTCTTGGCTAGGCCCTTCAGAGCCCACATAAAATAATTTCCAAAATAAGCACTTTCTTGGAATGTCAGGTAAGGATAAAGATCCTTGCCCATCCATTACAATTGAGGCCTTTCCCTCAGGTTTCCTGTATCTCTTTTGTCATTGATTATAAAGTTAATTACCAGGATATTAAACACACAAAAAGTTTATTATGAAAAAAATAAATAGCTTTACTTGCCAGAAAAAAAAAAATCTGTTGAAGCCAATGAGAAACCTCAAGTGACAGAGAAACCCTCATACACACCTCAAACACAAATTCAGCACATTCATTTTCAAGGAGGAACAGCAATTTTGGCCTGGTACCACCCTGCAGCAGATCAGCAGCTTGGAGCAGCTGGTTCTGCAGGCTATATTATACTGTACACTCTTCTTGGATTTCTACTTCAGTTAACTTTGATTCTTTGAACTAAATGTCCTGACTGCATTTGCAGTTTGAAGCTGTCTGAAGGAAAGCTATCCAACAAGCCTTTGCTGCCTGCTTTGCAGGAACCTCAGCAGACCACTCTAGAAAGTGTCATGCTATCTTGGCAGCTGTCGCACACAAACAGCAGCCATGCATTACTGCTTTCCCACATGGGAGCAGGCCATACTTCCGATCCTGTTCACTCAGGAGTGATACTATCTCATGTGTCATCACATCAAGCAGTGACACCACACTGAATCTCACTCCAATGCTGAGCTCATTTATGAGCCATGCAAAAGAAAAACATAAGGGAAGGAGTACCCATAATGTGCTTAGCTCACCACTTTTTCAGATTTAATTAGGTATCCTTGGATGCCAGTGTGCCCTTTTCAGCATCTTTTTTCAGGTATGGGGATCCTGGAACAGGGCTGAGCCTGCACTCTCCTCCCAACTCTTACACACTGCAGCTCTGGAGCCCTAAGCATTCATGTCCAAGGATTTGTTCAGGATCTTTACACTGAGGGCATAGCTGTTGAGTAGCCCCCAGTTTCTGGGTCTTCAAGGAGATATTGTTCATCACTGTGAACATCACGCACACTGATTGCTGCTCTCCTCATACCCTGCAGTAGCAACAAGGTTAGCAGCCTCCTGATCCTGCTGTTGCATTACCCTGCTGGCAAAGCAGCTCCAGCCTCTCCCATGGCACAAGCTGATGAGCAGCACTGCAATTTCCTCAGTGCCCTTGGTGGATTTTCTGGGAGGCCCAGGTGTTGAAGACCTGAGTGGACAATTAGAAAGGGGAACAATAAGAAGTGGTCTATCGTGGAGACAAAATGTTCAGAAAAGGGCTTAGCAAGGGCAATGGAAAGTGGGCATAAAAAAAAAGTGTAACTACAGACATGAAAGAACAGCAGAGCTGCTGCTAGAACATAACAAGTATGAAGATACACTGTTAAAGGAGCCACATGACATGGGCAAGAAGCCTTCTCAGACCATCCCGTCAGATCAGTAACTCAAGAGCTTTGCATCTGTACACATGTTCAGAGTAAGCTGCAGGATTTCACTTATTTGGATCCCATGCACTGATTTGGACCCCTGTATGCTCAATGTGTGCAGTCAGAAAAGGTCTGGTTTGGTTTCACCCCAAAAGAATGTATCTTACGCATACTTGAAACACTCTGCCACCCAAACTCAATTCCCACTCACATCCTTTAGTCCTTTACAAGAAGCAAACATGCAGAGAGACACAGATACATAAACATATTTAAGGGAATGTTATCTTTATAACTGTTGCAGTTTTTAACATGCTTTTAAAAAATCAGCACAGATGACCAGGAGTTTGGTCTGTTGTATTGTTCATCTACTGAGACAATAAAGCACCTACAGGGTCCCTAACACATGCCAAAAAGCACAGGTCATTCTGTATATATATACTCCATGCTTCAAATGTCAGAGGGTTGGCGACCCTTTGTGATAAATTAGTATCTTCATGCTAGGGAACTGACCACTTCCTTCCTGAAAGACTTCAGTGAATCAAAATTATGAGAGTTCCCAATTAAGTCACAGATGAGCAAAACCTTAAGAAATTAGTGTGTTCATGCTACGAGAATGCCAGACTCACTAATTCAGCCCCATTATTTTGCATTGTTCATAAATTCTAAATCAAGATGCCATACAGCAGGTGGAGATATCCATGTGACTTGGCATGAGTGTGTTATTGTTCAAATAAAACTATTACTTCAGACCAAGTGAATCTGTGTTGCCCATACAAGAATAAGGGTTCCTCCTTCTTCTAACCCTTTCTTGGCAACTGCATATGTACATCCCACAAAGAAAGTACTCGGTTTTTGTTTCTCCGCTGTTCAACCTCCCATCCCCATCATGAATGCAAGGGATGGTGCTTTTCCACAGCAATCGAATCCTGATTTTTTTTTTTAATACCGTAGTGTAAAAAATAGTGTAAAAATATGAAGTCTGGCCTACTTTAAGTAGCATACCAGTTACAAGTTATGTTTGGAATGTTATCAAATTGTGCCTTTTTAAATAAAGAATTTTTTAAAACATATTTAAAAGCAAAGATATGCTTTCAAGGTATCTCTTGAAATTCTTGAGTTGGGTGGGGGACTACACTGAGCACAGACAACTAGTAATTTCCAAATCTTAAAAAAATTAAAAATTGAATAATTTTTCTGCATAATGTGAAAAATTTCATCTATTACCCCAAAACTAACTGTTAGTTTGATCTACTAGCGTATTGCTGCCCCTAATAAAACAGGTAACAGTTTTTCCAGACCAACTTGATCAATCTTGCTTAGCTTGGTTTTTATTTAATTAGTTTCAGCTGTGTTTAGAATACAGGTTTCATTAGGCCAAGAGGATCTTTTTGTTCCTGTTTTGCTCATTTTTTGCATGGGAGTTTCCTGGCAATCATTTAATTCTCTCATCTATTATAAGATTTTTGTCATCTTAGATACGTTTCCTACCACTGAGTCAGCTCTCCGCTATGATTACTGAGTTTTAAAATCAGGGCATAACTCCTTACTCTCCAACTGTAAAACATCCTGCTTCTACACCCAAAGACCTATTAGTGCATGCATAATAGATGATGTGCCTTTTTTTTTCCCCAAGGAAGCTATAAAATATTAATAAATTTGCATTATTAGTGTACCATTTTTGTTGTACTGTAAAACTGAAAAGCCACCCTCCTGTACAACCTTAATCTTCAGACTGAAAACACAATTTTTGATTCATCCTTTGTCACCCTAAGTGACAGCCAGAGTAATTTTCTCCTCTTTAACAAATTTCAGAAAATTCTTGACAGAATCTGATTTGCTAACAAATTCTTTAAATCAGGCAAGAACAAGTCACTGGCCATCAGGAGAAAGCTAGAAATGGTTCTAAAATTCTGCAGATTAGAACAGAAGTGGGTGTATTTGGCATCTGCTAGAGGGTACTCCTTGGAATACTTTCTTATCTCAGTTTCTTAATTTGTTTTCCCTCAGTGGATGATTAACTGATTCAGGGCCACAGTAAGAGAGAAGAAAGAGAGCAAAAGCACTTGCCTCAGAATAAAGCACGTAACCAGACAGAGGTCAAAAGCAAGGTGCCAGCCAGGGAGTGCCCACTGTATGATCCTTCCAGTTACACTTACTGCAGATTTCATTGTTCATGCTGGTCATCAATGTGCAAACCAAGTCTAGATGGCTCATGTAGTGCATCTGATGGATCGCAATGTTTCTACAGCAAAGTAACTCTGCTGAACAGCTTACCAGCATGTACTCAGCATTCCTTCCTCTGTATGTTTGCCTTTTCCCCTATTGCTTCAATCAATGCTATACATTGGGACTTTGTTTAAGAAACAAAGCTGAAAGCTGATTTTTTTTGCTTCCATATTAGAAAGAAACTATTAGATGAACTTTGGAGTAGAAATAGAAATGAGCATTTCCTTCAAACTGGTCACAATGTGGCACAAGGAACTCTACAAAGTACACTTGTTTGGGATAAGGAGGGAAGCAAAACCAAGATATCATATAATCTCTGTTTAGTAGTTTCTACAGAATGAATTAGTAAGAATACGTTTTCCTATAGTTTTTGCCAAGCTCCATTTAAAAAAAAAACAACACAAAACCACAAAAAAACCTGAAACTTATTGTAGTAAAAAAATAGTAGAGTAGGGTATTGATACATTTCCCATGTTACAAAGGTTGAAAAAGTGAGGAACAACTATCATAACTAATTCCAGCAAAGGAAAACAGAAGAAAAAAAAAAGACAAAGGAGGGGGTCTCAAACATTTCTAACAGAAGAGGTATAAAGGCAGAGGGGTCTGTTTCCATTTTAATTTTTCATATGTATTTAGATTTGAAGGTTTCTTACCTTAGAAACACAAAATCCAAACTAGAACACCACTATTAAAGGAATCCTTAAAATACTTCTGCTCTCAAAAATGGACACAAGACAAACAGTTGCAAACAATTTATTACCAAAAAAGTAACTTAGATACAGCAGTCTGCAATTAGTGGAAGGTTTATAATAGTTCCTGGTGCACAAGGATAGCATCACACATGAATTGAAGTACTGCATCTTTGTAGAAGGTAACAAAGAAAGGGGGTGGGGGGCTTCTTTTTAAAAGGGGGGGGGAAAAGTCCTCAGTGTTAACCCAAATACTCTGCAAGTGTTGCATGACTCCGAGTGTTTTAAGTTGGCTTTTTTGTTTTTAAATTGTCATAAGTGTTCAGCGTAAGAATGCATCTCTTGTAAACATCTCCAGTAGAAGAGGTATCAAGCTAGAGGTCTGTTCCCATTCTAACCATGCCCAGGGATTTAGATTGCACATGATCCTGTCAGAATTTAAACCGTGAAGTTTATCTTTCTCCACCAGTTCAAAATACAGTGACTTGCTGGACATATCACAAAAGACAACTTCTATTTTTCCTGTAAGAAGATGGATGACTTCAAGCATAAAAGATTTAGTGCTACCAAAGTTGAACTAAAACAATTAACTTCATTCTAAGATGCTTATAGAACAAGTTTAAGGAGCCTAAATATGAAGGCTGCTGATTTTAAAGTGCTAAATACCTTTAGAAATCCCATTGAACCGTGGTTTAAATACACAGCAGTAAGTTACCTTTTTCTTTAATTTTTAAATTAATTTTAGATTTAAACTTAAAAATTATTTTAGAATTAAAATAATTCTAGCATGCATTTATGTGAACTCAGTGAAAGCTGTGCAAACAATCTTAAAACTACTTATAAACATGCCATGCCTTATACACTTCACATTGACCTCCTTTCTCTGTCTCCAACCTAACAATGATAGTCTTGCAGGTCACCCCTCAGTATTAGTGTTTGACCGTCTGTGTGCTTGATCCGCTCTCTATGAAAAACTTCTAGTGTGATAAGTATGCCCTTATGAACACAAAGTACTCTTAGAAAAGTAAATAACAGGTTTCTGTCACGCTTAAGTGTATGCCCATTACAATCCAGCCGCAGTTCGTATCTAAAACCAAATTAACTCTCACTTAACCATACAAAGAATAGAAAACAAAATAAGTCTTTCTTGCATTTAAAAAGAAAGTTACTTCATAATTGTCCCAAATCTATTCCTCAGCTGAACAAAACTCAGAGTGGGACAGAAGTATCAAACAAGCTGGGAAAGCAATGCCCATTCAAAGCTCCACACAAAGATCTATAAGATGGAAATCTCTAATCCAACCATGCTTCAGAGCAAAATATTCTTTGTGCTCTCATTTGAAAAATTCTTCTACAGAACTGAAAAAAAGCATAAGATTGGAAAGGCAGGGGTGGGGGGGAAGTCTGCTATGAACATGAGAAGCCTTCATGTTTCCTGACTTGTCAGATTAGTTTACTATAGGTGAATTGTGCTTATTGCCAATTGAAGATGCTAAAGACCACCTCTAGGATCTCTCTATCACACCGTTTTTTTTTTTCTCTCGTGGTGGCATAACACTTTCTCAGGGTTTTTCTCACCTCCCTGCTCTCCAACATCGATAAATACAGCACAGCTTTCAGCAAACACTGTCACTTCAGGTCTCCTATTGTAGAACAACTTTTTGGTCAAGTGCTAGTCTCACATGCACATTGGCAAAAAAGGAGTCTGAAAAGCACAGCTGGATTCAACTCATAAAAGAAATTTTCAGATGCTCATTGTGTGCTTTAGTTTTAGTTGTGTTTTGTTTTCAGGAGGTGGAGTGAGCAAGGGGACTTATAATAGGTTTATATGAAACAAAAATTCATCCAACAAATTCTAATTACTTCAGCATGAATAAAAGACTTAAAGAGGTTGACCTGAAATCTGTGAAGTTAGATTAAAAGAGATCATTCTTCCCTTCATTGTCTATATTTAATTTAGATTTTAACTCATTTTAAAATTCAAAGCAGTTCTTGAAGTCCCAGCATTGTTCACAGACACAAAACATAAGCCTCATCATTACTTTGCATACAACTATGATCATGCTCATGGAAAATATCTTTTCAAGTGAAAATAATGATTTTGAGCATGTTCTGTGTGGGTCTTTAATCTTATTCTACATTGCTACAGTGGAAGCCGTATTAAATCATACTCTCGATGACATGAAGCCTAGTGAGCAAGAACACTGAAACTGCCAACTGCTGGTTCCCCCCACACACCCCGCTTCAACAGACACAGAGAAGTCTGTAAATAATTTGTGCAACCGTGATCTTAAACTGAAAATACTGCAGCTAATGTATTTATGTTAATGTACTGAGTGAGTGCCAACATGCAAGCCTTCAGCAAATCTTGCACAACCCAAACTCAGTTTTCGTTTGTAGACATAAATGCATATTATAATATCTGAGCAACTTTGATGGTTCATTTTATCAAGACCTCCACGGTATTTGCAGTGTGCTGATATATAAGACTCAGTCTAGACCATAATATAGCATTAAAACCAAACTAATTTCACACTGAGGTTAATAATTAGAGCCACAGACAGCCTGTAAACACTTAAGGAATAATACAATTTATGCAGATTTACAGTTACAAAACTTGTACGTGTGCCAAAGGACTTAAAAATACATTGGCTACGTTCTGGAGATGTTTTAGCGTGATTGTGTGCTTCATTTTTTAACATATCTGAATGTTTTGCAGAAGTTGTTTCACAACCCTTATCCTTCACTTAGTTCTACTAACCGTCTTCTTCCCCTTTTAATTGAATACACATTGTAAGTTGCAGAATTGTATGTTATAAAGTAATTACTACATATAGACTTAACTGCTCTATCCACTCTGTTTACTAGCAACCTCCTCCAAAATTTTATATCAAGCTTGGGCAACGTACCAAACACTCTTCTTTTAATTATGCTTGCTCTTACAAAGTTGATGGGTAGATTTTCCATACGCTATCTCTTGCAGCCTTGAGGCACAGGTTAATTCAGTCATTGACTACTGTCTCCCTGATCTTCTCTAGAATTCATTTCCTAATTCGTGTCTCCAAAGGCTCACCTTTGTTCAGCACAGGGAGGACAGGGGCCTGACTTTCACAGACAGAATAAAGGGAAGTCTCTCTCCATGGATACATTAAGTTCTGGTGGTTTTATTCCATGGTGATGGCACTTGGTGAGCTCTTACAGCCTTAGCAGCACTGCTGGTCTGGATATAGAGCAAATTTACAGATGCTACCACTCTTTGAGATATGGAACAGCTTAAAGCAGCACATTTAGGTCAGATAATTGCCGAATATATTACAAAAATTTCATCACAAACCCCAGTTTTCCCAAATGTAAGTATTTCTGTACCTGGACTGTCCCATATCACTAGTATATTTCAGCAAGCAAGGCAGATGTTCACCGTGTCTGCCTGAAGCACCTGAATCACAAAGCACATGAGCAGTCTGCCATTACGTGACTCACTACCAATTCGCAAAATGCTTGCTTTCACACGTTGCTTCTCTGGCAGCCCAGAAGGCACATGTAATTCTAGCAAAAGGCATCTTCCCCTGAGGTACTCTGCCACATCCCTTCACGAAGCATGCCAGACCAGAAGCGCATACTGTTAGCACGTTGCAAATTCAGGAGCGCCAATACCACTCTGAATGGGAAAGCTATGGGTAGACACACTGCGGGTTGCTGTGGGACTGTGGTTGTCTCCATACCACCCTTTTCCTCTTTAATTTGGGTAACTAGCGATTGACACAAGAGTGATAGTGGAATGCTGCCATTACTGTATGATTTGCTTGGAAAGTTATTTTTATCATTTCAGGAACTTTGAACTTCAGGAAAGTCATGTTCAAGGCTACCTCTGTGGTTGAAAACCTTTGGCATCAGCACTGAAACTGGTTGACACTGTGCAATAACTATTGCTAAAATCCAACATGCAAGTAAAAAAACTAAAGGGATCTATTCTTTCTTAGCTCTGCCATGGAATTACTGGACCCCACCTGACATCCACTAACATTAACAGAAATTATATGAAGAGTTTCCACATATACCAATGACAGACTATATCCCTAAATTTAGAACAAAAGCATGCTGGAGAAGAAACACCCGCTATTGCTTATACAAAGAGAGAGTTGACTGAAATTTTATTTGATGTACCATGGTGCTCTGCAATTCCTTTGAGGTAACTTATGATTTTTGGCTATTTCATAGCTTGTTCCTTAATTTCAGTTTCTCTGGGAAGACTCTTTCATGAATTAATGAAGGACACAAAATATACCATTAGGTTACATACCCCACAAGTAAAAGCTTCCCTTTGTGCACTATGAAGAACAGAAAAGATATTAATGTCTAATCAACAAGGTGCGATCCCTACACCAAGAGTATGCTCACCATCCAAAACCTTGTGATTATATCTTCAAAGAAATCAGCGCCTAAAGGAAAGTATGCTAGACACACGTGCAGCCTAAACCAAATTTATTCTGGAGGAGAAGATGAAACGTGAATAGTAGCTGTGACGCAAAGCACCTTGTATATCTCTGCACACTTGAATAAACTTGAAGTTCAACATCTTTGTTATAAATGCGTTTGGCCAGAAGGAGCAAGATAAAATATTTTAGACCTTACCTGCATGCAGTGTATATTTAAAGACTACCCCCAAAAAAAAAAGAAAAAGAGAAAAATCATAGGAAAAGGGATAAGAAGTCAGAGAGCGGGAGCATGGATGCCATGTTACTGAACATAGTACAAAATTCCTCTTTGTGGATTTTACCACTAAGCTTCCAACCAAATGTACACAGCTGGAGTTTCTTCCTTATACAGAACATTTAGGTTAACAGGAGACTTCACAGGAGTGAAATCTGTATGTACTTCAAGTAACTGTGCTGCTCAAAGTCTGTAACTTCCCTTAGTCAGCCATGGTGACTGGCTTGTATTTCCAGGGAATAGCCTGTCCACCCTCAAGACAGCCTAGTTTTTTGCTGCTGCATGCTACTAAGAGGGGGGTGGGGGCAAGACACTTTTGTTCTGTTCTAGTGAGAACTATGACTTCTTCAGAAAACCTTGGAAGCTCCATTAAGTCGGTGTTTGAGACCACAAGAAGGGGTGGGCTACAACTGAAAAGATCACAAAGGAACCTTCATGAACAGCTTTCTGACACAGCCAGGTACCTTCGCTCATGCAGGGGTCTGTCTTCAGCAAATGTAAAAGATGTACTAAAACATAAAATTTCATATGAAATGAATGCATACCAGTAGAGGTTGGTACAAAGGAGTAAGCAGCACATTTCTCAGAGTGAAACATGATAGCCCAGGGTTTACCATATTAGCCAAATCAATAAATTTATTGTGTAGAATGACTACTTTTTCTATCTGTCTAGTATCTTTAAAATAGAGCTTCAGCTCTGTGGTGTCTTCGGTCCAGACACATAATAAGGTCTAAGTACAAGACGAATTGCAGAACGCTTTCTGGACAGACCTACTCCAGCAGACATGAGAACTAATAAAATGGACATACATGCACCCCCCCACCCCCCCAAAAAAAACCCAAAACACCCCCACCACAAATCAATTTGCTCTGAGACTTTCTCCTGGCTACCTCCCTTTCAAGGTGACCCACTATATGTCTTACTCGTATGTCTTACTCTACAGCCAGCAAACCTGAAAGTGCACCCTCCCAAGCTGAGAAAATACAAACCAGTCACCCTGATCAAGTAAGGAAAATTACAGGCTTTGAGTTGCCTAGCTATCTAAGGAATATCCAGAGAGTCACTGGCAGTTATTCCAATTAGGAAATACAAACAAGTTTTATGTTTCACAATCCATAGACTACCAGTGTTTAAAATATTAATTTGAGAGTCTCATTATGTTAAAAGTACAGAATATTGGAGAACACAGTCCATACCTGGAGACAAATGCATATTTACCACATTTTAAAAGACACTGTTCAAGCCTCCTGCTCATCAGGTTTGGCTTTGTACTTGTATTAAACTAGAAATAACTTTGGCTTCAGCAGTTGCTATGGGTGGTGTCCACCATCACTCCCCAGCCTGAAAGCTGAGGAATACATAAATTAATATGAAGCTTCCTTCCCCTGAAGGTTTTGTTTAATTTCAGACGTGTCAGGGAAATGTTAATGTTACATTTTGTTGCATATTTTCCAGCAGTATGTGGCATATGCCGAGAAGGGAAATAACACTGTTTGTCATTATGACTTTTCAGCCAAGGAGGAAGAAAGAAAAAAGGGACCGAATTAAACCTGTAATTCATAGATCTGTTAAACACTGTTCTCTGCTATTCAAATGAGATTTAATAGTTTAAGGTGAATACAAGGTTCTTTCTCAGCTTCCCCAAACTGCTGATTTACTGCAAACCAGGATAAAATAGCTTTCATCAAGGGAGTCTGCATGTGAAAAGTCTGACTTATCAAACTTGGAAAAAAGTGATGACAATTGGTTCATCATTTTCAAATTAATCGTAATTTACACGACTTCTAAGTTTAAACATTGTAGTAAGTATTATGAATAAAAATCACTAACCGAAACAGAAGGACTTGGGAATAAGTAGACCAAGACATTTAAATATTTACAGATTCAAAATTTTGTGAAGTGGGAAAATTGTTTTCTATCCAGCTCAAGTGCCACTCATTACTCTCCTGCATAACAGAAATAAATTTAAAGGAGACATTTATGTGCGTACACACAGAAAATGAAGAATCCAATAACACATTCTAGGTTTTTCTCCCTTTGCCTAAGACATTGAGAAATACCTGTATCATTTCATTTCTCTTAGGCTTCATTAGAACAGACACTGGAGTTTATCCGAGCATCAAGTTTTGACTAGACGTCACTTTATTTCTTTTAATTCCCCCAGCTACCTTAAGACAGTCTCCTCCTTGCATCAATCCTATGTCTAAGCTGATAAAATATTTGGTCCTCATTTTCCTTCCTCTTTTGTGGCCTGCATCCAATAGAGAAATACTACAAAAGAAACTAGCATGGTGCTTGTGGCATAAATTAATGCAAAGCTGTATTTTCAACACTGCACTTTAAAAAGTAGAACAGAGTTATAACTGCAACTCTGTCTGGCACTCATAGCAAAGCCAATCACTCCAATGAAGAGCTTTTTTTTATGTTGAAATGCATAAGAAAATTAATATTACAGGCTAAGAAAGGGCTTATTGTCTGTCCCTCTGTTTTCCGTCAAGATTAGCAGCAAGTCTGAGTTAAAGAGTCTGCATCGTCCATAATTTTTCTGGGATAACTGCATTATGGTCAATGGGGTTGTGCCAGAGAAAGAGAAGCACCAGTTTTCCACAAATGTAGAGTGTATTTCAGAACAGAAAGAAGATAAAGAAGTGAAATTTGAATCTAAACCAGCTTGCTCTGCTTTGGTTAGACCAAGTTGTCTGTGAGGTGCATCGCTTTCATTTCTTCCCAGCTCTAAAAAGATACAGTACAGCAGTATTGTAAACTTAACCCAGTGCACAGCTGACATGACTAGAAACACTGCAAATCAGAAAGCTCTTTCTTGCCCATATTATTACAGGCTTTATTTTTATACACACACATATCCTTAATAAATACAGAAATATTACTCACTACTTTATTGAATCAAAACACAGTATCAGACCATTCTCCAAAAGATGGTTTCACATTTCTTCTTCATTTATGTCTTCTTTCTTAAGCCACCTGCCTATCTATATCCAGAAACCTTAAAGCACAGATATTGACAACTACTATACAAGTGCCAGAGACTCCAACTGGTGCTAAAAAACTTCAAATGTCAGTGCTGTCCACTGCTCAGAGCACTCTCAACTTTTACGAGCTTTGAGATTTCAGAGATCTTGTATTCGACATGTGCATTCACTTGCAATTACAAGAACTACCGTTTTATGTCTGTGGAGGTGACTTGGCCCGGTACCACTGCTCTGACTGTGGCACACACATGGGCGCCTAGGGAGAACACAGACCGAAGGAGCAGCATTTGCAGCCAGCTAATGCCAGGAACGTTAGCCATATACATTCACCCATGCTGCTGGGTCTCTCTCTCAAGGATATCTGAGTGGTAGCTCACTGCCCCACCAGCACAGCATCAGTGTATTATGCTTAGTCTGCTGTTAAGAGGCAATACTAAGGAAACCAGTTCTGTAGAGAGACCAGGGATTGAGGCCCAAAGCCAGTGTGAATAGCCAGGTGGCAGTTCCTTGCCAACCCTTAGACCTTCAATGCAGGACCATTAACTAGCTTGCAGAGTTTATGAAATAAATCCCAATTAATAGCTTAGGGAAATAAAGAAAACAGTGTTATTACCAAGGCCAACATTCTATTACCTCTATTTCATCTCAGTAAAGCAGCTGGTTAGATGCTCCGCTGAGCTTTCCAGCGAATACCTCCAGTGGATGTAGAAACCAGAAACATGACCTTTCTGAGGCTTCCCAGCAGAATTTTCCGTGTAGTTGGGTTTTAGACATCACTAGGCTCATTACTGAAAAGATACTAGCCAGAAAGACTATACAGTATTGGTATTACCATAAAACAGAAATGCAAATATAAGCTTTGTTTGGAGTCATGAGGGAAGGGGGAAGGGGAAAAAACCCAAAAGGCTAAAAACCAGAACATTCTGTAATTGTAACTGGAGGATTTTGGAAAGAAAACAATTCGGAAAAGAAACTCTAATCCCATCATGATCATTCTCCCATAGAAGCTGGAGAAATTGCTTTCTGTAAAAATAAACAGAAATGAACATTTCTGTATAGGCCATAAATGCCAGAACATTGAAGAAACAACTTTAATTTTGTAGGGACTGAAAGGATAAGTAATAAGTTGGCAGGGCTGCTTAGACATTTGTGAACTCTCATAAATATTACCTACCACAAGTCTAAATCACTGCCAGCTCTGGCTTATGTTAGCCTATTTTAATATCTTACCAACTCCTCTGCCAGAGGATAACTGACCTTTTGAAGATTTTCTTCTAATGTGTGCAAGACAGTGTCAAGTAAATAATTATCAGTTCTCAGAGAGATTGGAAATCTGCAAATTTCATTTCTAATCTTTTGGATGGACCATTAACTCAAATCACGATTTATTAGCTTTTTAAGAGCTTTTGACGTTGATGAAGTCCCAACATAAAGCTAAATGTTTTTGAGCAATAAGTCTTGCAATGAGTACTACTGTCCACAGACTAGATAAGCAAGCATTAGAGTTATCAAAGCTGTATTATGGATTACCTAGAATAATAAACTTGTATAATAGTGGACTCTACTTTTCAGCTGGATTCTTCTTTTTGCTAAGGTAAGATGACTGGCACACACACACAAAAATCTATATGGATTCAAATACATATTGCACCCCCACTGATTTAGACTAAAATTAAGCAGTATGATAGAATTTAAATCAGCAGCTCTGCTTCCTTTCCTGAATTTTCAAACTATATATCAGTATACTTGAACTGGCTGACAAAAAGAACCACAAAACACACACACACAGAACAGACGTAGCTTAAGACCACCATGCACCAGGTTGCAGAGCACATGCATCAACAAATCCAGTAGCATGCATTGAGAGTATAAAAAGGGCTGTGTGTTGTTTAAGATTCTCTACAAGAAGAGGGGAAAAATGTGACTTGGAAAGAAGAGAACGACTGGATCTTGGGAAGTTGCTTTAATTCTATTGGAAAAGATGTCTTATAATAATGTCAGTCAAATAAGAATATCTAATTTTCCTCTTAAAGTCATATGGTAAAAAAAACCAAACAAACAAACTGTAGGTTAGCCTCCATATATGTTTCCCTATCTGCAGCAGAGGCCTATAGCAAACACGGGAATTACACAGCAATCACTGTTGCATCCACTTTGATTTCTAACTGCAGGGAGAGAAGAGTGAAACTCAGAACAGAAAAAACTTCACAGCTTCTCCAAAGGCCAGCTGGATCTGCCTGCTTCACTAAGTGGAAGAGTGTCCCTACTCCTATTTCTGAGAAACCCTTGGCTCTGCAGATGTGTGCAGCCACAAGGTTTGTTGGGGCTCCAGATCTGCATATATCTTTCCATAGTAGCACTTCCCCTTGTCCACTTCCAAATTAAATGTCAGAACTGAACGTCAAAACTGCCACGGGGGTGGCATAAAGCTCTTTTGTTTGTCAGGGAACACATTCCTTAAGGTTTACCAGGGTTTTTGTTGTTGTTTTTTTCAGTTAAAGAGAAGGGTGACATGGGTGCTATCCCAAGCAACTGTCAGATAGCAATGGCTTAAAATTTCACGTACATGAAAAAGGAACACAGGTATGAATTATAACGAGGGTTGAAAGTAATACAATTATAACAAGGTTCTCCATACAACAGTTTACTCTGATGCAACTGCAGGACAGGTAGGGGCAGGGAGAAACAAAAAAATCAGGCACAGAGTAGCATTTAATATTACAAATTCACCATCCCAATTTACAGTTTCACTGTTAAGATAAGCTTTTTTTATGGAAAGAAAAGCTTCCATATCCTGCAAGGATAACAGTGTAGGCATAGCCTCATATTTCTACAGAGTCCTAATGATAAGAGTTTCAGATTGCCTGAATTTAGATATGAGACACGTGACTTCAGTAAGATGTTAAAACAAATAATCTAGATATTAAAAACATCACATTAAAAAACAGGGCTAAACAAATTCCAGAGCCATTTGCTTTAAATGCATGCTCCCTGCTTTCATGCCACACAACTGAGATAGCAGACTGCTCATTTTCTCATTTAGAAGCTGAGTCTTTGCCATAAAGATGCTTTCCTGCTGGTAACTGGGATGTTTCAGAAGATACAAGCAGTCATCCAAGTACAACTTTAAAAACCTATGTTTCTACAGTGATAAATATTACTTTTGTTATTCTTACTCCCACTGCAACCTTTATGTACAACTGTAGGCTGCAGTATAACAAAACCAAAAGACTTTAAAACTGTAATAAGAAAAAAATCCTGCATTGAAGCAAATATCATATTTTATAACATGTATAATATGCTTGTTCTGTTCTTGCTCAGAGAAGTTTAATACACTAAATATCCGACTCCAAAGAGACAAAGATCCCTTTGTTTTTTTTCCTGCCTATCAGCAAGAAGGGAATATTATGTCTTTATTTTGAAGGGATGCTATAACATAAATCTCTTAAATATTTGCGGGATGTTACAGCAGTGAGCTTACAGAGCCAACACATAGAAAAATGTCTGCAGATAAGGCAAGAGGACCACAGAAACAAGCCTGACCTACTGCTTTGGCTGAAAGCTAACAGTGAAAAGTTGATCTTCTCCATGTAGTTATTCCTTCTCCCATTTGAAAAACGAAACACTCCTATACTTCATCTCTCATTGGGAGTGAAACGGAGACCATTCCTGTACACAGCACTAGAGTCACAACCAGACCCTTCCATCAGTGATGATTATTATAGTTTTCTTGCTGCAGATGAAACAGGAATCAAGTAATTTCCTTGATTCCAAACTTAAGAGTGGAATATAGATGTTTTAAAAATACTTTAGATGTCCTAATTCTGTAATATATAAATAGCATCAATTCATATAATATATTACATCATGACTTCATGCTATTACACTGAACAGTAATCCTGGAAAGTGAAAGTCACAGCTGTACTGGATACTACACATCCCACTCAATAAAGGCTTGACATGTCTCCTCGGCCTTCCTGCACACAGCGCCTCTCCCCCATTCCCAAACAGAAATTGTACATCTTTCCATGTGTCAGAATCCTTTCCCACACAAAACCGCTACCTCCTCATTACCACCCCTCTGTCTCAAATGCCATCTCTGCTCCAGAGGTACAACATAGCCCCTCTTACAGAGATGATCTAATCAGTCACGTTCGCCCTTGTGTTTGGCTTTGAAGCCTAACATTTCCCGTGCACATGCAGGCACCTGGCCCCGAGTACCTGAAAGTTTGGCTGCTTTTACCAGCTGCACCAACTACCAAGACATAACCTCTGTCTACAAATCTTGTCTTTCCTCCTCGTGTCCTTAAACAGTTTTTGGTCAAACACACCACACAACAACAACAAAATAATCCCAGAACACTATGATTTACTCTCTCTGGAAAGATAAAACAGATTGAGTTTTGTTAATATGTTTCCAATTTCAGTGTGTTACACACCTAAAATTACCAGCCCTGTTCACAGTTTTAGCAGCTCTAAGAATCTCTCCTTTTTCTAAGTGCTGGAGAGAGTCTTCCTAGCAGGCTTTTAAAAGTCTTATTCTGAAGAAGAAATGTTGGCTATACAGGAAATCATTTCTTTAGGCAAGTTCCAAAGTACACCAGGACTGAGATGCTTTGAAAGCCAGTCTGCCAGCCGACTTTGTCCCACTTTGAAAACAAAGGCAACTCTTTAGAAATCAGTTTCTTAAAGCTGTTAATCCTTTAAAAAGAAACAATTCTTAAATTAACCACCCTATCAAAGCAAACAACAGAGCCCAAGGGAGTCTTTCTGAATGGTTTACATAGCTATTTGAATAGAGTCCTTCTAAAAATGTATACAATATGCAAATAACTATTACAGAGCTGTAGCACATGAAAAAACATCTTTTATTCTGTTTTCTTGAACATGTAAATGAACACCACTTACTTTGTATTCAGCGTAGGCAACAGTGACATATAATGGACTAAGAAGATATTTAGCAAATAAAGATCAAACTCATTGCCTTCAAAATTGCAGGCTTATTTGCTATGAAAAAAACCCTACAAATTAATTCATTAGGAGAACTGAAGAGGAAACTGGTGGCATCTCCTGTCATACTGAGAGTACATAACCCTTAAATGCTAAGCTACCCATGTTCCACATTCAGTTACCCACCCAGAACTTCCCCCACAGTATAAGTATCATCTAAACTCATTTAGATCAGTCCTTGATTACTACATCAACCATGTCAACTGCAACAAGGACTTGGGAAACTGATAGATATCCACACATTCCACTCATTTTCACAGTAAGCATTGCTCAGTATCTCAAAGATAAGCCAGATTATTTAAGCAGTTTATAATATCCTCTGGAAAACCTGAGTCACAAAATCTAGTATTTCATTAAAATATGAAAACATGGTCATTCAAGCAGAGCAGAAGCAAGTGTCATTCAATCCTGAAAAAGCACAGATAACTGCATATTACAGATGAGTAAGATTATTTTCATCTTTAAAATTTTATCTCAAATTCAGGATACACTCTATAGTGTTACTGAAGTGACACCAGGAATTAATGCACGATTAAGCTTGTTGTTTCTGTGGTGCAACTTTTCTTGATATGCTGTTGCAAAACCAGAGCAATATACAGTGGAAGACACCCTTCCAGACAAAATTCCAGCAGCAGAAGCCACCCAAAGTAGCTGCCCTCCCACAACTGCTCATTCCAGCACAGCAAAGGAAGAGAGTCCACAGAGCTGGAAGGACAAGTCTCTCAAAATGAGACCTGACTTCTGCGGTTGGTTGGTGTTTTTTTTGTTGGTTGGTTTGGGTTTTTTTATTGTTTGGGATTTTGGGGGTTTATTTTGTTTGTTTGCTTTTTAAGAGTGTTTGTGTCTTTTTTAAAAAAATATTTTGTGCAACACTCTGGAATGATATGTGAATGCTCTTTTAGAAAGAGTGACTTATCTCACAAACTCAATACCCAAAGAGACACGAGAGATGGATTGTCTGATTTAATTCCAAGACCAAGAGAATTTTGTTGTGACATTTATTTGGCTTTCTGCAAGATCTTTGGAAGGGCAGATAGAGTTAAGAGCTTCCCTCCGCCCTGCTTTGGGGGAGGGGGATGTTGCTACACAAGAGAAACAATACTGACTGCTTTTTACCAAGCACACATCGCCCGTGCATGATAATACAACAGTACTATGTTTTTAACCGTAGACAGCAGAAAGTAAAGGATGACTCTACTCAAAGTATCCAAAAATCTTCATGCCAAAGGTTTAAAATGTGACTAAGATGAAAGATAATTATTAATACACTTTCACAATATACACACAGGGCAGTGAATCCCAGTCTCTCAATGCACCTTTAAAGGATAAAATATTAGGTTTGCTAATCTTTTCGAAGTACTTCCTCTTGCAACATTAACGAAGCTTTTTTTAATGGTTTTGCTTTTCCTTTTTGTTTTAAAACAGGCTTATGCAAAATCCATTTAACTGTTGATGAAGACAGGAAATTAATACTAATTCTTATCACTCTGCTTAAGTTGCAACAGAAGTCCACGTAGACCAAAAATTCACTTGTGACAGATTTCTACTACATAACATGCAATTTTTGTTCACTAATGCCTTTATGCGGTTTGAGGGAGGGAAAAAAAAAGCGTGCATTAGACTGGTCTGACCACCAGACCATGTTCTGAGGATGGGATGTGACTAATATGAGGAGCCCTCTCAATTCAAAATACCAATTCCCTTGCTGCTCATATTCCTGAAATTCTCCCATTCAAATGAAATCTGCATATACTTAATTTGTTCCAAAATACTGAGATGGTCACATCCTGACAGTGTATAGCTGAAGAACTGTTCATTCACCTCTGCAAAACAGTCTGACACCTTCAGTATTACAGTTTGACTGCAAAACCCAAAATAATTCAAAATTTTCATTGTGGCTCATTTGCGTGACAAAAGGCAGAATTGTACCAGAGTGTAACCCAAACGACTCAACAGGAAATTTGGTTTTACTTACGCTATTATTTTGTTTTGCAGGAAAAAAAGAAAGGAGAGGGAGAGGATGAAGGTTTCTTCATTAAGTCTGAAGCCAAACTCTAAAGTAGGTGCATAAAGCTTTCTAAAGAGACCACTAATTTAAATGATATCAGTATACTTGCTTCTACCCAACAGTTGCAGGAGCATAACCTGCAAGAGAAGTATGTTTTTTAACCTCTTTCTGAATGGCTGTAATGGTTGACCTAGTTTCCATTTATTATTGCCTTGTGTTTTGTGCTGCCATTTACATCAGCGCTAGCTGGTTGTAATGCAGTACTCTCAAAGTGCATCTTGTGCCAAACCTAAGAATAGCCTTATATTCTCCCTCAGCAAATACACAAAAAAATGAAGTCTCTTATGCAGTTTAGGATTATGTATATAGTAGTATATAACAGACAGATGCCTATCTGGAAACAGAAGGGGTTTTTTCTGAAGAAGACTCTGAAGTCAGCCCTTCCCTTTAGTAGCAGGAACAGCTTCCATTTCCTCCACTGTCTTACTGGAACTTCCATGGGGGAGGTGGGATGGGGGGGGGATAACCTCCCCAATTTTGCCATAATTACTATAAATTGACCAGATTGAATGTACAATCAAGCATGTGCTATGTACACAATACAATATTCATAAGTTTTGTCTGTGAGAACTCAGTTAACTCCTGCATCTGAACCTTTGAACACTGTCAAACAGTTGATAACTTTTAATGAGGATATGTCCACTTGTACATCTGCCTAGTTATGGACTCTGATGATCAGGCTGTGTGTTGTTTAAAAGGTATAGTACAACAAGGACTAGGAAAGTCAGCATGGTGTTTTTTCTGTAGAAGGAATGGGGGAGTGTTGCAGTCTTAAAGACATAATATGCAGGAAGTCACTTACAGTTCAACTCACATAGTACCAGTTTGAACTTTTGCATCTTTAAGTGTTTTGCTAATAATTTTTACAAATAAGAACACCTTTATCAAACAGCCTTCCTCTGTCTCAAAGCAATTAGTTAAAGAGTTAACAAAAGATTTAGGTGTACTTGCATTGTTTTTTAGTATAGTATTTTCTTATGCAGCACAGTGGTATTTTCCATATGAAATCTGAAACAATACCCAATTATCATAATCTACTAAGACCTGTATTTCAAAACATTTTAGAAGTGGTTTTGGATTACTTCTTAGCTGGCAGTCTCCTACCAGCCTAAGTAGTAGAGAGTTGCAAAACCACTGCCAGAAAAAATGAAGTTACAGAGAGCAATGCTGCCATCTGCTGAAAACTGGTTGTCTTAATAGTCTAATTAGTATTTCCAAATATTCAGTTACAGGCTTTTGAACATTCGAAGCTATTTAAAGCTATTTGATCTGATCAATTTGAGGAAGTGTAACAAGTATTTTTGGATCAAGCATTTGTGCATACAGATACAAGGTCAACTAGAGTCAAGTACAGTAGCTCTACTTCCCTCTAATGGGATGGCCACCCAACACTTCGTAGTACCCCACATTTCCATGCGTTGCATACAATGCAGCATCGCAGCCTTGCAGAAGGTTCCCCCCTGTCAGCAGCAGGCCACAAAAGTAATGTTTCATGCATAGTGACAACTCTGGAATAGGACATCCAAGCCAACAGGTTCCTCTGGCTATGCACAAAGGAAAGCTGCACATCAGGCTGGACACCATCCCCTCCAGCAGCTTGGGCTGGTGTTCCTGTTACCAGGGCTGCACCCAAGGGTGGTAGACTTCTTGGAACTTAGGAGTCCATATTTTTAATTGATTTTTATTTCCCACATCTAGTCATGGAATAATGAGTTGTCCTCTCTTCTAAGCGATGGATATGGCCTGCTGTAATTGCCAAAATTCACATCCAATTTGCCAGGAGACAACATTTTTCATCTGTGGGCCAAACCAGCGTCATTCATCTAGCAAAAGCTGCTGAAGAAAAAAAAAAAGCAAGCAACTCACGTGAAAGTACCACAACGTCATTTCCACTGTGACCTAGATTAGCTGCAGTAACTAAATTTAGGTACGAATACAGAGCTGTCACGTAGTATGGTACGTCTTGCACAACCGTTACCCATGAAGGAGTCTGACATTCATGACCTGTCCTCTCCTGTTTGACTGACAATTCTCAGATAAACAAGGCTAAAGAGTTTATCCTAGTACAACACTTAAAGCACCCACGAGATATTTTTGTTCCCATTTCACCACTATAAATCTGAAATAACCCAGCTTAGTTCGGTGAACATGGACCTCAATTGCCATCAGTGTAAACAAATCAAGGACATAAGCCACTGCACCAAGTTTAGTCACGCACGGCTTTACCAGATACAGATGCTTAGCAGTACAGGCCTGATTTGTCTATGCCTTGCACTGAAGTAAACAAGAACAGAATTATAATATACCACTACTGTATTAAAATAGTAGTTAATCATCACTTTGAACAGATTGTAAGCACTCTAATGGGGAACACTGAATAGAAGAAATAGGTCTCTTCTATACACAGGAGGACAAACAAACTCATCAAATGATGAATGCCTGCCTCTTTGCTACCATCTCTCATTTCTTCAAGAAGTCCATTGGAAAAATTCAGCCTCAATCATATAATCTAATTTGGTGCAGCTCCACAGTAATTATGATGGATTCATGCTGCATCACTTACATTGATAAAAGGAAATTCCAGGAGATTCCAGAAGCATTTTACTGGACCTAATTCCAAGCATAAACTTTTAAGTGCTCCACTGATGTCTGCCAGTTTGATTATGGTACAAATCACATACCAAAAAATACTATGAACTACGTATTTCAAGGCAGTTTTAGTTCTAGCAGTAGCACAAAGGCAAAAAAGCCTTTGCTCAGAGATTAAAACATTCATCCTTAGCTCCATTTTCCTACAGGATGAAGAAAGCTGAATTTTAGGAAAAAAAATTAAATGCCAGTCAAAAAAATTAGATGTAGTAAGCTGACATTTACGCTTAAGTTGATAATTTGTGTACGTTACGTTGTTTAACACAGACGCAAGATGAAAAAAGTTTATCAGTAAAACACGACAGAAACAGAATGCATGGGAAACGCAGTCACAGTGACACTAAGCTACAGCAAAGACTCATTTACTCAGAGTAGCTCATAAATACCCGCTCAGTAAAGAATGAGCAAGAAGCATTTTTGCCAGATCAACACTCACGTTTACAATTCCAAGCCAAGGAAACAGTAAAGATAGTAGATTTGATTGCACAAGAGAAAAAAAAAAGCTGGTTTTTTTTTTTTTTTACTACAGTGCAACAGGCAACAAAAGCTTCAAGTTGCAGCCACCAATGCTACAGGACAAAGGTTCGTAGGTCTGAAGTCACCTCAAGGTTTCTTGCAGACAACCTGCATGGTTAGACTGATGCATGGCAACTTGAACTGACCACTAACTAGAACTTCATGGACCATTGGCGGTCCATGAACATCAAGAAGACATCTGCCCTATCAAGTCAAATGATCACATGATATCCAAGTGCAGGATGTACAGCACAGAAGGAACTGAAACATTAAAAGGCAGGGCCAAGTTCTCCTATGATTTCAATGGTTGCAGTTCCACTAACAGTTGGGTGGGGGCTTGGGCGTTTGTTTTGTTTTTTTTAAAAGCCTCCCACATAAGCCAAGCCAGATAGTTAAATGCCACTACTACTAATGCTGCTAATAACCCTTCAGGATTATTTATGGAGTGGGACAGCTAAGACCAGCACTTTCTTAACCTGTAATCACTACCAATTTTTTTCCCCAGTTTGTCTATATCAGTTATAATTTTCTTGCAGGATATGGCTTGCTTGTCTCCAACGTGTATTCTTCACATCTACTCTAAGAATACTTAGCCAATGCAAGTACAGTTGAATTTAGATATGTTGTTCTTATTTCAACTGTATCCAAACCACAATTGTTATTGGAAACTTCTGGTCTAAGTTACTTTCCAAATTGATCCTTAAACCCCACTTTCTTATGTTGTCCAGCAGTCATTTAATGGAGTAAGCTACAGGAATTTTCACCCCATTATCCCATGGATTAGCTTCCAGAGAAAACAAGCAACTTAATAAGTAGAAATATTCCATATAAAATTAAATACAGTCCAATTTGTATTTCAAACCAGCATTCACTGGAGACATCAAGGAATTGTAGTCTTCCAATTACCACACTTCTCAAGGCAGCAATCTTGAAGCAACAGCTCACTATTGGTCACACCTGATCAACGCTGCTAGCCATCCTCCACAACTCCTGGCTCTACAGAGGTCACGCACCAGTAATACCACTCCCTGTTGTGAAAAGTCTGGTACACATTAAACCAAGGCAATCTAAGCTCCAAGAGTAACTAAAAGATGCCCAAGCTAGAGATTTTACTGTGCTAACGGTTAATTCTTCTATTTGCCTTAATTTGCACCTCACTTGTGGAAGGAACCTGTTGATTTCTGAAGGCTCTCCTCATTCCAAACGAAGCAAACTGAATCCAGATCACTCAGCCACAGTGCTCACCAAACCCATCTGTTGGGACTACCTTGGCTCTGTTTTTTGCCAGAAGGTAAAAACATTATCATATCAAATGACATGTAAGAACATTGCTTAGGTGGCTCTCTATGTATAGAGTAAGAGACAAGCACTGCCTCATGTCAGCAGCCAAAGCTATCTATTTAAACACTAAATAAAATGCAAACAAAGATGAGAAAAAACAATTTAGTATGAAGTTCTTTTCTTCCAGTGCATGATGTATCTAGCCCAATGACAAAAAAAAAGTTTTAAAAGTCAAGTCACAGACATTTATTAGATCATCTACCAAAGGAGCATTATGCTGATTATATCCTCCAACCCAGCAGCCACAGAACAGAAAGTCCCCTCCAAAATGATGCCTGCCAAGCACAGCAGTCTTCACACGATTTACTGGTCAGTGCACACAAATACATACAATGGAGATGATTATGCCCTTCTGATTTCAGGTGTCATCCAGGAGGATCGTTTCCACAGTTTTAGCAGTGAATGTTCCAAACTGCTGCTGTTCTTCCCAGTAATTGTATTTTGTGGTTCTACTTCCATTTCCTTTACTATGCATGCATAAGCAGGAGGCCTCTCTTTGGCCTGAATTATTTACCCTATAATTTGTGCTTCTGTTTTCAACTAGTATTTACTGCTGAATCATGCCAAAAATCACACATACTGAATATTGCAGTGGGTCATACTTTAAAGCCCCATGAATTTCCTGGTTTCCTTGCAGCCAGACATAAGCTTCCCATTACTTTGGGCCAATCTTCATCCTCTTATGGAACACGAAGCAAATTCACTGACATCAGTGAAAATGCACCCATTTATATTATACATTAATACTACTTTTCAAAAACAGTCACCCCAGTCTTGATTCCCTGACAGCTTGGCTTTTACTTTCAGAGGTATTTAGACAACAGAGGCTACTCCTGCAAGAATACTTCAAATACATTACATTTGCAATAACAGTTCTGTTTGCTAGATATCCTTTACAACACCCAGATGCTTAGAAGCAGGCAGGCAAACATCAACATCAGGCAGGCATCCCTAGACAGCTCTGAAAATTTGTCCAAGTTTGTTTTAAGAATCCTGTCAAAGGGCTAAGGTTATTAGGAACCTAAAGACAATGGGGCAAGTACCTTAATTCTCTATTAACAAATTTGCCTTCAAACACAAAGACACACCGTAGCACTCCTAGTATCCCCAGTGAAACACAAGTCTCCAACTCCAGAAAAAAATGGATTTTCAAATGATACTGTATGTTAAGAACATAAGAGATAATGACATAGCCACACCAAACATTTCCTTTATCATAATAAATAGCAACACGTATTTTTTCGGCTATGTTACACTGCAGGCGCAGAACAGCTAAATGAGAATGACAATAGATACACCCATCAGTCATAGCAGTATTTTAAAGAGATGTAGGCTACTATAGGCCTTGCAAACAGTTCAGTATTAGCAGTCAAATTTTCAAAGCTATTAGGGTCTCAATACATACATAAGTACCTATAAACCTCAACAGATCTGAACGTAGGCATTTTTTACTGGCATTGATTTCAATGGGACATGGCCACCAAGTTTAATTGACTTTGCAAGTCTCAAGAAGGAACAAGTACTCCTGAGGTGTAAGGGCTGGATCCAACTTGGCCACTGAGCCGGCCCTAGCTGCTACCACCCTACAGCCATCTGCGTCCATGCAGCCCTTTCTGAGCCGCCCCGGGAAGTGCAGCACCTCCTGCCACTCCACAGGGGATTTACAGGAACACATTTGCAGCTGCACTGAGACAAGGCAACTGGTGTGGACCTCATGTTGCAGTGTGAAGCTCTTTGAGCACTTGACCAAAGTATGAGACAAGCTGAGCCCCTCAGGAGGCAGCTGGGAGTATGGGGAAATGCAGGTGGGGAGGGAAACATCTGAATGGATGCTTCCGCTTCCAGCCTTCCCCAAAATGGTGCCAGCTTCAAGGCAACTCTCTATCCATTGAAGCTGAGCGCCTCCATGAAGGGGAAGGTGGGTCAGAAGCAAAGTCAGTGGAAAGGGAGGCAGAGTAGCCCAGAGCATGCAAAAGAGTAACTCCCTAACCCTGCATCCAGGCACTTGATACAGACAGTCCCCACCCACCTTGGCTGGAAGCACCCTCAAATCCAGCATCAGTTTCCTACAAAACTCCCCTAAACCCTCAGTGAGGTGGGCATATTTTCAGCTTGCTACAACAATGTACGAGTTATTGCAAAAGTGGCAGAGCCATTTTCCAGGATGCAGCACACTGACAAAGCTACAAAAATTTGCATTATTAACAGCTTCTTAATATTAAATGGCCTTCATACATACTGGCACAAGTCTGATGTCACTTCCCTTAAACATAGATGTATATCTTTCTTTAAACTCTTCCTTTAAACAGCATGTAAATAGTGCTTAAAATTAAGATGTGTAGTTAATCAACTCTCATCCCCATTTCAATGGGTAGGATATGTGGAAAATAAATGCAAGCAGTGAAATCAACCGACTCTGAGACCTTGCAAAGTGTTGGATGTTCACGTTTATGATTAATTTGACAGCCTCTCTTCACAAAACCAGAAAACCCTCTAAGTTCCACCATATAGCTACATGACCTGCAGCACAATTGCCTCTTAAGAATTTTATACAGTCTTTTCAGAATTCAAATGTTTAAAAGTTTTTGCTTTATCCTCCCCAACAATCTTCATACATGTAAGTTCATGGTAAAATTTATAGAAGTATTTCTTAACACTACCATAAATCTGCTTCCCCATGTATAAAGATCTCTCACTAAAGCAGGCAGTACAGGCTCAATTGCCTCCTTCAAGGGAGCAACCCTCCTCCAAAATTTTTAATTACAGACTCTGACTCGTCCCTGCCATTTCAGCCACTTCCCCAGCTCGTTCTTTCTCTGGGTCTGGTTTAGTTTGTTTTGCTGTATTTTGAGACCTTTCCAAGGTTTCAAATATTTAGGCTGCACCAAAACTATTTGAAGAAACCAAGAGTCTTTTTCCACCTTAAAAGCAGAACCTAACACAGCAAACTCAGCATAAGAAAATTAAATGGAACAAAATCCAGTACTGATTGTCCATTTCCTTCCTTTTCCAAACCAGAAAGCTAAGCTCTTTAGCCTTCCCAACACCAGCTTCAATCCCTAGAGAGACCAAGGGGTCTCTTATATTGCCACACTAAAGTAACCACCCAAAACACACAGAGAAGAAAAATCTGCCTCTTGAGATCACTCTTTGCTCAAGCAAAATGCACAAGCCAATTTGCTTTCTACTGCAACTCCATCTTAGGTTGGCTTGACTGGCTCACCCTTATTTGTTTTCACTGCCCTAGGCAGCACATTCATATAGCTACAGACAGACAACCCCATTTTTTTTTTTAAGCTTCCTTATCTATGTTCTTCTACCTGCTCCCTCTGTTCCCTCCTCCTCTTGTCTCCCTCCTCTTTCTCTTTCGTTCTTGTTCTCTCCTTGTAACATCCACTATCCTGGTTTCAGAGAGCAATGCATGAATTCCTTCTCTTTCTGAGCTTGCTTTTCTACTGATCTTATAAGTTCTTCACTTCTCCTCCTTCTGTTAGCCTGTATGAGCCCAACTATCCCCTTCATCTTTCAGCCCTTCTCTTCACCAAGGAAGCTCCCATGTGACCATCTGACTTCCTTCCTTACATTATCTTTCCCCCTCACAAAAGCAGCATATTTCTATTTGGTTTAAGAGCCCTTCCCCATGGTTTGCAAGCACTACATTTTGTTCCTCTCCTCCCAGCTCCTGCTTCCAAGCCTAATACCTCCGTAGCATGGGCACCCTCAGTGGGAAGCAGCCGCCTGGACTTTAGTCAGCGCTCCACGAAAGCCTCTAACACCAGCTATTCTTTAACAAAAAAATTTGTTCAAAAGACTCTAAGCCGGGCCTGCTATGCTGGCACTTTGACACAGTACTGAATTCATACAGACTTAAAAAACATGATACAACCCAACTACCTCTGTTACTCCAAACACAATCAATCAATAGGTTTTAATTTCAGAAAGGTCCTCAAGATGTAACATACAAAGGGGGGAAGTGGGGACCCAAAACAAGAACCAAACGCATCTATAGCTTCGGTGGACTGTGTTTTCTAAGCAACCCTTGGAATTTTTGCCTATTGTTCTCTGCTGTGCACAACAGAGCATTTGGCAAGTGATTTCTATTTTTAGGATGTCCGGGAATGCTTGGCTTTGGTTTTTCTTTTCCACTTTGTGGGACCACAGTGCCATCTATTGGAAAAGTTACGAAGAGCAGACTCTCGCTGTTCACTATTTGGAAAGATTAAAGATATTTATTACTTCGGTTTCAAAACAATTAGGCAGGCCAAGTCTTTATCGTAGGCTTTTAAAGGCATTTATAAGGTTATGCAAGCCCCAACAGTATGGGAAGTTTGTGACTGATACATTCAAAGAAACAGAAAGTTAAGCAACCACCTAAGAGCCTTACAAACACCAAAACTGTACTAACATACCAGAAATAAAAGTTGCCACTTTCAGAAATAAACATCAGGAAGGACTATCCTGCATGAGGCTGTCTTTCATTCTCCTAGATCCTGCATCTCCCATTCCAGTGAGACTCCCCATTTGAGCAAGATCACACAGGGATAAACACAAAGCCAGGTCCCTAACCTGATTACTATTAATTCTCCAGAATCAGGCAACAGTTAGATCTTTGTAAATTCTCCCTCCAGCAATAGGCAACAGGCATGTAAAGTTTATCTGTATCTGTAAGCAAGCCCTCATTCCTGCCACGATCAGTGGGAACTCAGAGCAGCCAGAATAAGCCTGTAGAGCATATTCCAGACTCAACATGAAATGAAGAGCAACACAAATTTTAAGAAGAGGGACCTATTTAAAAGAGACCCTGGAAGGATTTCAGAGGAGCTGGGAAGATACAGGCCTGCAGGCATGCCATCCACATCAGGCAAATTAATAGAGACATAAAGAACATGGCACAGGCTAGAAGAGGCAGGCCCCTAGACAAACCAGGCAGCGTGGAAGACTCACCATGTGGAAACCTTTCCTCCCGAGGGCACTTCCAGGAGCACCCACAGCCTGTCCAAGCCCCTCACCAGCTGACAGCAGCCCCCAGGCTGAGGCCAGGGCTCCCCGGCCACCGCCTGCAAGAACAGTGATAAACACTGGACAGCAACTCTGAGCAAGGAGGACAAGGTCTGACAGTCATTTTTCAAAAGGAAAACAAGGCACAGGTGAACCACATTGTTATTTGGGGAAGAGGTGGGGGGAGGGGGGGGAAGGAGGAATTACCTCTCTCTAGATCACATTAGTACAGGTGGCACTTTGCATCACTCACACACAGCTGCTTCCTAAATACATCATCTGCATACATTAAAGATCTAGAAACTAAGATGGCACTCACATACAGACACTGGGAGTTCTTTCATAATGGTGTAAAGGTATCTTTACAAATACATGTATTAATATACATATATATATTAATATACATGTTTTTATATATATATTATATATATGAGCCACTGCCAACTACTATTAAAGCATTAACCAACAACTCAGGACCAAAAAGCCCAACAACAAAACACTTTAGTGCAGACAAAAACATATACTTCCTTTCCATATGCCTGTAAGACACCCAATTTTCAGGAAAAAGTTGTAAATGCGAGCAACAGCCCAGGGCACTCCACACGTCACCCCATCAGAGCTGGCGAGGCCACGACGGCAGCACCATGGCTGCCCCCGCTCAGCACCACGTGAGGACAAGGCTCCTCATGTGCCCTCGAGAAACCACTCCGAGGCCCAGACCTGATCCCCCTCCCCGGGCACGGCTGCTCCCCCCAGGGACACCCAGACTCACCTCCTCCCCACAGAAGCCCCCTGGGGAGGTAAATAAATAGAGACTCTCTAACCTCAGCTCCGACATGGCGCCCTTCCTCCCCGCCCAGCACCAGCCCCACTGCAGCACCTCCACGGGGAGGTGAGGAGGCTCCAGCACTGCCCCTGCCCAGGTGCCCGTGGCCATGCCACAGCAGAGGTTTATCCCATCTTATTTCACAGCCCTGCCTCCATCAGGAAGCCCTCATGTTTTAGCAGCAGTTCACATTATTTTGTAAATACCCATTAGATAAATAACATTCTTTCGATGTACGGGGATTTCTAGTAAACCCCCATAAATCATCCTGATTTACCACGATATTCAGTGTGAAATCCCTAACTCAGAACATGTTTCCTTCAGATGTCAGGCACAGGAGTGAATCGGGAGGTAAGGCCTCTGCTGCAGGAATGCAAACAAGTGTTGCCTCACATGGTGATTTTGGTCCTTTTTTCTTTTTTTCTTTTTTTTTTTCAGAGGCAAGACAAAAATCATCTTGGAGCAAGAGTAAAAGCCAAGGTAGGACCAAGGGCATGAAGGAGGTCTTGTGGAGAAGGCCACAGCACTGCGCAGCTCTCGCTGCTTGTCCCAGCTGCTCTCTGGCGCCACAGATGCAACTCGCAAAGCTGTGAATGCACGCAACAAACAGCATCTGCTTCGTGCACCTCAGATTTGGCAAAAATTGCACAATCACTCCCCCAGCTCACCCAAGCAAGACCCCAAATGCACACCAGCAGGTCCTCCTTGGTGAGGGAGCTCAGGAGCCACCGCCTGTGCCTGCAGGTATGCAGGGGTGCAGGCAAGAGGGAGAGCGAAGAGGGAGCAGCACCGTCCCCACTCAATTTCTGAAAAAAGTGGTCTCTGTCCAGGGAATGGACTCTCCCTCTGCTAGGTTTTTTCTTCTCCAGTTACACAAAAGCAGCATTTTTCATTTTTTATTATTTCCAGTACCTCTGCAAATACTCCTCTGTACTGTCAATACTCCTCAGCACTGGGACTTGGGACTCCGGCATGGAGAAAACACGAAACTCACTGCAAGCAAAGGATGAGTCTTATTTACCCTTCGACATATTACAGATCTCTTGTTGATTTAGACTTCCTTATACTAATATGGCACATGCTTCAGGCATGACCACCCTGTCACTGAAATCAATGGCAAAGTCAATGCAAAATTCAGAGGGGACAAAGCGGTAACTAGCTTAGGGAAGAAGTGGTAATTAAAAACTTTGAAGCGGCACTTCCGGGAGTTAAGGCCTGCAGCACACTAATGGGCTGGTTTGAGCAATAAAGGCGCCTCTGGCTGCATGAACTTGAGGGTCTCACTGAACTTCTTGGTATAAACTGTACCGGGAAAGTAGCAGACTAGGTGTTAACAGAGAGGTGGGTTCACAAGATCCGGGCCTAAACATTCAGGGAGCGTCCCCCAGCTTTCTTTCTCAGGAAGCTGCCCCCGTCCCGTGGCCCTGCCACCTCTCAAGTTGTGATAGAAATCTGAAATTACTTGAATTATTTTTCTTCCTGCTACGGCCCACATGTTTGTAAAGGTAATGAGCAGTTACAAAGACTGTCACCGCTGAAGGAGGCAAAGTAAGGGGGGGGATTTTGTTACCCTTCAGTTGTAGCGGCTGCACCGGCCGGTATTTACTTGCACTCTGTATTAAACAGCACGGTATGAAACAGCGTTTATTTCCTGCAAGTTCACCCAAGCAGCTCTTACCAGGGCAGCGCTCATTACCCCACACGGATGCGCTGCTCTGAACATAACGCTGAAGTTACGTCGATACGTGGGCACGTACCCCTATATACCAACGCGTCCACGCGAACTTCGACAGGGAAAATCCCCACGCCAGCGCGCCCTTCGCGTACCGGTGCGGGGGCCGCCAGCCGCCCCTCGCGGCGAGCCGTCCCCCACCTCGCCAGCCCACCGCAAACCCACAGCAGCGCGGCACGGCAGGCAGGGGCCCCGTGGGCGCGGCGGGCTCCACGCGTGCCGGGCCACGCTGCCGCCACGGCTGCATAATTTTCCGTCGACTTTTTTTCTTTCTTCCTCCGGAACGGGGCCGAGTCCCAAAAAAGCCCATTTTCCCTCCCAAAAAGCTGTGTGCTCCAGGTGAGGCTCGAACTCACAACCTCGGCATTGCTCGGCTTTGTACTGCTGTATAAGTACCGCGCGCTAACCGATTGCGCCACTGGAGCCCTGACACCAGCTCCTCCCGAACGCTTTATCAAGGGCGGCCGGGGCCCCGCCGGCGGGAGCGCGGCAGCAGAGCCCCGCGCTGGGCAGCGGCCCCGGGCCGCCCCGGCGCTCTGCCCGGGCCGCGCTCTCGTCGTTAACGGCCGCTAACAGCGGCGCGCGGAGGGGAGGGGACGGGAGGGGAGGAGGGAGGCGGCGGACGCTGCGCCCCTCGGGGGGAGGGCGGCGCCCCCACGCACGGGAGCGCGCCGCGCCGCTGCCGTGCCCGGCACAAAGCCTGCCCGCCCCCCGTGGGGGTGGTGGGCGGCACGGCGGGAACCGGCCTCGGCCTCGGCGGCGGCGGCGGCGGCGGCGGGGAGAGGCCGGCCCCCTCCACCGCCCGGGGCGGGGCGGGGCGGGGCGGGGCGCGCGGCCGGCCCCTCCCCGCCCCGCCCCGCCCCGCCGCTCCCCTCCCCTCCCCTCCCCGCCCAGCCTCCGGCGCGGCGGGGCCCCTCCGCTGCGCCGCTGCCGGGCGTTGCTGCCGGCCCGGGCCCCGGCCCCGGCCCCAGGCGTCAGCCTCCGGGCCAACGAGGCGCATCCTCGCACTGACTCACCTCGGTGAGGAAACGGTGCGGCCGTCTGTCGTGCTCGGGTCCACGCCAGACAGAAAAACAACTAAATACTTTATTAGTATTGTCATCCCTGTAGCATCACCTGCTGCACGCCCTTGGGCTTTGCCGCCCGCTCGCTACGCCACCGCAACTGCGTGCAACGCGAGGGGTGCCCTGGCGCTTCCAAAACGAGTCGTACAGGTCAAAAGGAATCATGTACAATTATTTTCAAATGATGCTTAATGGAAATAACAAAAAATATTATGGTTTATCACTTACGGATAATTCATTGAGGGCTTACTTTACCTCTGGAATAACTTTATCTTACTTTTCTCTAGTACAAGTACTTTGCTAAGTACAGAGCATCCATCATACAAAGACGTCACATCTACAGGGCCCAAACTGCTTGTTTCAATACCTGAAGATTTTGTCTTGATGTTTCCTAAAATTCAAGGATGGAATCAGGTGCTCTGATATGAAAATGCTGAATAGATCTAGAAGGCTGATGTTCCTTATACATAGAAACGCCACAGTGTATATATGTACTACACGCTTAGAAACAGTTACTAGAAGAAAACACACAGCTTTATGCACTTGTTTATTGTTGAAGTATGCCACTAACGTGGATTTATTCTGCAGTCAGATCTGTCTTATCTTTATGTGGCAGGAAGATGGTAAACATAATTGGCATCAGCAGATATTTAAACGCAAGCAACGTTCCAACGCTGTTACATGGCTGAGACCGAGATATACTCTTTCTTTTCTTCCACCCATGGTTAGGCACTGTCACCACATTTACCTTCCTAGACGGCTCCCTTGGGTTACTGACATAAATACTGGAATGTATTTTCCTTTCTACAGCTGCTTTGCTGTGCGCAACGCAACAAGCTCTGGGCACTTCATTACAGAGTGGAGGGTTGTAGGGAGTGCTACACAGCTCTGGGATTTCCATGGCCTCTAAAAAGGAACTGTTGGTGGCCCAGCAGCAGGTGACAGGCACTCAGCCAGTTTTACGTGAATAGCACTGACCTCCCAACTACTTTTGGCAAACTGAGTGGCAGTTACGTGCGACTTCATTGCCTCCTCCCACCACCTCTCATCCATAAATGAGCTGAAACTTTTTCAGACTGTTTTGAATGGAGGCGAGTTGCTTCTCACTTGTCAAGAAAGTTGTTCTGCTGCTGGTACTGTTACTGTGGGCATTACTTAGAACACGTTTCAGTAGTAGACACCATTGACAGGTGAAGTAACATGCAATTGCTGTATCTGACCATTGATGAAGGTGGCTGGTGTGGAGAAAAAGGGAAAACTGGCAGTTCATTTCTTAGAGAAGTCTTCCATCATCCCATAGGTTTAGTTGGCATACCAGAAGATGGCAGCTGCCTTCATTACCCTTAGCAGTGCATCATTACAGTAGAAAATAAAATATTCTATACCATGCAAAGATTGCTGTGAACATAATTTCATCCAAACAAGTGGTTTTTTGGCAAATACAAGAATGTCACAAAGAATCAAAGCTGAAGCTGTGAACGTACAGACAAGCTCTTTATTGCAGATTTAACCTTAGAGTCAGGCAAGAGGGAGGGCTCAGTGAGTCTAATTTGGGTGTTTACATAGATGATAATCACTGCTTGTTGTATTTTAATCAGCCTCCCCATAAAAGTAACAGCAATAGTGGGGAAGATTCTAGCAGTTTTTGTGGGATCTTTAACTCTTCTACTGTGCTAGGCAATTCACTTGCTTCTTATGTTTGTCCCCACAGAGATTGAGGCCCTTGATGGTATGTTTATGAATACAGCAGTGAAATTTGGCCATGTGAATTAGTTTGTGGGAACATAACTGTACTTGGGTTCAAGTAGTAGGTTTATTACTGATTTAAATTTTTGTTTTCAGCAACTATATGGGGTTTTTTGATATAAATAATTTTTCATTTTTTTTAAAAAAAAGTACTTCATTTGTATTTGTTCTCAAAGAACAAACAGAAAAAGCACAGAATTGACCAAAAATAGGAAGTGTGTTCAACCAGGTGAAATAGATTATTTAGTCACATCTGTCTTCCTTTTTCCATTTCTTCGCAATATTTAAAAAAAAAAAAAGCGGAAGTTAAAGCTGTTCTAACGCCACAGAAAGTTACTTGCTTCCTGCTGCTTGCAGAATCTCCAGATTATCACTTCAGCATAGCTCCATTATTTTAACACCAATATAGATAAATCAGTCTCTGTATTGCACAGGGACAGAAAGGCAAAGTTGAAATTACATTAAAAGGATTCTGTCCTCAAATTGCTACTGAATGCAGACCTCCCCGGTGAAGATTTTTCAGGATACTTCTGAGCACTAAGTGTGAAAAAACCCAGGGCTTAAGAGCCAAATTTCCCAATACTGTTTGCTTTCAAGAGTAGAATGGGCAGAGCAGAGCAGGCAGCATCCATGCTTGCTGGCTTTATGGTCTGTTTCCCTCTCCCCTTCCCAAGGGCTCTAAGCCATTCTAGGTCTTTATCATCAGTTCTACAGGTGAAAAAAAATTAATATAGGGAGTAACAGAAAAATGACCAAATATAACTTTAATACAGCTAAAAATCCTGGCCAACGAACCTGACTACCTCTTCTAACTAGAAACACAATATTTAGCTATGTGCTTTTTGTTAACATATGCTGCTTGCTGGACACCAGCTAGTAAATTTAAGTCTCTAATAGGTCTGGTGGTTGAGGAAAGGAGAAAAACAGAGTAGGTGCTGTCCTAAACTCAGTTTTTTCCACTACCACTTTTTTCCTGCACCCTCAGTGCAAAAGATGGATTATTTTTGCATAGCAGTTTTGTGCTTCAGTAGTCTTGCGCTTCTCTGGCAGCAAAAGCTGACAAAACAAGTCCTTACCTTTGCATAAAGGGAAGGAACTGAGCCAAAAGTGAAAGCAGAAACCCCAGCTGCTGGACCAGGCTTTGATGGATGTGAAGAGTCATTACAAAGTAGACTAGCAAGAAAAATCCAGGCCCCAATCAGGTCACAAGGCATATGTATTTACTTGAGTCTCACAGAGACTGCAATGCTGTCTCTTTTCTTTGCCTCTCCAATACACTTCACAGAAATAAGGTTCATGGCCCATGTACTTCCAGGCCATGCTGACCATTTCTTAGCCTTCCTCAAAAAAAAAAAAAAAAAAAGGCAATGTTCCCTTATACCTGTTATATGCATGGAGAGGCCATTAACTGCATTTTTCAAAACCTCTTGCTTTCAGAAGGCTGCAGAAAATGCTACCCTGTGACAGTAACCTCAGCTTCATACTAATGGTGGATTTTATAAGTGAACCTCATTTGCTTCCTCCCTGAGCAGGTCTAGCTATCAGGTTTTCATGCCTCACTCTAGCCACAAAATGGATTTATCAACCTGTGACTGAGACAGTTTTCTCTGCAGTTAATAGTACCTTGTATTCTGCCGGCAGAAAAAATGTGGAGACTAGGGGTTAGAGTAGGGGTTGCAGACAGTAGCCCTGCAGTTAAAACTGCCACATTAATACTGTGGTGAACAAGGCCTGGCTCTATCAATTCCAAGATCTGTGTTTTTTCCTACTGTGGCTTTGTACAATCTCTTGATTTTCATGCCCGATGAATGGAGTCCTGCTCTGCAATACATGTTAGTAATAATGAGGTAGAGCTTTACAAAACCATGGTCATTAAAATAGAACATCCTCAGCTCTCCTGGTCCCACCAGGCTGGGTCACAATCCCTCTTTCCTTCGCAGCTAAATAGTGTGCCAGCAGCCTACAGTACAAAAAGCACTGCAATGTTCCTGTCTGTACGTCCAAAGACAGGCCTAATGAGTTTGCTATGCACTAGTGTCTCACCACAGCCATTCTGATGGTAGAAATTTCATGTGCTAAACAATTAAAAAAAAAACCAAACCCACATTATTTGAGTGAAAAAGTTACTTTGGGCTTATTTCAGAGGAGATTATTGCCAGTCCCATTGTGATTGTACTAATATAGCAGAACTGTAATCTACATGTGGATCTTTTTATCCCAGAATAAACGGACTTTTTTTGGATCAATTATGTAATTAGTTTAAACTAAGCTGCAAAGAAGTGACAGAGATGAAGGTAAATCAGAGTCATCCTTACACATACTGGATTAAGAGCTGGTATTAGTTCAAACTCACACTCCATTGCTTTTTTCCATTGCAAAATTATAATGGTATAAGCTAAAGAACTCCCAAATTTGTACAGTCGCAGCATACTGACTCTTCAGTCCAGCAGCCACACTGCTCATATGTGCAAGCCATGAGGATGTGCCACTCACTTCTAAACAAATCGTGTTATAACCTTATACCCATACACATTCACCCACTAAGCACAGTGTAGATATAATCAGAAGATTAAGCTACGTCAAGAGCGATTGAAAACACTAAAATTTTGTAATGTCTTAGTATTTTTTGTTTACCACTCATTTCATGTATCTCAAGTCTGAAAATAAATGTTTATACATTTTCTTACTAAAAAATGGGGATGGTGGGAAACAGAGGGAGCAATCCTGTAGGAACTATGCAGATGTTGAACAGAAACTAGTGAGGGAATAAAGACTAATACAGATCTGAAATGCCTGGTAGTTCTCAGTTTCTTGTTTGCCTGATAATTTGATGACAATAGGCTGCACTTTCCAAAGGGCATCACAGAACCACGTTCAGCTCTCCAACAAGCCCTGCTATAACATTGGCAAAGAGTGGATGAGATTAAAATGAGCATTTACGGACAACTTCTTTTGGTCTTACAAATGCAAGAGACATCTTTATTTTTGTTATCTAGCAGAAGATCCCAATATTTTCAAACACACACCCCCAAACATTCAGCCTAACAGGTTGAGGGGAGGTGGGAAAAGGACATGGGGCTCTATTATCAAGTCTTAAACACCTATACATAGTTATGCATGTATAAAAAAACTTTATACATATATTACATGTAACTAAAATTTGAGCAACTGCTCTCAACTTGCATTTAGCTTTGAAACCTGTTTCTATATTAGACTTGAAGGGTAGTCATACCCAAGTCTTGCCCATTTTCCTAACTCTCAGTTTGTCTGTGTAACAAGGCAATTTCTATACAGAGGTAACATACACACTCCAGTTGATGCAGTAAAACGAATTCAGAAACCTCCTGTGGGCAGAATGAATCTCTGATGAAAATATATATTTTAAAAACACTAGTCAATTATTAGCTAACCTGCTGGAGCATTAGTACTCTTTATGAAGTAACCTTTGGCTGGTGGACCTGTCCCCTTTGACACTGAAACCCGTAGACACCTCTTCTACTGACCAATCCCCTGCGCTCTGGGGATGGAGTCACATGCAGCTTGCTCACAGAAAGAGCCCTCTACAAACTCTAATATCTCTGTCAAAACTTTCATAGCTGGTGGACCATGGAGCTTCTTGTAAATGTGAGAAAATGGATAGAAGAAAACAAAGCTGCCTTTTTGCCACCTGTATGCAATAAGCTTATGTAAGTAAATGAAGATTTTTTTCTTTTTCCTCAGTTCTTAGATATATAAATATTCTTAGCTATAAGAGGAAGCTGCTAAAATGCATACATGGTGAAGATTAGTAAGGAACTGTAGTTCCTCTCAGACTGCAGTCAGAGTGCTGTTTCGAAGAACAGAAAGTGACTGAAATCTGTTTTGCAGTAACTCTGCAGAAGCTGTAAAGTTCAACTTGAATACAAGATATTTGCCTCAATTCAAAGTCTCTTGTAGGCGGTTAGACAGAGTTAAGGGAATTTGTGTCAGGCCCTGTGACAACAAACTCATAGAAATCAGAGGAGATGGCACAACATCCACAAATGATAAGATTTAGCTAACACATTAGTGCTACCAAATTACAACCTGAAACGGCCGCTAGAGCTGCTGAGAGTCATTCCAACGTTGCAGAGGAGCCAAAGCTGCAGGACCAATCAAAACCAGTGGGACATATCACTGAAAGGTAAAGAGAAAGGAAGGGCAGGGGCACTGGAGGAGCAGCTTTCCATGGTATTTCCAGAGCTGTCAAGTCAAGGTGAGACCCTGTGTTGAGCAGGAGGCTGAAGAGGCAGTGTTTCAGAGCACTGACTGGCACCTTAGAGCTACAAACCATATTCTGAATGAGACAGCTAATGTAAGAAAAAAGTGTGGACATTATGCAGTTATACAGCATGCATATTCTCACTGTCAAAAGTAATGAGCAAATTCCAGTGTAAATGGTCCGTGTGGCACCTTCTAGTCACGACATTAACAGGGATTTCTTTTGCCAGTGAAGTTGAGGACAATATATTTTTGTCCAAAACTCTATATACAGAAGGCTTTCATAAGAAAGGATTCTCTGTAAAGAGTGATATAAACTCAGGTTTTGTGAAGAAAATAAAAAGCATTTTTCTTGTTTTTAATTTTTTTTTTAATTTTTCTTTGTAATTTTATTCATTAAAAAAGCACCAAGGAATGTGCCTCTTGCTCTACCCTGAAGTGCTACCTCTAACCAAAAGCTGGATGGGCAGTACTGTAGCAGTGATACTAATTTCCGTTCACAGGTTCAAGGGTTACTTTTCAAAGTAAAGGTTGCAAGACAAAAATAAGGTAAAGGGCACATCCTTACTGAGATGACCCTGTTGAAACTATAGTTATATGTTTAACTGAGAAATTATGAAACTTGAATCACTACAATAGTTTCAGTGGGAGAAAATGAGGAAAGTGTCTTCTCCTTATGAGTTTTTTAATTTCTTTCATTTTCAAAATGGGTTAAGGAAGCATTTTGTAAAGTATAGCTATTTCTAAAGCTTACCAATGATGGTGGTAAAGTTTTAGTATTTTACAGTATGTGGAATGTTCATGGTTTTCATTCTTCATCAGTAAAATGAACCTTTTTGTCATTACTGCACTGTTCTGCACCCCCTACCAGCAGTTCTGTGTAATCCTGAAATGTGACATCTATCAGAGGTCAGTCACATAGATCCCTAAATACTCAGCGTTGACAAGTCTTCCCCATAAACATTGCAAGAAGCCACAGTGAAACAAGGAATATTTTTTGTGATAAAAATTGTATAGGTTAAAAAAAAAAAAAATCAGTTTTCCAAGGTAGCTTCAGCCTATGAAGAAGGAGAGAAGAGCCATCTACTGTATGGATTCTGAGTCTCTGACCACCTGCTCCTGGTGCTATCTAAACATTTTCAGGATTTTCCAAAAAGGTTTTAGGCGATTTTCCAAGAAGTGACTAGTACATTTCCAACATTTTTTTCCAAAGGCTTTGATTCTTTATGTGCTGAGTAGAGAGGTATAAGGCAATTTTCTCACTGCCTTCTGTCACTGGAAGGCAACCACATTTAAGTAACAAACATTTAAGTAACAAACCAAAACACTGAAGTAACTTATGATCCTGTGTTTCAAGAGAGAATTAACAGTTAAAATCTAGGTCTCACAGCAAATCAGTAGGACTTCTGGTGTCTAAATTTATTATCGCTTTCAAGCTTTTATTAAGTTGTATAGACTTGAGAGGATCAACAGTTTTAAATACCTATTTGGGATTTCAAAACAAAACCTCAGTTCCTGAATCACCACCTGTTCAGAGTTTTACCAGAGTCAACAAAAGGATACATCTAATTAAATTGCAGCTCTTACATTATATTTTAATGGCACTATCGTACATGTTTAAAGGCTTTTTAACCTCAATAATGAGAAATTTTTGCAAAATCAGAACCTGATTTTTACAGGGTAGCTATGGCACTTTTAAAGCTCTTCTCTGAGTTCAGAATGTGATACTTACCATAAGGAGACGTAACTGTGGTTATGGACTATCTGACTCTTCATGGTCTTGAGACTTTTTAAAAGGTTGCCTATCGGTACCATTTTCTTTATGTGATTAGGAAGAGAAATATAAGAGTAAGTAAAACTTAATAGGCCATTGATTAGCACCTCATTCTAAAAATAGTGCAATCAAGTAATTTTCACACCCTTGAAACCTTTTTGATACTCTGACTGCATTTTGGCAGTCTTAACTGAAACTGCTTTCCTTCCTTAAGATTTTTCTTCTTAACTTAATGCAACTATATTAACAAGACAACTTTATTTAGCAATATGGACAAACAAACCTATTGGCGTTCCTGTTTGTATTTGATAGCTGGGATTTTTTGATGGTGTCATTGTAAAATTGTTAATGATAGGAATGATTATCCCATGGTTGCCTGTTTATTATGTAAAACACAGCTAAATCCATAGGGTAACAGAATTAAGATTTGCCAAACAAAAAGTTAAGCAACAATGACTTTTAGAACAATATTTTCACTGGGTTTCTGTAACAAATTAACTCATCTTAAAAGTAGGCCACAAGATACCCATAGATTGTCCCTCTCGTATTTTATTCTCCAGGGCTGATTTTAATTTATTTCATTAATTATTAGCTGTGTTTTTACTGCCTTGGTCTTCCTGCCCTTCTTTAGTAGAAGGGTTCATTAATGCAGAAGTATTACAGTGCATTCTTGAAAACAAATATTAAATCTGCATGGTACAAACAGTTCTGACTTCAGTTCCTTAATTTAGGAGACAGGCGTGAAGCCAAGTGCTATAATGTATACGGCTTCCTATGGTGAAAATAGTCAATTTAAGAATTGTAATCTAATTTAATTCTTTAGACTTTTATTTGACCAAAGACTTTATTGCTGTTACTTGTTATTTCTTCTTTATTAATCCCTACTGTGTTGTTCATTATCATTTAAATACTTTTCAAAGTAAACATGATAATAGTAACAGATCAAATGTGTATGTTCAGCAGTTCAGAATAGCTTCTCTCAATTAAGGCTTATGAGATGTTGACAGAGAGGCGCATTGTTCTACCCTGTGTTGCAGGAGAGTGTGGCTCTGCTGGTTCTGTGTTACTAGGATCTCCTGTTAGCCCAAGTATTGCCCAGAATCTCCTCACTGAAAAGCAGAGGTCGACACCACTCACCCCGCTATGTTCTCATGTCAAAAGGAGCTTAAGGACAAATTTTGAATCAGCTGACAGGCCCAATTTACAGGGTTTTTTAGGCAAATGAAAACCTGCTACTGTACCTCTTTGTTAGTGTAAGTGGACTGATAGGTTATTGGGATGATATCTATGCTTTGTGCCACCTGAGAGAAGTGCTCACTGGGGCTCTTAAAAGGGCAGAGTTAAGATAAAGGGCCTGAATCTCCTTTTCTGAATCAACCACAACCACATCCACAATGAAACCATTGTAAAGTTGTTCCACCTTAGCAAAACCAGTATAAATAGAAGAGAAATTAGCTGATAATTCCTACCGTCACTATATCTAGTAAATTCTACCAATGGGGGAAAAAAAAGTATGTTTTTACCTTTATTAACCTTAAAAAGTGTTTTACCTTTACAGAATCCTGATCTAATCAGCTCATGTTGAAAAGACATTTTCCTGTTGTTCCTGTCTCTTATGTAGCAGTCTTTACAGTTCAAAGCTCTTTCCACAGTTGGTAACTGTTGTCCCCTTTTCATAGCTAGAGGCACTGAAACAGCAGGAGTGCGGTAGCTGGTCACCTGGCAGGACAGTGGCAGAGGATAGGGATGCATCCGAGGTCTTTTGAGTTCTCATCCTGGATGTTGCTTGTCACTCAGTGTTGTTTTGTTGACTCACTGTCCTCAAAGAATTAAAAAAACTTATATGAAATAAAGAACGCCATGAGTGGAGGTAGCTTTAAAATGTCACTTTCTTTTCTAGGCATCGCCATCAATTGAATGTTATGTTTGTTGGAGGGCCAAATGAAAGGAAGGATTATCATATTGAAGAAGGAGAAGAGGTAACCTATAGGTTGTTTATACTTTGCTGTCTTAATTGATTTATAATGATTAAAATGCAGCTACTTTTGAAGCTACAGCTACAGATTAGCAATGCCAGGCTCAGTGACGTTGTATTTATTAGATCTATTCAAAGACTTAAACAGAATCATTCACCAGAACCATACACCATCTGTGCATTTCCTTTGAAACAAGCACATGAGATCAGTTTTATTTTGCTATAATTCATTTCCAACAGGAAACTAGAGAAAGTGTTCTGACACATCAAAATGTCTCATTTCAACATTTTGGAACAAAACTTTGGAAAGGTAACAATATTTGTTGTTGTGGTTTAGCCCTGGTCAGCAACTAAGCACCACACAGCTGCTCGCTCACTCCCCCACCCTTGTGGGATGGGGGAGAGAATCGGAAGGGCCAAAGTAAGAAAACTCGTGGGTTGAGATAAGAACAGTTTAATAATTAAAATAAAACAGCAATAATACTAATATAATAAAAAGGAAACTAGTGAGCGAGAGAGAGATGAAAGCCTGGAAGAAGAGGGAAAAAAAAAAACAAAACCAAAACTAAACAACAAGTGCTGCAACCGCTCACCACCTGCCGACCGACGCTGCCGGTCCCCGAGCCGCGATCGCCGCTTCCCCCGGCCAACTCCCCCCAGTTAATATACTGGGCATGACGTCACATGATATGGAATACCCTTTGGCCAATTCGAATCAGCTCTCCTGGTTGTATCCCGTCCCTTCCCGGCTTCTTGTGCACCTGGCAGAGCATTGGAAGCTGGAAAGTCCTTGACTAGTGTAAACACTACCCAGCAACAACTAAAACACCAGTGTGTTATCAACATTATTTGCATACCCAGTCTAAAACACAGCACTATACTAGCTACAGTGAAGAAAATCAACTATCCCAGCTAAAACCATGACAGTATCCACCCCTTATTCCATACCATTTACGTCATGCTCAGGTCTCATACTATCCAATACAACCTCAATAACCACCACCCGCCTCCCCATCCTTTGATGACATACGCAGATATCATTTATCATTCCCGTAGTCTATGGACCACCCCTGTAGAATATCTGTAGAGGGTCCACACATGTCCATTGAGTTCATTTAGCCCATAAGTTTGGGCTCCATCTATCGTAACAGTCTTTCAAGGCCGGAGAGATGGTCTGTGTGGTGTTGGATTGTTGCATCCTGAAGTCAGTGTTTGTTCCACCACCGCTACATGTTGCTTGGTTCAATCAAAGTTCATTCTTCATTAATTTTGGAAATTCTTACTATGATGCCATTGATACGGCATATAGCAACCATAGGAGCGATGACATACAATATCATATAGCAATTAACAGCATACCATTCAGTTCATTGGCTATTTTCACCCAAAATCAAATCCCCTTGAGGCACACATCGAACACCTCCATCCTCCCGCATCACCCACCAAGTGCACTCAGGTCCTCGAGCAAAAGCAATCCCACGAATGGGTTTGCGTTTGCCTGAGACAGGAATAACCCAGATGGTTTTCCCCAACATATTTTTTACATGCACTACAGGGACTTTATCCCCTTCCACAGTACATAAGAGTTCTGACTGGGCAGGGCCAGCTCGATTGGCAGATCCCCTAGTGTTGACTAACCAGGTGGCTTTTGCTAAATATGTATCCCAGTGTTTGAATGTCCCACCCCCCATTGCTCTCAGTGTAGTCTTTAACAGTCCATTGTATCGTTCAATTTTCCCAGAGGCTGGTGCATGATAGGGGATGTGATACACCCACTCAATGCCGTGCTCTCTGGCCCAGGTGTCTATGAGGTTATTTCGGAAATGAGTCCCATTGTCTGACTCAATTCTTTCTGGGGTGCCATGTTGCCATAAAACTTGTTTTTCAAGGCCCAGGATAGTGTTCCGGGCGGTGGCATGGGGCACGGGATATGTTTCCAGCCATCTGGTGGTTGCTTCCACCATTGTAAGCACATGGCGTTTGCCTTGGTGGGTTTGTGGTAGTGTGATATAATCAATCTGCCAGGCCTTCCCATATTTATACTTCAGCCATCGTCCTCCATACCACAGAGGTTTTATCCGCTTGGCTTGCTTGATTGCAGCGCATGTTTCACATTCATGGATGACCTGTGCAATAGTGTCCATGGTCAAGTCCACCCCTCAGTCGCGAGCCCATCTATATATTGCATCTCCTCCTTGATGGCCTGAGGTGTCATGGGCCCACCGAGCTATAAATAGTTCACCTTTATGTTGCCAGTCTAGATCTACTTGAGCCACTTCAATCTTAGCAGCCTGATCCACCTGTTGGTTGTTCTGATGTTCTTCAGTGGCCCGACTCTTGGGGACATGAGCATCCACATGACGTACCTTCACAACCAGGTTCTCCACCCGGGCAGCAATATCTTGCCACAATGCAGCAGCCCAGATGGGTTTGCCTCTGCGCTGCCAGTTGTTCTGCTTCCATTGCTGTAACCAGCCCCACAGGACATTTGCCACCATCCAGGAGTCAGTATAAAGATAGAGCACTGGCCATTTTTCTCATTCAGCAATGTCTAAAGCCAGCTGGATGGCCTTTACTTCTGCAAACTGACTTGATTCACCTTCTCCTTCAGCAGTTTCTGCGACTTGCCGTATAGGACTCCATACAGCAGCCTTCCATCTCCGATGCTTTCCCACCAGACGACAAGACCCATCAGTGAACAGGGCATATTGCTTCTCATTTTCTGGCAGTTTATTATACAGTGGGGCCTCTTCAGCACATGTCACCTCCTCCTCTGGTGACGTTCCAAAATCTTTGCCTTCTGGCCAGTCCATGATCACTTCCAAGATTCCTGGGCGGCTGGGATTTCCTATTCGAGCCCGTTGGGTGATCAGTGCGACCCACTTACTCCATGTAGCATCAGTTGCGTGATGTGTAGAGGGGACCCTCCCTTTGAACATCCAGCCCAGCACCGGCAGTCGAGGTGCCAGGAGGAGCTGTGCTTCAGTACCGATCACTTCTGAAGCAGCTCGAACCCCTTCATATGCTGCCAATATCTCTTTTTCAGTTGGAGTGTAGCACGCTTCGGACCCTCTGTATCCCCGACTCCAAAACCCTAGGGGCCGACCTCGGGTCTCCCCTGGTGCTTTCTGCCAGAGGATCCAGGTAGGGCCATTCTCCCCGGCTGTGGTGTAGAGCATGTTTTTTACGTCTTGTCCTGCTCGGACTGGCCCAAGGGCTACTGCATGAACTATCTCCTGCTTAATCTGTTCAAAGGCCTGTTGTTGCTCAGGGCCCCATTTGAAATCATTCTTCTTCCGGGTCACTTGATAGAGAGGGCTTACAATCAGACTGTAATTTGGAATATGCATTCTCCAAAAACCCACAACGCCTAAAAAAGCTTGTGTTTCCTTTTTGCTAGTTGGTGGAGACATGGCTGTTATTTTGTTGATCACATCCGTTGGGATCTGCCAACGTCCATCTTGCCATTTTATTCCAAAAACTGAATCTCCTGTGCAGGTCCCTTCACTTTACTTTGTTTTACGGCAAAACCAGCCTTCAGAAGGATTTGGACTATTTTCTTCCCTTTCTCAAAAACATCTTCTGCTGTGTTGCCCCACACGATGATGTCATCAATGTACTGAAGGTGTTCCGGAGCTCCACCCTGTTCCAGTGCGGAATGGATCAGTCCATGGCAAATGGTAGGGCTGTGTTTCCACCCCTGGGGCAGTCAATTCCAGGTGTACTGGACACCCCTCCAAGTGAAAGCAAACTGTGGCCTGCACTCTGCTGCCAAAGGGATTGAGAAGAATGCATTAGCGATATCAATTGTGGCATACCACTTGGCTGCCTTTGACTCCAGTTCGTACTGAAGTTCTAGCACGTCCGGCACAGCAGCACTCAGTGGCGGAGTGACTTTGTTCAGGCCACGATAGTCTACTGTTAGTCTCCACTCTCCATTAGACTTCCGCACTGGCCATATGGGACTGTTAAAGGGTGAACGGGTCTTACTGATCACTCCTTGGCTCTCCAGTCGCCAAATGAGCTCACGGATGGGAATCAGGGAGTCTCGGTTGGTGCGGTATTGCCGCCGGTGCACTGTTGTGGTGGCGATCGGCACCTGTTGTTCTTTGACCTTCAGCAACCCCACAACAGAAGGGTCCTTCGAAAGACCGGGCAAGTAGACAGCTGTTTAATTTCCTCCGTCTCCAAGGCAGCTATACCAAAAGCCCACCTGTACCCTTTTAGGTCCTTGAAATACCCTCTCCTGAGGTAGTCTATGCCAAGGATGCACGGAGCCTCTGGGCCAGTCACAATAGGGTGCTTTTGCCACTCATTCCCAGTTAGGCTCACTTCAGCCAATACAGTTAGCTCTTGGGATCCCCCTGTCACTCCAGCAATACAAATGGGTTCTGCCCCTACATAGTTAGATGGCATTAGGGTGCACTGTGCACCGGTGTCCACTAGAGCCTTATACTCCTGTGGGTCAGATGTGCCAGGCCATTGGATCCACACAGTCCAGTAAACCCGGTTGTCCCTTTCCTCCACCTGGCTGGAGGCAGGGCACCTCTAACTCCAATTGCAGATTTTCCATCCCACTTCTTGTGAATGGGAATCAGAAGTCTCTCTATTAAGATCACAGATAGAATCAGCACTTCTCCTCCTCTGTCTGGGGAACTGCTTACTGGAAACTGGAGCAGCAACTCTCCTGGAGGTCCCCCTTTGAGTGATTGTTTTTCCTTGCAACTCACATACCCATGCCTCTAGGGTCGAGGTAGGTTTTCCATCCCACTTCTTCATGTCCTCTCCATGGTCACGCAGGTAAAACCATAGGGTGCCCCGTGGTGTGTATCCTCTCTCTTGAGCAGAAGGACGCTTACTCCTAATGGCCGAGATACTGGTCCGTACAGGTAGGGAGTAGGACATATCTTCTTTGATCTGCTGAACCTCCCGGGACAGTTTCTCCACAGCTGAGACGAGGGAGGAAGAGACATGTGCTTCATAATCCCGGAGTTTATCAATCACACCCCCTACCGTTGGTGCCTCTTCATCTTTCCAGGACATTACCGCCAGGGAGTTTACATGGGATGATGGTGCGCTCCGTACAAACTTCCGCCACATGGGTCGTGTGCACTGCGCTTCATCTGGATCTTTGGATGACTGTTCACTACCCAGGTCACCATAAATCACCTCAAGCACAGCTAATTTTCTCAGGTACTGGATACCTTTCTCCATGGTGGTCCATTTTCCAGGGCGATATATAACATCTTCCTTGAAGGGATACCTTTCTTTCACAGCAGACAGGAGTCGCCTCCAGAGGCTGAGGCCTTGTGTCCCTTTTCCAATTGCTTTGTCAATGCCCCCGTCCCTAGAAAGGGATCCCAGTTGTTTGGCTTCCTTACCCTCTAATTCCAGGCTACTGGCCCCGTTATCCCAGCATCGGAGCAGCCAGGTGACAACATGCTCACCTACATGACGGCCGAAATCTTTTCGTATATCTCGCAGCTCACTTAAGGATAGGGATCGGGTAGTTTCCGTCTCTTGTACGGGTTCTTCCTCTTCCTTCTCCTCTCTTAGTAACGGCACTACTTCTCCATCATCCCTTTCTAAACGAGTTGACTTTCTCTTCGAAGATTTCTTCTTCTGTATAGGGGCAACTGATACTGGCACGGGTTGATTCTCTGATTCAGCTTCAGTGCCTGTCATGGGTGTTTGAGTGGTCACAGTGCCTGTCGTCAGGCTCGGAGCAGCCGCAGTGCCTGTTGTGGGGGTTTGAGGGGCCACAGTGCCTGTCGTCGGGCTTGGAGCTGCCGCAGTGCCTGTTGTGGGGGTTTGAGTGATCACAGTGCTTGTCGTTGGGCTTGGAGCAGCCGCAGCGCCTGTTGTGGGGTTTTGAGGGGCCACAGTGCTTGTTGTTGGGCTTGGAGTAGCCGCAGGGCCTGTTGTTTTCCCTTGGAGGTACTGAATACTGTTGAATAGGGCTCGGTAGGCATGGGCCAGGCCCCAACACATTGCAGTGATTTGTATCTCTCTGGAATTGCTAGGGTGACAACATACTTCCTCCAACTATTCTACTAATTTTTCAGGATTCTGCACTTGTTCAGGGGTGAAGTCCCAAAACACTGGAGGTGCCCACCGTCTCAGGCACTTGCCCATACTATCCCACGTACCCTGCCACCCATAATTATCGAGTCTTGGGGCAGATCTCTGGATGATATTCTTGAATTGCTTATTAACCTTAGACAAAACTGAAACAATCTGCCATAGGAGTATCAACAGATGTATCTTAACTACCCAAGGATGTTCAAGATACTGAAAAGTTGTTGTAATGAAGGAGGAGACATTACAGAAGACGGCAGCTAAGGTGCCATTCTGTATTTCCTCCATAAAGAACCTCTCAGAGGAGGAGGTATAATTGCTAATTGTCTCCATGAGGTGGTACCCGAAGTACAGTAACGGCTTCCATGCAAGACCCAAATAACCAATAAAACTCAAGGCCAGTGTTTTAATAACAAATCTCCTAGGCAAAACATCTCTAACCACTGCAGAGCACAGCAAACTACAAAACCCAACACCAATCTTTAACATGTACTTCAAAACCAGCATGGTGTAGGTCTGACTAACTAATATCGAGAACAGATGAATCAATGCTGTGACCAGCAACTGTTATTATCTCAAACCCTTCATGCCCCACGTTGGGCGCCAAAAAAAGGACTGTTGTGGTTTAGCCCTGGTCAGCAACTAAGCACCACACAGCCGCTCGCTCACTCCCCCACCCTTGTGGGATGGGGGAGAGAATCGGAAGGGCCAAAGTAAGAAAACTCGTGGGTTGAGATAAGAACAGTTTAATAATTAAAATAAAACAGCAATAATACTAATATAATAAAAAGGAAACTAGTGAGCGAGAGAGAGATGAAAGCCTGGAAGAAGAGGGAAAAAAAAAAACAAAACCAAAACTAAACAACAAGTGCTGCAACCGCTCACCACCTGCCGACCGACGCTGCCGGTCCCCGAGCCGCGATCGCCGCTTCCCCCGGCCAACTCCCCCCAGTTAATATACTGGGCATGACGTCACATGATATGGAATACCCTTTGGCCAATTCGAATCAGCTCTCCTGGTTGTATCCCGTCCCTTCCCGGCTTCTTGTGCACCTGGCAGAGCATGGGAAGCTGGAAAGTCCTTGACTAGTGTAAACACTACCCAGCAACAACTAAAACACCAGTGTGTTATCAACATTATTTGCATACCCAGTCTAAAACACAGCACTATACTAGCTACAGTGAAGAAAATCAACTATCCCAGCTAAAACCGTGACATCAAAATGTCTCATTTCAACATTTTGGAACAACACTTTGGAAAGGTAACGATATTTGTAAAGTGATGTTTTGTTGCAGAAGATTGATCTTATATTTCAAAACTAACTGAGATTCAAAAATCAAAATTAAATATTTTGACTTGCTTGAAATCATATTTTTCTGGACTTTGTGAAAAATATCAGCATTTTCAGCTTTCATTCAGGTTTGGAAGGTTAAAGAATAGAGTCCCTAAATATTTTTCGAATCAGTCCCCTTCACTGCACTTCATCTGTATCAAAAGAAAGCCATTCCACTGCTTTGAGTTGTGAGTAGCCATTGTGCCAAATGCTGATTATAGGAAGAAAGAGTAGAAACCTATCAAAATTGTAACAATTTACTTCTACTTTGTTTACTGCCTTTTTCATGGAATTGTCTGCTTGGCCTGAGGACTCCTCTGAGTCAGAGGTATCACAACTGGCTCTGAAGGAACCCTAAGGGAAAGGGAACACTGGAGGCCTGGCAGTAACGATTTCAGGATGGGAGACAATTTGCCTTGCTTCCCAGCAGAATAATTTAATTTCACGTAATTCCATTACAATTTGGCCACCTAATTTTAAGTACCTTTGGAACCCTAAGCCTAAGCTTCAAGGCAGAAGTGAGTCAAGTTCAATAAAACCTTTTAAGAAGAAACAAAAATTTGTGTTTACTTATCATTGAATCGTTTCTCACAAAACCAACCCAACCATTTCACAACAGCCTTTATTTTCTGTTATAATTGTGCCACACAGGTGTTTATAGTCATTATAACCGTACTGCTCTAAAAGAGCAGTTGCTACCTTATCACTGTCAGACTCCTGCCTGCTTTGTATTGCTACCACAGTTTCACAGCCTACCCGCGGCTGTGGGCACAGGCACCTCCAGTCACGTACCAGGTTACCCATTATGCTCAGTTATGTCCCTTCTAATCTGACAACACCATGCCAGCAGGTTGCTTGGGCTGGGAAGGAGGCAAGCGAGGTCTCAGGGCAGTGCAAGTGAAGTGATTGTTGCTAACCAGAAGAATCTAGCATCCATCAGATATTTACAAGGAAATTCCAGAGATGCTTAGCTGGGGAAAACAAAAAGTGGTTTCGTCAACATGATTATGTCCCTGGGAAAGGAGCAATCACATCTGCACTACAACTGCTCAGAAGGCACTAAGAATATCTAATCTGTACACTGCTGTTATGGCATATTGTTAAGTACTATATATTAGATTAAAAAAGAGTGAGTGAATTTTGTTATCAAGGTCAATGAAATCAAGGTTTGGCAAAGCATAAAAATGAAGGTATGCCAAGGAACATATGGAAGTTAATGATTCCAAATAATTTTTTCTGTAACTTAAACATTTTGGTTTTATACAATTAATTTATTTTCTTGCTCTGAAGAATGCATCAGAGCTACACACTAAGAGAGGAACATACAAAAACCAGCTGAAGTTTAACTGGTACAATAGCCTGCACTACAATATTAAATATATTGTATTTTTTTTTCTTTTCTTTATGATCTTGTCTCTCCCTGCATCTCCCAGTTCAGACTGGATTATCCTTGGTTTCTGACCCATTCCTGTGCTGTTTCATTTTTTAAAAATTTATCTCCTCCTCCCCTTCCCTTAAAATGGAAGTTAGATTAATATAATTTACCTCTTTTTGTTTTGTTTTGTTTTGCAGGGTGTTCCTGTGTTTGAAAAGAATTTAGCCTACCTTTAATAAGCCTAAACCCATTGTATGACTTTCCAACAGTATAAAAAGTTAGCTGTATCTATAAAGGCATAATTTATATCAGTGTGCAACAGTACAGTAAATTATTGCTAATTGAACTGGATACAAGATCTTTTTAGGTATCAATACATACCTATTTACATAGCAAATTTCCCACAATTACTTGGCAACCAAAAATAGAAGCATAAAATTCCTATCAGGTAGGAAAATTGGCAATATACATATCAGAAGCGTTATCAGTTACATATCATTTTAATGTATGGGCCAATTTTGTCCACTTTTATGGAGGTACAATATAGTCATACATTACGTTTTACCATAGCTTCTTACCATACACATTTGCACCGTCCTGTGATCAATTAAGCCTTTAGATCCATGTTTTTCATTAGAAAAGAATTGTGAGGCAGAGAGTATCCTAGTAAAAGGGCATATTCCTAAATTAGACTTGGGATCAAAAAAAAAAAAATCAAAAACACATTCAGCTCATTATTTTGGCAAGTAAAAGGTCATTTATAGTTTTAAGTGATAATTTGAAAGACAAACTATATAGGTATGCTGTTAACAGGCCAAATCATGAATGCGAAAACCCACAAATCCTTTATGCAAATTTAGCTGATGCTGTCCTACTAGTATTATTCTGATAGCAAAGAGGCGTTGGTTTAGAAAAGAAAGTTAAATTTAGGATTGTTTATATCTGTTCACTCATTATTTTATGCTTGTTATCACACAGCTTACAGCGTGTCCTGTGGCACAACTTGTGCTTGTCAGCCTGCAGTTCGCAGCAGCAAGGGGTTCACATGCAGAGATGAGGGCTTAGGAGCATCCTCCTGCTGCCGAGCTCTTCTCTGCTGGTGCTGTTAATGTGCAGGTGTATTGGGAAGATCAGTTGTGACTGGCTAATTATGAGAAAAACTGGAGGCTTGGTTTGGACTGTCTTCAAAGCCTTTTAGGCTTGTCTCCTGGGCATTTGTTTAGGTTAAAATGGCAGCTAGTTTCACACAACTTTTTTCCTCCTCTCAGCAAGCAGGAGTTTCCCAAATACGTAACTCGACATTTTCTTCCTTCTTAGTTTTCTCTGTACTACTTCATTTCCTTCTTAATTTTCTGCACACTACTTATTTGCCATTCTTCTGCGTAGAAGTACTGCCTCATGCCTGAGACATTGTTTTCCATTGGACAGGTTTTATAAGGAGCCAAATCAAGCTGCACCTTACAAGAGATAAGATGTTCACATTCTTTGGCTTGACTTTACCACTATGTCATATTCATTCTTTTTCCTATTTGTAAATGTTAAGTTCCCCCTTGCTCCCTTCTCCATCAGAACAGAGACAGAGTCAACAAAAACCTACCCGGACATTCTCTGCTTCTAAATTAGACTCATTCTCAAAATGAAACTGAATTGCTTTGGGAAATGCATCTTCTGTTGAAACATGGCAAAAAAACCTGCTGTGAGAATGCACCTATATAGCTATATAGACAAAACTTTCTTAATATGCACTAAAAATAAAATATTTGTGCTATATAGCTAGTTTTGTGAGTTTTGATAGGAATCATTGTTCCAGTGTACCTCACTTGCCAAGACAGTTTCGGATTACCTGGACTAGTGACTACAATTCTTGTGTAGTCAACTTGATGAGACCACTGAAAGCTTCTGTGGCGGCCCTGACATGATGCTCAATCCCTCATGGCTACGGGGTCACAGGTGCATTCCACGTACCAGGGAATAGTCCTGGATTTACCTTTGTCTCTTGAACTTTTCATCACACAGTAGCATTTCTGAGTTTCGGCATTGCAAAGCCTGAGATGGGGGGGAAAAACCTCTAGTCTTATTTTATAAATTCATCACATAACTTAAAAACTGAAAGGGGGACCATATGTTTTGGAAGAAGTTAATGACAGATAAAAACCGTAATCATAACAAAGCTTAGCTATAGTAAAACCAAGTTTGGATTTTATTTACTGCATTGCATGCGCTACTTCGGGGGAAAGTGAGATATGCTAACAGCTAGAGCTAGAAATGCAGAAGTAGTTAGGCTGCTATCTCTTTACCCGCTTCAGTCCACCACTTAAACACAGTGATTCTCAACTAGCTGACACTGATTTCTTAACAATATATATTCTGATGTCGAGTCTACATAAAACAGTGCAGTTCCATGCAGAGAAATTCAAATCAGCCTTTCACCTACCACCTGCAAAGCATTTGCATTGGCACAATATTCTGCTTGGTTTTAAAAGCCTGGCTTCTCATTGTGCTGTGTGTATTTTACCCTAATTTTCTTCACTCAACATCTAGGTTGTTTCGTTTGGATACAGCCACCTAAGTACTGATGCAATCTCACAGGTCAGAGCCCTTACACTGCAGTCCTAAAAAGGAATCTCAGAACAGAAATTCCCTCTCCTTTGATCATCTTGGCCAATCTCTTCAGCTTCTTCTAGCATATTTACACGGTCTGACTGAGATACAGTAACATCTTGCTCTGAAACATGATACAGATTTGAGGTCACATCTGCCACAGCTCATCTGAGTTTTCTAACCTGAGTTTTGGTTTCTCTTGTTCTCCCCTCACACACACACCACAAGTAAGACTTGGCTCCAGTTCCTGAAAAATTACCTGCTTAAATGAAGCCTGACCCCTTCTTCTAGTGAGTATTGCTCTCTAGGCAGCATGCTTTTGAGAAACTCTTCCCTAGCAGCCCTTTGCATTATTGTATGGGGATACTGGATGCCTGAGAAGGAGGGGAAAGAGGGGCTACATGAGCATTCCAGTAGATGGTGTTGTGGTGCTTATCTCCCAGATGAAACTAGGAACATGAGTTGCAGCAAAGCAAGAGAAACCTTTTTGCTTCTTTACATTTAAAAAACCTCCACATTTATCTGGTGAAAACTCTTTGAATATTTTAATATGAAACAAAGCTCCTATTACAAAGTAATGAGAGTCATGATCCTTTTGCATCAGAAAGAGATTGTGTCTTCAGAAATAAGTTTGCTGCATAAAAACCCTTGGGATGAGTCTTGGCTAGTATTCAGGTTTTACAGATGACATGTAAATGAGCAGAGAGGGGAAAAAAAAAAAACACCACCAACAAAAAAACCCAGCAAACCCACAACATAGTTTTCTCTACCTTCCTCATCTCTTTGCCTCTCAGACTTCCGATGGCTGAAAAACTTTGTGATCAGAGAGGGAGAAAATTGTTTTTCTGTGCTCAAATAGATCAATCACCACCGAATTCTGGAGAACACCCAGGCTCTACTCCCACATCAGAATTTGATTTGCTCTGCAAATTAATTTAGTTCTTAGCAATCTCACAAGCAATACAAACCAGGATATGCCAGGTCAGAGCCTAACCCCAGAAGTGGCTAAGCAGTCCTGAATTCCACTTTCAGAAGCAGTCAATACTCAAAGTACACTGCAAATGGCAGTTATCTTTAGAGGTCCGTGAATAAGCTCTCAGCTACAAAAGCCCTCACAGAGCTCTGGGCTCCTACATCTAGGCAGAGTTTGATATCAAAGGTGGATGTAAATTAAATTACATACATTGCTGTACATAAAATAGACTTGTTTTTTAATTGGCCTATGCAAACCAATTAGAAATACTATGTTCTTCCCCTACTACATGCTCCCTTTGTTACTCTGCTAGAATACACATACCTGGATGAAGGAGCAATACAATTCTCACCATGTTACTATGGTGGGGATGATAGTGCTCTTTTTAAGGTAGTATCCACACTTTCTACTACCCTGTTGAAATTAATTCCTATCAAGACAAGCTTCAGTGATGCTTCTGCTAAAAGGAACAATGAACTCCCACCTCTCTGCATCTCCACCTGTTTTCTCCAGAAATGCCTGCATAATTTATTTTATGAGTCTGCATAATTGAGTGAAATACCCATTTACAGACTTGACAATGATTCAGTGCTAGTCATGCTGCCTTTCACTGCAGCTTAACACAATACTGTCAGGTTTGAAGCATGATCAAGAAGGGTGAAGCAGGCTAAGGAAGGAGGATGTAATTCTCCTACAGTGAAGAGAATTTAAGGAAAATTAAATGAGTCAAAAAAGAAATTCTCAATCATAAGGGGCTTTCAGTTTAGTTTTCATAGGTATAACTACAGTGTTAATGATCATATTGAGCAATGTTATGAAAAAAATGTTATGCTTAGGGTAAAGAATGACTTCTAGGTGGCTCAACTTCTAGAGGTAAGGTGAGAGTTAATGAGAGGAGGACTTTTTAGTGTAATTGTAATGAGAAGATGCCACATAGCATGAAAGATAAATGAAAGGCAAAAGTCTGGAAAAATGAAAGGAAGAAAAGAAGGAGGTATAAAAATAATAAAATAAAAAGCCCCAAATAAGCACATTTAGTAATAAAAGGGATAAAAAGAATGGTGAACAACCTTTGTTTCTTCCTTGAGCCACATTCTTCACCCAGAAAGACAAATCCATGTCTGATTTTGACCCATTATGCAGTAGCATTGTACCAATCTAGGCCTTTTTGCAAGGAGATATATATATTTTACATGTAACAAGAGGCCTTGTCATTAATAAGATGCTAATAGAGTGAAAATGTTACTCATTTCCTCAGTTTTCAGTACTACTGTGGAGAATGGATACCAGCTTATCCCAGTAAAAATAGACCAACTAGGAAAGCTTATATTTTCAGGTGATGTGAACTCTACTGACTTACTGTCTTATCTGTATATGTATACATATTTGTGTATATACATACATATATATGTACGCGCATGTGTGCACACACCCCCCACGCACACCAGTACTTCCTTACTCAGGCCTTGATTCTTCCAGGAGATACTTAGGAAGAGGTTAGATTTGCCCAGAATGCAAAGCTCAGAGAGCATGTAGAAAAAATAACATTCCAGCAAAAAGACAGTACAATACTGTATTGCCAAACTGTCCCATGAAATGCGCATGGACTGTAACTCACTGAGAAAACAGTTGACAGTTTTCTTGATAGGAGTTCAGGGTGTAATATAAGCACAGCAGTAGAATCAATAATTACTGCCACTTGTATTAATCACCATTACATCAGATGATTTATGGATGACAAGCACTCAGACATTTTTCAAAAAAGAGTTTTGAAGAATAGACCATAATTTGTAGTGAAGGGTACTATTTATATTCAGTCAGAAAAAACGCTTTTTTTTAACAATGTGTAACCCACCTCATTGCTCCTTTCCCATTGCAAAACAATTATTTTAATTCAAAATTCAGCATTCAGAATCTTTCCTTCTGACTGTGATGCTTGGCTATTGAACTGGATAGACCCCTTCCCTTTCCCAGTCTCTCATTACCAGAAGGTTGCTTAGCCATGTGATTCATGGTCACAAGCAGAATAAGCCTCTGCCTCTGTTGTCCTTTCCCTCTTATGCATGTCCTGTACATGTGTTCAGTAATAGCTCCGTCAGTGGTTGTAGGGAAGATAACACTCCAAAGTGCAACATTTCAAAAAGGATCTTTCAATTTCAGCATTACCAGGGCCATATTACCAGTGACCTGTGTGATAATCCATCAGGATCTTAAGGTCTTAGGTAAGTCTTTTTTTGACAGGAAGGAGAGATGATTTCCCCACTCAAATCACTTTATGTTGTACAATGAGCAGTTAGCCTTGCCCGATGTGCTCTGTAATGAGGGCTACTATAGCATTTTATATGGTCATTCAATAACACCAAAGAAAATGACAGGAAAAGAACAATGGGGAAATGGAGTGTAAGAAGGATAAGTAGCCTGGCACTGTGGCCACCTGGACAAGAGTTATAATTTATCTATGGTGATGTCCCTAGCACAAGGTGAACTTTTCACTCATTTAAGAGCTCTCAGCGTGAGCTCTTTTCTAGTACATCTTCAGTTCTCTCTACTATTTCATTTCCTTGGCAGCATATTCATTCTTTCTTATGTTCATAACGGTGTTTCTTGAATTCTCAGGGGCAGGTATTAATATTTCAAAATTGTTTTGGAAGTAATCCTGATTCAGAACAATGATTAAGCTTTTTTAATGTTGAAAAAGGTTTAGTTTGGTGGTTTTATATACTTCAGTGGTTTCTTCTTTCCCCTATTTATTTTCCATTTTGCTAAAATTGTAGTGAATTACTATAAAATTATTTTCATTATAGTTCTAAGTTTTAATCAGGTTTCAGACCTGATTTCAGACAGATAATTTCAGCTGCACTAGCAAGTATATGAATCAATCTCTCTGGTTTGTAGATATGGCAAACAGAACATGGAAAGCATATAGAAGCTTGGCAGAGAGTGGCAGAAAATGAGAATTGACTTTTTGATATATTATTGCTCTGTATTATATAAAACAAGGAAAAATGTACCCATTATTCCATGTCAGAGAGAGACCTGCTTACAGATCATAGCACAGTTCTGCCATGAAACATGAGGCTAGGTCTAAGCACCTCAGAGGCCCCACAAAGCTACTCGGAAAACAGAGCTGTGTAAAGGTCACTGAAGACAGAATTATGGGTTCAGTGGTTCGGTCCTTATACATGCTTCGAATGTAATCCTTTTCTATACACAGTAGGAAGAGGAGCAGCTGTTGCTGGGCTTCAAGGGTATCCACAGAAATAAAGCAGAACAGCTTCCAAATGGGCAATTATTCCCATATGAGAAATCTCAATTAAAAATGAAAACACACACCCAAAAAACCTGTGCATGCATATTTGGAGCTTATTTGGAAAAGTGACATTTAATTTGACTGAATGTAGCAGTGAAGACCCTGCTACATCTGAAGTGTAATTAACAGATGTCTGAACCATAACATCCCAGCTCTGCAAATAGTAATTCCCAGGAGTAAACATAGCGCAGTGGAATTCCACTGGGTTCACAGAATAGCTCTATAAGCAGTTACAGACCTTTTAGATAGATTGGCAAATGTATGTAAGATAATGGAAATAATACATATTTAGTAATTTTTTCAAAAGCAACAAATGTTGGAAGTCTGTTATTTATTGTTAGAAAAAAAAACTGTAAATATTTGCAATTATAGATTGAATGTATTTGTCCACGTATCCTTTATGTACAGAATTTGAAGTACAGAATGTTTTGGAGTAGTTGCCTTAATGATATTTTCCTATTCCTTCAGCTTTTTTACCAGGTTAAAGGAGATATGTGTTTGAAGATAATTGAAAATGGGAAACAAAAAGATGTTGTCATCCGAGAAGGGGAGGTAAAACAGGGTGGTTTTTCTGTTATTGTTGTACATAGATATGTTAAATGAATATTTTATGAAGTATTTAAAAATCCATTTATTCCTGCTGTGCAAAACATGGCATCAGGATTTAAAAAAAACACAAAACAAAAAAAAAAAAAAAAAAAAAAAAACAAAACCAAAAAAAACAAACCTTGAATGCAATATAGCAAATTCCCTGTAAGTAACAGCAAACTACAATACACTGTGTTCAACATTTCATGATTTCAGTAACAGATAAAAGTCTCTCTGGGCATTTGGGATACCCATTCAGATGGTCAGAAATATACTGAGAAGGGTTCTTATTCTCCTGCATGGCATGGAATCTGGCATGTGAATTCAAGTGGAACAGTCTTTGATTTACACGTTGCCAGGGACATACTGCCCACCAACCCACCCAAGCACACCATTTAAGTGAACTGCCTAGAACTTAGAAAGTTAAGACATTCAGCTATTTTCAGCCTTATTTAGTCCTCACAGCTAACCTTCACAACCATCACAATATGAGGAGAGTTTTAAAAGAGCAATTTATGGATAAAATGTATCCAGCTGCACTCAGTTGTTTTTCCTTATAGTAGTGGACTTGCTAAAGCATAGATTGCAGTGCTCTTAATGAGAGCATGACTAGATATTTTACTTGGTGTTACTACAAGTTATTAGATGTGCTACAACTGCCATTATTGTCACAAGCTTGAACTGCACTCAGTCTTTGAAAGGATTATTAGATCTAGTGGGGCCAGCCTTTAAAATGGGAGGCATATATTAGACCCAACAGCTTGATGTCGGCAAAAGTATTATGACATTTGCAGTGAAGAAACAGATCTACATTTTCAAACCTATAGATGGTGAGATTCTGGTAATACACTTCACACTGAAGAAGTACATCCAGCTGAGATCTTGCTATGTACCAGAAACATTAATGAAAAGGAGCACACAATATCCTTAGTGGGAAGACTGACACTAGTCCTGGTGGGGCACTATCATTAGCTCTACTTTGCAGACAGAGAAATTGTAATGACTTGTCCAAACTTGGATAACAAATCTGTAGTGCTAAAGAACTGTGCAGGCTTACCACCTTCCTACGTAGTCAGATAGCTGCTAGAAAAAGGTTTATTCTCAAACTTCAGTAATAGACTTTTCCCAACCAAATATTGCCTATTCACTTTGTCACTTGCATGAGTAAGTAGTCCCTCATATTTGTTAATTATTTCTGGAGAGAATTACACTCCTCATCATGTAATCACAGGTGCTCACCGTGTTGGAGGGATACATGTGGTTGATTAGATTAGACATTTTCTTGAGCTGGCAACAAACTTGCTTTTTATTTCCATTTCTGTTACTCAGAAATTGCAGTAAATTTATAAATTCCAGATAAGTAACTGGTTAGATTTTCATTTCAATTGTATCTAGCAATGATGATCAAACCAGGAGGAGAGCACCTGACTGCCGTAAAGGCAGTGCTGATTGCAGAGTCAATGGTCATCAGTCCCTGAGAAAGCAAGAAACAGTATTTGCTGAGCTGTTGGTACCAAAGTGGGTGTAGCTGCAAAGGAGCAACACAGGATCAACAAAGTGTAGGGGAAAAGTGGGTCAAGGAGCAGAGGATTTTGCAGATTGGGGGGCAGGGGAAGGACAACACAGAGAACAAAGACTTCCTAACACTGATGCTTTCCATGTCTTTGAACAGATGTTCCTCCTACCTGCTAGGATACCTCATTCTCCTCAGAGATATGCAAACACTGTGGGTCTTGTGATTGAGAGGGAAAGATTAAAGACAGAAATTGATGGCCTCAGGTGAAGTATAAACTGTTGACTAGTCTGTTAGGATTTGTAACTAATTTCTCATGTCAATACAATACTGTATTTTACTTTCCTGATAATTTATCAGATTCACCATGGTAATTTTGTACTAATTTTATCTGCACAGCTATTTATCTATACAGACAAAAACAGAGATCTCATTTAGCATTTGATTTAGTTAAACAAGGAACATGTTGAAATGTCTTAAACACATGTTGTGATTATAGCTATCTACTTATGTATTGCCTACTACTATCACCCTAAGTTTTAAAATCTCAGAGCTCTGTAGCAACGCAAATCAAAAAAGATTTTTTTTTAGTAATTCTGGCAAGCAGAACATGAATTCCTTTGTAGGCACTGAAAGCAAAAAGATGAAGAACTTTCTTAGCAAGTGTGTGGGAAGCTGGAAACAAAAGTCAATTTTCTTAACACTAACCCTTCTACATGGTACACATCTCTGCCTAGCTTTTATTGCCTTACAAGAACATCACCTTCAAAGAAATGAGACTTTGTATTCTAGTGGGAGCAGGACTAAGCCTTGTCCTGTGGTCACACAGAATTTTTAAGTCTAAGAAGGCAAATCACAACAGTAATATTAGCCAAGTTAGCAAAGCTGGTTTGATCTTAACCAGATACAACTGACCAAAGAGAGTTTACAGCTATTGATGTAATTTATAAAGATTTAAAACTGCAGTAATAACTGTAACGTACTGTTTCTGTCCTTCTGCCTACAGTTTTGATTGCTGCATGGGCAGTATCACAGCAGGAAGATTGTGAATATGCAGAGCTAGAAAGATATACTTTTTTCTTTGAAACAAAAAAAAGGCTAAAGAAGAAATAAGAAACTAAGAAAGGAACCATTAAAAAAAAAAACCCACACACCCTATTGGATTCCAAGCTAAAGACAATCCAGTTCATTTAAAACATTGTTCATCTACACACCTGTCACTTTCTTTTTTTTCTCCTTCATTGCAGGTCTGTGGATCGTGAGCATTTATATTATTAAAAAGATATTTTGAGCTAGAAATAATTGGCCAGTGATTCAGATAATGTTTAATTTGTAATAAAGAAACATAAGTAGCTTTAGGCAACTTTAAGTAAATAACCTACCTTGTACTTGAAGTCTGTGAATGGTATGAGTTAGAAAGATGCTGAATGCCTTTTAGGGATCCCAGGTGAATCTAGAGATTTGCACTCCAATATAGTCATGCTCTTGTGGAGAAATTAAACTAAAAGCTACCATATGGTTTCCAGGTGGAAAAAATAATTGGATTAACAAAACACACTCTTAATTGAAAATATCTAATCAGGTGCCTGAAAATAAATCACTTACAGATTTTTAGTGCCCTTGTTTTTACACTGACATGATGAACAAAGACACCTGAAGTTTTGGAAGTGAACAATCATGTCATACTTTTGAACCTATATTGTCTCCCTGTGTGCTCCTGGGAGAGATGGGGATTTACAACCAGAACTTCTAATCTTCTCAAATTTTTTCACTCCCAGTCACCTGCAGCAAAGACTGTACAAGAGGAAGTCATAAAAACATTGAAGTATGCTGACTCAAGGTCTAATATTATGTTACTGTTCCATTATTTATTATGCTTACAAGCCTCAGTCGTAAATCAGAGCCCCCAGCATGCTGATTATTGTACAAGTGAAGAATAAGTAGCCTGCCCCAGTGTTTCAGCCTAAGTAATGGTTACATGTTTTGTACTATAAGAAAAATGCACTAGCTAATCTTAATCCTACAGCAAACAAATACAGAAACAACTAAGTTTGATGTTAGTTGCATGGTTGGATTCTTCAACACCTAGTAAAGTGCAAAGTCCTTCCCAGGTGCAAAGCCTTTTCCCAGTTGAGACATTTGTAACATCTCTCTTCTCTGCAGATTCTCTGTGTTCAAAACTTGTGCTCATAGTACAGCTTTTTCCATACTGGAGGCATTAATAATGTTACTCTCTTCTGAGTACCCTGTTTTCTGCAAAACTTGAGGAGACGGGGAGCTTTCAGAAAGATTCTGGACAATACGTATATAGATATATAAGACAGACATGAATACACAAATATGCACAGTATAATTATATAAGCCTTGTTTCCCTTTTCAAACACACATTCCACTGACTTTAACCCAAAGGACACATAGGACCTGTATACAATCAGTCGTGATATGAGTGACTGTACTGGAATATCACTCCCTTGCCAGTCCATACAGTCTTTTTTAAATCTGTAGGTAAATTCTATATTTGCCATTCCACAGATTACAGCACCCTTGACCTGTTGATCTCAGCACAATTTATTTATTTGTTAAGACATAAAATAATGCAAGTAAAGCACTAAATTCCTCTTCAGAGGAGCTAAACAACAGTCCCCAAATTTACACAGCTGACAACCACCTATTTTTTTGCAGAAAAGTCCATAAGCCACTTTGTTTTCTTATCAGTCCGTGCATGGGCAATAAGCAAGCTGAGTCTCTTAAATATGAGCATTTATCTCATAGCTGCATGGAAGCAGTTACTGGAAATGGTATTTGGGGCCAGTTATTTTTGCAGTAACTACATCCAAAGTGGGAGTTATTGATCCCAAGGGACTATGGCGCCAACCATTTCCAGGATTAAATCTGGAAAGTTTGCTAAAGGAAATTGGTGACTTATCTTTGGTTGATCAGCAGAACTACAAGGCCCTCCATAGAAGTCTGAGCACGCCACCCACTGAGTCAGCTAACCAGGGAAACAGAAACCTTCCTCAACCATTCTTCAAAATAAAGTACCCCAGGCTTGAGAATAACACAATCTTACACAACATCAACTAGCTATTTTCTTGAAAAGACTGAAACTGCCTGATCTGTTAGTTAATAAAAGGATTGACTAATGTTTTTACTTTGTCAGATACTATGTTGGAGAATCAACTAATGTCCTCTTTGAAAAATGGTTTCATTGTGAAGATCTCGGCACTCAACTTATACCAATAATTCAAGAGTAAGCTTTTTTCTGTGTAAATTTTAAAAGAACAGTTAAGATGATCTAATAGATCTTCACCAGTCTGTGACTTACATAGTTAATTTTCTATTTATGCTCTATTTTACATAGACTTGTTAAAAATTAATTGCTGCTCTACAAATTTTTACTCATATCTTGTATACCCCAAACTCATGAAATCAGATTTTAAAAAATAGGAAAATCAAGTGTTCCTCACATCTGTCTGGAGCATATTTTTTGAACAAGTAAAAACACACTGCTGCTAAGTGCAAAAAGAATTGAATGAAAAATTAACACTGAACTGATGCTAGGTTAACTAGGTAAAACACTGAATTGCCTTAGATTAAAGCAAGAATGAAAGAAACCCTAAGTACTTCTAATCGATACTACTCATGAATAATCAGGACTGGTAAATTTGGTAGAGAGTTGCTTTCTAGGAAATGTGTGAATGTCATCAATTAACTAATCAATTTGTTAAATGGTTGCTAAAAGTGAACAAGGAAATTGTTTATTGACATGAATTTTGGAGGACTTTCAGACAAACCCTTAGCCAATAAAATAGGTATAGCCCTGTTGAATACATATGATAGTAGCTGAGGATCTGGCACATCCATTCTCAGCACAAAGCTTAATGGCCGGTATTACTGCCTAGTCTTTGTTAACTTACAGAACATGAACATGACTTTTTACTGGTGTTTAAATGTTCATTATTCCAGGTTTTTCAATTCAAGGCAATATCAAACTGGAAAACCAAATCCAGGTAATGCAAATTAATTTCAGAATTAGAACAATTATTGTATCTGATTGAACAGCAATGATTCTCTCCACATAAAATGACTAAGTTTCTGTTTTTCTCTCTATGTAAATTAAAGTTACTTTGGAAAGTAATTCTTTTCATTACCCCAACCACAAATGAAATCCATTTATATGATTACCAACAGCGTCTCGGTTGTTCGTGTGGTGCCATCATAATGACCTATCAGGTAATCGTACAGTGTGAAATCTCAGTATCTCCATCCTTGCATGCCATTCAAGTCTTACACTAACAAAATTTTATTTCTGACTGCACAGAATGAGTTGTTTTGAGTTGAATCTACACACTCTATACCTACTTGTACTCCTTTACCTATAACTATACACTGTGATTAACTCTTAGGAAATAAGGATAGCTAGAGAAAGACAGATGCTTTTAGTTCATGTAGGGTCTGAATCATTTAACATTTTATTTCCATGCTGTCTTGCCCTATTTTTTATTTTGCCTCTGTTTATGGATACTGATTGCAACTTCCACACTGGAGCAGGTACTCCAGTTGTAACTCCACTCTTGAGTCTGTTGAATAGAGACATAGGACATAAAGAGAGTGACTGTTAAAGAAAACTAATTTATTAGTATCTTTAGGAATCAGATGTTTCAAACGTGGTGGTTGCTTTCTGTATGGCAACTGAAGTCTCTACTGGAAGGATACTTGCAACAGCACCTTCAGTGGGAAACTTGTTTCACTGAAATCTTACAAACCTGTTGGCCCACAGCTCTACATGAATATCCAGCATGTGCGTGATCCGTTGCTTTTGATTAATGTAAACTGTGTGCAAAATACTGCCCACCTGTCTTAACTATGTACAAAAGACTATGTACACTATGTGACCATTTCTGCACCTGCAGGAACGGTTTCTTGGACTATTTGCAAGTATTTTAGTTAGGTGCAACTTGGTCAGTTCTGCTGCAGGAACTACCTGGAGAGTCTCCATGACATTGTCAGGTTCTTCATCGACACATGGAAAAGTACAAATCAGCACAAGCACAACAGGAGCTGCCTGTGGGATCTCCAGGACAGCCTGAGATTCCCACCCAGAGAGTTCTTGCACCAGTTAGCCAAATGCTGTTGTGATGGCCACCAGTTCAGTGAATCCCATTGCTCAACTAGGTTTGTTGTTGCAAAATCAGTCTATTGTCTCATCTATGCAGAGGACTGACTGGGGGACATCCTGCACTAACCAGGAAATTTAGGGCTCAGGTGCACTGCATGTGCACTCACACACAGCTGTAATACCCAACTATGCTACTCTTACAACTACATGACAAACTTAAATGTCATCCTTCAGTCACATGCATAACTTAAATGCCATAGCTCTTGCCACAAGTTAAAAATAAATTTTAGTTATTCTCTCTATGAAGTTTTTGGAACCAGTTGTCCTTAATCTCCATATTAATTCCCAAATGTCATAAGTAAGATTATTTTTATGAATTACTCTAACAGAGACAAAAGTTCTAGTGAAACATTATTTCCACATCTCTCCCATTTCTCAGCTTGATAGTCATGATAAAAATATCACTGCCTGCTGTCTCAGTCAATAATGTAACAAAGTTCTTACCCAAATCCTAAAATCGGGGAAAGAGGTTTTTTGCATGAACACCACCTTTCTTAATAATAGTTAACTAAATCATCATCACCAAAACGAAAGGTTCACATGGGGTAGCAACCTTACAAGCCCTTGCAATCAGGAAACAGTAAGCCGGTCAGAAACCCTGCCTGAAAGACTTTGCAGCTGAACCAGCTTTTGGCATTGGCTCTTTGACTGACTAGGAAATGTGCTTCTCAGAAAAAGGCTCTATGTTTCTTAAAAACAAAATGTTGTCAACTCCAAGATCTTACTTTTCTTTATATGCACCATCAAAATGTGTTTATTTTAATTTGAGCTTATTTTAGTTTGAGCATGTCACCTGCGCAACATGTTTGGGTGTTGGTGGTTTGGTTTTTTGTTGTTTTGGGGTTTTTTTTGCAGGGGCGGAAGGGTAGGTAGGGCAGGTACTGTCTCTCACTGTGTGTTCATACAGTGTCTAGCAAAGGAAATATAATTTCAGATGAAGCCTCTAGATGCTGCTGTAATAAAAAAAATATCATCTCACACATACTACCCTTGTTCAATACAGTGATTTCCAATAAGCATCCCTCGCCAGTCTGAGCTAAGAGCTTCTATGTCAGTAACAAATTAATTATATCAGTGCAGAAAAAAAGAGCATTGAAGATTTATATTGTTAATAATTTTGCAGAAGATTAGAGCTAAAGAACAAACCTGACAATCAATCAGAATCTATGATACATCTTGACATTTTTTTTAAACACAGAACTCTGAGAAATTGTTATTGATAAGTCCAGTACAGAAGCTCTTTCTTTGTAATTTATTCAAAAGCTGTAAAAAGGCCAAAAAGCATGAGACGTCCATTAAAGCTGCAGAAAGTTTTTTTCAGGACAAAAAAAAAAGCAAGTAAACATAGTTATTTTGCTCAGAGCTCAATGCATCTTTTTCCCCTGAATGAATTCTCCTCTTGGATTAGCCGCTAAGTCAAGACAACAAATATTTGAAATGCTCTTGGCTTAAGTCCTGCTATAAGCAAAAATCAGTCAACAAAGTTACATGGCAAGCCTTCAGCCTGGGGAACAGTCCATTTTTCCAGTTTTCAGTTCTCATGGACAATAAGAAGCTCAAAGTCTCAGTGATGTCTTACACATGAGGAAAATACCCCAGATTTTTTAGTTACAGAAGTTTTAGCTAGCAACTCCTGTAACTGTCAGTGAGACTTGTGTTAAAAAAAAAATCTCAAACAAAGTTTGACTGAGATATGAATAAGCTGGTAATATGTTCCTTCTGGAGGCATACCCAAATGATAGAGAAATAAAGCTTTGGATTTATTCCCTCAGCAGTTTGTTTTTTTTTTTCTTAAGAAGTAGAATTCAACAGCCAGCAAGACACTTATAACAAGCTACCACCAGTTTCCCATGATGTTTCACTCAAGACATATTTTTAACAAGATTTGAGATGGCCTATGCAGAGGGCTGGGTTTCAGCCTCCTCTTTCAGTTTCTCTTCTGAAAATCCAGAACCCCCTCAGTTTAAAAGTGCCAGCTGAAGTGCTCTCAGAGGTTCGTCTCTACATAAGCCTGAACTAGTGCCTCCTCTTTTTAGCAAGAAATGGAATAAAATTGAAGAAAAACGTCTTGAAGGAAACCCTTGGTTGCAGCTCACCCATAGAAGAAAGCTATAAATGGAATCAATCAAGCTCCAATTGCTTTAAAAAAAAACACTACACCAAAAAAATACCTAAGTCCAGAATTTTTCTTGATTTATTTATGGTTTCTGGCTCAGCCAACAGTAGGGTAAGTCCATCTGAAATCAGGGTACTTGGAATATATGAAAAGACAGCAGTAGCTATTAAAAAGACACATTTTTAGAAGAGGCACTCAAGTATCATCAGGTGAAATACAATCAGAAACATACATTGCATGGAATCCTTACTTGAGGCATCTTCCCTGGAACTGTTTTGTACTGAATTACTAGCCTCTTTCATTACCATGTGTTGAAATAAAGCCTGAGAAAACTCTTCCATCCTTTTATCAATAAGGGTGAATATATTTAGGATATAGTCTAAACATGGAACACTCAAGATATGTTGGTTTGGTTTACTTTACACAATTTTTGACATGAAGAATCAGTTATCAAAACAACTCTTGCTACTTTCAGTTGAATCAGACTGGAAGCAAGATTCTCTCAAAGTTTCTATTTTATCCCAACTTTATAGTCAAGAGAACAAGAGATAGTCCAGACAGACAAACCCCAGTTCTAATAAACAGTGATGGCTGAATATTGTTTGCAGAACTATCCAGACATTCAAAAGTTTGTCCTGTGATGCTCGCTGAAATAATCCAGGCTTCTTTTACATGAAATTTGATAGGAAAAATTACAAGAAAAGATTTTTCCTAAGTTAAAAATTATCTTTTAGAACATCAGTGGTGTAGGTAGAATGTCAGGTTTTTGTTATCCAAATTAATCTACTTCTAATTATCAATGAAATTTTAATTCCCATAAAAGCTGTATGTCAGCCAACATACAGATATATAATACAAAAACCAGTCCTGTAGTGACTTCACTAGCAAAACTTTCATTGATTCTAGGTGTATCTAGGGTAACTTACAGTCTGCACTTAAAACCTGGTTAGTATTGTTATATTACAGCACAGTTCTATGCTTGTGATTCAGAGCAGACAAAAGGATCTGAATGAGTATGAAAAATTGGGTGCTTTCTTCATCAGTTGGAGTAAGAATACCATACAGTCTAGGGCATGGTCTATAAACAAATGTTTTCTAGTTTCAGTAGTGCTATGAAACAAGTTATAAAGATGAGCTCAGCTCTATAAAAATCAGCTTCTGTATTGTCATCCTCTGTAGCTAATCCAGTGCAACCTCTATAGACAGTATTTACTGTTCAGTCTTGTTTCACTGGTGTATAAAAACAAGCAGATCAAAAGAGAAGAGTGTTAATAACTGAAAATAAGAAAAAGCTAAAGAATAGAGGTAACTGGCTAGTGGGCAATTTTAATTCAATTAAAACTATCTCAGAAAAACAAAAACTAGGAGAGGAAGAAATTCTGTCTTTATTTACACGAGAGCAAATATAGGGCCATTCTTCTTAGCTTAAAATAACTGTATAAATATTTGTACCTTTCTGTTGTAGGTACATTGAAATAATTCTAAAGGTATTATCACTGTGGGTTGGTTTTTTTTTTTAAATAAGTGATGATTTTGGAAATAAGTTTTATTTGCTATGAAGCTGTTTAGAAAACTGAATATTTGATTCTCTTTTCTCTCATCTTTTAAGGACTTCCAATATATCTAGATAGATTGCTCCTTCTCTTCTGTAATATGTTACTTCTTTCTGCTTTGAGTACTTGTATTAAAAGAAACAGCATATGAGCATTTAGATATTAAGGAGTGTTCCTCTAGGGAGTTTATTTTGCAAACAGCCACCAGGAGGTCTCCAGGACAGAACAGTATTCAAACCGATACAGAGAGTCAGTCATTTTAAACTGTCTAGACCCACCATAATTGTATAGTTCTCTGAGATGCTGTCTTTATAACTTTTATCAACAACTTGAATCTACTCCTTTTTCATATCATCCTCATTGTCTGTATCCTGGCAAAGATACCCACATAAATACACTGTTCATCTTTATCCTGTCATACGTAAATCCTTTAAGTAACAGCCAAGTCACGTTCATATCTCTCCTGAAGACCACCTGAACTACAAAGGGTATGTAGGTAGAAGAAGGGAATAGAATCATCTAATACACACCTCTAATCTTGTATAACCATGCAACCCTCTCACTGGCTTCATCCATTTCCCCCCGTTTCATATTTAACAACTTTCCACACCGTACTGGTCTCCAATGAGTCTATAGCCAGTACTGGAGATGAAAAGCTCAGATGAACCAACCTAAATCAGCAACATTTAATACACAAATAAAGTGGAATTACAATGTCTGGAGTATGGCTGCTATAATTTACCATATGAAAACTTCTACTAAACTTTTTAATCCCAAACTACAATGTATCATCCAAAACCCCGGACTGCAGGCTGCATGTTCTCTGGAGACAGGAACGTTCCGAGAAGTTCATTAGGCTCCCAGAGCCCAGAACTGCTAACAACAACAGTCACCAAACAAAAACCAAAAAAAAAAAGTCTCATGGAAGAAGTCTGCTTCTCACACAATATTCTCAGCTGACCCTCCTCGAAGAGAGGCAGAACATAAACTGTAATCGCCAGGAGCTCTCCTAATGCTTCACCATGGGAACCAAGCCACCACTGACCTTTAGTACATAATGTATATAATAAACCTATCAGGGAAATTGGAATAAATGCCCTACAAAGTTGTTTTCCTTTCTGTTCAGACTTTAGTGAAAAAAAATCTAATATTTTTGGGAGCTCTAAAGCTCAGAGCAGTTTCACAGCAGGTATGTCTTCTCTAATAAGGTAGCTTCTTTCTTCCTTACGCTCTTAAATGCTCCCCGGACCGCAATATCTGAAACAGAAAACTCACTAATGGAGTCAGTCCGACATTTTCACTAGTGTTTCTAAGGCTATTTAGTATTAATAGGTCACACACGCTGTACAAATCCTTGTTTCACAAATGTAGTGACATCTCAACACTTGTTATAATGAAATACCCTCATCCTCTTCTATGGAACCAGAAGTTACGCACAAAGATGATTAATGAAACACCCACAGTCATAGAAAAGGCAGATTTAGAAATAAAAATTAAGATTCCTGATTTTAGGATTGGAACAGTGGTCAGTATTTCTCAATACAATTTATCACTCTTAATTAAAATGACCTACCTATATCATAAAGAGCCTTTAAGCAGAATTATGGCCTAAATCTTGCAGTTTTGTTGTTCTAATTTATTCCCTTCCTTCTGGCTAGTGATATCTCCTTTTGAAGAGACTATATTTCTTTATTACAAAAATATTATTCAAAGCTTTGCTCATCAAAATTCTTCATTTCAATTAGGAAAAAAAATGTTGTTTAGTTTACAGAATAGATTTAATGACACTAAGAAATATGTGCCTAGAAATAATTACAGGGACAAGTCATAACTTAGCAGTGATGCCAATTCTCAGGGCATGCTACAAAAACAAATAGTTACACAGGGAAATGTATGATTATGCCAAGTGAGTACTGTATTTTCAGCTAAATGTTTCTGCATCTGTACTCAATAACAGTGAAATGAACCAACTAGCCCCAAAAGTAATCACCCACCGTTAGTGCCTCCACTCTGGATTTTCATATGGAATGAGCTAACTACTCGTTTTTTCAAACCCAGATACCTGAAATTACGTCACTCAGTCCACAGGTTTTATTTGCAGAGGTATAAAACTCCTACTAGTCTCATTGACATTTCTGTTAACATTGAGAATAAAGCAGATTTTTCACATGAATTAGGTAGGCATATATGGGAAAAACATCCTAGGGTATATATTATTGCTGGCATTGACAATTAAACATGAAATGCTGCAAAACTGTCACATCAGAACTATTCATTATGGTGTAGTATTTAAGAGATGGAAGGGATGATTAGAAAGTAGACAGAAATAAATGAATACATAATTCTAAAGTAACTTGTGAGCTCCTTGTCCCTAGTCTGGACCATTTTATGTTCAGTTAAAGGTTAAAAAAAGCCAAGGAGGATCTAACTGCTCCACTTTGTATAAGGATGTCTTCTGCTTTTACAGAGGGAGACACCATTTGTAAGGGTCTTTCTCACATCCTTGCATCGAGATGGGGCCACAGCATGCAGGGCCAGACTGTTTCTGAGGCAGCACGGTGACTTAGGATGGAGGGGCTTTCATAATTAGTAAGAACATATAAGGTGATTTAAAGATTTGAAGATTGTACCATCTAGAATGTGCTACCTAGAAGTGAAGGATGGCATGTTACTGAAAAATATAGTTTTTCATAAAGCCAACATGTAATCAGTTTAATACTCGACACTATTTCAATATCTTGTATTTCATGTGCTTTATTGCTCTTTTCCTTTTCAACAAATCTTGAAGAAACAAGGTTTGCAAGAGAGCTATGGGAAGGGCTTGGGGATAGTAGGGCTCAAGACACACTCTGGGAGAATGAGATGGTCTGATTTCATGACAAGAAAGCTTCAGCACGTCACTGGGGTAGGGAAGGGGGAGTTTCCATGTAACATGCAAGTTTGGGGTAAGCCAAAAATCCCACATATACCTGGTAGGCCAGCGGCAGTCCTCTTCTACCTGTCCTCTTTATTGCTATCAGAAGTATAATACCCCCAGCAAGTTCAAACTCTTCCTTAGATGGTCTCTGTTGAGGCTGTAACTACCTGTACATTCACTGGCTGTTTTCTTGCAAGATCTTCTTTCCATTTATGCACAGCTTCATATTCTCAGTCTCAGTACAGTCTTTATTGTTTAACTGAAATCAACTTCCTCTAAAAGCTGTAATTTCCTCTTTTAAATATTTACAAATTCATTCAGTAAACATGATATATTTTTCAGCTTAACATATCATCATATTCTAATTTAAAGATGGAAAGAGCTATAAAACCCATAAAGAACACATCGCTGTGATGTGAATATTTAATAGTAATGATCTACAAAAGTGGACTTTACTACTGAACTATTTAAATGGATCTCCTGAACATGTAAGAAAATATTAGAATTGATGTTCCGCTTAGTGATATATTACTTGGAGATACATACACAAGACTTTTAGGTGACTAGCTTAGAATTGCCATCTTCTTGCATTTTGCTGGCATATTTTTACCTTTACCATCATTAAACATGTTGTGTCCTTATCTCACAGTATTTCTAGAACATAAAAACTCTGGAAACACACCAACTCACACTTCCTGAGATATTGCTAAAATTTAATATACAGACTAAGCAGAAATATATACAATAATATCTAAATACAAGCCATTAGCCTGATAAGAAACACTCAATTCCTTTGGAAGCACCAGGCTTCAACTCTGATATATGTGGGGTCACAAAATATTAGATCCTCCTCATTGTAGATTGTTAGCTCAAGTTCACAAGCTCTAGGGCACCTGCAGCTTTCAGCATTGTGCAAGGGATAAGTATCAGGGTTAAATGAGGACTCAGTCAAGTAGGCTATTAATAATGTCAGACATATCTCATGTACTTCATCATCGCAGTGCTCTCTTATTTGTTCTGCAGTTACAGATAATCAAATCATCATACTGGATCACAGTAAAGGTTCATTTCATGCAGACTCAGTTTTCAAAGGCCATTATGTTATCACTGGACAAGTGTCATTAACATCAAAATTAGTAATAAGCCAAAACCCCATCACAGATCAGGGCCTGCTGACAAGACTAGTATCAAAAAATGGCTCTTATCCTGAAGAATTTAAATTCTAAATTAAAAAAAAAAAAGTCCACCTTTACTTGGAAATAAGTGAAACTCTTAGAAAGTGCCTGTACACCACGAGCAAGAAAGGACAGTGCTCCATAGTAAGTGGAGGATGTATTACACTTTACATTGGCCCTAAGTATGCATAGGTCACTGTTTACTGTTGTCCTGTGCGTGTTGTCCCTGCTGATGACTACAGGTGGAGTCAGAGATGACTAGAAAATGGAAAACTAGCAAAATTATGTTTACAGGGAATAAGCAACAGAAGTTAAGCTACAAACTTAGAAGTTTATAGTTAGTTTTCATTGTTAGATTTGTGTTGCTTCTTGGTCAGAACACAAACAAGAACTTTGGCTTTTTTTGTACCCTGAATTCCTTGCAAGTCATGGGGAGTATTCATAGTTCGGCTTGCCTGAAATATCCCAGTGCCTACCCTAGAGAGTCAACTTTTTGATATCCATTCTCCAGCTTGTTACTTTGATGCTGGAATTCTTAACCTGTGGAGAAGATGTATCCCCTTGAGCTGAGCAGGAATACCCATGGCTTCTCAGTGTGTGTCTCTTACCCTACCAGGTGCTATATACCGGTTTTTTGGGGGTTTGTTAGTTAGTTTTGGTTTTTGTGGGTTTTTTGTTTTTGTTTTTTTTTGTTTTGTTTTGTTTTGGGTTGGTTTTGTTTTGTTTTTTTTTTTTGTTTTTTTTTTTTTTTTTTTTTAAACTGTCTCAGCTAGGACATGCATTTTAGTAGAAAGCCCTACCAATGGGTGCTATACACTGCTTGGGGGTGTGTGTTTGTTTTGCTGTTTTTGTTTTTAAACTATCTCAACTAGGACATGCATTTTACTAGAAAGCCCTTTCTTGTATTTCAAAAGGCTTTTCTAAATTCAAGAGTGACCTGTTTTATTCTGGTAACAGAAAAAAATATAATCTTCATATTACTTTAGAAGATAAAGGTTGCTGTTGGAATCTATCGGAATGCTAATTGCACAGAGTACCTTCTGATAAAATGTCTCTCTCCTCTGCTGTGTGTGAATATATATCATAATATTTTAGACCTTTAGTTTTTTGTCTTGCTCTAGCCAAAAAACAACTTTCCAATACAGCTATAGTTGAGCATATCCATAATTTAAGGACAAAATGTATAAGTATTCCTAATTACCTCCAAAGCAAGTTTGATGAACCTGTGAAAATTAAGGGCGGGGGGAAATCAGACATACTGCGGTGTGAAACTAAATCACCAATGACCTTAACACTACTTTTTAGTGTTATCAAACAATAAAATATAGAATGTTCAGGCTAGATCTTGTTAACGTTTCCAGGCCCAGATTAGAATAAATCTAATGTAAAGATTTTCTTTTTCCTTCTGGTGCTTCTTAATTTCTCTGGAGGAGTTTGCTTTTCAATAAAAATGTGTGAAGTATTTGAGTTAAATAATGTAAAAGTATGATGCTTTTTTAAAAAAAAGCTTGAAGGCAAAAAGCTTTTAAACAAAAAATTCCTTCCTTTGCTGCAGATTTCCTCAGATTGCTTTCAGTATTTCCTGAAAGAGGCATTGCTGAGACAAATCATTTGCAGAAACATGTTGAATTCTTCCATTTAATTTAATATAATAAAGAAGAAATTTGAATGGCAAAACCTGTTTCTACCATAAAACGGTTAGCATCCCATCCAGATTGTCTAGAGATGGATGTAGATACTCAGTGCTTATTATGATCAGTTAAACAGCAGTAGCTTATTCAGTACACTGCTATCCCTTGGATGCACTGACCTTCTCACGTATTATTCAAAGACTGCATACAAAATGGCCTTCCATGAAAAACTGAAATGATACATTCAAAATGTTGCAGAGCAGTGAAATACAGCTTTAGAAAAGAACCAGAACACTGCATAATGAATACGCTAATACTTTAAAAAGACCTACTCTATTACTAGTACCGAGACTAAGATTTGGCTGCAAGTTTATTACCTCAATGCATTTGGGACACAGCCACCTAGTGAAATTTTCCTGCATCTAGTTGGCATTATTACTTGAAATTACTGTATGGGTGTTCCCCAACAGCATCTCAGAACAAACTACTTAGGATCACCAAGGCGATTGCGCTGCCTCTGCACTTTACTCTGAGCTGGTAAATAACTAAAACTAGTTTCATATACCAGCAATACACAGCACAAATCCTGAATTTCACCAGCTACACTGAAACTGCATTCAGTCCTCCAGCTATTTTAAAATCAAATCAGTTATGAAGGAGAATTACTGGAAATTAAATCCACTACAACTGAAGGAACATCACAAAAAAGGCATTTTATTAAATTTAGGGTTGTGATAACTGGTTTGCTCCACTATAGTCAGTGTATTTAAAAACACATAGGGGAGAAGAAACATAAAAGCCAGTACTAACTACATGAAAGTTGTAGAGTAAGCTGGTTCTATGGGCCTAATTCCACTTATATGGGGATATGCCAGGGGTAACTCAGCAATAGCTCAGAGATGATACATTAGATTTTACCAGTGCAAAAGCTGGTCTGAAAGAGAATGAAGAATATGACAGCAAGAAGTAGGTAGTCTATTGTATACTCTTTGAATTCATTTTTAACAAGGGCAGATGCGCAATAGTTCTCTCAACAGCTTCAAAGAAGCAACTCCATAAAGATACACAAATAATACATGCATCTTACAACCTCAGGTAAGAAGTCCTGATAATGACCTTAGCACTGTTTGCTGTTACAACTGACTTTTGACTAGTTAATATCTGTAAATTGAACCCTTCAAGCTGTAAACAACAGTAAAATGTTTGCAACGATGGAGAAGCAAGCATCACTGATAGCCCTCTGCCTTGCTTACAGATGAACTCCTGAAAGAAACTCCTTTCCCACTAAATCCCACTTCTGTTATGGAGCCGTTTTCCTTCCAAGGCTGGTTAAATGATCATCGTGGCAAAATAAAACAGAAGAAATCCTTGAGGATGTTTGGAGATAACTTTGAAACAGAGGTAGGGAGGTCTAATTTCTCTGAAAGAGAGGCATATTTTTAAAGGTACAGATAATAGGTGCCTACTGTTCAAACCAAGTGAATCCAGGCCTGGGAACAATATGTAGTCTGCAGAAAAAGTTATGCACCCCTACTGAACAACTCAGTCTTAGCCTGCCCCGCCCTTTAAAGTGCCTGTCTTTGTCCATTGATTTGAGTAGCTTAAGGCAGGGGCTTCCTAGCTCAGATACTTCCATTCATGGAATCAACCTGAACCTTATTTCCATTCATTTCCTTTGGGATTAAAACGGCTCACTCTCTCCACCCCCCTACCCTCCCATATTTCCCAAATCAGAAACATCAGCGTGATGTAAATACTACCCATAAGTGTGTTTGGCCTCCCTATATGTTTGAACAGCATTTGTGGTGCCAAGTCCAGTCTGAGTGTGTAAATACACTGTTTTTTTCCTCCCCCTCAATCTACATAAAGCAGTAACAAGGAAAACTGGACAGCACCAGAGAGCCTAGGCTGTGCTAAAGTATTGCACTTCTCAGAATGCAATGTCTAGTTTGGGTGTAAATGAAGCTGTCACCATTTGATATCTCTGCTGTGTGCACAATAGTTTACAAAACATATTCTTTCCCTGGGTTACTTGGAGCCTGAGCAATCCAACACGTTTGACAGCAAAGTGGCAGAGAGTGTGGGACTGTCAGGAAGAATGCAGAAAAGGCAGATAATGAGAAAAATAAGGTCCAGTTATGTTAACCGAAGAATCTTTTCTAATTCAACAGGCTCTTGACAGGGCCTAGAGTTCATGAGGAGGAAGTGCCTGTTCCAAGAACAGAGGCAGGAAGGATATGGATGCAAAGCTGAGAGTGGGAGGAGGCAGAAGGAATAGATAAGTGAGGATGCAGAGGAGCATAAGGAGTGGCAGGTGTGATCAGTTCCCTTTTTATCAGTAGGAATCAATATGAGAATACCAAACGTAATGTGAATTTTAATTTCTGTAAAAATAACGTCATCTTCCATGAACATTTTTCTGTAAAAATAGAACATTTTAAATGCTGTAGGAAGAGAATATGTACACTTTGGTCACTGGAATGAATCCATTATTTTCCTTCCTTGGTTTGTTTTGTTTGTTTTGTTTTGTTTTTTTTTTTTTAAAGGTTATAGCTTATGGACCAGGAACTACTGAAAAAAGTAAAAAGGATTCAGATATCTGGATATGGCAACTGGTATGTGACAATTCACACTTGTTAACAGATGAGTTCATGTTTCAGTTCAGAGCAGACTGAACAGTAGTGAAGCCCTCTAGCACCAGCCACAGAAATTAAAATTATTACCTTCCTTCTCATAGAAAAGATCATCAACAGGCACCACCCTTCAGCTTTAAACTAGAATGAAAAATAACTGTAAACTACTGCCACCCTAAAAATAGTCTTATCTTGTATGTTGAGGACAGAGATACTGGCATCCTCAATCATCAGATCTTAGTGGGGATTTTAATATATCCTACCTAGGGTATAGCCTGTAAATACATCAGAATATCCCCGAGTGATAAAAAAAGCATCACCTATTACTTCTGCCTTGAAGCATTTGTTCTCATACTGAAATCAAACTGGAATTGGGTAGACTAAGCTAATAAAAATCTGAGAACTTGTTTATACTAAAGCACAGTGGTAGGTGATCCAGATGCCCTTCATTCAACTGGCTTCTAGGAAACACTTGCAGCTCAAGGGAAAAAACAGAGAAAATCTTGTTTTCATTTACACAAGTCACCTAGCTTGGGAGGCAGATATTTCTATCAGTTCCTGTTCTGTTGAAATTCACAGGGATTATCAAATACTAATTAAAGACATAATAATCTTGAAAGACATTTGTTTACGCTGCAGCTTACAACAGCCTATGCAATCAAGCCCTTGATTGCTGGCAAGAACCTGGCTCCTCTGTTTGACAAGATAATGATGCAGTCCATTCCAGTGTCGATGGACTCCTATTACTGATTTCTGTCAGCTCCCTGCTGACTTGTGAACTGCTTTTCAAGACTTAAAAAGATGTTAGGAATCAGAAAAGTAGAAGAGGAGCTTGAAGTACTCCAGGGGGTTCTCTCTGTAATTTCTAGAGCCGTACCAGCTTGCAAGCTGCTAGGTTAGATTGGTAGCACTGTACCCCCAAGAGTCAGGCAATGAGTTGCTGCTTTATGATGGGGAACAATGAACCATGAAGCATGTTTTTATTGATGTTAATAGTGTCAGACAGGGAAGATCAGCTGAATATTTAGCTAGGCTTCATGAAACAGAGCAGGTTTGAAGTGCTCTTTCAGTGGGAAAGATTTCCATACTTACCTGCAGCATTTTCTTCCTGCTAGTGACAAGACATGGAAAATTAAAAGCTGGTTATCTGTTCTTTCCTTTCAGGAGGGCACATCTACTGTTACCATGGATGGTAAAACCCTGACTCTATCTGCTGGTGACAGCCTGCTTGTCCGTGCCCAGGCTATGTGAGTAGAGATGAACAGTGGTTCAATGCATGATTTCTCAGCTCCTAACAACATAAATTCTGTGTATTTGGTCCACACTAGGCTGGGCATCAGCTGGTGCAGAAACACAGTGTCTGTGAATGCAGGATTTGCAATAGCCTCTGTTATTCCTCAGGGCAGAAGTGCCTTCAGGAGGAAACAAAGCCAGACATTCATTCTAGTTCACCTCTTACGATTAAAGGAGGGGAAAATAAAAAAGGTAAACACTACCAAGAAAAAGCAGCATGCACAAGACCATGCATAAAGGTAGATGGCATGAATACACCAATTGGCAGTCACAGCAGATCCTCTAAGCTTCAGACCAGGCTTAATTAACATCAGTGCAGCAAGATTTGGGGTTCAGATGAAGAATACAGCTCTCTCCCTGGAGTAGGATGCATACGGCTGTTTCATAATCATGACACACATGATATATGTAAAGGAAAAAACAGTTAAAATGGTTTCCAGAGAGAATGGAGAGGGAAAGTACTTGCCAACTCTTGAAGAGTGCCATAAGCTGATAAAGTGCCCACCAAGAAGATGATGAAGGATGATGTATACTCACTGGTTAATGCAATGCAGCAGATTATAGGCAGATGATAAAAATGGCCTTCTTTCCTGCAGGAAAAATCTAATAAGTATTAGTGTTGACATTCGCACCTTTTGTACAGCACTGAAAACATTTGCTGAAAGAGCTGAAACCATCCAGCTGTGCACAGAACTGTTCTCTGCACCTGTGATTCCAACACATAGCCACCACCTCCTCCCTTCACCATTACTTCTACTTCTGTGAAATCGCTTGTCTTTAATTCCCAGTCCTGCAGTCCAATCAACAAGCATGCTTTCAAAATCATGGCATGATGCACATGCAGAGATCTGCCAGCACATATTGGATTAAGATGTTTATCAGATATGTACAGCAGGCACCTTTTATTGTATGCATCACTGTTGCACACTGATTGATCTCTGGCCATCCATTTGGTGGATAAGGGAAGAGCAACTGATGTCATCTACCTGGACTCGTGCAAAGCATTTGACATTGTCCCACACGACATCTTTGTCTCTAAATTGGAGAGACATGGATATGATGGATGGACCACTCTGTGGATAAGGAATTATCTGGATGGTCACACTCAAAGAGTTGCACTCAATGGCTCAACATCCAAGTGGAGACCAGTGATAAGTGGTGTTCCCCAGCGGTCAGTATTGGGACCAGTGCTGTTTAACATCTTTGACGGTGACATGGACAGTGGGATTGAGTGCACCCTCAGCAAGTTTTCTAACAACACCAAGCTGTATGGTGCAGTCAACACACTGAAGGGAAGGGGTGCCATCCAGAGGAACCTCGACAGGCTTGAGAGGGGGGCCTGTGCGGACCTCATGAAGTTCAACAAGGCCAAGTGCAAGGTCCTGCACATAGGTGGGGGCAATCCCAAGCACAAATACAGGTGGAGAGCAGCCCTGAGGAGAAGGACACAGGGGTGTTGGTTGATGAGAAGCTCAACATGACCCAGCAATGTGCACTCACACCCCAGAAAGCCAACCATATCCTGGGCTGCATCAAAAGAATAGTGACCAGCAGGTTGAGGGAGGTGATTCTGCCCCTCTGCTCTGCTCTCCTGAGACCCCACCTGGAGTACTGTGTTCAGCTCCAGGGCCCCCAACATAAGAAGGATCTGTCAGAGCAAGTCCAGAGGAGGGCCGCAAAGATGATCGGAGGGCTGGAGCACCTCTCCTATGAAGACAGGCTGAGAGACTTGGGGTTGTTCAGCCTGGGGAAGAGAAGGCTCCGGGCAGACCTTATAGCAGCCTTCCAGTACCTGAAGGGGGCCTACAAGAAAGCTGGAGAGGGACTTCTTACAAGGGCATGTACCAGTAGGGCAAGGGGTACTGGCTTTAAACTGAAAGAGGGTAGATTTAGATTAGATGTAAGGAAGAAAGAAAGAAATTCTTCCCTATGAGGGTGGTGAGGCACTGGAACAGGTTGCCCAGAGATGCTGTGGATGCCCCATCCCTAGAAGTGTTCAAGGCCATGGGACAGGGCTTTGAGCAACCTGGTCTAGTGGAAGGTGTCCCTGCCCGTGGCGGGGGTGGGTGGGTGGGTTGGAACTATATGATCTTTAAGGTCCCTTCCAACCCAAACCATTCTATGATCTCTGCAACTGGCACAGAAACAGCTAATACAAAAGTGATGACCACAAGAAAAATACTATTGAATTAGTAGCTACTTATTTTGTTAAAATAATACCTGTACTGAGGTGATTCTGTTCCAATCCACATGTCACCAAGATCAGAATAGATACCTTCCCCCTTGGTCATCCATAAGTGGACATACATTCTTCCCCACCATGTCATGATGTTTGGCTTATATTATTGATGGTGAAGAGTAATTCCTAAAATATCACAAGATATACCAATATGGAAAGAGAACAAGTGCAATCAGAAGAGAACCTGTTTGTTTTCCCCTACTTTTCAGTAGCATCAATGTTTTAGTTATTGGTTTGAGTCTCTGGTTCCCCCTCATACACATTGGATCATCTCTTTCTATTTTTCCAGGTACTGCTGGAAGAGAGCAGAAGAATGTGTTGCGCTCTGCATTGCTCAGGATCCAAAACGCAAGCAGCCTTATACCTAGCTCCTGTGCCAGTTGACTTTAATGATAACTAAGCTTTAACCTACTTGTCTTATCTTAATGATCTTTTAATCAGAATGCCTGGAAATTTGAATAGTCTATCACTACAATTACACTGAATTAAGTGGAGTAAAATGCTGTGCCCAGTTAAAACTTTTTTCCCCCAAGTAGTTAAAGTTTCAGCAAAATCTACAATCAGTATTTTTTTTAAAAAAAAACCAAAACAAAACAGAACAGTAGTTCTTGCCTGAAAGGAAATGAAAACAGATCCAAGTAGCAAGATTAGTTATATAATAATATATATGATACCAAGTTAAAGGCTTTTCAAATGTAAGTCTCTGCCGCAAGATGTAAAGGAGATAGGACAGATACTGTTATGCTTACTTAGGTAGCAGTCTTCATTTCTTTGTCTCAGTTTTGTCATTTGTAATAAATTAGGTATAACATTAGTTACCCATCCTGCAGTAGAGGAGCTTTAATTGACAGTAGCTCACAGATCTTCCAAGATCTTTGGCTGAAACACCCTTTAAAAAACAAAACAAACTATCTGCTGCACCGCTTGAGGATCTCAGTGCTTTGTGAGAGGAAGGACCATTAGTAAAGAGGGAAGCAGTACCTGCAACAACATCAAGCATTACTTAGATCACCACCATACTTCCTTCGGGTAGCTTAGTATTGGTTTACCAAATCCGACAATGCAGTATCAATCACAGTTATCAGTAACATGCCACACATACCATGTTGGATGCTGTCTATGCACTACACTATCAAGAACATAGCACAGCAATGTGACTAACACAGGAGCATCCAGGTCATGGATGTTCCTGTGCAGCAGAAACCTCAAGTCAAAGTAGCCTAAGAAGTGTGTTGGGGGATAGGGGAGCAGAAAAATTATTAAAATCAGTTTCTACTAAATGCTGCTTCTTTTTCAACAATGAGGTTTCTTGTGGAAATAACAAATGTCAAATTATCTTTTCCTGCTTTTATTCCAGGAACTCCTCAGAAGAGTTTTTGTTTTGTTTGTTTTGATTTTTTGGTTGGGTAGGTTTGGTTTTGGTTTGAGGTGAGGTTTTTTGCGGGGGTGGTGGTGTTTGGTTGGTTTTTTTTGTTTGTTTTTGTTTTTTTCTTTTACAAACACATTGTCCTTCACATCATTAACATCAGAAAAGAGGTTGCTTAAATGTTTGCAGGTATTATCAATTATGTGTTTGAGAAAACAAAAAGTTACCATTTCTTTTTTTTTTTTAATTCTAATTACATTCAGAAAATATTCCTTTAATATATCTATCACATACAAAGCTCATTAAATTGAAATACCATATGTGTTTTATTCAAGTGTTCATTCTTCTGGTGAGAAAGACTCAGATGGTTTGGCTTTAATCTATAACTTAAATGTAAGTTCACTAGCTTTTCTAGTAAAGCATAAAGGAGAACTTTGCTACATCCTCCTAATAACGGGACATAATTTGAGAAATTGAGCCCAGTCCTTAAGGCTATTATGGGTGTGGGTTATCACACATGAAAAGGAGCTAAAATGACTCCCTTGTTCAAAGGAAGTGTTAATCTGATTATCACTGGTATTGATGTGGCTGTGTGTCTGCAGAATTGCCTACTCCCTGAGAGAACATCTATGGTTGAGGTATCTAGGGTACCAAAGTGCTATATTTTTAGTCTATCGGTTCAGGAGTAACCACTGCAGTGCTACCTATGTATTTACTTCATATCACAGAAATGTTTTCATATTACACACTGAATGATAAGTGGATAAAGCATAGCAACACATAGAAAAATGTCCAGAATAATCAACAGCTCTTCATCCATCCAGAGGCACTGTGAGCCATGGAAATTTCAGAATAAAAATTAAGGCACCTCTGGATTAGATACCTCCCAGCTTTAGAGACTTAAGGATTTAAAATAAAGGCTCCACTCAAACTATATTTGTAATGAAGTCCTATTATAACAACTTGTACTTGAACACCTGAATTCTACCAAAGTCCTGTGCCAGGTGCCTCAAATCAGAGCAAGAACCAGACCACAAGCATTAAGCCAGAGCTCAGTCACCTGCAGTTTTGCTGCTGCCCATGCTCAGAAACCAGGGCTGAACACATTGTCAGTTAACTTCTTTTGAGGAGCTGCTGTCATCTAAAAAATTAGGTAGGAGGTATCCAGTCCCATAAGCATGCCTAAGAATCAGGATCAAACCAGTTTGGGAAGAGTTACAGAAAGGCCTAGATACCAAGTACTGGGAGAAGAGAATTTCATGTTCTAGCATCTCTTTTGAGACTTGTTTCAGTTGTTCTGTTCCTTTCCCCGCCAATTCAATAGTTATTTGGTAGCCAGAGCACAAGTGAGAGCACAGAGAGAACTTGTCATTTAATCCTTTCAAGGTGCTTAACCACTGTGATTTAGAAACCTGCAACTTCTCTTTTTCCAAGTCTTCAAGTAGTTCCAGGGGGCGCCTGATCAGTCAGCACATCTTTTTCAGGTGCTTTATTCTTCTTCCATACTATATACTGCAAACTGTCCCAACAATGGTGCTTTTATAATTAGATGCACCCATGCTCCTCTGCCTATGAGGAAGTTGGCCAGATGGAGGTTTGATTCCTGGAGATCTTTTAGCCATTAGGCACTGTTTCTGTGTATGTGCGGTGAGCTCATTAGATACTTTAGCACCAGAGCTGTTGGGATCACAGTCTGTGGACTCCAATGCTAATCTTGTCTCATAAAGAAGGATTATCAGGCTCAGGTCAGTGGCAAAGGCTTAGTTGGGTATCTTGTCTGCAAAGAGCCCTAATGCACTCCTGTTGACATGCATGTCCATCACAATACACCAGCACAAAACCATGTCCTATGCATATACAAGACTTTTCCTGTACAGCTCTTTCTGTACAAGGTGCATCTGCACCCTGATTTGGGCATCCTTTTTCCATATGAATCATACAGATATTGTGTTGTCTCGTACTTAATAAATTTACTATATTTTGGCAGGATTGTGCTAACCTCATTATTACAGTCCTGCATAGACAGTCCATCTGTTGCTCACTTTTTCTCCGAGACTCAGAAGCAAAGCCTTTATACAAATATATATTCTAAGCAGTATTACAATAAAGCCTACACAGACCAGAAGCCATACCTGCACCATGCTTCACAAATGCATTATTACCTTAAACACATGCAGGATTGTCCTGAATCACAAGCTGTAGTTGACTTGAAAGCTCAGAAACACACACAATGGAGTTTGAGTCTACCTACAAGCATCCACACAGAGTTATTCCAAGCCTGAATCCCACCTATCCTGGAAGTTAGCAGGAGTTTTCCCCTTCGCTTCAAATGGGAAAAGGTGATGTGGTCCAATCCTGCCAGTTTTGAATAAACTATGAAGGGAGACTGTGGTTATTCAGCGCCTTTAAAATGTTTAATCCAAATAAGAAAACTAGCAAGTTAGTGAAGAGAAAGAAAAAGCACTCCTTTTTAGCTATTGATATATTTTTATCTCCATTATTATAGCATTTAAATAGTATAATGAGTGATATAAGCATTATTATAGTACTTCAAGTTGAGCAAGTAACTTACATCTTACAGTCAGTCCTTCAGTTCATGTAAATTAGCAATAAAGATCAAAAATACTTAAAGTAATTAGTGTTTCCTATTGCCACTAGACTAGACAGGTCTGACCTGATAGGGTACTTATGTTCTTATTTTGAGCTATGCTGACTTACAGGAATTATGGAAGTAAATTGAGAGTGTCTCACCATGTTCCTCCTTGTTAAGTGTTGAAATATGATACAATAACAAAAATATGTTGATTAGCAAGGTTACATTATACATCAGCACCAGTTCAAAACAACTAGTATTGCTTGAAGTAATCATAATACTTAAAGGAAATAATCCTGGTACCATAAATAAAGCATAAGTCTTCACCAGCTGTTTCTATAATATTGAAATAAGACGTATAAAAAGCTGCTTATGCAAAACATGTTGTTTGTGGTTCGGAGACAACAAGAGGAAAACAATGGCCCTCACAGATCATGTAGTAAACATATCACATAACAGCAGAGCTCAAGATTGTCTTTGAATAACACAGAACAGTTAAGGCAACATAACGATCTAATGCTAGCTACATTTTATCTTGCAATGCATAAATTGACAGCTTGTAAAGTCAAGAGAGGAACTCTTCTTCCTCCGTGCTTGCTTTATTTTTAGATCTTTCTTGTTCCTTTGAAGTAAGAAACCCAGCAGAGGCAGAAAACTAGACTAGGTGGATCAGCAAACTGGTAAAATCAGGTGTGTTGTTGTAAACTCTTTCCTCAAACCCACACAGTATTTACTCACACCTGTAAACCAATCTTATCTTGTTGCATGAAGATAATAAATGTTTTCATTCTGTTGTTAAAAACATTCATTGCACTCTGATTTCAGCTGTCCAGCCACATGTATTTTATAGAACAGGTGCACAGAAAGCAACCCTCCCACCATCTTTGCATGTAAGTAAAGGAAGAAAAATTACTTAAGCTATTTAACAAATTCCTACAAAAACAGCTTGTGTTCATAAGGCAGACATTTCAGGGCTTTGGGATTTCTTTTTATTTATTTTATTTTCAGTTAATAATCCAGAGTGCACTTGAATGAATGCTTCAGGCTAATGAAGGTCATCACCTCCTGGTCTGTTTCTGACTGAATACACAAGTACTTGCAGAACTACTCTTCAACATTAAAGTATAATAGCTGGTTGGAACCAAAGTAAAAATGTTGATTTTGAAGTAATAATGAAGACAAAACTAATATCTGCCCTGCAGCTCAGGGTAAATACCTGCCCTACAGGTACTGCACTACCCTAGCACTACCTGGTACAGAAAGATCTTATGCTGGGTCCAGTCAGCAATATTTTCAGTGGTTGTCTAAAAAGTGTGGAAGTGCATCAAAACTCTCCCTTTTTATGTTACTGGAATTTTGATTGAAGCTTGAAAGCTAGGGTAATATATACACACAAACACACACAAAGTCAGCCAGTTTGTATTCAGCACCTTTCCAGAAACAGAAAGTCATTAGGCAAATCAATCCCAATGCACACATCAGGTTCCCTTCTGCAGACAGCTCTCTGGTTTGGGGTCTGCAAATTGTAGAACAATGCTTTCTAAATTGCTGTTGTTCTAGGTTAAATACATCTCCAAGATCTTTGGCCTGGTAATTCATTAGAAGTTGCATTTGAACCACATGCTGGAAGGTTTGAACAATGCTTTGTATTTTTAAAGTTGCTAAATAGGTGCATGTACATGGCCATTACACAGCTAAACAAAAAATTATGTTTGGGAGATAAATTGCGCTGATGTTGGGGCAAAATTATTTGGGTTCCAAAACCACTACATTATATAATCTTATAAGCCACTGAGAAAGACGTCATGGCTATGACAAAGTAAACTAAGCATAAGCACATTTGGAGCTTCAGTGAGGAATCTGGGTACATCTTCATTATGTCAGAGAAAACCAGGACTTCTGCAGTGCTGTACAGCTATAGCAAAAAATATTATTTAAAGATGTGTTAATGTTTTTTCCCCTTGAAGGAAACTAGTTTGCTTAGAAGGCAATACTAAAGCATGCAGGTGATGAAGCTTATACTTCACTCATAGCAGGCAAACTCTTCTATGTGATAAGTTGCCATAAGTTCAAACCGTATGCTTTATGGTTTGAAAATAAATTTGACAATCCAATTGAGTAAAACAACTAAGCATGTGCCAATGTGTAGAAATGAAGCTTGAAAGCTTCAGCATACAGTTTCCAAACACTACTGAGGTTTGATCCTGAAATACAGTCATTGCACATTACCTAGCTTTTTGGTATCTCTCCCTTCCTCTAAAAACCCAAGGGCAGTGTCTGGACTCCATACATAAGGCAGATTTGGGCACCTCCAAATAGGCTCCACAATAACCGCTGTGCTGAGCAGAGAACGGCACACACAACACATCTGTCCACAGCTGAACCACAAGGAAATGCCTGAAGGGTCATTTAAATGCCACACTCTGCTCTCAGGGTGCTGCAGAGAGCCACCTCCACTGAGGAGCTACAGGGCTCTGTATTTTACTTTTTCCAAGACCTGAGCAAAGCTCATTCTCTTCTTGCAAATCACAGTCAGAGATCTATAACCTCATTTTGCCCAATAGTCACAGGAAAAGAGCAGTCTCACAAGAAGCAGAAGCCCCAGGAACAGCTCCTGTCTCTGCAGAGGAGAAAGAAGTCAAACTCAAATCTTTGCTGTCCTGCAGGAACATCCCAGTTACAGGCTCTGCTGTTAGGGGCATTTCCACCCCTCTTGCTACAGCGCCGCAGTATTGTGGCAAGATCAACTGAGCCATGCAGGAAGCACCACAGTGTTGCTAGTGAGCTAGAAGATAATTCCTACTCCCCAAATGGAGCTGCAGAAAACATTACTCTATAAAACAAAAACAAGTACTGACAGAAAGCCCATATCATTACAAAGCCATTGTTCCAGTGACAGTCATTTGCCTGAACACATTTGTGATCTGTGCTGTCTATAGCATCTTGGCATACATTACAAAATGAAGGTGAACAACACATTTTGATTTGGGAAAAGATCATCAACAGATTGTCGAGCCACAGATAGATCAGCTTTGTTTATGACAACCTGAGAAAAATGTTAACAGTTACTGATTGCTTCCTGATATTGGTGACTAAAAACCCACATGGTTCAAACCCTGTATGCTTTATTACTGAGCGGCAAATAAACATTCAATGTGCAGGTCTCTTCATCAGACAATATCTTGTTATTCTCTTCAGGAGGAGAATGGTAAACACTGAATGAAACCGAGTAAAAGCTTCACAGAATGACAAGACTTCATTTCATTTTTTTAATCCACCAAAACCTACTAGATTAACTTTACTTCTAAACCAAGATAGGAAACTATGCCAGCACTGGAATCAGTAATCAGATTGCCTTATCCCAGACTTAGAGTTTAAAATTAAAATTAACCAACGCTGGTTTCTATTTCCAATATGGATGATAATGTTCAGTTGTCTAAAGCTATTTCTTCCACCTTTTGGATATAAGCTAGGCAATTTACACCCAATTCTTCACTGAAAGCAATTTGCCACTACTTAACATCTTTGCCATTTTAGATGCAGCTGCCCTTATTTATGCCAGTATATTAACAGAATCAGGCTGCTACACCACAATAGTGCAAATGTGGCTTTGCTGTGTTCTGCATCCCCCAAAATACCATTGCATAGTTGCACAGAGTTTATTTTATATATATACACACACACATACATATATATATACACACACACAAACACACCTATGTATGCCTTCTGAGTATTTTTATGCAGTAATTAGCTGTATCTTGCCCATACTGGTGAAATTTGTGCCAAGCATACTGTGTGTGCTCGACATTTTATAACACGACTAGCCCATTATTGGCAGTCAGAGAGAGAGAGAGAGATTGATACTAAAGGTCATTTTTATTTATGTCAGACACAGGATGTTTCAGAAGCTTTTATGGAGCAGCTACATCTGTGCTCTCTGTAGGTTGGATCCACTCCATACATACTGGTGGAGGACAGAAAAAGCAGATCGTACAAGAGGGAAGAACTATCCTGGGCTTCACTGGAAGCCAACTACACTAAATGCTCCATCTAACCCAGCCTTTTCACAGCATCCCAGACAGTGGGGCAGTGCAGCTCACAGACATTCCTCATGGAGGGCCAAAAGTTGTTTTTTATTTTCAGTTTTAATCTAATTTAAAGGGTTCATGGCATTTATTCCCTCTATAGCAAAATTAACTCTACTTGCAAAGCTTCCTCCCCCTCACAGGGAAATAAGATGTAGGCTCGGAAGCCCAAATCCGCAATGATATTTAAGTGCCTGAGGAACTGTGCCAGAGTGTCTGGCAGGGGAAGCTAAACAGACTCAAATTTAAAAGGGAGTATAGTGAACAGAGAGACAGACTGAAAGCTCAGGAGAACGAAGTACTCCTTTTATCTGCTATGGGGGGAGCTGTTAAGTGGCAAAGAAAACTTCTTTTCTATTCTTGCTCATCTGTGTGCTTTAACCCACCATTAGTGCCATCTCCACTTGTATTTGAGACTGGCCTTTGCTCCATCTGGCACCAAGTTAGTCACAGATGTTATTTCCATGACATCAACATCAGTGCAGTGGGAGCTAGACAGAGATAAATACAGTTTGTATGATCACATGAACAGTCATCTTCAAGTTCCTTGCCCTGCAGCACTAATAAAAATACACTTTGTGAAAGGTACCAATATTCATCTTGCTTAAAAACAAGACACATACAAACAGTAGAAAATATTTTGAAAACCTGTGTTACTGATTATTTTATACAGCTTGTGTATTTTGTCATTAAACTGTTATTTTCCATAATTATTTCTTAACGTTTTGCATTGAACCTATTTTATTAATTTCCTCACATGTCTATATTGGGACAAATGCTATTCTCAGCTGAATATGTGTAGATATGTAGCTAATGGAAGTATGCTAATCTCACAGCACTGCAACAGAGGACAATTTGGCTCTCTATCTACATAGGCATTATAGCTATAGCCTGACACAATGATGGAAGTGCATCAGCACATGAAGGCTGCTTAACACAAGGTACACTCCAATGTGACTTTTCTAATCTGCAGGTTATAACTTCACTCTAATAGTGTACCTTATTCAAGATAAAAGAACAAAACACTTGGTGCTTTAACACCCTTATTACAGCTGAGTTAGCCTTTACAGAAATGCTAGGAAAACAGACATTGTTAGCTGCATTCTGTTGAAAAGGGACAGCTTCCAGATGTCGACGTTAACATCCAGATACATGGAGAAGGCAGCACTGGAGAGAAATGAGACCATCTCAAAAAAAAAAAAAAAGTTAACTAACTTTTTTCTCATTATTTTGGAATTCAACTAAAAGTTAAATGTAGTCCAAAGCAATCTCTAAAATTAGCTTGTTAATCATCTAAACAAAAGTTATAAATTGAAACTGAAAGACCATTCATATTTTCCACTTTTCAGATTTGACCCTGCCCTAGCAAAGATTACACCTGCTCAGAGCAGACTTTACAGTAGAGCAATGGAAAGCATTCAAATGCCAGTACTGTCTCCCGTATTTGTATTACTAAAAGCTCAGCATACAGAAGCCTTCTAAACCAGAAAGAGGTTAATCTGAAAATATTTTAGGGGACTAGGAGATACAGGAGATTTCTTCAATTCATTGTATTGCTTTCTCAAATAAATGCATGCCATTAGAATCTGACATTTATTTATCTGATTTGAAGAAGTAACGTTAGGAAACATACTACAACAAGCAAGTAGTACTTCTTGTGCATGTGTTTTAAAAGTATGTAAAACCCCTTTCACTCTAGCGCCCGATGTGTTTAGGGAAATAATAGACATAATTTAAGTTATCTGCCCATAAGGTCTTCACTGAAGAGGTTCATACTGTGAGGATTTCCATGGTAACTACTTAAAGTGACATACGCATTCATTTTTGAACTTGAGAGCCCAGGGACATGATTAGCTACAGTAATAATACCACATAAACCACCTAAACAGAGAACTTTTGTTCAGGGCCAAGTAAACTGTCCTTTTCCTCTATGGAACCAACTTCAGAATCATTCACTAAGGTAAAAAAAACCCTTATGTTTTCTATCAAATTTTTACAAGAAAAAAATAATGCATTTACATATATACATATAGCTGAAATAATGAGTTCCTTAAATCACCTAATATGCAGTACATCATAGAAAGACTACATGAAGAAGATTAGACCAGGATCAACTCAAAGAAACACAAAACCAGGTTTTGTGGAACATTTCCAAGTCTATTGAAATTCACCTGCAAAGAGATACCAAAAAGATAACAAGTGCTCCAGAGCCATTAAAATATTTAAAAAGTAAGCACTCACCAGTATATTGAAGCTGCTATAACAGATTGAAGTTCTAGCATGATACAGCAAGAGAAAGGGGAACCTAAATAAATAAGGATTGCTCCAGAGTGGAAAAGAAGAAGAAAAAACAATCTGATACCTGCCTTAACAAACACAAAACCGGAGCAGCCAGATCCTTCATACCTGTTTCCCTTCCTTCCAGGTGCAATCTTGATTTTACCAGGCATGAGGTAGGCACAGGAATTAAGCACACTCTGCCAATCCTGACCTACAGACTCCTTAGAGATCACAACCAGCCAGCAAAGACGCCATCCAAGGTTAATTTATAATGGGATGGGACTGATAGAGAGCAAGTCCTAAAATCACTTGGCCCCAACTAACTCTTCTCAGCCCTGATCTTCATGGTGATTGCTTGATCCAGCTGAATGTATTCATCTCACAGAGCTGATGGCCGATACCTTTACTCATCAGCTAAAGTCATACTTTAAAAGCTCTCCTTCTGCAGTATAGTGCAGTTGATATAGATCATTAAAAGCAGCTTGAAAAATACAGTTTATTTTTATGTAATCATCTGAAAGACAGAATTTTATATCAACTCAAGTAAAGCTCCACAGAATACCTAGGTTTTATATTCCGTTTAATTCTCACGTCTATTTCAGACCTCCATTAAAACTGCATAACATTAATTTATTCAGGAAAGCTTAATAGTCTCCTATTGGAAGTTTTCTCCATTAAGTTGATGTTACTGTCACTTCGTGGAAGGCCTAAACAGATGTCCTTTTTTTTCCCTATAAGGGTTGTTATTCACAGCTGTGCTCACAGAGGCATTTTCTTACAGTAAAAGTGCCTGGAAATAAATGTTCTCTGTGATATGCCATCCCATCTTCTTACCCTTTGACTGGTCAAACAATGACAAAACCGTTTTGTTCATTTTAAAGGACGTTTAAGGACTCATTCTTGAAAGACATAACGGTGGTGGAGAAACATATCACGGAAGAGCAATGAGTCAGACTGTCAGCAGCCATGTCAGCTGGAAGAAGCCACATACATCCAGGCTGTACATGAACTCTCGGAACAATTCTACTTTGCCTATTTTTAGCACTGAAAGTATTTTAACTTTTAATCTCTTGGGAAAAAGAAAGACTGCACAGCTTAAAGGGACTTGTCCCAGGATTGCAGTGATAGGGAGCAGAGCCTTTGCTATGGGTTCCCTTCAAATGGGACAAAGGAAACGATAAGCTGAGCTAGAGGAGAACAAAGGCAGAGTTAATGCACAGATTCCTATACCTGCTCATCAGCTAGTGTCCTGAAAGCAAGGACTGGGCACAGAAACAACTCCATTGACAGAGCTAAGTGGGGAGGGAATATTTATTTGCGCTGCCCCCCGCAGCTAATGTCACTGCCTCTCAACCTGGACACTGGAGAATGGCATATCCTCCTTGTCTTTATTTTTTCCCTCTGAGTTCATTAAGTGCTTTTTTTCACCAGGGATGAAAATATTGAGTTCCTGAACATGCTATGTGTAGGGGTTTTACAGTGAACTGCACTATTGCAGTATATATTACAGCTAGTAATCTGTAACAGATGTGATTGTGATAGGCAATGTACAAGGTAAAATGCAGTATCTACTGGCTTTACATCACTGTATAGCACTGCTGCACTATACCTACAGCTACAAAGCGTGTGGGTAAGACATAGTGTGGTCCCATGTGGCTTGAATTGACATTGCTATTGCTGCATGCTCAGAGGAGCTTTTCTTTAGGATTCCTTGTACTGTGGGAGAAAGCTAACCCTCTTTCTGCTTAGGCTTGTGCTATTGCTGGATACCAGGAAGGAAAAGAAAAGCTGCACAGAAGGCAAATCCCACTATATTTGAGTATTTGAGTGATCGATAAAGCAAATACTCTGTGAGGTAAGGCTCCCAGGCTCAGCAAGGCCCTGTTAAATCTTGGATTGAGACAATCTGTTTCCCTGAGGCTTGTAAGCTAAGTAGCAAGCTAGAGGAAGGGAGCTACACAACAAGCAGAGAAAGGCATCTGCCAAGAGCCTCATTAACCCTCCATTTCCTTCACCCACAGCGTATGTTTGTTTCTTCTCAGAGCTGGCATTTCGGAAGGTCTGTACGCTCAGTACTTATCCCAAGTATCCAGCAGTGAGAAACAAAGACTGCATAGTCCTCTGAGTTAAAGAGTTATTGAGTTAAAACTTTACTTCTCTGATCACTCTATGTTGTGAAAATTCAGGTGCCCAACTAAGAAAAAGGCATCTAGAGCAGAAGAGAGATGACTAAGAAAAAGATTCCTGCCACTTTAATTGCTTTTGTACCAAGATATTAACTCTTGTAGTGTAAACATCAAATTAGCAGTATTCTCAGGGTGAGCATAACAATCAAATAATTCCTTCAAGCTATATAGCAACAACTCTGAGCTCTCCTGTCGTACTGTCTTTTCTTCAGTATTTGGCACAAAGCACAATGAGTATACTTAAAAATATCCTTATGCTGTAGACACTATTAAATTCCAATTATTCTGTCCCTTTGTACTAACTTCATAACTTTGAAGCCTATCAGCACTTGTGTTTCCATTTTCTAGAGAGAACTGTATGCCATGGCTGGCGGCAGTAACATGGGAGTCAGTGAGCCAAAATATTACTTCAAGACCTGCATTTATACACTGATGGCTCTGTCACACATTCCGCTGGAATCTGCTACAGGGAATTTGAAATCCAGCATTATCCAAACCAGTTTCAGAAGAATCCTAATATTTCTTAGCATTAAAAAATAACTTTTATGTAAAGTAATTTTCTTTTTTTACTCGTATTTCTACTTTAATCAGATCAGTTTCTGCAATATTACTGTCCTGTCATACCTCACACCTTAATATCCTTGATAATCTGAGTATGTACTTTATCAGCAGTTTAGACATTGTCTAGGGGATCCTAATTCCCATTGCAAAAAGGAAACTACTCACATTTTGGAATTGTGAGCATGGCACAAGTGCATTCAGTAAATTGTCTTGGATTACCCTGAGATTCAGGATGCTTCTCTGTCACTGAACAGGCAAGCGCTGGAAGTGAGAGTGAAAGCTGTCATCCCGCATTCCCATCCCCAGTCTCATCCTGCAGCTCTGTTCTGGGGCGTTCCAGCTACTGCCCTTCAAAATTAGGGAGTACTTTGAGGGAAGAACACTTCTAAGGACCACTTCCTGCAGAATGAATGGTTTATAGGCTTGTCTTCCTCCAGCCTTTGCAATCCTCTGGCATTACCCCACCGTGGTTTGCATTCTCCAACACTCCTGGCATACGCTCATACCACATTCCAGACCATAAAAGATGTGGCACAAGCTTCTCAAGTGCACCATGTCCTTTCAGTAAACACACTATCTTTTAGGAATTTCTGATTTAGACCATCTTGCTTTCAAGTCAAAACAAGCTGCATTATTGTTATTATCCACAGCTCATTTCCTACTTCCTCCAGCACCACAGATCTATACATGTATCCTCTCTCATCATAGAAATATAAATTATAAAATTATAATAAATTATAAAGTATAAATTTACCTGACTATGCTAATACGCATAGCCATGTTTGAATGAATATTTACAATGAAAATGTTGTTTCAGTGAACACTAGGGATGTGTTCCCTGTTCTCTGAGTTCAATCAGTAAAAACTCAATGGATGTCAACGGAGTCAGTTGGGATTTTCATCTGTATAAATAGGAGCAGGATCTGACAGCCATACAAATTACATCTGTTCCATTGCAGCCATCCGTAATTCAATCTTCAAAATATTAATCAAGTTTATCTGACAGGATTTTTCCTCCATCATCAGCTCATGCTGCTTATTGCTTCTTGGTCTGTTACCCTTATATACTAGATTTTTATTCCCCTTAATATTTATGCCTTTACTTTAAGAGAGATTGAGTTAGATTTACAGGGCAACCTTTTTAGTGATCAATATCACATTACCTTCTCTTTAATTGTTCTATACATATCATCTGTTGCTGTATGGCTGTCTGTGGTCTGGTCCTTCTTTGCACTGCTAACCTAACATGATATGTTGAGATTTAGCAGTACATATCAGTATTATAACTCCCTATACACTTAAAGACTAGTAGGTCAAGCACCATTTTGATTTTCATGCCAGTTTCTTAGAGTTTCATTTTATTATCCTGAGTTCTCAGGCCTAACTCTGAAGTAAGGTTACTCTTAATTTTTCTTAACAATGACAAGGGCTAGAATACTTCCCGCTTCTGCCCCCACCCCACTTTTAAGAAAAGCTTTGATTTCTTTAAGCAGTTCATTTCTGCTGGAATTCAGAAAAACACTACCTATTTTGAGACCTGACAGAAATGGCTATACTATGAAGTCTGTTTGAAAACCTGTTGATACTTAAGTTTTTCTATGGTAAATTACTGCAGTTGCACTATGACATCATATTACATTACTCTCTTCTCCAGGGATGACTGGCTGTCCCACTTTTTTTCTGTGCATTTGTTCAGCTGTACTTTATATTATTCTTTCCTAGAATTAATAAACCATATAAATGTAAGAATCAGAACATATTCCTCTAGAGCTCTTCCCCTCTCATATCATGCTATATCGAAACACTTCTGTAGTCCAATCTTGGCGACTGAATCCACTTAAATAAATATGGGTTTGCTTCACCACAATTTAAATTTGCAACTTCCAGATATTATGTGATTTTGAAAAACCTCCATCAAAATTTCTGAAAGTATCTTCTTTCCAATTCTTGTTAGATCTCATTAACTATTCTAAAGAATATTTCAATAGAAGCAAAGATAATGATCCAGGTGTTTTATATTTTTAATAAATATCTTTTTCTTCCCTCTAGTTTGACCAGGAACAGTCCACCTTGTTTGATCTTTGGGTCTTACTGATGCGATGTATGGTATATGGAAATCTCTGTTTTTCTTAAAGAATCTTTTTATATCTTCTTAGTCTTCTCATTACCCAGCATAGAACAGTGTACCAAACAAGTAATTTTTCTACAAAACCACATATAGTGTATAAGTCTACAATTGCTTGAATGGGTTAACATCAACTAACATTGGGTTGAGCCAATCTAATTTCCTTCTAGAAACAAGGCAAATAAAGGAGAAATAGTATCTGTCATATTTTGACCCCACTAAGGCTCTAGACACTGGCTCACATAGAAAAAAAGCAAATCAAGAAAGTACTGTCTAGGAGAAAATACTCTCAGTTGAACTTCAAGCAATACTTAAACCTAGTTGAATAAAGTACTGCAGAGAACTGGTAGCCGTTGACCGGCAAAATGGTCTTGCATTCAATGCTATGTAGTCACAGTAATCTGGATGATGCAATAGACAGTGTATGAATTTAAAACACATACAATCCCAAACTAGGTAGAATTGCAGTATCCTAGAGGGCAGGCTTAGAATTCAAAACTTTCTTGATACATTTGTAGAAAGTTCTAAAAACAAAGGGTGAAATTCAGTGGGGACAACTGTAACGCATATAAACACAAACAAATCATCTGCACAAAAACATGGGCAACAACTTGCTACATGAATGTTCTCCTGGAAAACATTTGGAGGTTATTGTGGATCACAAGATGAAAATGAATCCTTAGCAGGGCATTAGAAATGAAAGAACAGACTGTATTGAGACGCACAAACTCCTGAAGGAAGTCCTTCCAGTCTATGGGGGACTCACAAGGCTGCAGGTAAAGTCTTGCTTCCAGTTGTGAGTACATCTCAGAAAGGAGGTAGGCAATACATAGTTACACCCTCCCTCCCCAAAAACCACCCTGCAAAAAAGTCAAAGTCTAGGTTTTCAGATTAATATGCAATGTCTGAATAGTTCTCCACTAAGATGGAAGAGATACTTGTTCATGAGTCTTCACATAAATTTTATGTGCTAGACTTCTCAAAGCAAAGCATCTTCTAAAGATTCGCATATCTTATGCTTTTTTAAAAACCTAAAATTGTATTTTCAGATTTTAAAAACTTGTCTGTATCAGTTTTGGAGGAGAAAAAAATAATTAATTAGACACAGGCTAATTCTCCACATGAATGTTGATTTTAAGTATGGCTGATAAAGTCTGAAAGGCTGAGATTAGTAAAGTAGTGTCTCTGTATGAGGTGCTTATTCTTTTTGTCATTCTTCAAACGGAGACTTCAAATTAGAAAAAATTGACCTATTCATCCCCTAATACATATACCAAGGAAGTCATAACAGTTGAGAAGAGAGCTGTTTCTACCCAACATTACCAAGCAAAAGTCAAGAATTTTAAATGAAAATTGCCTCAAAGTGGCCAAAGGACAGCCAGTGTTAATGCTGAATTATAATGAAATCTCAGTAAAAGTTTTCTGCTTCTGGCATTGCAGCTCAAGAGGACATAATTTACTGTTCAATTCCTCAGAGGACTATTTAGCCTTCTTTTTAAAGGAATTCTAAAACTCCAGACAAGACCCTTCACATTTGGCCACTGCTCTGCAAATACGCCTAGGTGCCTAGATTTTTAAATATTTTTAGTTCTGTTGTTTTGACATACAGCAAGATGTAAGTTGTGTAATTTTGGCCTCACTACTTGGTCCAACTTTTTATTAAATAAATTTAAAGCAATACCAAGTAAAGTTACAGGAATTGGTACTGATTTCAATAGCGGGAAGTTGTATCAGAATACATTTCCTAAACAAAGGACACATTTGTTATATCTAGTACAATGTCTATTATAACAGATGGAACTAATAGCCTTCTGCAAAAATTTAAGACTTTACCCCTTAATAGTCGATATTGCTACTTAAAATAATCCTAATCACAAAACTGATTTAAAAATCATATTTTGTAAAAATAAAAAAAGTATTTAAGATTTCCATTTTTACCCATCTACTTTAAGGTTTAACTCATCTCATTTACAAACTTTACGGCATTATCTCAAGAGCTGGAGACATCTAGGAAGCAGGAAATATGCTGGGATTTACCCCTCCTTTCCTCCCTACTTCCCTCCCTCACTGTCTCACTGCCAAATATTATATGACTGAAGACTAGCTGGCAATCCTGGTTATAAGAATTAAGATGACAAACTGGGTGTCTAGGGTCCAAGACCATAATCCAGCCAAGCTGTTGCTCCTTCCCCTTCCTCGTATTTATAACAGCATCTGTTCCCTCAATCTTCTTAGTGAGTAACAAAGTTGAAGAAATGAGGCAATATTCCCTTTTTAAACTCACCTGTGTGGCCACTTGCCTAACTACCTGCCTGCCACTCAGTACATATAGCATGTGAAGCCCATTTTCAGAAGACATGAGCCGCTACACCTTGTTAGTTTTGATGCAATTTTCAAATTGCTGTGAGGGGGGATGATTACAGAAGGCATTCTTTGTAACTGCCGCAAGCTTTGCAGAACTTGGCTTAGTAAAAGAAAGACAAGTGCATGAAACGTTTCATCACTGAGCTCTCCTGCCTTTTCCTTATCAGTAATTAGCATGAGTAGCAGAATATGTGCATTTCCTCAATGGAAGTAATTACTGTGTAGCAGGCCAGAAGTTTTCAGACCAAAGCTTAAAAGACATCAGACCAACATAGGCTTTCTGCAGGATTTCTAGAGAGACAATTTTTTCCTCTCTCATTCAAAAAAATTTGTAACCATATAATATTTTTGTTACCACAGTCTCTATTGATAAAAGACAGCATAATAGTGACTACACATCCTTCAAGGCTGGACCAAAATTCCTGTACTGTCAAGACGAACTATTACAGAAACAACAGACATCCAGCACTGCTGTCCAGATCTTAAAGCATTTTTGCTGTCACTGATGAGTTAGGCTTTCCAAATTTACTCCTGTCTTTCACAAATTAGCTTTTCTTTTCAGGCAGGGAAAGTCTGCAGCCTCTGGAAGGAAGAAAATAGGAATTCTGTAACCAGGCAAGAAACTGAAAACAACTCTAAGTTTATATTAAAGGCAAAAGTCTTCCCCTCCCCCAATTAAATACAATAACTCCGCCTTGTCTCAACAGACCTGCTTCTTCAAGTCACACAAACGCTCTTCAGTCTCAGGCAGAAGAGTAAAAGAGATCACTGACGTCAGTGTGAGACAGGTATTGCCTTTCACAGGACTACAGAAGACACAGAAGTACACCCAGCAGTCCTGTGTTCATGCTTGACACTCATTTGTGAAAGGTAACCAGAAACATTTTCAGTGGGAATAGTTCGTGATACTCAAGGTTGAACAGAAGAAAAAGAACAAGCACAGACTGAAGATAGTGTGCGAAGAAGGGAATAAAAACAGGTAACAGTGATAAAGAAAGAGGGACAAAAAAAACCCACTGAAAATAATTAAATCCCCATAACAGTAGCTCTCAGAAGAGGCTTTTCTACTGGTTCCTACAGGGTTGAAAGGCATAACGCTGAAGAGAGCAATTACAACTGGTAAATATGGAAGAATATCATGCTGCCACAACTATGAATAGATGTTCCCTTTCCAGTAACTTGAAAAGTACAGCTAAATGTTTAAGAGAGATGTAAGTTTCCAAGCCCTAGACACTAGCGTGGGATGCCCTAGTGGCATCCTAGCAGGTAAGTGACAGTGCTATTTTGGAAGCCACATTCAGCATGTACCCAAATTAACAGCATCATAGAGAACACACTTCCTCTACAGCATTCTAGGGAAGCTTCAGAAATTGAAATGACAACATGATACCAAAATGCAGCCAAATATAACTGCTATTTTAAAAGAGTCTAAGACTAAAGAGTCTCCTTAAAGCCATAGAAACAGTTGTTCAACATCATATGCCAGAGAAACATGCTAATAAATCCAGAATTTCACCTGTGGCTCAGGATCACAGATTTTGGGTGATGAAAGACTTTGTTTTTGATAATGTGTTTTCTGTTCAGCAAGGAATGGTAAAGCAAGAGAACTTGTGGTTCAGCCTGGAGGAGAATGGGATGGGTGTGCTTTGCCCCCAGAGTATGTGGGCTACACTCTGAAAGAGAGCTTCAGATACGAGGTCTATCAATATAGTCATTGGACACAACTCATTGATTTCATCTTGGTGGTGGTCTCTATCATCATAACAAAACAAAACAGTTTTTTGAAAAGGGCCAAAAAATGCTAGGTCCTTCATTCCCAGGGAGGTCTTTGGGGAAGTAATCTCAGCATCATTGAACAAAGATCAGATTAAAACAGATCAAGAATTTTCCCATATTGTAAGTGGGAACAGTTTTTAGGGTAAGCTGTTGTTGAATGGTCATGGCAGACAAGGGGCTTTGTGGGGCAGGGTCTCTGGCTTCAGAGTACAATTAATTTATAGATATCATCTGAGACAATGATGAGTACAAAATTACTCATCTGCCACCTCATGGATGACCAGGCATGTTATTTCTTTTTACTCTGTGTAATTAAATCAGTTAACTGGAACCTGAGTGATTCACGCTTCATACAGAAAACTTTATCACATAGTTTACCACTATTTTTTTCCCCCTCTCATTCCTCTACAAAGAATTTGACAAGGCTAGACTTAGTGGATTCTGTGGCTTTTAGCTCTGTTCATGAAAAAAGTGCATGGATCAGATCTCCCATTCTATCACCCAGCACTTTCTGTTGATATTTCCTAGGTAATATCAACAGCTACATGAATTCTTAGTCTTTGTGCTCCCCTGTGTAATGCTAAACCAGGCACATTACAAAGCTCTGCAAAGGTCTCCTTAATGCCATTTGTTTTCTGGAAGGGACTCATTCTATTAATCACACAGACAGATAGTCTCACATTTTGTACTATTGTCCTACCTGGCGCTGCTTTCATAGCAAGACATTAATTATTGCTAATGTCCAGGGAATAGTGGGTACGCCAGGACTTTTGTAACATCCAAGTGTCTGCCTGAAAAAAAGCATGCTCCTGAAAGAATCTCTGTCTGCTTTCTGAGTTCCTTTCCTTCCAGCTTTTTTCTTTCTGCTGATGTCTGAAGAGAAATTAAATTAATGTTTGGGATATCTGGCCACATCATTTCTGAAAATGCTTCTTCCTGAAAACACTGTATGTTTGCAGCACTCATTAGAATGTGCCTGCATAAAAGTGTGTGTGTATAGTCCCTACCTTATACCTTAGTCAACCTATCTGGCTCAAATTTTGCCATCTCAGATGACAGTTACCTCCTGTCAGAGAATCTGGGGACTACAAGTGCATAATAATGGAGGTACAATTTAGGACAGGTCAGACGGACACTTTATTAACTATGAAGACTGGGACATCATCTCTCTCTGCTCCCTGTTTCACTGCCAAGTGTTTGCAGAGACTAAACCTATATGTTTCAGAATAAATGAAAGAGATGAGGAAAAAGAATCATTTCAATATTAACAAAGCCAGGTATCCATCTCTGGGAGGGATGAACTCCTTAAGTAGCTTGCTAGCTGCCACACTTGTCAGGAATCAAACAGTAAATAACATGAAAATATGGAGAGATGGCTCTTGGTGGAGACTACAGGAGTGGCACACCCCGTCTTAGCTCAGAAGCAGGGAATTAGAAACAATCACAGACTGTTAGCTTTTAGTCAAAAGGAATGCTCTTTTAGTAAAGGTAACTTCTTAGCCAGACCTCTCAATCTTAAATATTGTTAATTTTACCACCACGCTCCTTTTCCCCTCAGTGTCATACACTGTAAGTTATCTCAGCATGTGGAGCATATTTTGTAGGTGTTGGAAGTTACTGTTCTGGATTCCAAGCACAAAGTAGCTGTTCTTTCAGCAAGGATTACTACCAATGGACTTTAACTTGCATACAGCATGCTGCACTGGATTTCCTATAATGTCCTGTAAAGACACTCTGTACTTCCTGAGTGGGCAGAAAGAGTTCCCTCCTAAGTGAGTAAAACCAGATGAGAGGAGATAAGAGTACACCGCAGATAAGATTCCCAAACTTTCAAAAGACGACTGCTTAAACAGCCAGATTTCAGAAAAACCTGGGGACCTTGAGAACAGGATTTTAAATCTTCAGACTTACCTACAATACATGACATTTTTACAGTATGCCATAAAAGATGTCCTTCCTTTCAATGAGAAATAAAGTTTATGGGAAGAGAGCATATTTTTTATTAGAGCAACACAGATAAACTCTGCTTAATCTTCAAAGTCTCCCACTCAAGGTAGTTATTTCCTGTCCTCAGACTAAATGTAGGGCCTTTCTCTCAGTTCTTTCTGTCCACATTCCAGCTCCCTCTATATCTGACTAGTCATGCTCATAAACTACCAGGTGTGCCAAGCACACCTCTTGCCTGGGGCGCATGTCATATGCCTGTGACCCTAGAACATCATTTTATTGGGCGCAACAGTGGAGGCCGTGATGGCATGTCATTGCTTCTAATGGCACATCAGAGGCAGAGCACACCATAACATAATCCCATGCAAGATATGAGACGGCAAACTTGCATGTTAGCAGGAGTCCCAGGTAGCTGATCACAGGAGGGCAGCAGCCCATGACATCCTTCACAGCGCTGGTAGCACACAAATAAGAGCGAGATGAGGATCCTCAGCACCATCCATTTTGATCTACTCTTCCACTCCTGTGTGCTGAATTACAAATGTAAATAGAGCCCAAGGGAACTAATTAGTTCCCTCCAGAAGACAGCTGGGGAGTCAACTAACACATCCAACAAGTTTGTATAATCAGGCAAACAGGAACCAGGTCAGGAAGCTGTGTTATATGACAGCATAGATATACCCATCATTATCTTTTTTTGCAGTGATACCCACTGGTCCTGCAAGGAAACAGCAACTTACAGCTGTTGGTAACACCAAGGTAACACCATTTGTTTAAAAGAACAGATGATGTACTACATTCTCTCTCTTTCTTTCTTACATACCCCTACTACATCAATAAAAAAGGCATAAAAATTTAGTCAGATCTTGCTATGGATGGGATACAAAGGCACAAGCGATACTGCAGCAAAGGAGGAGCAAGGCATTACTGATGTGGGATTTCTTAGGAGAAAAAGGTTAAAAGTAGACAGCAATCAGTTTGACTTAGATCCTTCCTTGAGAAGAACATTTAAAAACTGTCAATTGAATGTTATTAATATTGTAAATTGGAAGCAAAATCCCAGTAAAAATTGTGGCTGGACCCAAGCATGTTGGGAGCTGAGGAATGAAGAACCACCAAGCAAGTTACAGGAGTCCCCATTGTGATGCAGCTGGAAGTCTGTTGAACAATGCTGTCAAGAACAAATTATTAATCCCATATGCAATTCACATTGTTTTATTTAATCTGGCAATATACCAGTGTATAACCAGAACAGTCTCAATCCTTACGTATTTTTGTTGCCTGGCCACCTGCTGTACAGGTCCAAGAAGAGATATCACGTTCCCTGCAAGCTTTGTTTCTCCTGGATCTTCAGACAATCATGTTAACAACAGCAGTGTAACTATCTCTGTCTTACAACTACTGTTAAAAGCAACAAAAAAGTGTTGTGCATTAATATTACACCAGAACACTGTACTGAACCAGATTAACTCCTTATACACCTTCACTACTGTTTAAAGGGTTTTAAAACTTTATACTCATGTGGTAGTAGTTTTCTTCATGGTACCAAAGTTTCAATTACTACACACAGAGAAAGCTAATTTCTGAAGAGTTAATACCACTAATTTGTTCCTTGCTACTGCTAATTTGTTCCTTATCTTTCTACAGCCTAGAGCCCATAAGAGCACCCCTAATGTAGGAAAACACTGTATCTCTTCTCCCCAAGTGTCATTTTATTCACTTTACTGTCTAATAAACATGATTATTACATGGTTCTTCAAGCTGAGACATTTATCACACATTTACATCTCTAAAATACTTAGCTTTTTAGAAAGAGAAGCATATAATCCAAAAGCTGTAAAAGCCTGATATATACTGAATATAAAGGCTCTTGGAGGATAAATCACAATAATGAATACTCCTCAATATAAACACATAACCCCCCACCAATAAGAACTGTAAACTCTATTGAAGTATGAACTGAAGAAGTCATGTATAATTATTGTATATATAACAAGCAGAGACAGTCATGTCATGCCTTCTTAAAAAAGAGTCATCATTTCTACTTGTTCTCAGGCCAAAGAGGGAACTGGCTTCTGAATATGAGGCTTTTCCAAGGCTAAGTGATTTCCCCCCCACCCCCATCAGGCACTGAAAGCCTTTTAGATTTAGCCCTACTTCTAGATGGCATCCAATCACACAAACACAAAGGCACAGAAATAATCTTGCTGTGAAGGAAGTTAACTAAACAATTAGATACCTGGAAGCCTCTGTTTGATAATTATATCAAAGTATATGAGTAGCTTGTAGTGAAGTGTTTCATAAAACCTCAGAGGGGAAGTGAAGGACTCAGAATTTGTCTCCACAAAATGGCAGGCATTCTTGTGAAATATTTATGCCAAATTTTCAGCAAAACTAGTGGGAGTTAAAGACTCCCACCAGCTCCCAGAAAAGCTCCGTATCTTGCAGTAAACCATAAATGAGCAAGAGGTTAAAATATCTTCCTTATACTGTATTTCAGTGCTTTTAGATCAGAGTTAAATATAGGCATACTGGCTAGATAGAATAAGAAACATACTACCTCTGCCAGTGGTATGAAGACTGTCGGTTTGGCAGCCTCCAAGAGTATAATTTTGTACAAGGACTTTTATCAAGAAAGTTTCCTATTCTACATCAACAGTGGAAGCAGTACACAGAAATACATGTAGTTGCCATCATCTCTGTACTTTCTTCTCTGTATGACTCATCTCCAAAATAGAAGATATTTTATGACTGTGAGATCCTCGGACTTTCTGCTCTGAATCTTCAGCTCAAATGCCAAATACAATTGGTGTCAAACATATGATAGCTGTTTCTGAGACCATGACGGTCTGGTCAACTGATTGCTAAATTTTAGCCAATCCTTTTCACTGAAGTTGTTGGGCCTGTTACTTCTTTCCTGAGCAGAGAAAGCTATTATCAGTTTGCATAACACAGGAGTGGTCAGGACCCCTAGTAAGGTAGCACAATTTATAGGGTGCCTGTGTAGAAACAGATGTGAAGGCATGATCCCAGCTACCAATAGCTTCCAAATCTAGGGCCCTAATTATCCTATGTTTGCATGAGTCATAGCTCATCCCACTCTGGAGTCGGTGATATATTTATTTGCGTAAGGTACTACATATAATACGTATAAGGATATGAAAATGAGAACTCACATAGGAAAAGAAGGGGAAGAAGAAAAAGCACAGATTTTTTCCATGCATTTCCTTATATATTTTAATTATGAGAAAGAAGCTGAAGTGTCATCTGCCTCTCCACCCATTATTATCTGTCTTCAGCTCCTCGGACAAATCAGGGTTGGGGGAGATTGGTTTTCAAGTGGTCAAAGTCTTTGGGGGTTTTTGCAGAGACAATTACCTTCAAACTGAAATTCCATTAAAAGAAGCCTACAGATATTGAGCTGTTTATTTTCTCTTTCTGTTGATTAAAGTATGAGCTCATTTTTTACTCTGCCTCTTTCATACTCTTAATAAACTCATGCCTTGTGGTACTGATGACTTTTACAAATCAACTTCTCAACTACCCATCAATCTTTACACAGAGCATTAATGTTTTATTGTTCTTGTTCTGGTAGTAATGATTTTTCACTTCCTCTGCTGATTTTTTTAATCAAAAGTAATTTACAGCACTTTTCACCAAGATGAGCCTTCGCCAATTCTAAATACATCATATGTGTGTTCCCTGCCACTTGGTCAAATCAGAAATTTGAGTCATATGCTTTTCTGTCTTTAAATCAAGCCATATTAGGTAGTAAATAAAAAGGTCCTGTAGGAATTTCCTTAATCATCAAGAAAAAATGTCACTTAAGTCACTTTTTTCTGTAAAGCATTTTTGCAGGTAATTTTATTATACATAACTGTATGAAATAGCCTTTTAAAATAACTTATCCTATACTGCTTTGATCTGCAGTTTAATTAAAAAAGCAGGTTTCTTAGCACAGCCAAATGATTTATTACTATTTATGAAACAATCATTCTGGAAGTTATTAATTCGATTATGAATAACTTAAAAGCTGTTTAGAATCAATAAGAACCAAGGCAAACACCTACCTGGCTTTTCATGTATGATCTATTCTGCAAGAAGCAGTTCTGAATTTCTCCAAGACCTCACTTAACCGGTGATCAGCTTTGCCAAAGGTTTTCCTTATAACATTGGCATAAAACTCACCTTCAGTTCTCTGCTGTGCAATAGAGATAAGACTATTTCCTTTCTAACACACAGTTTTGTGTGCTTTTAAGCTCATAAGATCCTTGGATACTGATAGCCTTTTACTATAGACATTGTATAGTATTACTACTTCCAGTAGGAATTACAGTAAAATTATAAAAATAATACCTATTAGATCTCCTCAGCAATAATTTATAATCATTTGCTAAATGCTCAGCTAATAATTTCTAAGTCTTTTTTTACATTGCTGCAACCAAAAAGTCAGCTGGTTATACCCATCTGTGAATTTTCCATGAATGTGCTTTCTAACATTGTTAATGCTTAAACATCCAGTCAGTATTTGTTGACTTCTCTAACCTTAATATGAAGATTTATGTATACTTGAAATTTTTTGCATTTTGGAAGTTTTTCAGAGCTGAAAGCAAGAAATTGTCTTGTCCCTTGACAGAGACATTGTACAAATGCCTTTTTCTGTCCATCTCCCTGCTGTTTAAGAAATAGGCTGATGAGATCACAGACAGTAAGTGCTTCTTCCTTCAGACCCTGTTGCCAAAATGCTTCAGTCTACAGTGTATGTGTCTTCTGGCAGTGTGTAATCCTTGAGCTTTGAAGAAGCTTGACATTTATATTATATAATTAGGAGTAGCAGTTATGTTGCTATGCTGCTTTTCCCGTATGGCACAAAAATCCAACACCAAAGACTTAAAGTTCATGACACCCTTATGCATTCAATAGTCCACCTCCACAGAAAGGTATTTTTCCCTTCTCATTTGTGTTAGATAGTTACCAGTTTTTATTACAGGGAATATTGCCAGATGGAGCAATGGAGAAACTAGAGTGCAAAGGTATGTGGGAGGGGAAAAGCTGCAGGGGTGAGTTTTCAGCTCACAAGGTGCAACATCACGACACAGATTAAGCACGTGACTGAAAATCAAATTTGAAAAAAAAAAAAAAAAAAGAAACAAACCAAGAAAAAAAGACCAGCCTACACTACAGTTCTTTTTTGGCTACATGCTGTTTTTCTGAACCACAGGTCCCCTAAAGTGCTTGATTCAACAGAAATGGAAAGCAAAGCTGCAACTAGGGTTGCAAGACCTACAGATCTATATGCTGCCTCAAGCAGCAGCCGAAAGCATACTGCTATCAATCACACATTAGAAGCAAAGGAAATACAGGCCCCATATCATTATAAATCATCATAAAGAAACATTTGGAAGAATCTGCGTGAAACTATGAGGACCTTCCACCAGACTTATCTAGTTGCCTACTCTGTGGTATATTAGAATATATTTTATTTCAAAACTCTGCACAGATTTTCTATCAGGATGGTTATACATAATACTAATATTCAAATATCTGGTATTATATTGAACATCCAAACATGGTAAACCATATCACAGATGCCAGTGTCCTTTGGAAGTAAGGTTCTTATGAGCAAGAATATGATGTTCAGAGAGATCAGAAGAGCCAAATTCCTCTCCTGTCTTCCATACAGACATCTTGTGACCAGCTAAACATTACCCAGTCTTCTCAGCTACTAAAGAGTACTGCTTTCACACTTCACACTGTGAAGACAATATTGGGTATCTATTAAGCAAGACCTCTGTGAGGCATAAATCCTGGAAGAAGAGATAGGAATGCAAATTAGCATGTTCAAAAAGAGTCAAGAGCCAAAGGCCTCAATTATTCTTTAAAAAGCAGTAAATGAAGTCCATGGTCAGTTCTGTTAAAAAACTGCTGCTGTCCAAGTATTACACCAAGGTAACAATTCAGGCAATCTTAGCTTTTAAATTCTCCCTGAATGCGGACAGGGTAGTTCAGGCATAACCTTGACGTGCAGAAAATGTATTTCTAATGAGCACTTCTGTCTGCATACAGCCCACTAAATAAAGACATGGCTAAAAAATATTTTTTATCTGAAAATAGGGAGTTTGCAGTATATTTGTAAAATTCAGATTATTTTACTCACTTCTACCCCTATAATATTCTTTTTTATTTTATAGTACTGAAGAAGGTCAGCTCCTTTAGAGTGGAATTAACTAGGATTTGGTTTTGGAGGGCTAAAAGTTTTTCACATAGCCAGGACTTAAAGCGAAAAAAAAGTAATTTCAGAAGCCAAGATAGAAGGATTTTATTAACATCAGCTGGCCTTTTTCATGGCACACAAGGAAAGACAGTAGGACTATTTTTAAGATAAAATAGTTAATCTAGCTTCCTTTAATGGTCTCAAAACACTAGCAGGATCTTCAATGATATCAAATATTAGGGGAAATATATATTTTAGGGGTTGCCTGCGCATAGGAAAATCGCTTTATTCACATCCATTAGTATTGATGCAATCACAGTATTATTGTAGCCTAATTACAATATGAGGAACAAATTAAATTATACCAGTAGTGCAATTTCATTCAAATAATGCTTCACTGGGAATAACAGATTTGGAAGAGAAGATTAAAAAAAGTCATACCTGGGAAAAACTTTTGTGCAAGGAAAAAAACTGTGCAGACCAAACCTTCAGTATATGGTACTTATGAAGTCTCATTGGTGGTTATTTAACTTTTTTTAGAAAAATAAATTGAAGTAAATGCATCTGCATGAAGATCTTGGTCCTAAAAGTCACCCTCATCTTTGAGAAAGCCACCTTCAGGTCTCACTGATATGTGAAGATACTATTACAGGAAGATAATGATTTTCAGTAAATGGTTATATACTGTCAGTATCAGAAGGACCGTTACAAGATTGTGCTTTAATATCTTCCTGCCTACCATCTATCAGCATTTGGCAACTTAAATGCTGAAGCACATGATTTGGAGTCTGCTGGTATCTAGAGAGACAACATAGCACAGCTAAATATATAAATATTTAGGGAAACTGAAGCAGTAACCCTGAGCTTTCTAAAACTGACCTAAGAGTAACTAAAAACTAACCACCTAATAACTAATGGGAAGGCAAACTCAGGGGCACCCTGTAGTTTGCTGTGATATACGGGGCCAGGAAGCTCACAGACAGATCCAGACCAGCTGAAGGCCTTGGAAAAATCAAGGTGAACTTCCAGAGATCCTCTGGGAGTTTCTGTGCAGAGAAATGAATGTGGGAGTGTACGAGCCACAGCCCTGAGATGTGTACAGTGCTTATTGCTCAGTAGGGTAGAAATCCACAGAGCCAAATGCTGGCAAGCGTCCTGTGCCCCAGGGACCACTTTGCATTCTGGGAGTTTCAGGTACTCGCCGTGCCTCACTCTTGTTTCTTCTCCCAAAATGTGGAAAAAAAGGAATACAGCATTTTGTCTAATGGCTTTTGTGTGTTGCTCTGGTAGGAAGGAGCGCTTAAAAGAAATAAGAACCTATTAAGTCTCTTACACTGATTAGTGCTCAGAGTCTCACAGGGCAGAAGAAAAGAGGCTTGAGAAGTCTGCAATAGCCAAAGTCTAATTTGGAAAGGGGAGCTAGAAAAATCAATGTAATTACGGGTGGAATGAATAGCAGAAAACAGAAAATAGACTACAGCAAGCAATCGACGAGCCAGCAGTTAGAATAGCACATTATACTACTTTCGCCACAATGGTCTGAGGAGGGATTCACCAAGGAAGTACTGAAATATCAGAAGGGTGTACAATCCCTCCACAAAGTAAATGAGGAAGAAAGCACACAATTATTTCTCTCTTGGGCACCTACAGAAAACAAAGCAAAAGAAAACAGCAGGGAAGAAATAAAAAAGATGCAAAATTGCCCATGAAAGCCATGATGACCTTAGACTGTGACTAGCCTCAGAGAACACCTGCTGTGTGAATTGCTTGGGCTTTTATTAAAAATTCAATTAATGTAAACAGTCATAATAATAGAACAAAAACGAAACAGTGGTTGTGTACAGCCAAGCCACAGTCCAATAATCCTGTTTCCTTTCTCAAGCAAAAGCCTAATGAAAACAGCAAAGTACTCAGAGTCTCTGCTTGGACAGGAAGGGCTCAGGGTGTAGCAAGGTGACACAGGACGTGTGAGTGCTCGGTCACTGCATTTGGAAAGCACGGGCTCCAAACCTGTAGTCCAAAGACACACATATGAACAATAAGCCACCTTTCACTCCGAGGCAATTGCGACTGAAAGGCAGTTGAACACAGTTGTGTGTCCTATATTCTTAAAATATCTAGCTGCCACAAAGTATTCAGTGCATTTTGGCAGCTGGTAGGTACAGACGTCTTAGACTGCAGGAAGGGCCCAACCTCTTCTGGCAGGCCCTGAACAGGAGAGGCAGGCATTGCCTCTGTACATTCATTCACATTGCCAAATTTCTCTCCTCTAGAGACATTCAGCTGAGACAGATCTTCCTGCAATGACCTCTTCTTTTGTGGTCTCTTGCAGATAGAGCTCTAAAATAGGATGTCAGGGGAGGCATAAACATCCCAGGGGAGGCATAAACATCCCAGGGGAGACCATGTCACAGGACTAAAGAACTCAGGATAAAAAAAACCCTCACTCCCAAAAGCTCTAAGGAAAACATAAGCTCCTCTTTGCCCTCTCTAACAAAATACATGCAAACAAACCAACTGGAACCTAACCCAACTTTACTCTGGGCATTAGCACTGGAGGAGGAATGTACCAGACACAACCCAATTAACTAACTAGACACATCAGACATCACATTGCATGGTCCAGCAGTAGAAGGTGTTCAGAACAGTGCAAGAGGTTTCTAGAAGTAACGTCTGTGAAGATTTCAAGCTATCCATATTTTTTTTCAAAAATATAAATATTAGCTGTTGGTTGCAAAGTGTAGTTGTCTAAAGAAAAGATGCTTTTATGTTTCCAATTCATCATCTAAACAAATTAATTCAAGGCAGAGAAGCAATTAAAATGCAAAAATAAAACAAAACAGAGACAATGTTCTTTGTGTTCACAGCCCTCAGTGTGGTTTGGAGTTAAGTTTACATGGGCTTATGTTGGTGTGGTTGAAGGACAAAAAGCAATCTTGACATTAAAAGAGTGTATCACATCATAAAGCTCACATGACTGAGAAGAGCATTGCTCAATTTCTGTGTCGCCCAAAATAAAGTATTCAGTACAAAACACAGTGAGAAATCAGCCATGCCATAAAAGTGCAAGTCATAAGTATTATTTTTACTTCTCACTATGGGCTTCTGCCCCTATTCACTAGCTCCTTTAACTCAAAAAACAGAGTTAGAGTATCTCCCATTGGGTTAATAACTACATCAATCAAACTGGAGCTTAAAGTCATTTTGCTAATTTAGAGGCCAAACAGGCTCAAGAAGCAAAGTCTCCCCAGCACCTCCACTGGCAGTTCTGCAGGTGGAGTCTCCAGAACATCAGGGTGAATTTCCTACTGCTCAGCATTGGCACCCTTTCCAGAGCCAATGAAGCCATGACAGCTTAGTTAGGGCCTGTGGGAGGCAATCTTACTGCAGCCCAAAAATGGTGCTTACTCCTTCAGAAGGTTCCCAGGGCAGGAAAGAGAAGATTGTCTTTCTGTCCTCCACATCCAGGCACATACTAAGAAGAAGAAGAAAAAAAAAGCCTAAGAAAGAGCCCAAACCCACTGGATTATCATGTGCTTTCTATGATATTTATATTTTTATAATTTAATTTCCTTATGCATTGCAACTATGCAGCACAGGTGATGAAACTTAAACTGACAGAAGTCACCTGGGTCACTGTCGCCCCATCTCTCACAACCAAACACATTCCAATTAAGAGGACAATTTGACATTCAAAAACTATCATTGGGATTTATGTGCACAAAATTAACCTTATTGATTGGTGCCATGCAGGCCCTTCTGTAACTTCCTGTGTTAATTAGGGTCACCCTTTTATTGTCAGTACTGGAAGAAAGGGAATAGAAATATTAGCTGATTTTTACATGTCTTAACTTTTGCTCTTCCTAACACTCCAGAGTAATATATTTCTTCACAACTACTTCTAAGTCAGCAATACTGGAAATAAAGAAGAATATTAGGAATATAGTAGGGCACCAATGTTACAAAATGTTCCAGGTGCCAACCCATAGATTTTTTTTTATATATTCTATAAACAAATATGTGCCTGCTTCTGCAATGACTGACAAAAACCCCATAAGAATGGCACTTTGCTTCTATACTCTTCCCAAGATTAATTTTCATTGGTTGAGCAGTAAAAATAAATATATGCTCAGCCTAGTTCTGAAGTTATGGTTGCATTTCTACATCCAGGATCATGGCTTGCCAATCACACATTTCAGTTGAATTGTAATTGTGCTTTATTTAGCCTGATGTTATCCAAAGATAGCTGTGAGTAAGTGGAAGAAGGTTTTTTTACATGTTTGAGAAATGTTGTGTAAGCTGTAACGTTCTTGCATGTATGGCAGTTGCATCAAGAGTTACTATAGCACTTTATGTCTAAAATATAATGAGATAACAATAGTTCAAAGAAAGTCAGAACCGCTGCACATGAAACCATCCTGTTAAACTTGATAAACTTTTGCCAGATGATGCAAACTTTTCTATTAGCAAACAACTTCTGTAACAGTTCTGAAATTGCCATGAAACACAAATGCTGCTGTACATTTTAGGCACAGGTTATGCTGAGAAACCATTCAGTCTAATCTTTCTGTTGCTGTTATGTCAAATATGCTACTGTTAACTCAAATCTACAGAGCAATTTCCTTTTGATGAATCTCAAAAATGTCTCAAAACTTAAATCCATACAGAAGCACTGAGCTCCAACTACCTTAGGGGCACAGCATAGACCCTGATTGCATGCGTAACATTGCATAACAAAGATAACAGAGAGCAAATTCCCACCATCAAAGCATCACAGGCAAGACACTGGAAAAGGACTGTAATTTATAAAGGTTTCAATGAAAGAACCTCACAAAACTGTGTCGCGATTCTTCATGAGTTGACTAGAGTGAAAGATGCAAAACGAAATGGACCAGAGCACAAATAAAAATGTAGCTCTAGGAAGAAAGGGCAGGCAAATAGTTGTCTTCTAATGTTGCTTTCCCACATGAAGGTTGGTCTGGAGGTCAAGAGCCCAGTGACATGGATGTAATGTTGTTTACTTCTGGCCAGTAGCCTGAATGTTGCTTGCTCATCTCGTGCAGCTTCATGGGTCTTTGCCAATACAGGCCCTCAGGGGGCTGCTTCCCAGAACTGGCAGCAGGGAGGGTAAAGCATGGGGTACTCCCTGTGATGAAGAAGCCTAGGAACCACTGTCCCCGGCTTTTCACGGCTGTTAAGCTACCAAACTAACAGGCTTTGTGGGTTACAGACATCCAAGAGAACTTTAGAAAGGTTTTGTAAAGGTCAAGTCATCATTTTCTTATTCTCTTCTTCAAAACAAAGGTCTTAATTCATATTATATAACAAAAATCAACACGTAAATCTTTTTTTCCATTTCAAAATGATTTGTTTCTATTTAAGAATTTCTTCTGGTTTTCTGACAGCTGTGGTATAATACAAACAACATAATTCTTCACATTACAGATGAAATGAATAAGAAGTACTGTGATAAATAGTTTCAAAATAAAGGATCCTTTTCTTATTTATTTTCTCTGACAACTCAAGAACAAGGAGATATTCCAGAACACAACATATCTGAAATTAATGCATAAGAGTACATTATTTTACAAGGTACAGACATACCTATAAAACTCATTTCTGCTAGATACTTTCAGCTATATCTAGACGTCCTATAAACTTTAAAGTCCATGCCCCAGTTCGTACTTAAATTGAACCATTTGGTGATAAGACCGTATCCAGGCAAATGGTGTCTGCTACCCAACAGAACAAATAGAATAAAGTGAAGAGCTTAGAAAGATTCCCTAAGAGTCTAACATTGTAATGGACAAAGGGAAAAAATATAAGTTTAATTAGTGACAATTTAAAATTTAAAAAGATGTTACATCATCAAACATTTTATTTCAGGGGACAGTCTAGTACATCTGATGAGAGAGCACAAGGAGTCTTTCCCTCTTGCCTGGCTTAGCTACAGAGTTCCTTCCTTGTGATACAGCAGTTCATGACACTTTTAGAAAGAAAGTACTCAACAGTCACATACAAAGACTAATGGACATTAATGCACTTGAAAAGGAAGCTGGATGCCTAAACGCTTTGACAAATGTGACTCCGATGATTACACAGTACCTTGTTGACTAATGAACACTGATCTACAGATTTAGTATCCTGAATAAAGGAAACCACTTGTTGGTGTTGGACCAGTTCTCACTGAATGAGACTGAATGAAAGCAAAAAAGAAATTAATGGTTTTAGTCTACGTCTGGCTTTGCTGGAGACCTAAAAACAGTACAGCCAGGTTTTGCATACTATGGCAATGCTTTATCTGAGCAAATATTTCACTAGTCACCTCACTCAACAGTTTGAAAGAGTCCATCATACTCACTATTACTCATAATTTGCATATAAATATACCATGTCTTGAAACTTCACTGTACTTCCTTTGCAGCACACTTCACAGGCTCTTGGCTAGAAAACAGCTCAATTTACCAGCTGACTGTGGGCAGTAGGCTTTGAACAGCAACAACAACAACAATGATGATAAAGCCAGGAAAAGCTCCAGAACTGCAGCAATGATTAAAATGACAAGTGGACATTATACAGTTCTGATAATTCTTGCCCCTGTGCTTGGCAGTGAAATTGTTTTGAGCATCTTTTGAACTTTTACAGGAATAGCTGGAGACCAAGCACCATATATCTATTCAGCATAATTGTTGCTGATTTCTTACTGATGATTAGTCTGTCGTTTCATATGCAGTACAACCTGAAAAGAGAATATTGAATTTCCAAATAAATTCTCTGCAGTTTTAATCTATTAATGTTGCCACTGAACAGGACAGGGAGTATTGTATTTCTCGCTGTCATCACATTAGATTGGTTATTTAAAGTGGTTCATCTGCACCACCAGCTGAATAAAATATCAATACTTTGTGCTATAAAAATAGCAGCTACGTCTGGATTACTGCTATGCTGCTGAACCTCCATGTCGTTGCCATGAAAGCTTTTCACTATGACAAATCTTGTCAAAATTACATACCTGACCAGTAAGATACAAGCAGCAGTTGTATGGCATAAAGCTTCAATTTGTTCTTGATTTCTTTTCTGCTTTTTAGGCATTTTCTTCAGTATTTTCTGCATTACCTTCAAACTGAAGCAGTTGGCTGAAAGGAACACAGTCCGAAGAGCTATGAAGTGCTAACAGCCATTGTTCTTTGTACATTGTTATACGTATCACCTGCTTCTTTCCTACTTTTCTGTTTGTTCTGATTGGCACCGTGGAAAGCATTAAAAAAACGTTAGTATTGTAGTCACCTTATTCCATGCTTCAATTGCCTTTACATACCTAAACAATGTGCCTGAACAGGTATGTATTGCTTTTAAAGTCCAGGGTTCATAAATACGTGCAAAAAAGAAAAAAAAGCTACACATATTTAGAGAGATTCCTGTAACAGACAAAAATGAGAGTTCAGCAAGAAATGTGGAACAAAGACTGCGGTGTCTCAAGGCATTAATGTTATGACAGTAGAACTACTTCAGAATTCTGTTTGCATCCCTCTGTTACTCCCAATTGTTATTTACTAAATTAAAAGGGTACTTTTGAGTCTTAGATACAGTACGGCATCATGGATACATGTGTGATTTGGATACAATAAGGCATCATGGCCCAGTATTTCGGAAAGAGGAGCATGAGGGAATCCTTGGTTAACATTTATAGTCTTTTTCCAGCCGGTAAAACTTTAGGCAAGTCAAGTGGCCTCAAAGTTTTGAATCGGCTTCACTTAATTTTGTATTTATTCAGCTAATGCTTTCTTTGATTTTCTGGGACATTAAGGTTTCAGATGAAATCTGAGTTGCCCAGACTTGGATTCTAGTCAGCACAAATACCACTATAGTGACTAGAGAGACAGCAGCATGTCCAGAGGTTGATACATATGGTAGAGAAGGAGGTCTGTCTCCTTAGACAGCTTCTCTCCACCTCCTGATTACAGAGGAAATCTAGCATGACTCAATTCTTAACACAGAGACCTTAGCTAAATTGCTGATAGTAGGTAGGGTGAATAAGAGTGTAAATGTTATTACCTCTGAAGTCCCAATCTCAGAGGCAGTCAGCTTTCATTTAATGGGAGAGGAAAAGTATTTTTAGAAGAGTTAAGCACTCTACAAAATTAAAAATCTGGCCAGTGTACCATCAAAGAAACTGGAATACTATCCAGTTGTCTCTGCCCCAAATACTTTTCAATCTTTGACAAATCCAGATGCAGAATATTAAACCTGTCTCTCAGGAAGCCAATGGGAGTTTTGCAATTATCTTCAATGAAGTCAGAATTTCATTTATGAAATAGAAATATGAGATGAAAACCAAGGTATAAGAAATAGGTTTTGAGAAGCACTTTCAATAACATAGTTTACACACTTGACATACAAAATGAAAGGCTGGTCCAAGCACAGGACATATATCAAAAGAGGCACTGAGGTGTGAAGCAGAAAACAGAATAATAAAGTGAGAGCAGAAGTGAGCAGATGGAGCACTGGCAGAAAGAAGAGGAGTAGGGCTTTGAAGTCATGGGATCACTCCAGACTGAGACTCAAATACTGAGATCAGAAACTGACTTCTCGTAGTGTAAATTCTGCCTTGGTTACCAGAAAAGAAAATAAAAACAATTTTCCATGACTTGATCAACACAATCTAGAATAAAGCCAAATTTCTTAATCCAAATTTGCTTCTCTTTGTATCCAGTGCAGAATGAACAATGCACAAACAACGTAATGAATAACAGATCGTGAGAAATCAGGTCCAAGATGTTTACATTATTACCGAATCTCTAGAAAACAGCTAAATAGCAAGACCAGTTTTTCTTAGGAAGTATATTTCATATTATGAGTTATCTTCTTTGAATCATACAGAAAATAACCCAGGAGTATATTTTTATTGGTATCACTAGCTGATCTAGCTATGGTTTCACAGTATTTTCCTTAAGCAGCAGTTCAGTTCTGTTAGCATTGATTAAACTGGTATTGACTCAGTATTAACCTGGTATTAAATCAGAATTCTCATATGCTTCATTTAAAGATCACAGTATTTAAATTTTTTATGTGGCTGAACTCTTCTTGCCTTCATAAATATTAGAAATCATATGTCATCTCCTCCTTTAGTCATAGTCGACATTGCAAAGTCAATCGAACAATGTCAAATTATATCAGTTATGAAGCCAGCCAAGGTTCAAAGTTAATTTAAAATTTCTAAGCTATGATAGAGCAGGTAAAAGTTGTGCAGCTGAAAGCATTACCACAAAAAACACCATCAGTAGGAGAAATATAGTTAACTTCACCTGCTTATTTCAGATCTAAATAAGTGAATTTAATGGCTAGGGATGGTAAGAACTTCAAATTTCTAGGTGTTCTTCTTCAAACGGTCATGGGAAAAAAATTTAACTCTGCTTTTTTTTTTTTTTTTTTTTAAATGAGCATTGCTGCCTTAAGGGGTTGTTGTAAAATTAGTTCCTTGATAGGTTGCTAGATGAACAGTGGTAGCAGATCAACAGTAATTCTTATCAGAGAGGCTTATTGTGGATATATTCAGAATTACCACTCAGCTTCAATTTTCATTTAAAAATTCCAGAAGGAAAGGCTATGCCATATTGCTACAAAAGGTTGATCTGATCTTCTTCCAACTGAATGAAATCTACCTTATGCCAATATCATGAGATTAAAGTCAGGACCAATGCTTTAAAGGGAGAAGCTGTTTAAAAATCCTGATTAAAGCACATTGGGTTTTTATGGTTAATTTCATACCCTGCACATATTCAGAGCCACACCTGAGTTCCTTAAGCCCTTCATTTGTGTGTGGAATTAGCCCCTTCCTTTTGGGCTAAAGCTGTAGTGCCATAATATTTAATTTCACCTCATGATATTTTTGGTAGTCAGACACTGAGCAGAGAGAATCATGTACTGTTTTCATTTGCCATTATCTGGTACACTACACAGCAGCATAAAGTTAACCAAAGTACAACTGACAGTATGGAATCTTCTGATATAAATTTCAAGAAGTATTTTAAACTTAAGAACTCCTCCAGTATGCCATTCCTGTATTTTTGGGTGTCGTACAGAGTAAGATGCAGCAGGCATTCTTCCAAGAAGTTTGGTAACCACTGATCAGGTTTATCACAATTCTTGTACTCTATGAGCATCCTCAGCCAAACACCCGTCCAAATATGTTTTCCTCACTGAATGGGTTATTATTCTTCGTGTGCTAAGAATGTTTCTTCTCTGTAGTTGGGCATAACTGTGCAAAATTAAAACTCACTCAACCTATTTGACACAAAGTAGTTTTCCTGGGCCTACAGATTACTACCACACATCCTGAATCAGACTGTCACAACAGTCAGTGACAAGTGCTTCAGTTGTACTTAAGGATATGCCTGCACTTTCTGTATTTTTTTGCCTGCAAATGGACGAACCATCTACATTTATTGGTCTTGGTCAAGAAATGAGGAAATTTGCATACATGGGGTTTTTTCAATGTTTATTAATCTAAAACAATAATGGAAAATATTTCTGTCCAGCTAGCAATCTGCTTTGGAAGCGTCTTACACTTGCTTTCCTTCTTTTGACCTAATGCTACGAATACAAGACTCAAAAGCCAGGAAGAATAAAGACTTTTATCTGCAACTCAATCCTCAGAGTTTTGAGTTAATTGTAAGCTTTTTACTTAACTGAGAAAGGAAGAAAGATTTCTGGGATGCAAGTTCAACTACTGATAAAATTACATCTCTGCAAGCAGTCTGCTTCTATGACCAGGGGGTGCAGATGTGTGCTTGTGTTGCATGCAAAAATAATTTTCAGCTAATCCACATCTGCTCATCTGTGAGCAGCCTGCACCAGCCTAGCCATGTTTTACAGCAGCCAAAAAGCTGCACTGGGAGCTACTGATCCACAGAGTAAGGATGGAGAACAGGACCACTGCTTGCAGCAAAGGCAAGCTTCCACAGAGAAAGAGTCTCAGCATCTGAGACACTAGATTTGGGGCCAAATAGCATTTTCCAGCTCCTGAGCCTGACTGCACATGAGCCAGCGACATCTGGACTCCCTGTCATCCTGAGATTCAGATGTATACCAGTGTGACAGGGGAAAGGAACACCAGGCAATGTGACACTGCTAAGCTCAACTTATTAAGTGGACCCAGTGAGAGATAAGCTTTGGCTGGAAAAGCATTACACACACACACATACACACAAACCAAGACCCACCCCGGTTACCACTTGAGTGGGTTAGCTCAGTCTTGCCTGGAGGAAGCATAACACCCACTGAGACCAGGTCCAATGTCAGGCTCTGTTCAGAGGCTCAGCACCAATAAGTAACAGTTTCACCTTGGGTCCTCCTTCTTCTACACAGTGGTGGATGTCTGCATAGCAATGTTACCCTTGATCTCAGTTACTGGAGGGTTTTATAGCCAGGATTTGGCACAGGCTGCCAATCAAATCACTACCCAGCAATATCACTGTCTATCTTTCCAGCAGTTTCAAATAATGCACTTATATAACATGCTGATGGCTTGGCCATGCCAAGGCTCAATACACTTAGTTCTTGTTTGCATTTTCTTGTCAGCTATTTCTCATCATACTCAACTGTGGATCAAAGCATGGTCATGAAGCTGCAGTGACAACCAACCTGGCCCCTTTTCCTCTTGATCTTCCCTCTGACAGTCCCTCCTCCTCATGGAGGAATCATTCGTAGAAGCAAAACAGAAAATCTGAACAAAGATGTTCCTGCAACAGAGCTCAGTTCTTCTTGTCTAGATGCACCTTAACCACCCAGACTCTACTCAGAGTGCCTGTGCAAACAAATTACAGATGATCCACCTATTCCAAAAGCAAGTTCCTATGTGAATCCGACCAGACAATGCCCCAAGAAAGCTTTTCTAATTTGGCCCCGCTTTGAGTGGGGATTGGACCAGATGCCCTCCAGAGGTCCTTTCCAATCTATAAGGCGCTTTCCAAACTGTTTTTCTATGATCCTCTGACATGATCTCCCTTCAACGCAAGCTGTTTGCTGTTGACTTTACCACTTCGGTTCTTTCAATAAGAAAACTCTGAGGCAACCCTGAGGCAATTTACATGTTCCGAGAAGAGAGACAAATCCTCAGCTGGACCAGGCATCAGTAGAGCTTTTCAACATCTCTCTCAAAGTACAGGGTAGAAGCCAGCTTTTGGAGAATATGTTTTCAGGGCACCTATTCATTGTAATAATTGAAGGTGTCATAGATAAGAAAAATATTGGTTCTTGCTACTGGCCTAACAAGACTTTTTCTCTTTTGTTGCTTTCAGGAACTGTAACATGTTGATTCAATGCTGCAACATATTGAAAAAAAGCTGTGTTGATATAATGTAAAAACAATCCATTGATCATCCTGACACCAAACAAATAACTTTTCCTCTTTAATCTGGAAATGATGGCTGTTGCATGTGTTATTAAATCATGCTACTGCTATTCTAAAGATGGTCTTTATTGCTCGGCTTTAGGTTTTGGGGTTTTTTCTTTTCCACTGGCACATGTATCCAGCTTTCTCGTTCCAGGTGCCATTGTGACATTTCCTTTACAGAAGAATGTGGGTAGAGCCAAATGAGCTACTTACAGTGCACAGTTCACACATTTGTTACTATCTACAGCTCACATGATACCACAGAGTAAGAAAAAGTCCTATCCCCAAAGACTAGCCAGGATAAAAACAGCATGACATAAAGAGACTACCAATGCAGAGCTGGGAATCCTGCTGGGATAAGAAACCAGTACTTAGAGATATTTCAGTTCAGTAGACTACCTTTCAGGTGACTGTGCTGGCCTTCCTCATCAAATACCAATGAGACATTATATTGAGTGAAGAACTTCTTAACAATTTTCCCTTCTTGCAAATGACCCATGTGCAGATTTTCTATTAATTAGTAATTTGTTGCTTTTTGAGATATTAAAAAATTACTTATAGGCATATAAATCAGACCATAGATTCCCTGAGAAATACTTGCCATATCATTTTCCCAGGTATTCACCATTTATGCTTATTACAGCTGCCATGTTATCTAATTTACATGTCTTACTCGGCAAAACCCAAATATTTTCCATGGGACATTGAGCTCGACGGCCTGAACCACAGCTCCTTTCCATCTCTCTTTACCAGGTTTCCTTCCCACATGGAAGAAAGCACCAAGGCGAAAGTCCAGCATATGCATCTGAACCTGGAGTTCTTGTTCACAACTCCAATTTAGGCAGAGTGTGTATCCTTTTTACCAGCATTAAATACAACATTTAAGTGAGCTTCCTGCAACAATCACAGACTAGTCACCATTTTAAAAATAAATATTTGCCAGTGCAACTGTGTGAGTAGCATTAGATCACCGAAGACATTCAATTGGCTTCTAATTAGAAATGTGATTTAATGTTTTTACCACACTTTTTTGTTTCCTTTTTAAAACATCCATATGTTTGACATTTTGTTCATAAGAATATTCACAGAAATTAATTCTGGGTCCGTGACTGAGATACATAAGGAGATTAAATTTTTTGTTTCAAGTGTAAGGTACTTTTAAAGGTTCATTTGTTGAGTCAAAGAACTAAATCAGTAATGTACATTCATAACGTCACACAGCTTCATTATTAATCATGAATACTAAGTACCCAACAAAATGAGCTGGTAGAAAAAAAAGGGTTTTTCCCAGAAATATGCTAACAAAAATGAAAAACAATGAAAAAGGGTTATCAGCATTTTTATAAGGAACTATTTCTGTTCCTCACCACCATTCCCACCATTTCTGAAAGGACACCTAACAGCAAAAATTATTTCAGAAGAAAAAAACCTGGGAGATCCAGAGGAGTTGTAGTTCTAACATTTCATACTACTGGTCTCCCTCAGAGATTTATCTTCTAGGTTGCACTACATTTTCAATGGTGCAACAGAATCTTTTGCATCATGAGAGAATCATGAGAGATGCTCGATATATCATGGAAGTCTGTGGTCAGAGCACACAAAGAACAATTTAATTGAGCTGAGAGTCCAGTCTTATAATCTAAGAAAAGACAACCATGATTCCCATGATGCACTGTAGGAAAATTTTTGAATCAAATATCTTATTATCAGCCAAATATTGGCATATTCAACCACTTGTATTTTTGAAGGAAAGTAATAAACCCAAGTGAGATACTTGTGAAAGTATTTATTTTGTCAAAAAACACTTTCTCTACAAAATAGCCATATTGACTTAAAAACAAATACAATCAGCTCAACTATTTAAAGCAAATGGATGTAAAGACAAATAACCACATTGATTAGGGAAATTACTTACCTATTTAACTTCGCATTCGGGGTGCTACAGTATTTCTATTACAGTTGGCAAGGCTGGATTTCACAGCAGTATATTCCACCAGCAGTACAGTGGCAGAGAAAGAAGCTATACTACAGTTTCCTCTCACACTGTGCATGCAGAGTGAGTGACACACAGGCCAACTGTTTAAGTAAATATTATTTAGAAGCCTTTGAAATGTAGAAGCAAGATAAACATAAGCAGGGAACTTTATTAAATTGAATAGTTACCTACTTGAAAAGGATCTTTTTCTCTCACTCCCACATACAATTTCATTGATTTCTGTGAGATTAATTGCAGGCATCTGGGTTGCAAGAATCTCTGACAGACAACCTTTGAGCAAACAGAATGGGTGCCTAAACTGCAGTTTTGCATTCAAAGCCAGTTATGTCTCTGCTTGCCATCTACCATGATTATTATTGTTTCTTCTGGATGTTTACTGCATTTGAAATGTGTTTGAACAACATTGTTCTTACTAGTTCTAAAATGGTTCTTGTAATGGATTACCAAACTATTAATTCAAGGGCTTGTCATGTCAGTCACGGAAAATAGCGCATTCCTTAATTATGCATTTTGCAGAGGCTTAGCAAAAAAAAAAAGGTAACTAGAAAAAAGGTTTTCATGGCTTCTTTCACGTTACATATCCACCTCCTTTCTCTTAACTATATTTTCCATAGCTGATCCAAAACTACAAAGGAAGAAAATGATCAGCAGACTGTCAATTCTCATATTTTGATTACTATTATGAGTAAATTTTGACGACCAATTTCTCAGAGTTCAGGAATTGTATGAAAAATTTCACAAACTTTTTGAAGTGAATGGAGAGAGCGGAGAGGCTTGAGAATATGCCTTATGCATTTCCACATTTCAGAGAGCTGAATTCTTTTTGAAAACAAAGGTAATGATTTTTACTGAGCCTGGAGGGTTTTTTAGAATTGCAAGTCCATTCTGACAATTTTTTTCTTATGCAAGTTTGATTAGCTGTTCTTCACGCAAAAGAAGTAAGATATTTAATATGCTACAAGGTGAGTCTCTAATGTGGTAAAGAGCCCAGCTCTCATGGTGTTATGCACTGGAAAGGCCACTTTTTCCACTCCAGACAGAGGAATGAAATCATGTGCATTACAGAACATTTTGCTGAAGCAACAGCCCCTTTTTGACGGGTTTGTAATGGACTTCGGAGAGCAATTTGTCACGAGCCAAGACATAAGGCAGGCATAAAGTGCGTCCCACTTCCATTAGCAGCCCACAGGGTCTATAAGGAACACCTTGCTGCAGTAGCAGCCAGGCCAAAACTCCTAAAATTAACCGTAAGTACGTCAGATTTTGTAAAGCTTTCTCCTAAAGCAGGGGGCCGGGGCAGGAAGGGCTACCAGTGTTACTGAACACCCCATTATAAATCAGGTACCCCTGTAGCACGCACAGAAAATGTCCATCACCAGCTCTGGAGATTTTACCATAGTGCTGATTCGCACGCTTCTCCCTGAGCGGAGTGTTATAAACAGCAGCCGCCAAGGCCCTGACCAGCCATCCCGAGCGACCCACCTGAGGCACGCTCAGTTACTGGCCTCCAAGGCAGCTCACCTGGAGGGCAGCCATTTCAGGGTGGCCGTTCTGAGGCGGCCATTTCAGGGCCCGCATGCCCCACAACACGTGCTGCACGGCATGGCGGCCTGCATCCAGGTAATCAGCTCTGAGTGCTCCTAGGTGACTCACCAGATGAAGAGTCCAGCTACGCACAGCTCTCACCGAGCCTGTATTTCTTACAGCAACAGAATGCTTTCAATTTTTCCATGATCAATAGCTGTAGATTACGTACCTGTAACTGTATCTATCGTCTGGTTAAGTTTATTTCAGGATACACGACCCTATTTGCATAGAAGCCTGCAAACACAGCCTATGCTTTTGAAAATCACCAGCATTTCAGCAATAAGGCAGCTATAACTATTTCTCAAAATAAAGTAAGCTTTGAGTGGAAGGAGGCACGTGATACTTCATTCTACTTTTAATTAAAAGTGACTTTAAATACGTTAAAAATAAAATTAAAAAGTATCATGGGATAATTCAGGTTGGAAGGCACCTCAGACAAAAATATAATGAACTGCTTGAGGATTCGAATTTTTGTTTGCTGCTGCAATGAATATTAAAATAATTTTTCCTAGTTCATGTCTTTAAAATTCTCGTTTTCTTGCAATAAGATAGGAGACAGATATATAGAAGCTTACAAAAAAAAAAAAAAAAAGAAAAGCAAAATGGCAGGAGCATAGCCTGCATGTGCAACTCAGCACTTTGCTAGGGCAAGCCATTCCGTGCTTGCCAAACAAACTCTGCTGAACAAAAGCTGTCTTTAAACAAGGCTCCTGTAATTTAGTAAAGAGATAATGCTGTGTTATTCAATAATAAACGGTCTCCCTCACATTGTAAACAAACACAGTAAAGACAAGATACTCATCTTCATAAGTGGAAATACTCCTGGAAATAATCCTGCTGTGACAGAACCATTACCACACCTTTACTGTCACTATGTGAAATAATTGATGTGGACACAATACTAACATATGGTGTGGGGAGAAAAGATCTCCAGCACAGAAAAGAAGTCGTCTTTGCCTTTGAATAACAGCAGTTATTCATGCTTCTATCTTTCTGGTAGAAGACTGTTCCCAGTGGCTGAAATAGAAACATTTATTGCTACTTACCAATAATAAAGCTTATCAGTTTGGCTTCAAATACTTTACCTCCAAAGTCCTTCTTGAGTATTGATTTTCAGAGATTTAAACTGTTTCTTAAAAATGCTTAACCATTTTAATATATCCAATAATAAAGGAAATAAGGAATTCAGTACACTAATACAAAGGTATTAACGCAGAGTAATCATTACTTAATGAAAATTCTGCAACCTGATGTGTGGATTTATTCTTCTTATGCATTTAATACTACCATTGGTCTTTCCAGAATGCTAATAAAGAAATTTTTGCAAAAGTCTTTGCCCCAAGGACCTTATAGTCTTGATCAACCAACTTAATGATATTCCTTGTATATCTAAAGATGGGGATAAGATACTCAAATATCAGAACCAAACCATATGAAATTAAGTTCTTCCATCCACTTGCAGGCCTGTGGTATTTCCATGGCCTAAGTTTAGGACCACATAAGAGCTCTGGACTAAAAACTTAGAAAAGTAGAAAATTTGATGGGATTGTTTCATTTAATATTTTTATCTCATTAGATTTTTGTGTACTTCTATCTTTTGAGGAGGATTAGCAATAACAGATGATGAGATCTTGCATATTGTGACAACTACATTTCTAAGGACGTGCTCAAGCTTGTAAACTCCTGGCTAATACCATGTCCTGGAAAAACAATTTTATGTAACATGAAAATATCTAAATTTATACTTTTACCAAGAGAATCTTAGTGCTGGGTGCAAGTTACTCGTATTAAAAGCATTTTTTTCTTTGAGTTTCAAAAGAAGATTTTTACCATTTTCCTAAGTTTCAGACCACCCTAAATTAACTTAGCCTGATACCTACCACTTCCCTCCAATTTTTCCATGAAAGGCATAGGAAGTGGAGGAGATACCAAGCAGCTTGGCAATCACTGTGTGTCACACCCTTGAAGTTACACTGTTTGCCCTTACACATCTATGGGCAAAGGACAGTCTCTTGCGGAAGGTGATATCCAGAGTATTATTAATTAATTTCTTTCTGTACGATCTCAGATGCTGACAAGGAAAGATTTTCTTTTTTCCCCCCTGATGTGGGCTGTACACAGCCTACGTGCATCTTTGTTGCTTTCTTCTTGGACTTTTGTTGTAGTATTTTCTAAAAAATGAAATAAACTCCAAATTTAATTAGAAAATAGCAATCCAAATGAATTGCAGCAAATTCAATGGCAGTGACAAATGTAGCATGCAGTCTTGAGTAAAGTTATCCAACTTTGCATATTTACCCTAATGTTTTTTTTGGCTACTGAGATGTCATTGAAAAATGTTCCTTTAGACATTTCATTTAATGTATCATATAATTAATCACTGTTTTATAATTTTATTTCATGTATATGCTCAAGTTTTAAACAACAGTAGAGTAAGAATACACTGAAAAAACTAGATATCAGTTTGTCCAACATCTTTTACTACACCATTTCTTAATTAGTTTGGGATCCATGTGACCTAAAAGTTCCTGGAAACTACTGAAAGAAGTTCATTAAAGTCTTTCACTTTAATTCATTGTATGCAATGGTACTTATACATCACGATTGTTATACCTGCATGGAATAGTCTGCAATATACGCAACCTGACATCTTCATTTAAAAACCCATTTGAAAACAAGTGGGAAGCAGATGCTGTTCTCCTTTATAGGACACCAGCACAATTTCACTGGAATTCAGAATATTCTGGTGTAAAGGCACAGTCAAAATTCATGCAGAACTCTTGAGCAGCTGCCAAAGTCAGCTTTAGCTGGAAGGCACAGCAGCTCTTTCCCAGAGAGCTGTCTCTGGGACTGCACAGATGTGTCACCGGCAGATGGGCTATGGGCTGAGCAGCTGCTCCACCTGCCATGAATAGGCAGTATGAAATTTCCTGACTGGACTTCCCTCTGACAGCTGAGGCAGTTGCTGACTAGAACATATATCAGCATTGGTAGGAGTGCGGCTCCTCTCTTTTCTAGTCCTGTGAAGGACGAAGGAAGCACAGGGACCCCAGCTGCTAGGAACTGATTATTCTGACCTAACAAGCAACACAGGTTAAACACAAAAACCACATCACTATGCCAACCGCACTGGTCCTGAAAAAATAAGAAGATATCTGTAAAAAATGTGAAATGTATTTAAATTTCCCACATACTCAAGTACTAAAATGTCATATTCTATAACCAACCTTTGGTGATTACCTCATCAAGCTTGCCTCTCCACAGCATGTCTCCATTACGCTCTTCCTAATAGAGCAGAGGAAACAGCATGATCTGTTCTCAGTCTCTCTTTGTCATGGTAAAATCCCTCATCATTTTTGTCATTACACACAAAAATCATTTCAGGTGACTGCTTTCATTTGCTAAGAAATGTCACAAGGGCTTGCCCAATATCCTACCTGCCCTGTCAATTCAAATTTGCCATATCAACAACACTCAACTGTGGACCTCTTCTAGAACTCATCAAGGGACTGTGGGTACTTTGTCCACGGGTACAAACATCAGTAAGCTAGCATGGGCAGCCAGTGCAGGTTACAGAAGAGCAAAGTACTGCAGCACATGCCACAGCAAGGAAGCTGGTGGCCAAAATTTAGCATTTGATCTAATCGTGATACTTTTTTTTACATATTGCCCTGCAAAGCAAAGAGGAGTGTGTTGCAGAAATCAGAACCCAAAGATGGACTGCCATCATTATCATGATGACATCGCAGCATTACAGCAAATGCTGCAATTACAGCAAAGCCAAGACCTGGAAAAAGATTTTTCATTCTTCTTGATCACAGCTACTGACTGAGCATCTAGAAACTGTCTAACAGCTAGTAATGTTCCTAAAGGGTTAAGCAGAATAAACAGCTTCATTGGGACTCTTTAGCCTAGAGAAGAGAAGGCTCAGGGCATATCTTACCAATGTAAACATAAATACTTGAAGGGAGGGAGCAAAGAAGATGGAGCCAGGCTCTTCTCAGTGGTGCCCAGTTACAGGACAAGAGGCAGTGGGCACAGATGGAAACACAGGAAGTTCCCTATGAACATTAGGAAACACTTTTTTACTGTGAGGGTGGCTGAGCACTGGCACAGTTTGCTCAGAGAAGTTGTGGAGTCTCCCTTCTTGGAGATATTCAAAAGCCGTCTGGCCATGGCCCTTGGCAACTGGCTCTAAGTGGCCCTGCTTGAGCAGAGGACTGGTCAGAATGACGTCCAGAGGTCTCTTCCAACCTCAACCCTTCTGTGATCCTGTGATAAATGCTAATATAAAATGATAATATAAAGTGCTAATGCAAACCATAGCAATTTTACTGATTGTGATACTACAACTTTCTGTCAGTTCAACCTCTGTTTTTTTGTCCTAATTGATATTTCTGTCTTGTTCAGATATTAGGTTACTCATGCAGTTTGGGCAGATATGACACTTGACGTCTTCAGTACAGTAGATATATTGCCCTCTCTTCCCTAATACAAGGAATCCTGATGAACTCTCCCCTGTAGGCAAAGGAGCAGTTCATCCAAGCTGTCCCTTGAAATTACACCAGAGCACCCCATCTACTCTCTGGTTAGAAACTCCAACCATAGCCAATCTGTGTTAACAGTGGACCTGGAAGCACTTCCCAGCTCTAAAAGTTCATTAATTTGCTTACCACTCTCCTGTGCCATATCCGAGCATCAAAAAGAGGTAAAACAGAATCAACTTCAATAGGCATTCCTACTAATCCTCACGCGGTCAGAAAGAGATAAAAAATTGTCATTAATAAGCACACTTAGATCTAAAGATAAACTTTTACAAGCACTCCTTTCCTATGGATACAGACATAATGGCCAAAGCTATATTTTCATGCAAGACGTAACCGACCATTGCCATTTATCCTCCACCTTATCCAGGAAGGTCACTGGTTTCACAGAGACAAAAATACCATTCAAGTTTTAACCTCATCAAAATTCAAATAATGAAATTTAGCAACCTATTCAGAATGAGATTATTATATGCCATCCATTGCAAATTATCCACAAATTGTCATGAGATGGCATTACAATGGGCTCTCACATCCAGCTATTTTTTAGTCCTTGAGTATGTTTCTGCCATGCAGTCTATGCTGTGATGATGACATTTTTAACAGCATGCTTGTGCATTCTTCAAGATGACTGGCACTGCAAACGCCCGGTTTCTTTCTGCTCATCCAAGGAGATATATCATTTCAGGAAGCATGATTTTCAAAACAGTAAATCAACTTACTTCCTTTTAAACTGAAATGGATTGCTGAAAAGAATTACTTTCAAGGAGCTGGAGGTTCAGTCCCCTTCCCGTTCAATAAAAACAGAGTTCCCTTGTTACTTCTTCCATGAGCATGACAGTCAACCCATGACACTGCACATCACAGTGCACAGTGAGCATTGCACTGTGACTCAGGTACTGCCAGTGGCCACCTGCCTCTTTCAGAAGTTTAGAGTTTACAGTTAGCAAGTGAGACTTCCCTGTCATGCTTTTGGGAATGAGTTTGTCCTAAAGACAAAACAATAAAAGGGATACAGAGTGATCCTAATATTCCCTTCTTGATCATGTTTGCACAGCATCACAACTATTCATGATGAAAGAGACCCAGGAAGATTCTTTACCCATCTTTCTCAAAAACCTCTCTTACCCTTTACCAGAATATTCCTAAGGAATTCCTAAGGCTGTAGGAATACCTATAATCCAGTTCTGAAGGGAGCAGAGATCACTACCTGCAGCTACACTAGTTATTTTAAGTAACACTTGTCATTTCTTAGTGGCGAGAGCAAATCTTGAGTAAGCACTTGGGAAGGGAAGACAAAGCCCTTTCTAGCTGGCATCCCCACCTCTGAAAACTCTGAACAGAAGAAAGCAGTTTGAGACACTGATTTCTGGATGAGGTGAAAAATGAGGTGAGCCTTTTCAGAAGAGTTGTCTCTTCATAAGAAGAGACATATTCCCTGTATGCACAACTGCTAAAAGGTAAGAGCACAAAGAGAACATTCACCCTTAGTAACACACTTATAATGGTAGCTGCATATGCAAACACTTTCTGAGATACTGCTTTTGTAATACAAAATACAAGAAAATACAAATTTGACTATGATTCAAATACAAGAAAAAATTGTATTTGAATCATAAACTTTAGATTTTTAAAAAACTTTAGTAGGACCATAAGATCCCAGAGAAAAGACACCTGGCTCCAGATTTTCTCTACAGGAAGTGATAAACCAGAGAGCTTGAAGCTAATACATTGCAGTTGTTTGCTTTTATGGAAATATTAGGATATGCTCCAGATTTTTAGCTATATCTGTGAAAAGAAACCTAAGACACAAAGTTACACAGCTTCATGTACCAGTCTTGGGTCACTGTCTGCTACAGTCTGGAAATACTGGATGAAAAAAATCAGAAAAAGTTTGGAGTAAAGGACAACCCAGAAATGTACCAATTACTTATGGGCAATAATTCTGAAGACAGGACATTTTATGATGGATATCCCACATTTTCTTTTTATTATTAAAAAATACTACTCTACTTTCTGGTTCAGTAAGCTACTTCAAGGTAACTTGCTAGAATAGGAGGAATACATTAAAATACAGCTTTAATCTAGCAAATAATCCCAGAGCAAAAGTTAAAGCCAGAAGAAAAACTACAGTTGCTATAAGTATCTAACTGGAAATACAGAATACAACCCAGATGAGAATGAAAGTCAGCAAATTCTTGGTCTGATCTTCAGCTGGTGAATAGGAAACACATTAACATTGAAATAAAAAAGATGCATTGATTTACAGCTGCTGAGAGACAGCTGTGGATCTGACATGATGGACAAGTCTGATGGTATAAAATGGAGTCAGACCTCTGTGCTGATAAAACTATAGAGACAGGAGTTGTTTTAGGCAGCAAAATCCAGACTGATTGTACCTAGTACCTGACAAAGGATCTAGGGCTTGGGTTGTTTAAAATTGGACTGGGGCATTATCTATTGAAACCTGGTAATAATTTATTCCTGCCTTTTCTTAACTAGTTTTTTGGTTTCTAAACAGGAGTCTTTTAAGAGGATGTATTCTTAGCAGAATACCTTGAGTATGGATACATTACTGTGGGTTCTACAAAAGCGCCATTCCCAGGTGACAGCCCAGGGTGAGTGTTTTTAGTCTACTTTGTCATTGACAATTCCTTATAGATACGAGGAAGCACAGGGCCCTGATCCCCACTGTAATTGCTGGGAGTTTTGCCTTGATCAAGGCCTACACCCTTCGTATCAGCTGTGTGGTTTGGGACAGTTTGGGGGAGACTCTTGTACACGCATTAAATGACCAAACTCCAAATACAAGCAGACAAAAGCAGATGTCAGTCTGGGCTGTCCTTATACATCTTTCTCTGGTAGCTGATTCTTTCCAACATCTCTCTCCTGTTTTGCACGTTCAGACCAGAAACCATCCTTCACACCTGTAGCACAGTATTTTAGGGGTTGCACTGAATTAACAGAAAAAATTATGACATGAGGAAAATGAGACCTTGCATAAGGACAATTTCCAGTTACCCCAATTAGCCAATTGCAGTAATGTAAAGTTTGAGCAAAACAGTCATCACTCCATCACATTTGCTGCAGGGTGGCTCCTGCTGCAGGAATAGCTCAATTTTTGATGCAGCAGATAGTGAATCATAGCTATTAGTCCAAAATATTTAGAAGAATGAGCACTAAGGTCAGACTACTTTCACGTGATGGGTTTTAAATTGTGATGGTTCAGCAGCAAGCATTCAGAATAGCAAATACGCTCTCTAAAAGGAACTACTTAGGCAATCTCAGGCTACACTTGTGCCCACTAATGAAGAATCTTAAAACATGCACTGATGATGTCTAGATGAGACTGTATCAGTCTGAAATCCCCTGCAAGGCTTGCAGGCAGCGAAGATACTGTAAGGCACAATTCCACTGTTGGGTTCCAGAACTGCTGATGGTAAAGCGTCTAAACAGAACAATGAGCAACACATATATTTGAACAGGTTTTGTTGTCTATTTCTATTTTCTCTTATCTCACTGATAGCGAAGGTGATTACCTTCAGGAATAACACATACAGACTAAAAAAGATATCGGTCACATTAATGACCAGACACAAACAGGGAAGGGATTAACACAATCTAATCCAATTACTCCTGAAAACACAATATGCAATAGACCTATACGAAAAACAACAGTTGGAATTTTCCAAAAAGGATGCTTTTCAATATAACCACAGCCAAATGTTAGTCTGCTTGTCAGTTGGTCTTAATTTCCCTGTTCAGAGTAATTATATAAACCCTGCCTGTTAAACTAACCAATTCTCCTAGGGCTGGCTATTTCATTTTTATAAGATCAACAAGATTTTAAGTATTCTTGGGAGCTGCTCTCAGGAGTTAATTATAGGGTGAGGAAATGGGAAGATGCAGGTGTATGGCCTTCAAACTCTGGCACAAAGAAGTATTCACTTATGATGAAAAAAAAAAACAGTTCAAGATTTGATGTCCCTGGACTTTCAAAAAAATATATATACATATATATTAAAACTAGAAATGCAGATAACCCATTTGTTCAGTCAGGCAGTCTGTCTTCTTTCATGAGATATCAACAAATAACAAACATCTGGTAAGATGGGAATTCAGTGAACTCAGCCTATTCCTTAACTTCACAGGTACTATGCCCAGTAGCACATAGACAGATAACTAGGTCAGGGACTAGGACTGGTTACTACTTTTTCCACAGAATGAAGTGACACAAAAATGACAAAATTTTGACAGAATTATATAGTGCCTCTCAGGATACCCCTCTCAGAGCCATTTCAGTTGTGCTGGTAGGAAGCTTGGAGTGCTGGTGTTCAGACTTCCCCATTCACTGGCGTCAGATTGGCAGCAATCCTCTTCATTCACTGCCTTTAAGAATTTAATTGTTCCCATTTTAACATTTTGTATGGGACTGTCACATGTACTCAAGCACAGACCCTTGCCCCAGCTGAAAGCGGCTACGTAGACTATGAGCTCTGTGGCATTAACTCTGTGGTGTTAACTCTGCCTGGCTTCAGACTGCAATTCATGCTGGGATGTCAGATGTCCCTTCCTCATTCCATGTGATATGATGGCCCAGGCTGATTCACCCATTCATTAGAGTTTGGCTTTTAAAGAAACTGTTGGAGGGTGTGAAGACCAATAAACGTGTGCAGTAGACTTAACACTCCTCAAGTATTACAAAACTACTGTTGAAGAAGAAAGGAGTTAGGCCAAATCTAAATGCTTTTAAAACCACACCCTTGAAAGAAAAGAATACATATCTCTGCTTGCAAAACAGAAACTCCATTTATCAATCCCATCAAAAATTACAACTTTGCTTATTCCAGGAAGAAAAGGCAGAATGGCAAAGCTCTCAAAATATATTCCAAATGACAAAGCCAAATCCCCTGTGAGATACTGAAATCCTGTATTGCCAGTAAAGCACTAATGGGAAGTGGTTCTTTTCCACACAGATAACTTTAATAGCTGACTGTGCAAGGAGTATTAAAACACCTCAGAATTAAATGCTGAACTTTTTAGAAATTACACAAAGAAATGGAGAACCACTGAAGCAGAGCTTTCCAAGAGATTGAACCACCAAATTCTCTTAGCTCTGTGTGCTTCAGGTAAGCAAAACAATTCCAGCACTGCTAGAAGCAACACACTTAACCCTTAGGTTGGTGGCATTTTCTGTGCTGCATACCACAAAGCAACATCTCTGCCTGAACTTTGGTAAGATTGGAATTGAAATCATACCTTAGTGATGTAGGAGGCTGCAAGTCTTTTGATATGTGTGTGGTGGTGGGGGGTGAGGTTGAAGACTGATAATTTTACAGTCTTTATAAATCTCTTCACTGTTGCTCTTTTCAACATATTTCCACTCAAAGGAAAATAAGCAGTTCCTGTCCACTTTCAAGCCTCTGACAAAGTACACATTTGTGTATGCTTTTATAATCAGTTTACCCATGAATGTTCAGATCAAACACAACATCTGGTTTGCAGCAAGATTTTCCTTTCCAAAAGAAAAACTGAATTAGTCTATTATGAATCATTCAACAGTATTGTTATTACAATCTGAGCTAAAATAAACGTCATAAAACTAGCAGACAGTAAACACACCACTAATAAGAGTAGGGGATCTAACTTTAACAATTCTTTAAAATTACCTTCATGAATGTTTGGCATTCTCAATTCTTCTGCCATCTCACCTGAATTTACACTGAGCCATCCCTTTCTTTCTAGCCCAGTATATTTTCCATTTGGTATCTCCCTAGACTGTATCAAATGGCTAGAAAGGGACAACTTCCTCTGCCTAAAGAGGTGACCTCACACTACATAGTCTTCACTTAGCATAGTCCAAAGAAAAAGAAAAGTGTTTTGAATGGAGAAGGTAATTCCCACCAGAAGATCCCCCTGAAATAAATGTTTGCTAAATCTGTCCCCTAGATCATACGGCGTACAATTGTCACACATGCAAGGTGATCAATAGTTTTCACACCCCAGTGGGGGACAGGGTCCCTCACCGTAATGCAGTTTTTATCACATATTATGTGGACAGTATATCCTCAAAATTCATTTAACATGTGGCTTTGGTGAAAAGTTTGCAGTTTGTGCTGCACTGGAGACCCGATATCTGGGTAGCAGGTCAGCAAATGATAGGTCAAGTTCAAAAGCTTTATCCAAATACAGCTATTAAGCATTAAAAATTGCAGTTATTGATCTGAATTATTTCAGATTAGAGCTAGGTCACACAGAACCACAATATCAGAGCAGGGAGCTCTTAAGTTTGCCAGAGCACATGGGCCTGTTGAGACCAGTGATGTCCATTCCCAGAACCCTCCTACCTTGCTTGAACTGAGAAAGAGAAATGCCCCAAATAAGCTTTTCTTTCCTTAGTCCTATAAAAAGTTGATTCTCTGGGTGTAGTTTTACCAGCTTTGGCTTTCATTTTAGGCCTTAAAATAATACTGTCTTGTCTGCATAGGCAGCCTCTGTTTCATAAAATAATGGCAGCTAAAAATCAATAGGCTCTCAAGCCCGAAGTTTAAAAAAATCTTGGTAATGTCCCCTTCCGTTGCCTTCCACTTCCCAAAAGAATCATTTGCTTGATAAACAAATCATAAGCTTTGTTTAAAAATCAAACAGTAGGTTTTGATCTCCTCTGATTTTAAAACTACTCAGAAGCCAGAAGTACACGTGGGAGCAGGAGATCTTTCCCTCATCGCAGGAACTCTTGTAGCAAGAGGCAGAACTATGACTGGTGATGGATACATGAAAATAAGTAACGCTCCTCAGCAGCAGCTCTTAATCTTATTATACTGAGGAATGTGAGGGGACTAGAAAGAGGGCAGAAGTTACTGCCAGAGGGACTTTGCAACACAGGTGCAAACAAAATATATTGCAAACAGCAGTATGAAGTTTATTAGCAATGGTAATAATGCATGGGCCTCTGCCATAGCATGCCATGAAGCACACGCTGCATGAAGCAATGCTAACAGGAAAAGTAAGTGCACACTGAAGTTCTCATAAATGCACTCAACTCTGATCCAGGCACACAGGAAAGAAATTCAACTCTGACTGTATTCCAAGTCTGGGCAAGATGTAGAGAACATCTGCCAAGATACATTTAGCTGAAAGCTAGGGGTTTGGTGGAGCAGACAGTATCAACTTCCAGCAATGTGCAGAACTCTACATTTATATTCCATGAATATACAAATATGTATTTGCATTTGGAAAAAACCAGCTATTGATTTTTTATTTTTGTATTTTTAACCTGCTTGTAAATAGATACATGTAGTTTTTGTGCATTTCATTTCTTGCATTTAAGTGCAAGCAAATGTTTAAGTGACGCACAAATTAAAAGGGGAGGGGGCTCATAAGAATGTATTTCTCTTGAAGCTTGTTTTACTGAAAGTTAGCAGGACTTGAGGTCTGATGTGCTTGTTTCCTTTTGACATTTAAAACAAGCCAGCACGTCCACTTTTAAGTGCCATAATGAACTGGCCTTCTATTTATTTTTTAAATTATTTTAATCATGCACACTAGATGGTGCTCAAGTTAAAAAATGAGTGGCAACTTTGATAAACTTTCATGAGATTAGTAAGATACATGTTCTTCCCTTGCAGTATTATAACAAGAAATTTGAAAAACTGCCTATTTACCTGAGTGTCTCCCTGACTGCTGATCATCACACATTTTACTAAAATTGTATTTCACTGGCTTTGTTCATAATCACTACTGATTTTTAGCTGCATATTTATGAAATCTTTGCAGTCACTTATAGCATCCTGCATTATTGAGAGCTGAATGAATTACATGAATATAAGTATACAGCTACGAAAACCATGGAAATACATTTCACCAACCATCAGAAATTCAATATCTGTGTTCATGACAGTACTGGCTTGTGGAAACATTTGAAAATAGAATTATTTCTTTCTCAGTGATCATATTGGATTAACCTATTAGTTTATTGAAAAGTTATCATGTTACTTGACATTTCAAACAGATAAACTGTACCACGTATGTACCTTTAATCTTAGCTGCAGTCTGAGTTTTGAGCAAATCAGGCTCTTTCCAAGCAGCACAGAGAGAAAGGACTAAGCAATTCAGAGTCTGGCACTGTTTAATAAGTGTCCAGTCCCAGCTGAAGACTGATAGCCCCTCCTGAACTGGCAGTGATTGAACACAAGTGGTCACAATCAGACACAGATGAGAACACAGAATTGGTGAGGAGCAGACACTGACAGCAATGCACAGGCAGAGATACATGCAGACATTGAACTAGTTAGAAATATATAGATGCTTGAATCTGGCTGATGACATTTCATTGATTACTTTGAGATCTTTTCTATTTTTTCAACACCTTAATGGCTCCTCATGGAAACTTATTTATTTCTGCAAGGTTAATAATTCCTTATGTAAACCCAGAGACTAACTTGGGCTATGGACAGAAGTCCTCTTCCAGATCTAGCTGTGCAGCTGAAGATGCTACTGACCTGAGCTATTGGTCTTCCATAGCCATCAGAGGTTCTTCTCTACTCCCCTCCCTCCTTGTTAGGGGATTCACATGAATCTTCTTTCTTTCATTTCAGGAAATACCACACTGTTAAGCCTAGTTTTCAGGCTAACTTTGAAGCAGAAAACAGCAGAATCCATGTTATTCTCTCTGCTGAGAGAGGGCAGAACCCCCCAGCAGAGGATTAGTAGCAAGTAGCTGTTCCAGGGTGACATCTTCAGTCAGCATGGCTATTTGCAAAGTGAACACCAACCACACAGCCTTAGCCCAGTCCAGCTACCAGCTCCAGTTGTGGAAAAATGATGACAAATTATTCCAAAATTGCAAATCAATGGTCTAGGGAAAAGGAGGTAGGAAGCAAATCTAATTGAATTTTACAGTACTTCACAAATCCCCCTAAATATTGCACAAAACCTGAAAGTGATCTTGATTCTTTTTATCCAACACCTGCTGCTCTGTCACAGTTCAGCATTAAAAAACAAATGACTCCAATCTGCTGGAAATAACAAAAGGCAAGAGAGTGTCAGGTGCTGTTTGCACAAAGAGAACTGTGCAATAAAGAAGTTCATAAAATCATGAGCAAAGTTCACCTTTATCCTCTACAAATAACATTTCAACTTCCGTGTGTGTGTGTATAATGAAAAAAAGCAATGTTTCATCACATACAACCATCCTGTACCTTTCAGTGTATTATCCTATCTTTTTTTGCCATGAAGTAAAAAGAATTGAAAAAGCTGTGAACAGAAATCACCATCAATTTAAATATAGGGAGACCATTAGGAGCTAGTAACCCTCACCCACCCCTTGATTCAGAAAAGAATACATCTTTTTCTTCCTCACATCAGGTAACAGCATACCTCTTCTGTAGAAACTAGTGACATCCTCTCCTGTGTCCATCACTAAGACGACCCTATATCTACTACCAGCTCTTGAATATCTTTTTTTTTAATATCACAGACATTGCCACAAAGCTATAAATCTAAAAAGCATTTTTTAATAATTACAAGAGGATATTATCCCTAACCTAAAGAGCTTACAGCTTAGCCTACAATCCTACTTCAGGATTCTTTGTTGCCTTCAAGAGGATTTGCACCGATGCAGGAGTTTGACCAGAAGGCCATTTCTAGAAGCATCATGTGACTTTACAGAGATTAATTCTACAGTTCTTATGGTGAGCGTGGGATTCTTTCAGGACACCCTCAGACAGAATAAACTGATCTGCTCAGGAAATAATTACTCTGCCTATGCAACTCCACAGTCTTATATACTGTCACCAGATTTGAACATCCAGAGAACTGAATGGTTAAATGGGAGGTTTTTTGATAGTCTGTTTGATTCTCTCCCAGGCACAAAAGAGAAGTAATTGCAGAGTAAAGCCCCCTCTTTCTTTGAGGATTTTACCCATAAGAAAACAGAGGGTTGGAGTACACTATTGCAGACAGCACTTTGCTGGGTTGTCAGGCTCAGTGTCTTTGACTTTGGTGATGTGCACCAATGAGTTTACACACTGGTTTTAGAACAGTATACGTAGGTTGGCCCAGATGGGCCGAAGGCTGAAATCAAATCAGCAAAATGAAAAGAGCTAGTGAATCAGATTTTCTCAAATTAACTGCTATTTAAAAATAATAAGCAACTGCAATTGATCCTCATTAGTTCATCAAGGGAAGATGGAGAAAATCCAGAGCTAGGCAGTCATTTCATTTATATTCTTCTACTGAAATCTTTTAAATTTAATCCACACAAGCAGTAAACAGAAGAAAGCTACTCAGCATTCAAGTAGCAGGTCTAATTACAGTCTGGCAAGGCATGCGTAATGGGTACAGTCGAGCCAAACCCTAGAGCAGAACTCCTCTAAGACATAAGAAAGGGTAAAAAAGCCAAATGTGTTGAGATTGCAAGTCTGCAGCAAGGCACAGTCTTTGGAAGGAACAGTACAAAACCACTTGCTCAAAATACCTGAGAAACTGGGCAGGTTTAAAATATGAATCTGAACTTGAATTCTGACGATCTGGCCAATATGCTTATTGCGCTATAAACCCATGGCAAATGTTCACTGCTCTCACCCCGACAGGTACAAATTTGTGATTTTGAAGACCATGTCGTATTTCAAGTAAGATCATATTAGATGAACCTTTATCAGTAAAGGACAGACCAATGGAAAGGAAGGTGAAAAGGAAAGAGTAATAGAATAAAAATGGCCTTAAACTGGAAAATGAAGAAGGGGTGAGGGAGCAAAATGCTTATAGTATCTTAATTATAATCTTCCTTGACATCATTCTGAAAAGTGAGTTAAAATTCATAGAGATTAGTGTTCAAGAAAGCAAAGTAAACGTAACATGGCAGGATTAGGGTGCCTGAGCATTGGCGAAGCAACTTAGAAGGGGAGTGGATCCAAATATGCCATTAAATGAGAGGGCTGGCTGCATATTCCAGTTATGCAGCAGTGGAATGGGAGTATCTCCAGAGGGCTCAGCCACTCTGAACCATTTATTACACTCCAAACTGCAGCACTGCCACAGAGCCTGCTTTAGCCCCAGAACAAGACTCTATTGACAGCAGCACCAGTGAGACAGGCTGTCCCCATACTTACAATTTTAGAGTAAGAAGTATCAGAGTGGTTTGTAGTGCCCAGTACACATCTGCACAAAGGGACAGTCAGCAGTGATCCAACCTTTCCTTCTCCCAGGCATTCAGCAGCAATTGAGCCAAACCCACATACACAAGGAAGCGGAGCAGCATCGAGCTCTCCTTTCTTCTGAACATGTACAAGAAGCAGAAGGGCAAGCAGAGACCATAAAAAAGGAGAAAATATTTAACCATGACTTAACTGTGCATGTACAAATTGCAGGATGGCATCTCATCCACGTGAAAAGGCCAATCAATACTACGCTTACTGTTACTAATAGGGAAAATAAACAATGGGGCAGGACTAACAAACAGCTAGGATAGAGTCATGGTCCTGCAAGCAGACCATGCAACACACCTACCTTATGGATTATGGATTAAATGCATATCCTGAGGATCAAAGGCATTCAGTGTAATTTTTCTTAGATTCACTGTCTGCAAAGAGATTAAAATTCTAATGGAAAGCTAGACTGAAGGAAAGAAAACAAATATGGAGCCATTCATCAATACTATAGTCTCTAAATTTCCGTTGCATTTGCCCCAATAACTTATCTTATTGAAAAGTTAAAGTATGAGTAGTTCCTTTTTCCAATATGTGACTACTGGGCAGAGCAAATGGCACAAATGGAGGAGTTTGATGAATACAGCAAAAAAAGCAAGTGCAGTGTCCAAAGAACTGGAAAGGAAAGGACTGCTTGAAAGAACAATCCTTCAGTCAGGGACAGTTGTACCCATGTAACAAAAGAAAATCATGTTCAGTGTCCTATTATGGTATACCCTGCTAGTTTAATGTTGTACACTCTTTACTTACTTCTTAGCTTCACAGAAATCCTTGTGAAATTCCCTTTTTTGCTACTGTTATACAGAATGTTCTTTTATGTGCCCAAGCAGAAGAAAATAGGGAAACAGCTACTTTTAGCCCAAAGGTGATATGAACTGCTTCCTCCACATTAACAAAACTATTGATTCAGATTACTGAGGAGCAAATCTCCAAAGTAATCAACACAGCTAGCAAGCAGGGGAAGAAAAGCCCCTCAAACAAATTAGGGAGTCACCATACTCCTCCAGGCTCACTGGGGCTTAGCTTTAGGGAAGAAATTCTGCATCCATGAATTGCTAACTGGGTAGGAAGAGAATCAGCATCAAAATCTGGCTCTATTCCTTTTCCTCCCATCCTATTGCCCAAAGCAGTACAGACTAAGATTTACTTCCTGCAGGACATTTTGTTCCTTACAAGACTCTATTCAGCCACTCAAAATGAAATGTCCTCATCACATAATATCAGTGCCAATTCTAGTGCTTAAGGAACATCCCAGCTACACAAAGCTGACTTTGATTTGAGTGTGTATCTCAAAAATTATTGGCCACAGATAGTGCTTTGGGCTGGTATCTAGGTTTTATCATCATTTAAATGAGTAATAAAGAGTTTTAATTTTGATAAAGATCCCTCTGCTTAGCTTATAAGGAACATGCATTTAATATAGACACAAATAACGTAAATTTGAAGAACCTTTGGTCTTGCCACAGTGGTAACAAGTGGCTGTAATATAACAGGGTCCTAAAGCCCATGTAGGGCTTTTACATTAAGTTGAAATTGTTAACACTCATCTGCTAGTTTTCTATTGTATAGAACAGCCATAGTGCAGCTGACTTCATGGAAAAGTGTCATGGTGTCAAACCAGTCTCACAGAAAATGTATTCTGCATTTACAGTGCTTTATGAAAGTTCTGCATATACCAAGGACTAAACAGCTCCTAGTAAAATACCATCTCCAATAATTTCTTCTTTCAAGTCGACAGCACAGCCTGTTTTGTTTGTTTTGGTTTTTAATCTTTTTCTTTTTTTCTGACTGCTAGTGCAAGGGAAAGAAAAACACATTAAGTATATGTCCTTTCATTGCTGAGGCTTTGTATGTGTGATCTAAAGAATTAAGAGACTAAAGTGGTCCTTCAAGTACATATTTCAACTGACAAGGGAAAGGCTTTACAGTCGTACTTTGGAAGTGATGAGCATCTTGGACCTTCTCTTTTTTGAGGATACAACCACACCACAGAATTTGAGTTAATCTGCTTGGAATCAGGACAGGCCTCTTCAGGGGATGGGGGAAAAAAAGAAAAAGATAATCCATTCTAATGCACACGCTTGAAACAAAAGTTCGTGGGTGGACCAAGCAGCATGGATCCACATAACTCCTGCCTTCCCCAAGAAAAGATGGGGGAATTAGGAGTTGGAAAGAGCTACCTTGAACAAACCTGTGAAGTAGCAGCCATTATGTCTGTTCAGAAGCCCTTTGTACAATTCTCCTTCTCTGCAAAAACCATCTAATTTATTTGGGGAAATTACTTCAGATCTTAGTAAGGAGGAAGATTCAGATTATGTCCCATATTCACATAGAAGCCACCAGTTCTAGGTGCTACCAAATTAACAACATGCAAAGTTTCTGACACTAATGCCAACCTGCAAAGTTTAGATGGGCCAATGCACTGGAGACTGCAATGCACTGTAACTTCTAGTGTTTTTTGTGGACTATGAATCCCTTTGTCTAGATTTCAGTTCAATCCTAAGAAGCTTTCTAGTGCTCCAATGTAATGACCAGTACCTCATGTCCTCTCTCCCTGACTTTTGAGCCTTCTTTCCTCATCCCCATTTCAACTACTTATGTCTAACTCCAGTGCAGTTTAAACAGCTCATCAGTTTTCAGTCTCTAGATTATTCAACAGCCTACCGTAAAATAGGATGACAGTGTCAATGCAGAAATTTGGTTTCCTGCAAAAAGGGCCAAGAGTCACAAAGTTTGTACACAAAGACACTTTAATGCAAATCCAATAGTACTATGTTTCATTCGAAGGTGCTCCACATCCTCAAACACTCAACACTGAGCTTCCCAGTTTTACCACTGCCTGGAGAAATTCACTTTTAGTCTAAACAACAGAATTTTAAAAACACGTCTCTTTAATGCTTCTCTTTTTTATTTAATCAATATTGTATTTCAATACCAACTGTTAAATCTTTCTAAGTAACAGAAGCATATTCTGCAAATTTGTTGTTCACTATATAGTACAACCTCAAAACTCTTATCCAAAACCCATGTATTCCAAAATTAGGTTTCCTCCCTCAACATGCAACATTTGAATAAAAAAGTCCTGACTTACTCCAAAAAATTCCACTGTGCAGTTATATAAACTCAGATCTCTTGACACCCACTCTGGCTTATGAAGACACAGGTTTATATAAACGACCTTCAAGAGAAAATGAAAAATGAATATTATCTTGCTGAAATTTCCAGAGGATTGTAACATTTCCATTACCATAGCAGTACACATATGTAAAGACACCGTGTCCACTATACCGTAATTTGCAATATAATATTTCTGAAGGATTATAATTGTTCTCTGCACAAGGCTGTGACGTATTGTGCTGACTGTATCAGAAACTACTACACAGCCATCCCATTTTATTTAAGCCTTCATAATTAGGAAAGTATCTGTGTTGAAGTTATATTTATTAAAAAAAATATATCTTACTTTAGATTAATAAAAAGTACACATTCTGTAAGTGCAGATTCAATTTCACCATTTCTACTGCTTGTTTGGTCTTCATTTCAGTTTTAATACCCAGTTTTTCAGAACATGCTGCAAGGTTTGGACTGCAGAAACAAAGTCTATATTTGCCCTTAATCAAAACATTGGTTTAAAAGATGTTGTTTTCATATCACCAACATATTTCAAGCAGTCTCAAGTATTTCAAAACCTCATTTTTCCATCCTACAGAACCAAAACTTCCATCGCTAAATAGTGGCCTTTAAAAATAATCTGAAAACAATATACAAAATATTTCAAGAGAGCAGAATAGCTATATAGTTGAAGTTAGCAACATAGACATTTTAAACGTTAAAACAATCCTCCTACTTTTTATATGAGACCTCTGGACACAAAAATACCATGCATTTTGCACGGTTTTCTAGCCTAATATTTGTAAGAGGAGAAGCAGATTTTCAGACAGATTTCTTATTTAGCTAACAGGAAAATAAATGACATTGCAAATACAGTGCCAATGCTGCCTAGATTCTCTTGCTCACATCCATGGTAAGTACCAAACTTACTGTCCTTGTTTCTGAGGTTTATGACACTCAGTGTCGTTGTTGATGACTGATATATGTTAGTTTTAAAATAACTATCTTGGGAAGGTTGATAAAAACAGTACTGAACTATCATTTGCTGTGGATATACTGTTACAGTTTACACAGGAATGTGTCATCTTTGCTCACAGCCAGTGGAAAGATCTTTAACACAACAGAAAGCATGGAATTGCAAGACATTGTGGTAAGGAGTTGTACAATTTCTACAAAAATTTAAAACTTCATGCCCAAACCCAGCAGGAACGTGTCTTCAGCTAATCTTCCATCAATGCTTTCAGTTGAAATTCACAGGTAAATCCTGTATCCATCTCCGGAGAACACCTTGCAGGAAAGGGAAGGTGGAGAGAAAGCAGGTAAAGACAAAGGTGCGATACATGGCGTGCAGTTTCTCTGTGCATTGTGTGCATTTTAGGGGAGGGAAAGTCTCTGTGCAGCTGCATGCGAAACAGTTTAAAGACAGAGCAGAAGTTATTCCAGCAATCAATCTCCCCTGTGCCTTACCCACCCCAAGGGTAGGCTATTGCAACCTGTGAAATGACTCTGCCAGGCAGGGGCACAGCATTATTTCCAGTGTATCCAGATGAAGCACCTCAGCTTGAAGCTGCAAAGAAGGATCCTTCCTTACCTTGGCTATTTAATGCAAAAGATAATGGTATCAGGCAGCTGGCTGCGTAACAGGGAGTCATGTTACCAACCTCTCTATCCTCAGGGGGAAAGAAGAAAATATAACTTCACGACAGACTATTACAGATACTAATACTTTTGTCAAAAGCAGAAACACACAGATTTTACAAAATACTGGATAGACACCATAGCACGCTGACTAAAAGAAATAATTTGAGTACAAGCTTAATAAGGCAGGGTAAAAAAAATCCACCACCTTACAGCTAATGACACTTCAAAAATGAGTCTGCTGTGTGTGATTTCACTGATGCCTGAGGGAGACAAAGCTCTTTCTGTTCACGTTTTTCATACTTTCAGTCAAACAGATTGCTGAATAATCATGTTTTCTTTATTTTAATGGGTGAGGAAGCTATTATACAGAAGGTGTTTCCATATGTTGTAGTTAATAAAGGCAATTCTTCCTAATAAGAATAGGTTGTCTCCGCTCAGTTATCTGATGAAAAGCCTTCCTGTTGTGAGGAAAAAGCAGATCACATGGCTAGAAGAGACTCCTAGGGCTACACACTTCAGCGGCTACTAGAAAGAACTATAAGCAGATGAATCCCAGGTCTTCTCCAATTGAGTCCAAATCAGTGACATTCACTAGGGTGCTCAGGGTACTAGGAGCACTTCATGTCATAGTCTTTCCTTCATATTCACCCTTTTCTTGCTGGTGAAGGACAGTGGACAAGACCTGGATCCAGCACTCCAGAGAATCATCAGCAAGTCCCTTCAGGAGGTCAAGGTGCTTTCTTTTTTGAAGAAGCATCTGGGTCACTGTCTCAAGAGCTCAAAAACCTACACGGACAGTAAGGCTAGTTTATAGGCTGAGATCACAGATGCTCTTTCAGGCTGAAACCATAAATCGCATGGGGCAGGGGAAATAATTTTTGGGGAATCACCCAGAGGTATGAGACACCACTTATATCTTTGTCTTTCTAACCACAGAGCTGAGTGCACGTCCACAACAGGATAAAAACCTCACATCTATACTGTTAGAGCTACCTAGTAGAGAGAGAGAAAAAAAGCTCATTTCAGCTTACTATGATGTGTCCAGTGTCTGACTACCTCTTAAAAAGCCATGCGGAAAACAAATCTATTGAAGGACACAACTTGCCTCCGATAATCAACATATCCCAACTAGGTCTACACAGCAGTGCTACATACCAGTTGCCTCTTGATTTCAAAGTAGGGCAGAGATTGTTCACCTGTAAGTACCTGAGTAGAAAAAAGACCTGCCTCTGTTGCCATTCCCACTTTCAGGGGGACTGACAGTTTCCTACAAGTAATTTCAAAAGGCACATCATCTGTCCATGGTAAATATCCACCTGTAGCCTTACAATTATGAGCTTCAATGCATTCTGCAAGATATCTTTTTATCCAGATGCATCAAAATGTAGAAATCGTTTTGTGGAGAGACATTTCTAATAGGAAATACTGTATTTCCTCATGTTTTCCCGGGAATGACGTTCTGCTGGTTTTCACTATTCAGAACAGGCTTCAAGAAATGCAAAAAAATACCCAAAGAAACAGGTGGATGCTTGCGAATATATAGACAACGGGACCAGTTCCTACACATGCAACTAGTCCAGCTGGATGTTCATTGCCACACATAATACTTTCCAGGACTCTACCAAAGCTAATATGGCTGCCATTTTGAAAATTGGCCACTAATTATGGGCACTTCCTAATTCAGTCTAAGTTTCAGAACTGCTAAACAACTCCTTGTCCTCATTTCAGGGTCTGGATGCTCAGCAGTTCAGAAAATCAAATCCAAAGTGACTCAAGCCAATACTGAAAAATACGAACACCCAAAGTTTGCAGCTGTTTTTGAAAATGCAAGCCCCTCAAGGCTAAATCCCACTTTGAAGACACAGCAATAGTTTTGAAAGCTGCATATTTTTGTATCAAGCCACTAGAAGGCGTAAACAAATGTGGTGGGTGGACTCTGCATCCATACTCCCTCAGTGTGGTCAGTGCAAACACTCCCTCCCTGACCAGCCAATGCTGATGACTGGGAACAGAGGGAATAGCAGGACAATCTGGGATAGGCCTGCACAGTGAACCAGAAGTAGCCCTTGCAGAGGTGAGGGAAAACAAGGGCTGCTGTTGGATCCTGCCCAGAACACAGAACCCAGTCACAATCTGTCCATACAGTGTTTCTGTCTTTAAGATGGGGAAGGTCCTGTTGTATCTGCATTCACAATTAAACATGATTCTGACACGATTATGGTGCTGATGCTGTTATATCTTCAGTGCATGATGGTTCCTGTCTCTGTTCGTGCTTGCCTACTGTTCATGAGAGACTTTGTCTTTGCAATGATCGGAGAACAAGGTGTTCTGGAAGCTCTTTTCAGCTGTGATCTGGTGAACTTCTTACGGATTTTTCTGTAAGAAGGGAAGGAGGAAAGGAGGGAAAGAAGAGAGAGATAACAGAAGAGATAAATCTCAGACTTTAACAGAAGACTGCTCAAGAGCCAATAACAAACATAACAAATACTCTTACCAGAGCTGGAAGGCTAGTTCATGGAAAAGAGACTTGCAGTCAACAAGAGTGAGCCCTGTCCATCAACTGATGATTCACAGTTCTCTCCAACTAGTAACTGATAATTGCTTAGTGAAAAGTGAGTTGGTGTTGACAATATTTGGACAATAACATTTAATTATATGAAAACTTGGGCCAGAGTGCTCAAATGGTGAATCCTCACATGTGATATCAATACAGGAATGAAGGACCACAGAAAAAAGAACCTCATTATCACCCAAGTGACTGAGTTACCTCTGTAAAAGTGACAGACTGGGAGCAATTATTTGCACTGTATTAATTCTGCTGATAAAGGATGACCCGAATCTCTGGGCTTTTTGTACGAGTGCCTTTCAGGTCCAGTAAATTCACTTTAATTTTAGACTTTTAGATGATAAAACAAACATATTAACTACAAGCAGCCATGTTGTTTGTATTGTAATCTTTTACATCCAAGGATAGTTAATTCCAAAACAAAAAGCTTTCTTATGTTCCAACTGCTCTGTCTCTCTATTATTATAAATCAATAACCACAATGCTGACTATATGCAGCGTAGAGTATCAGAAAACATAGAGATGACACACAGAGAGTATGTCAAGAACCACCTTCATTGGTAGAGTCCTGAATATATAGATGTTACTTGAAAATTACCTATTTTCTGAAATCACTCAAGTCCAGAATCCCAGCATTTAGGTAGTTTTATAAATTAGAGAAAATTCGAGCTTATAGAAATGAATTGAAGCAAACTGGGGCCTCTAACACTAAATGAGACTAGACTTTCTAATACAAACTTTCCAAGTCAAAAATGTGACCTGACTACAAATTACACATTGATGTGTCTACCTGCATCAAGGCTTTGAGATGATAACTCAAGAAGTGATTTGTCCTTTTCATTTTAATGGGCTATTAACTCTGCAACTGAAAAATGGTGGCACGTGACATTGAAAATACAGGATCAGCTTAAAATAAATTCTATTGAATACTAAAATGATAATTTGCATATTAAATTTCAAACACGTATTTAGTTACTGGTTGAGTATTCCCCAGGAATGTAAGCTTCCAGTTGAGTAACTGGACCATGGAAGAGAGCATAATCAAAAAAAAAAAACAAAAACCACAAAACAAAAAGCCAAAAATCAGGAGAATATACTGTGCTCTTAGAGGTTAAAGGGATCCTGAAAAACACATCTATTTTGGTTAATATATTGAAAAGGTGGAGAGAAGTATTCATTTGAGCTGCCTGAAAGCGGGATGTCACCAGCATCTCATGGCCTGGAATACCAAATTAGGATTTAGCATCATTTAGTAATAAGCACAGCAAAAGAAAAGGAAATGAATTGCCAGAAAGTTAAGTTTAGGCTTTTCACACAATCCCACAGAGACAGACTTACTGTTTGAGTACCTACTTTACATGGTCATCTTTAATTAGGCCTAAAAAGATATTCAACTGATTGACTAGATATTGTATACCTTCCAAAACAGTAAAATCATAAAAATGTAACGTGAGACTGGTAGAAACACTTATTTCTAAAATAATAAGACAGCTAAGTTTCGTAAATTCACATGAATAGATAAAACCTGTTACCCACACTGATTATTCATGGGCATCATTCCAGCAAAAGCTTAAGGAACTGAATCTCTTCTGATATATTTGCAAAACTGTGTATTTATTTACAGAATGAATGTGGTCATTAATCATTTGAGAAGCCCATGGTTTACAAAAATGTTAGATAATAGTTTGTCCTTTTGAATTTTTAACATGGCAACTTCATAAACTGCCAAGAAGCTCCTACTAATGAAAGTAATTTGCAGCTGACACTAAATGTAAACACAATAAAGTATTTGTGATTACAATTTGTGATTATTGTGTAAGGACAGTAAAGTCAAAAGATGTAGTTACTCTCATTAAATACTGGTTTGAAACTAGCATGAAAACAGGCAGGACAAAAAGGGAGGAGTCATGAGCATTACATCAAGCAAACCACAAAAAAAGTGAACTCTTCATTTAGCATAAATGAAAGTAGCTCTGTATAGACTGTCAGAAGAACTAATCTCATATGCACTCTAAAAAGACAAAACAGCATTTCTATTTAAACAGGATTGTGAAAATGCTTCCAGAAATTAGCTTTCTGTTATATAGCCTTTCAGAAATAAAATTGGAAGAATGGAAATTTCCACTGTCTTCCTTAAATGTAATATTTAAACCACCATTTCACTAAAAGCCACAACTTCTTTTTACTGCAAAAAATATAAAGGGTGGAGGGAACTGATTCTTTACACTGGAGAATTTAGCATCTAAATACAGTCAAGCTTTTTGAGAGGCACTGATCAGGTTTTATGATACTTCAGAGGTTTTTTTTAACACTTAAACATGCAGGTTGTAATAGTAGCTGATGAAAGGCAGGAAATTCAATGATAAGGTTGTTGGTCACCCTTTCACTCGGAGCACTTCAACACACTCCCCTCCCTCCCCCAACAATACAGTGAATTAAGGGCAGAGTCACCTTTAATGTTCAATTTCCTGTCCCTTTTTCAGTTAATACTAGCCATATGTTTTAATTACATAAAGCTTTTATTTGGTGATGGCAAGTAAATGGCTTTAATATCTGCAGTGTTGAAAACACCCTTTGCAGTTGTTACGAAAGAGTAATTGTCATTTTCTCCTGCTTTTTTCTTTGACTTTTGTACTAGTGCTTGAAGTATGATGCGTTACAGACTTCATTTGAAATGCGAATTAAAAAGTTTTTTAAAGCCTTTGCATTGTATTTCTAGTCCTCCTGAGACCAAAGGTATGAGAATCAAACTTTTAATAGGTGATTGGTATATAAAGCCCACTGTGCTCACTTCTACGTCCAATGTGATGCACTCCTGCTAATGTAGGAATAAGACAAATTCTTTATGTCTGCATGATACTTCAATCAGTAACTGCAGATAAAGGTATGCAAGACCCCTGGCACTTATTCAGGAAAATATGGAAACGTACATAAGTACCACACACTATTAAGACCTATCTTCTCTTTGCAAGTTTCATACACAAACTGGCACCTAGTGGGTAGAAATAATAGTTAGGCTGTATAGGGCATTTATGTCATTCTTAAATTTAATCAGGCAAACCATTTCAATGAGCCAATCCTTTCTCATGACCTAGGTGAACTCCATGTAACTAACCATCTGGTGAAGTTAAGCACAATGCTATATAATCCGTTACGTTCAGATTTCTCAGGAATAGGATAGCTGGTAACAAAATTTCTCCTTTGTAAAAGCTGACTCAAATATCCCTGCTCCAATTATGCCACTAAAACAGCAGCAATTTTTAAACTTGAATAAAATAAAGAAAGGTGACCTTCAGTTGATGTTAGTCAAGAATGTATTTTTCAAGTCTTTTCTAATAGGAGTTAAAGACATTACTTGCTTTAGTTCTATTGATATTGGGTATATCTGTCTGTTACTGCTTCTATATATAAACTGTTGCGCATCAGTCTTGCCTCCTCTGCATTAAACTCAGAGTTAGGATGACTAGAGTGCCTTTGGTGTATTCAGCTATACCAACAGTACTTAAGAAGTAATACTAAATAAATTCAAGTTATGGCAGAAGTTTTTACCGTGAGAGAAATTAATTGAATGTAAAGGCTTACTGAAATTTTAGCAGATGACAAACCTTGTTTTGAAAGTGAATGGGAAGAAACAAACATTTTGCTATGAAGGAGAATCGCCCCCAACACAGACACACACTTTTGAGATGTTCATAACCCTTCTTCAATACCAAGGTCCAGAAGTGCTTTTGATGCTCTGTTTCCACTAAAAATACATTAAGGACCTAATACAAACCTGGCTACAGAGTTTTAAGCTGAAGGGCATAGTATTATGTTTCATGCTCTACCTAAATTTGTTTGATATTTTTTCCCTGAGTCTTTCTTAGACTGATGCCATTTGAACAACATCCTTATATACGAAGACCTAGTGCTGTGGAAATGTATTATTACCCAACTGTTGCTGGTAGCACAAGGAATATGCACAGGTTGGCAGCAGGCACAAGAGAACTGATTCCTTGGACAATCATAGCTGAAATTCCACCTAATCTCTTGATTGTGGTATTCTGGTATGACTTGCTAATTGTAAACAGCAACTTAAATGTGCCAGGTGCACAAAATACTGCCAACCTTGGAAGAAGGTGGAGTTTTAGACATTAACTACAGCAAGGTCAGATTTTGCATTCTGGCACAAGTTTTATGTGAAACTTGCAATCAGTCTAACCATTAAGACATTCAGAGAGAAAAACTAAAATAAAAAAAAAAAAAAGTGTTGTAGATTCATGAAGTTGCTGCTGCTCCAGGGCAACGTAAATTTTGCGCAACATAAATTTTCAGTGCAAGCTCAAGGCCAGTTAGCAAAAACAACTATTTAAAAAATAACCAGCATTCCTTGGGGGTTATTAGACCTAATTATCACTCATTTCACTGAGGGCTTCTTGTATCCCTATGTAGATTATGCTGGTGAAGTTAAGCACCATCCTATATAATCCCTCAAAGAAGGGAGAAAGGCCTGTCTCTGGATTCACGGCATTTCACCACAGCATCCAGCTTCATAGAGGTTATTAGAACCGATAAGACCTAGCAAAGGTAGCTCGATGGAATGGGTAAAAGAAGTAAATTATTCATACTCCTTAAAACAAAACAATGGCTCAGGTTTCAACAGACTTGTAATCTGAGCTATGGAACAGCTGCTCTGCACCTTATCTGAAATTCATTAGCCTCTCCTTAGTTACCATCAACTTCAGACATTTTAAGGCATGAAGCCTGCTGTATTAAAGAAAGAGTTGCTTAACCTCTCCTCCCCATGAATGCACACACAAGATCACTGCAAAGTTGTCAATATGGAGGCACCCTGGGAATCCAAGGAGCCAGAAAGCCTTCTACAGCTCACAGGTGCAAAAGCCAGAAGATCTCAAAGCAACTCCTTTATTCTTCCTAACTATATCAGCAGGGTGTGGGTGAATTCCTACACTACATAACTTCATACTCTACCAATAGGAATTTTCATTACCATCTAGTTATTCTGCAGAAGGATGGCCACTCTGTATAATGATTAAAGAACACACTCTATTAGATGAAAATATTACCCACATGGCAGAATATATTTTTTCCTGAGACAGGCAAGAAATGGGAGAGAAGATGCATCAGAGCTGGCTAAAAGTGGAATGCAATGTTGCTCTCAACTACTCCCCAAACCCCAATATCTTGCATATTAATTCACAATTCCAGCTTTATCCCAGACTTTAAGATGACAAAAATGTTCAGAACATAAAACTTCTGTTTGTGGTTTCGGGCTACAAGCATTAAGTGCCATTTCCCCAGCAACATTAAATACTATTTTGAAAATTTTCAAAAATATTGTGTTAAATAAATATGCTTATCTAAGTCCAAGATTACAGAAAAGTTTCCATTATATGCTCCATAGGGGGAAAAAAAGATCATTTACTTTTGTTGCTGTTTCCAACTTTGACACACTTTAAACACCTCATCAGTATTTTATTTATTAGGAGAACTGTTTCAACACAAAACTTTTTGTATGGCTTTTTATTAGCATTTTTGTTTCTTCCTTTCTTTCCTTATCTTGTTTGATTAGTTCAGGGTAGGTTTCATCTGAGGTTTTTGGCCTGAACACTGTGTTCACAGTATTACAGTTCATAATATTACCTGAGGCACAAAAAATTGACAATGTTTTTCTCTTTATCAATTATGCATATACTTTTCCTGGAATAATATACGTACCAACAGAGTATATTTGGATGAGCTTCTTGGCATTCTGGCTACTTGCTATTAAGCAAGAGCTGAAAATCAAAATTCATCATTCTTACCAGAAACAGTTGGAGAGCAAAAGTTCCCTCACAAAACCATCCCCTGGGGCTCTGCTCCACACCACCAATCTCCTGCATAATCAGCACTTAACTCTACATGCACAGGCTCCGATGCAAACTATGCGTTAGAAATCTGTACCATGGCATCAACAGAGGAAAGCTTTGCCACAGAATGATTTGATGCTACTTTCTAAGGTCAGCTTCATTTCAAAGTTTGAATTTTCACCTTTTTTTTTCATATTCATGTTACCAAAGGTCTATTTCAAGTTCATTTTCTGCCACTCATCCTGCTCTCCACTCTTATGGCCAGCACTTTTCATACCAGTGTCACATAGTGCTTGCTGGACTGCTTAATTAAAAACTGCATGGCATCCTTAAGAGTAGGTATACATCAATATTATTCAAGTTTACAGACAAAAAGGTGGAACTACTCAAAGGTTAAATGACCTGTCTAGTGTCTCACATCAAGCAACAGAGGCAACTCTGGAATTTTAAAGTGTGGATCTGTGCTTTTTCCACTAGAACAACACTTCTGTTGTATTTTGTCAGGTAAATATTTTAGCCTCTATCCATAGCACAAGTAAGGAGAACAATCAGCCACATCTCCTTAGATGTTTGACATGAACTGATAGTTATCTCTGTGATTGGCTTTCACAGTCACAGTCATTACGTTCTCTTCAGTATTTTACATTTAAAATGCCTATGTAGTTACTTAGCCAAGCTTTTTCACAAAAAGAGACCAACTAGCATTTGTTTTTCCACAGCCTTACTTACATTAATGCCAGAGGGTCATGCATGTAAAAGCTCTTAATGAGTTTAAAAAAAAAAACAAACCAAAAAACAAAGCCAAACCTGTCAGAGGAAAATTATAAGAATAAATGATTAAATACATATACTGAAATATAGACTAATTCAGAATTAAGCCCTCTATCTGTAATTTTAAATGAAGAATCCAATACAGGACAACTTATAAATGAAAGTTAGTGGGCAGTTCTGTGTGAATTTTAAGACTGTGAGGTTCACTGACATTATATTTTTGAACATATTCACCACAGTACAGTTTTATCTTCTTCTTTGCTATTTAACAACAGTGCATTCACCACAAGACCTATATTGGTTTTGTACGTGCATTTGGATTATTGCTGTGCATTTATCTGCCTTCAAATGAAATAATTCTTAACTCTGTGTCCAGCTTCTACTAATAACTACTGCTCACATAGCACAAAAATTGTAAAAAGGGGAAAAGATCTCTTAAAACTGATATTGTGCAGTGTTTGAGGATTAAAATCATCAATAGCTAAGAATCAATGCGATAAACCTTTGTGGTTTAGGAATGGTGACAGTACACTAATTTTAGCCCTAAACTAGTGTTACTCTAGCCTTGCTATAGGTAACAACTGTATAATTAATCTTGTGTTTATCTTTCCTTCGATACTTAGGTATGCAGAAGAGTATGCTGGTCTGACAAGTTAGAATTTTTATTGTTATTTTGCATGTTTCCCAAGGCTTCAAAAGAGAAATTGGTTTCCCATACGAAGAGGCTTTAGGGAAAAATTTATTCTTACTCAAAACCGAATTGGTTTTAATTCCCACAATAGAAGATGACCAGATATTACAAGATGACACATTCCCACTGGGGATGTGGATTTAGGAAAAAGCTGAGCAGCAAGCTAACAAAAAGCTAATCCCTAAGACCTTCAGTTAAAACATCCTGTAAAGAGGATTGGGTTCAGCTACAGCAAATCCTCTGCACAAACACAAAAGACAGCTTCTGAAGGAAAACCTATTGAAATGGCCAACCATACTGCAGGAAATTCAAAATTTGTCAAGAACTGTAAGAAAACAGGTTAAAAGAATTGCATGACATCACAATTTAACATCTGACATATAAAGTGTATTACTGACTAGGTGATGTACTCCAGCTGACTGCACTCAGTGCAAGTCAGGCATGCATTTAAGAGCTTTGCTGAATTGGGTCTGGAAGGTCTAACAAAGTGCATGAGGTGTATGGAACAGTTAAGTACTTATACAGGAGCTTCTCCACCAACATCGGTGTTTAAGACAATCCTTATTTTCATCCCAGTGTTTCATTTAAGTTCGTTATTTTTCCCCCAAGTTTCCTAAGACAATAAAATTTTGCAAAAAGTCTCATTTCAGAAATCATATTTCCCTTCCCAAATATAAAATGCTCTGGCTACTTCTGCAGTTACTGTCTGAATGTGAAATTACTTTTGTCAAGGGGAGCAGAGAAGATTGCCATTGGTTGAGTAACACTTCTAAATGCATCACTGCTCTTTAGCTGAGTCATATGCATTAACCACATTCAAGCTCCTACCTAGGTTGCAATTGCAAAATATAGTTTGGTATCTAAGCCACCATCAAGAGGCAGCATATTTGAATTTCTGCTCAAAACAGGGTAGGATCAGACATGATCATTTTACAAGATCCAACGGTGTGACTTTTCAGGCAGCAGTAACTAGGTCATTTACAACCATCTGTTCTTAGCCTCAGTCTCCCTGCGGTCACTGCCGAAGCTGTGCACTAATTAATTTTCACCTGCTAATCAGTGGAGTCACTTTTGAAACTAACAGATCACCCAGTTTCAGTCAGCAGTTTATGGACTCCTGTGGGCGGCATTTCCATCAGGTTTTATTACCAATAAAGGTAAAAAGTTTTCTCTGAAACAAGATCCCCTGTAAGGCTCCTGACCTGCTCTGTGTACAAGGATCCTGTGAAAGGATAAAGTACTCTTCATCTGAATCTTCGGACAAACAACAAAGGGTACATTGACAATTGCCTCCAAGCCTTCAACAAAGAAAGTATTTAGGCACCTTGTTAATTTTGTTCTGAGGAGTTAGACATCTAAATGTTTGGAGATATGGACTTAAAAGACCTGCTGGAGGTCTCAAGGGAAGTCTGTGAGGAGCAAGGAACATTTTCCAAAGTCCTAGGTAAGCACTCCAACCACTGCAACATCTTTCCCTTACCATGTAGCTTTAAACAGGGTGAGTAGCTTACTACAATGTCACTGAAACTTCATTTTAAAACTGTGAGAAGATTAATACATAGCTCCAAATCAGAATGGTTTTATTTCATTTGTTCTGAAGACTGACAAAGCAAAACTCTTAATATCATATACTCTTCAAACCTACCAGCTCTAACTAATGGAACAACTTATACTGAACTTCAGGTTTTGTTATGTACATGTTTTCCATGTATATATCTATTATTCCTTTTATATGTTAAGAAAAATATTCACATTCTTCAAATGAGTTGATTTTAGCTTCATGGAATGATCCTGCTTTTAAAAACACACTTTTGCATTATCATAGTAAAGTTACTTTGACTTTAAAATGATAGAATGGTTTGGGTTGGAAGGGACCTTAAAGACCATATAGTTCCAACCCCCCCGCACCACGGGCAGGGACATCTTCCACTAGACCAGGTTGCTCAAAGTCCCGTGGCCTTGAACACTTCCAGGGATGAGGCATCCACAGCATCTCTGGGCAACCTGTTCCAGTGCCTCACCACCCTCATAGGGAAGAATTTCTTTCTTTCTTCCTTACATCTAATCTAAATCTACCCTCTTTCAGTTTAAAGCCAGTACCCCTTGCCCTACCGGTACATGCCCTTGTAAGAAGTCCCTCTCCAGCTTTCTTGTAGGCCCCCTTCAGGTACTGGAAGGCTGCTATAAGGTCTGCCCGGAGCCTTCTCTTCCCCAGGCTGAACAACCCCAAGTCTCTCAGCCTGTCTTCATAGGAGAGGTGCTCCAGCCCTCTGACCATCTTTGTGGCACTGCTCTGGACTCGCTCCAACAGGTCCGTGTCCTTCTTACGCTGGGGGCCCCAGAGCTGAATGCAGTACATAGGTATTGTAAAAAGAGCCAGAGGAAAAACTCATATAGATAAATAGCGACAGAAAAGACCTATAGGTCCATGAAAACTGCTCAATGAGAAAAAAATGGCAAGAGATTATGATCTAGTTTCTATACCACTGATTGCAATTCTGTACTACAGAACTTCAGCTAGAGCTCAGAGAAGTAGGATTTATAAGGTGTGAACAGTGTGCAGCATCCATGCATAGTCCACACTAAATAAGGTCAAAATAATAGCTCACAGAAACAACTAGACTTTGGATTTTCACTCTCATGAGTATACGACAGCTTTGAGCAGTAGCCAGGCAAGTAGGACCACTCCTGAATCGCAGCAAGGACAGTTCCTCCCAGGATTCCCAATGTGCAGTATTGTCACAGTGACTGGAAATGGTTGTCACCTCACCTGTACTCAGCTGCTGCCAATCAATACGATATTTGCAATCCTATCAGGAAGGATTAGATATAATTCTGAGGGATATATTCTGTAATCCTTGCTTTTCAAGATGTATGACAACTATATAATACAGTAGAAGTAAAGGAACCAGAAAATTACATCCTTAGAGGCTGATTTTTTGGTTAGAGGGTAGTAGCTGGTGCATCACAATCTCAGGGTTGCAGCTGATGCTCCAAGGGTGCAGCCAGGCATCTTCATGCAGTCAGTTACAGGGTTGGGGTCTAATGGCCACAGCACCATGCAGGTAAGAAATGAAAATGCACTATGCCCTGGATCCAAGTATGGTGAAGTTCAAACCCAGGATCCCAATTCAAATCAAATTGCCTCATCTTTATGAAAAGCAGAGGTCATCCCTGAGTGTATATTAAAAATCATTTGTTTGGTGCACAATTTTTTTTGAACACTTGGGGACACTGGAAAAAAATAAACGTACCTATGATCATTTCTGTGATATGATTTGCACGTGTGAAAAGGAAGAAGGAAGAGGGCAGTTAGCTCTGGAACTCTGACTGATCTAGACCTGCACCTATATGCTGTAAAACAGACCCTGGGCACTGGAGACTTACTCCTCCAGTTTTCCCTTTTCTCCCAGCAACGTGCTACAAGTGGTAACTCAAACACTGTGCCTGACCTTGTCTAAGCATCGATTAAAACATATGTGGGAGGGAGAAGGGTCACAGGCAGGTCATTCACAACTCTTAATATTGGTGATACTTGGAAGGGTTTGGTTCACCGGAGTTTTCAGTTTGCTTTTAGAGGTACAACTTAGGGTTTGCATTGTAGCTTTATCAGTGTAAAGAGTGCTAGCGGCATATGCAGGAGCATGAAGGGCTGTGAGCATTAGCATTACTCTCTCCCACTTCTGCAAGAGAACCAGACCACTGATGGAAAGGCAAGACTCAATATTTTGCTGAAGTTGGTTGTCAGCCTCACATTCTCTTCTTTCTCAGCATGCAACTTTGTTTTTTAAGCTTTTTGTGTGTGCTATGAGACATGCATAAATAAAAATGAGCGGTACCAGGTAATTATCACAGCAATTGCGATATCCTTACGTAGTACCTCAACAAATCAAGGGAAGCTTTTCCTTTTGGAGACAGAACATGAAGTGAAGAACAGGAAAATTGCCTATATAAAGCTGCCACAGGGATGCCTCTCAAATCATTTTATCAGCAAAAAGGAAGCAATGTCTGCTGGTAACAGCTAAAGATCACGTTCTAATTTTAGCAGTTGCAGTTAACTCATTCCCAATGGAATTGCACTTACCGTGAGAAGGTTTCTAACTGCTTCAGCACTGAAAGGAAACAAGCATCGAGTCATTCAACTGCAGTTCTATATGCAAATATGCTTTTTGGCCCATGAAGGGGAAGCATATGGAATCTGCTGCTATAACCCATTCAGCCAAACATTTCCACACATTTCTTATAATGCAAATGCTGAAAAAAAAAATTTCATTTGCCACACAGTGTTTTAGCTGTTCCTATACAAGTATGATCACTAGCATGCATGTGCGTTCTGTTATGGACAGAGCATGTGTATAGGAACTGTATGCACACTGCATACCTAGAATTGGTAAGAAAAGTTTTAATCAACAGATGCATTTCCCTTGACATCCAACAGTTATATTACTAATTTTATTCATAGATTATGATTATGTCTTATATAATTCAACAGATATTAAGCTGATATATTACATTTTTATTAAACTTCTAGAGACCATACTATGATTTTCCCCATTTTTTCAATCATTATTTAACTCCCAGAATGGTGATTCAGTATAAAGAATTTAATTTCACACAATATAGTCATTTTCTGCATTAACCTCTAAGAGGGCATACGAAAGAATCCACGTTACAGCTAGTCAACAAAAGGGGAATAAAACCCAAAAAGCTTCCTTATAGCGAAGGTGATTTAGTACAATGTCCTGAATAAAATTCTTCTATAGTTATGAGACTTTTGGTTGATCCTAAAGCATGCATCTAGTGCTAGTAGAATCCTAGCAGCTAATATCTAAGTATATTAAAAAGAAATAAGGAGTCTCCATTGGTGAGTAGTGATAAATGTAAGGCTCTTTCTTTAAAGAGTGATTTTTCAATGAATTGTATAAACAGATTTGCACTTTAGAATAAAACCTTGAGCAAGTTATTTCGCAGTAGGGAATGAGAATTCCTTTTTTCATTCAAAAAGAGTAAGAATAAAAGAAAATACAAAAATGTTAAATCCAGCAAAGGTCAACATAAAATTATGATGTAATGTGAAGTGTTCTTGAACTGTCACCTGGTTTTCTGCCTAGATTAATCTCTGCTTTGAGCCTGTGACTGAACAGAGGTATAAAAATTCCAAGTGAGCTGGACTCACACAGGCATCAGGAAGGTTTTGGAATGGAGAGTGCAGCCTGTCACCACAGATGAAATAGCAAAACTGGGGACCTCTATATTTATTGGCAAAATTCACTGAGCATACTGATAGGTATTCAGGAAGGGAATCTCTATATATAGATACAGATCAATCAAGAAATTCATACAGGTGATTCATTCATGGCATTAATATGTAGGCAGATGCAAACTCACTCTGTCCCTTTCCCAAACTGGCCAGGGCTGTAATGACTAGGGCTCAGCACCATGCTAATGTGCAGTCCAGCTTTGCAGAGACCTCCAGGCTTGGAGAGAAGGGAATACAAACGGGAATTATGCTGGCATTTTCCCCCAGATGTGCAGGTACTGATACACAACAGGGGAGGACACTGCTTTCAAATAGCTACAGCTTAAAAAAAAAAAAAAAGCTAAAATGTATGAGGATGCACATTACAACTGATATAAAGTACACTCCTGTTATATTCTGAAGAGCAGATCAGCACCTAAAATATGCTGAACTTCAGGTGTAAACTCCAGTCTTTTTGTTTCAATGATACATATGCTCGCACTAAATTTGAAGCATACCTGCAGGCACCATTGAACTGTGGCACTGCCCTAAAGCGCCAGGGTAACCCCAAGGGTTACTTTGGAAATCTTAGATGATATATAATTTCTACAATTCTTTTCACTGCTCTGAATATTTAGCTCCCTACTCATTCATCACTACAAATATCTGGAATCTGTGAGCAATTAGATAGACAATATTTAACTTTACAGAAATATGACTGGTGCTTAAATTCAGAGGGGGCAGGATGGTAATTTCTTTTAAAATATCTTCCAAATGGAGCTACAGGCATAAATACATATATTTATCTTATCTATTGAAAAATAATAAAATTTAGAATGCTTATGTTTTGCATCTTTGGCTTGGTTAGCATGAAATACACTGGCACCTTATTTAGTTTAGCAGCAATATTACATTTTTTTTTCTCAACAACTATTGTAGTGTAATTTTTTTTAGCTAAATGTCTGAGAAAATTTACCCTCTACACTCCCTACTTGATGTTTTATAGAAATATGCATCTTAAACCTTAATTCACTGCACAAACAAAAATGCTTTAGGATGGAAAAATGAAAATTGTTATGGACTGTTGCAAACAAAACATTATACTGAAAAATATTTTCCCTTTTGCAGCCTGTAATTATAATGAAAAATATTTTTCCTTTTGCTGTAAAAAGCATGTGTTGGAGACCCCCCCCCATATCAATACAGGCTGTGGGATGAAGGGATTGAGAGCAGCCCTGCGAAGAAGGACTTGGGGTACTGGTGGATGAAAAGCTGGACATGAGCCGGCAACGTGCGCTCGCAGCCCAGAAAGCCAACCCTATCCTGGGCTGCATCAAAAGCAGCGTGGCCAGCAGGTCGAGGGAGGTGATTCTGCCCCTCAGCTCTGCTCTGGTGAGACCCCACCTGGAGTCCTGCATCTACCTCTGGAGTCCTCAGCTCAGGAAAGATATGGACCTGTGGGAGCAGGTCCAGAGGAGGGCCACAAAAATGATCAGAAGGATGGAACGCCTCTCCTATGAGGAAAGGCTGAGAGAGTTGGGGTTGTTCAGCCTGGAGAAGAGAAGGCTCCAGGGAGACCTCAGTGTGGCCTTCCAATACTTCAAGGAGGCTTTTAAGAAAGATAGGGACAGCCTTCTTAGTAAGGCCTGTAGCGATAGGACAAGGGCTAATGGTTTTAAACTAAAAGAGGGTAGATTTAGACGAGATATGAGGAATAAATTTTTTACGATGATGGTGGTGAGACACTGGAACAGGTTGCCCAGAGAGGTGGTAGATGCCCCATCCCTGGAAACATTCAAGGTCAGGTTGACGGGGCTGTGAGCAACCTGATCTATTTGGAGATGTTGCTGCTTGTTGCAGGGGGGTCGGACTAGATGATCTTTGGAGGTCTCTTCCAACCCAAACTATTCGATGGTTCTACAATTCTATGATTCTATGTGTCTGTCTTACATGTATTTTTAATGAACAAATACATATGATAAAAGAGACCAGATCCTGATGCAGCACGAAAAAAGTGCCCTAAAGAACGAGTTGTTACCTTGACTGGAATGGGATGATTATTTTTGAGCTGAATGTTTAGAACATATTTAAATACCTAATGGCTGCAAACTGGCAACTGATTTTTTCTTTTTCATTCTATGGCAGGACTGGATAAATCATTTGCTGCTTTTTCACAAATGTCTCCTCTCTAGATATCTCTTCCCATTGCAATTATATTGCATTCAGCTGTGTCACGGCTGTGCTCAGCTATGTGAACTCCTATCACAGAACAGGCTGGCTGTCAGGGACTAGTCTCCACTCACTCTTCCCCCAAAGAGTAGAGCATTTAATTGTCATCTTGGGCATCAGTGCATTCCTAGCAGCAGAACCAGGCAGTGCTTTCCACTTTGAGCTGTAAAGGCTGGAGGCAAGTGAGAGCTGAGAGGAGAACGAGCTACACCATCTCTTCTAAATAATCTTGGAGTAAAGGTGAAGGGAATCAAAGGATCAAAGGGAAAAGTTAGAAAGGAGAAAGCACACCTGAAGTAGGGAAGGAATCAATGGGGATGGGATGGGGATGGGGGGATGGGGAGGGGGAGAAAATAAAAGAAAAAAAAGGAAAAGCCCTGTGAGAGAGAAGGAACAGATCTCACATGAAACGGAGTTTCAAAGGATAAAAAGTTGCTGACTCCTTTTAGTTATAGTTTTGAAGATTAATGTGAGTGAGGCACTATTACTCCTTGTGTGTTGCTAGCACAGAAGGAAGGTGCATGAATATGTATTGACACTGAACCTACAGCATTAGCTCTGGTCAGACTGGGATCAGCTGTACTGAGGGGGCTCAACCTATGCCAGTTCTTGAGCATTCCCTGCTATGCTTCTTCAGCACCGGCCAGAGTGACACAGCACGACATTTTCAGGCACCTCCTTGTTTGAGGGAGCATCAGTGAGGTCTAACTGCCCTATGTTTCCCATACCAGGAGATTTCAAATGTTACTCATTAAAATTCTAATGATTTGGAGAAGAGCAGCAGATGCAGAGTCCTGAGGACTAAGTCCCTTGTTTAACACCACCGTGGGGGCAGATGGGAAGAGAGCAAGTTCTGCCCTGCTGCCTGGCCCGGGTACGGTGTCCACAGCCATGGGAGTGGGGAGGGGGACCTCCTAGGATGGGAACAGGCAGGGCTATCATGGATGAGTGTTCTGCAAAGGCAGGATTCATCTCACCATAGTTTGATCACCTCGAATTTAAACATCTAGTCTAGGCCAGTTGTCTGGGCTACCTCTGAGGTCAGTGGGGAGAGAGAAACACTGTCAGAGTAGGGCTCATCTCATCCTTTGACAGGCACTTCTCTGTAATAATTAAAATAATTTTGAAAATTCTAAAACTTCTAAAGCAGCATTTTAGGTTACCAGTCTCACTTCAAGAGTATAATCACTAGGGATAAGTCTGATACTACTAAGCTCTTTGCATCAAACAACTCTCAAAATAGTGAATGCTATCAATCTGGGCTAGATATCAGAGGCTTAAGAGCTCACCATCCTCCCACCACTCTCTCTGAATTGTTGCATTCCTCATACAAAAGAAAAATGAAGTGCAATATTTAATTGATCTTGAAATAATCACCAAATTCTCACGTACTAGTATTTTGACTTCCCTAGATGAATTTACCATAAACAGGACTAAATATGCACATTTTCCTTGGTTAGCTCTATATTTATCTATGTTCTTCCTCTTTCCTCATTTTATTATTTACAATTTCATTCAACTACTAGCTTTTCTAGGCTTGTGAAATAATCACAGAAGTGACAAGCAGTCTGATGTTACTTGCTGTAATAATCCACTTGCTTAAGCAAGATTTTAAGGTTTTTAAATAACAGGCCAGCAACCACAGCTTACAAAAACAGACTGTAACTTCTTGTCTTAGTCTGAATTAAATCAGGGAATGGCCAGATCTTAACAGCGGAAGAAAACAACAGAGGAGCCTCCAGAAAACTAGTGACTCTTCTGTGATATCAAGCTCTACTGGGAAAAGCAAAAGCTCATTAAAATTTTACTAATTAATCTGTAAATGAAAGACTGAAAAAGATGATAATGTTAGTTGCTTTTAAAGGAAATAAATCTCTAGCCTGGAAAAGATACTATCTGCTGTATATTCCTCTATTGCGTGCTATGTATTTTTCAAGTTTTGAAAATTTTAGAGTATAAGCTACATTGTGAATGCATTTACATTTTGCTGAATGATCAGAGGTGCCTTAAACTTCATTGTATATGAACTACAATTAGTATCAATTAAAAAGTTTGAACCTTTGCCACAGAGAAGTAGCCCTAACTGAACAAGTCTTATTAGTGAAATACTGATAATATTAGTATGCAAGAGATGCAAAGTTGGGTGTATGTTTTGATGTAACATTGCTCTTCACTGTAACACAACCTCAAATAATGACAAAAACTTATTCAAATAGTGGGTCAATAACATGTATGCAGTGAAGCCTCGTTCCCTGCTTAGATTTAATTTCTCTTACCTGGTCTCTTCTGTAGCTATAAAGAAACCATCATCTGAAGCATCAAGCCAATTTTGCCTCTGTCTCTTGATCACTGGAATGGTGCTTGTCTTAATGGCACTTGCACTGGCTTGCAAGGCCTTACCATTAGTCATATGAACATGGGGAGCAGCATGCTGAAATCATAACAAAAAATGGGAAAGATATTTGCCTGAGAACAAGCATAATTCTCTTAACTAATTCTCCTGTAAAGGGCAGCCTACACACAGCACCCATCTCAAAAACCAGCTAGTTGTCTTCAACAAGTACCTGGGGGGTCAGATAGCACCCTGTGTGCATTGACATGTTTTATACACAGCTCTGAAAGCTCCTTAGAAACTAAATTAACTATTGCTAATGTCATTTTATACAAAGAGAAATTTAGGCATGAATCAATGCCATGAATTAAGCAGTTCCACAACAGAAACATGTTGAATTCAGGAGAAAATTCACATTTTCTCAGCAAAACCCCAGTATCTCAACCAATGAGACATAAGACTTGTTTTTTTTCATCCAAGTATGGCATTAATCTAATTTTAAAAAACCCTATATTTCTCACTTCATAGGTCCTTACTCTGTCTGTCTTTTTAAATAAACATCACTGTACAGGACAAGTGCTGCCAACCTACTGCTAACCTAAATGGAAGCAGGGTAACAAAGGTTTGCATCACCTCGCTGGTACCATGGTTCTTAGGTTCACCCACCAGTCATTATATACTAGAGCTGACTGCAACATGTCTGCCTTCATTTCACTACAGATAACATTAAACATAAAACGATGCATTCATTTTCCACTAAACCTTTACCTGGAATAATTGTGCAACAAGAGAGCAAGTACTCTGATCTAATGAGAGAAGCTGTCATCTTATACATGAAAAAGTGAGAGTAAGAATAATATTTTCTATATGGTCTACAGATAACATTTTGGAAGAATATCCCATGACAAATATATTAATTTTGGAAATAAGTCTTCTTTGCCACATGACTGATTATTGGTAGGACTAAATAACAACACTATTTGATTAAAACAGACATGTTAGAAGACATTATACAAAGATGAAAGTTTTGCTTACTTTATCTCACATGGATTCAGCATCATGTTTTCATAGGAAAAAGTACTATTTCTTGGTGAAATAATACAAGTATTCCTCATTTAGGAATATTACAAAAAAGCTATCAGAAAACATGCACAATTCTGCACATTCATGGGAGTAACCTCTAATTAGGGGACCGATTCCACAGACACTGAGTAAGGAAGGGGCTGGTAACATCCACAAAGGCTATCAGAACGGAAAGCAAAACTGACCTCTTAAATCATGTCATAAAAATACAATAGCCAAAAATAATAAACAAGGGCCTCATTTCTTGGGCACAATTCTTACAGTTGTATTCAATGTATAATATTCACATTATGCCACAACTTTTAACACACCCCAGTCCTTACCATTTGCTCTCTCCAGTAGGAGGAATTTTATGCACTCAAAGATTTCCAGCATTCATTGTTTTAGTGCAAATAACTGAATAATCTCCTCTATGATTCCTTAGATCTGATGTAACAAAACCCAACAAGAACAAAACGAGCAACAAGACATCAAATTTGAGTGAGTCACAGATAACTGTTTCTTAGAACTAAACTATTTTCCTTTGTCTTAGAAAGAAATAAGGCTTATGATGAATTTAGTTGCTGTTGCACATAGTTAGGGCTGTAAATCTATCTTCGTAGTCCCTCTAAATATTTGCCTAAATTTTTCCTTTTTTTTTATTCAGTGTCTAGACTGCAGTTTGGTTTTCACATATTTTTTTGTGTTGGCTTTGGTGGGGAGGAAGTAGTAAAGTACATGCTACTAGAAGTAATTCAGCTGCTGTTTAGAATAAATTCAGGATAAAAAACATAGTTTGGATGAAATTAGAAATACATGAAAGTATTTAACTGATGATCTCTTAGTGTACAAAGTGGATAGTGCTCAAAAAGTGAGTATGAATTCATGCATGGAATTTGATGCTGCCATACATCAAATTTCACAGTACATCCAAACTAATTATTTTTATCTGGCAATGGGCATTGCCATACATTACAGAGGAATATTCAAGGGCTCAAAGGGCAATTTTTTTGCTGTGCTTCACCAGTCAGAAATGGATTTAAGTTATCAGATATAATGGCTTATATCTTTTCACAGGCTCCTTTCCAATACACCACTGAATGTCTCCTTTACTCAAAACAACACGCACAGGCAAAAAAATGTTCAGGAGAAGGTACAAAAGTGCATTTCCTGTGGCACAAACTCTGAAGAACAGTTAAGCCTCATGGAAAAAGTATGTGTTTTTTCATAATACTTTTTACCCTAGCAGAGACAGATGCTGTTACTAGTTCTGAAGTTCTGCTATGTCTACTTTTATTAGACCCTAACTCTTATTCCAGGCAAGATATAACATTACAGAAAATAGTGCAAGGGTTACAATATAATCTCATTTCTATTGCATCATATTTATCAGAATTTTCTCCTTTATTTCACTTCTCCCCCAGTCTTTTCAAGCTATTTGAAGAGATTAATTACATTTCACTTAAGGACAAGAGAAAATAAGATCATTGTTCTACCGTCTGTGTGCTAGGAACCACATTATCTTTAATTTCTAGTTAATCAAAATAATTGAAGTTCTCAAACAATTTAGGAGTAGAAAATCTGTTCATTAGTTCCTCTCAAAAAATATATTTATCACTGTGTATAAAAATGAGCATTCAGTGCCACTGTCATACTAATATCAACACCAAGAGCAAAATAAACTTTCATACAAAATACTTGTTAAATGTTTTTTTATTTTTATTTTTTTTAATTTTTATTTTGTAATTTTCCCCCTCTAGCACACAGTTATGCTAGGAAGGTTATGAAAGCCTCAGGAATACTACCTGTGTGATCAGAGAGGCCCTACTCAATCAAAAAACGCTGCATGCAGAAAGCTCCAATAATTTCATCATCATACTGCCATGTGCAATTAGCAGCTGTCATTTTGATTTTGACTGTGTACATCATTAATAAGCTGTGCTGTCATTTTGCCACAAAACCACTGGTATTAAGAGTCTGCATACCAGTGGCAGATCACAGAGCAGCACCTGAGCAGCAGGAGCTTTACCCAGAGGTTACTAACTACATGTTGGACAAATCCTCCTCCATACTGAGTGACTCCTTTCTCCCAAGTCTTTCCTCATCTCAATCTGGGTACATTCATTGAGGTATCTCTTGAACCTCTAGGACAAAATTATTCCATGCCCAAAAGACATCATGAGAAAACCTAATTTAGAGTGCATTTGAAAGAAAAACCTCACAAGGCTAAGGGAGCTCTGTTTCAGGCAATGTTACATCCTATAAAGAACACAATTTAAGTCAGCACAGAGTTATCTGGGAAGAGTTTCATCTGCCGAACAGGAGGTCTCCCTGCTGCAGACTGAACACATCCTCAGGGACTTCTGAGACCAAAGCCAATCTTTTCAAAGTCTTCAACATGGAGGAGTTTATGGGAAGACTGTTTGTTATAACATCTTCACAACTTCACCTGTCCCCTGCTAAAACACTACTCTGTAGGCACCATTCTCAGGTACTTCTCTCACAGGCTGGTGCAGAGCTCAATTTTTGAGAGCTGCTTGCAAGTGCTGCTAATCAAAACTCACCTGGCAGAGGCATGAATTTCCCATTTGCGTACACAAACGTGAACTTCCCAGTAAGCAAGTCAGACACCTCCAATAGTCAATGAATGCAATAGTCCCTTTCATGAAGAAGCTATATAAGAATGTGTTTCTCTCTGCTAAATCTTCTGGAAGCAACAGCACTCATTCAATCAGTTACTAATTCAATCAGTTGCTTGACTGAAAATCTGGTAAGTCCAGATCTTTCAATACAAGCTGCATAAGGCTTTACTATGTCTAAGAAACAGAGGAATTAGCTGTACAGCATCACTATACAAGTGATATGTGCTGTAGGGGCAGCTACCAGTCCAACATAGTTCAGATACTATTCCAAAAACACCTACAAAGATAACTCCAAACGCTTTATATTAAAGTGTCAACTTAAGACAGCATCTCTATTATGGAGGGTAAATCTCCTATCCCCACTGGCTCCCAGACACATTTCAAGCACAAGGATATAAAGATGTGTGTTGGAAAGTCAGAAAGAAATTCTGTACAAATTCAGAAGCAGGACTCGGATCCCAAATCACAGTCGAGCTTCCTTTCTATAAGTTTCTCAACTTGTACTGGGCTATCAATGGCTGAGCATTTTCCACTGAAAGCCACTAAAAATTCTGAGAAGACATCCAGCTTTGAAACAAATATATAACACCAACAGGCATTGTAAAAACTAACAGTGAATGTTTATGCTGTGACTGAAAGAATGTTTAACTGGATTATCATAAATTCCTAAGTGGACTTGAATTTATGATCTCTTACATTTTTCCCCATCCCTTTAAAAAGGAAAAAAATTCCCATTGCCTTAAATTAGCATTTTAAAAATTCTTGTCGCATCTTTAAACAAAAAATCAAATCAAATCAGAGCAAAAGCTCACTACATAGAGAGAAAACAAATCACTAGAAATCAGGCATGCTCACATGATTGGTAATAATCTATATTAACTGGTTCAATGTATTTGACACGATTGTATAGGATACAGTGTAAAACTAGTGTAGAATTATGTTAAGTTTAAATCAGGTATTGATTCTGTTTTGCCACACCTGAAGTGTTCTTATTTGCAAAGGCATTAATTAGCATTATACTTCTGATAAGCATCAAGGTTTGGGGCTGGTTTAGTTTACGTATTCATGGAGATTTGAGATGAATGTAAAAATTACAAAGCACAGTCTCCACACTGCATGGAGTCGCAAACATTGACACTATCATGCAGGCACATATTCATTCTGGGTATAGAATTTCATTTAAGAAACCCGAAGGCTAGTAAAAAAAATAGATTTTCAAACAACAGATCAGATACAAGAAATTAACCAAATAGTCAACACAAGTATTACTTTTGAACTCCCTGATTTGCTATCAAACCTTTCACAAAACACCCAGAATAGATGTAATGCTGAAAATCCAAGTCAATGACTTTTCTGTGCAAGGGTGGGGGGGAAGACAATAGTTGACTTTCCAAAGCATCTGGGCTAAAATATTACAATGTTTATAGCCTCAGTATTTCATGGAAGTTACACAAAAGCTGGATAAACCATGTCTTTAAAAACAGCATTTTAAAGTAAATATTTATTTCTAGAAATCAGTAAATCAGTAATGAAAGACTAACTTAGGTGTCTATCCACAGAATAAGAGGAAATTAGTTCTATAGTTAAAACATAGAAAATCCCCTCTCTCCTTCCTCAGACCCTTAAAAGATTTTCTAGTTTTTTATTTTTATGAACAAGAATCTGCAACAAAAAATAGAGACACATCATTGTATCTAAATACAGAAGAAGAATTCTTGTAATGTTTTCAGAAAAACTGCACTTTTTCCTTAGCAAAGTACACTATTCCTCATTGGCTTTGATTTTGACATAAATCTGAATCTTCAGGGACAAGATCAGATTTAATGCCTTACGTACATTATTCCACCACCTATAAATGCAACTTAGAAGGAGTTCAAATACTTTGCCTTGGTAAGACAAAAGCTTTTTTAATTCAAAGCATCCAAGGCAGTATGCAGATTTGCTGCTATACCTCTCACATTCTGATTGACTGAAGATCATGCTTTAACATTTTATGTGTTACAATATTAACCATAATCAGTCAGAAAAAGGGGACTTTATTTCAGAGTAATTATTTATTGCAGTAGTCATTCAAAAATGGATCTCAGCAGTTTTGCTTTACTGTGTCTGTATTGAATAGATAATCTCATACTGTTTCCAATGCCAGGTATAGCGTATTTTCTGGCTTTACTGACACGTTCTACCTACTCATTGGAGAGTAAGAAATTTTCCATTACACATTCTCTTATGCTTTAATTGCAGAGAGGAGTGGACATATTGTCACAACCTTTTCAGACTAAACAGAACACTTATTTTTAATTGCACTTCTATTTCTTTAAGTGCAATGGACAATTTCTGCACACTGACTGCAGAACATTAGCCTGAGCAGTCTGAATTGTCAGCAGAGAGGTCTGGAGAGGTTCACAACACAGGAGCCTCAAGAACTCAACTTATTTAAAAATCTTTCTCTACCTCTTTAAAGTTTGGCCATGTTTTGGTGTGAGGACACATTTATACAGGCAAAACCCCCATTTCTTTGGGTCAGTTTTTAGAGCTGTTTTGATACATTAATGGAAAAGAGAGACTGACAAAATGTGTTCTCTTCAGAGTAAAATCAATAGGAAAAAAAAAAACTAAAGGGAAATGAAAAGTGAAGTTTTCACCAGCTTCAGCATTAACCTCTAGTTCTTTTCCTGGCACCAACCAAGAATTGGAAAAATATTGAAAAATTTTTCAATCCTTTCCAAAATTTTACAGCAGAGGAATACACTTGAATAACTAAGCATCTTATTTTGAAATGTGTCTATTTAAGCCAAATTCATGACAAACATGGATTACATCATATCCAGTAGAAAACAGAAAAATCACTTTTTCCAGACATTTCTCCATTATTTTGAAATTTTGTCATCTGTAGTCCTTACCTATTTATTATCCATTTGCACTGGATTATTAATGACTATTGATGATAAAGGCAATGAACTATATTTACCCTTTGTCCCCTGCTGAATTGAGTACCTGTGTGGGAATTTACATGTCCCACAAATGCTGTACATACAGAAGAGGTAATAAACTGGAAGGGACACCCTGAAAACTATAGGAATGAAAACAAACAAGCTCATATCATGTTTTGTTGAGTTTTATTCCAAAATTTCAAAACGCTTCAAAAATTGGTCTTTTTCCAAAAGTGGATAGCCCTCCCCCAAATATCTACAGGATAGGCATGAATCATTCCCAGTCAGAGAAAGGTTTTCTTTATGTGAATTTCCATTCAGTCCTTATCTAACTTTTATTAGGAGTTTGAAACAGAGACTGATGAAATTTTTCAACCTATAAAAACAAAAGATTGACACTAAATCCATGACATTTTTATGCATAAAACTTTTTAATCTCATTTTTGAAGATGTATCTGTCCGTTCAAACATTTCTCTGTTTTTGGAACCCAAACTATCAAACCAAAGGTAGAGTCAGAAACTGGCCTAATAGGAACGTGATGCAACAAATTACTCAGCGCATGTTTTGAACTTTAGATGTGCTCTGACATATATGATACACATAGAATGCAGGAGATTTTATCAACATTAATTTGACATAATCAAAAATCACTTGAACACATAACACACAGAATTGTAACTGGATTTTTCACCTATTCAAACTGACAGCACTGCTATTTCTTAAGCTATTCAACCTCACATTTTTCACAAGATTTCCCATGAAATGTGGTAGCAGACAGACTCATTTTATCTCTAGAGTGATACTCAACATTATAAAAAAACATGCCAATGTCTTAGGATACTACTATATCTACTTTGTTTTCAAAGGAAAAATTGTATCTATAGATAGACCGATACCTATAATCTCATCTATACTTACCATTATTGTTCTTGTTGTATGACTGGATGATTCTGGAAAACAAAAGAACCACAGCATATTAAAGTATTGCCTTTATCCATAAAAGCCCTATTTTCTGATGTTCACCCTGAGGGCTAAGATGCTACTGTTCAGCTACAACCACAAACATAGCATAAATGCAGAGATTGGAAAGATTTCTCATGAAACGAGCATGAGAATCATCACTGGTCCTGAAAACATATGGCACGCTATAGTATGCTGTTAACTGCACTCATTCTCTTTGCTTAATTATCCTCTTCTGCAAGAAAATATAAAAGTGGAACTAATTCATAATTCATGTTTCAAGAAGTGGGTTTTTTCATTTTGCTTTTAACATATGGCATCATTTAACATGGAGGATTAGCTCTGCGGAAAAAATACAAATAGTATCAGCATAATTCCATTACTATTCCCATTTGCAAAGGCTTTATAAAACTAGACAATCCTTTTTCTGAGAATTTTGAGATGGATTCTCAGTTTGAAATTGACAAAGTATATTGAGAAGTGTAACATCCAGAAATCTTAATTATTCTCCCCTATACGATAAGGCAATTCTGCATGAATTGAATAAGCAGAGTCTCAATTCTGCAAGGGAGATAAATGTATGATAATTATAATGGGTTAGTTATTCTTGCCCCGGTTCCAAATTGTGATTCTTATGGGGGTCCCAACCGGCATCACTTACACAAAGAATTCTCCAAGTGTTTTGTTATTGTTAAAAATAGTATTAAAGAGATTAAGAGGACATGAGAAAGAAGAGCTGCACATCTCTTTACAAAAAAATGGTAATTGCACTCTCAAACTCGTATGTCTTTTTCATTTTGAGGAGTCATCTTAACCAGTCTGAAGGTATCGTTCAGTCACTGATAGAAACAAAGACAAGCCATTTTAAGCATCTCAAACTATTTAGAAACTTTGATCTGATATTCAGCAGTAATTCCTGTATCTAGTTGACATTTACATTTGTACAAGTCTTCATCCTTAACCAAATCTACTTTAAAAAAAAAAACATATCAAGAATCAATAATTTCCAATTGATAAAAGTTCTGTAATGTGAAAACCTACCTAAAGCCACCGATATTTTAGTTGTGAGCTCCTCTCCCAGCCCCCTTTTCCTCTCTTTTTTCACACAAAAATTATCATATATAAAAATACATTTAGGTCACCAGTCCTCCAAGCAAGTTTTAAAATGATAGTATAAAAATTAAATACTGTGACAGCCTACCATTTCCTGATACCTGAATATATCTGGGGCTGTTATAAAGTAAGAGAAGATCACAGCAGGGTGAAGAACTCTATAATCTATTCAATTTTTATCTTCACAGTAAAGTTATTTTTGTTATTACAAGTTCGTTTATTTTTTTGACATCCCAGTGAAATAACATTTCAGGACTTGAATGTTCCTGAGCAAGCCCAGAGACTGCATTCATGGAGATACAACCACCTGAATAACTCTTGAGACAAGGACTCATTCCATTTATAAGCCCAACTACCCAGAAAAAAACCCCAAAGAACCTATCTCCAAGAGCACAACTGCATTTCCTGAGGAATCCTCAACTTAAGCAGAGTTATCAGGTTAAACAAAAAGGGATGGGGCTTCTCTCTTGAAATACAGAGAAGATACATTACACAGCACTTCCAGTCACTCCCAAAAAGATCAAAGCAAACAAACAAAAATCCATGCTTTTCATACTCAGATACTACAGTAAGAAAATCTTCACTCGTACTCAGAGGTGCTATGCTTTTGGCATAGCTTTATATGCCAAGTCTCTAAAAACTATGCTTAGCCATGGTTGTCCCAAAATACTCAGTCACCCTCTCAGTTCCACAGACAACTGAGTGAAAGAGAGAATATCTTCCTAAAGGGAACTGGAGGAGCAGATGAATGTACCTCGAGGCTTTTAAACAGCGTATTTTTGAAGAATACTTTACAGACACTCTTAATGCAATGCCAACAGCTGTTAACTCCAGAATATTACCATATTGATAACCTATTAATAAAACCAAGCAAAGAAACGAAGAAAGATCTGTTGCATTTGTAGAGTAATATCCCTGTGTTCTACCATACAATAAAAACATTCTCTGTTTTTTGCATATCTTTTTCTTAGCTTTTATTGCTGTAGATACTGAAATATCATCTAAGTTGCCAAACATTTTTTAGAAAGACCTGAGTATATCCATAAATAAAAATTTAGGGAAATAATTGTTTAATAATTAGACATAGCCAAAAGATTCTAGGATCTAGCAGAGACTACTAATTAAGATGCCGTTGTTACACAGTTTAAACTCTTACATACTCTGATACCCCAATATTCAAATTTTAGAACTGAGAAGACACCGATTTCTTCCAGGATATAATTACATCCTGATTTGGCAGGATTCTGACCAATGTTTATGCGTGAACATGCACCAGCCAATTCTGTGGAAAACTTTGTTTTTAATTAAGGCAACTAAGGAAGAAGGCCCTTGCTTCCAATTAAAAAGGCAGTCACGCAGCATTGAAAAAGGCATGTTTTACAAAAGGCCTACACACCCGTGCAACATCCAATGCAGCTTGAGAGCAACAGAGCTTATTTAAAAACCACAGATGTCTTGGTGTTCAACAGAACAGAAGACAAAACTTTGGATTTTATCTGCCAAGTTTTAGAATGCCTTTGGGAATTTAAATAATCAGGCTCGAATTTCAGCAAAACTGGCATCAGTGGACACTTGGTTTAAAAATGAGTTCTTATAGCAAATTATTTTGTGCAAGGCAATAATCTGTACTTGCACTTCTTCAGCAGAAAGGAAACTCCAGGATACAGAATGATTCTCTCCTTACGGCCGATGAAGTGCTAGTGAAGTGGATTACTCCACTTTAAACAGAAATAGTTAGACAGTATCAGTAACAAGGGATTTTGGCAATCTGATGCAAGTAAATTACAGTAAATGTGACCAGTACTGACAAGGTGTTTAGAAATTTATTATTGTGGAGAAATTGATGCATCAGTGGCAGAAACTGCCTATGATGCTTGTATGCTCTTTCTATAACATATTGAACTCAAATACAAATGAGTAAGTTGTGAAAAGAAATTTCCTCACATTAGAAGTTGCTTCAAGTGTTTCTGCCTGTTTACAGGCACTAGGAGACTATAAAATTTCCCACTGTAAAACCATTTAAGGCTAAATCAGAAAAAGTCCACTGCTAAGGGTTGGTGCCAGCTACAAAACTATTTCAAATTTATATATTATTCCCCAACATTTTATTTTTTTTGCCTTAAGCGTTCTTCAAGCCAGGACAGAAACTACATCCTTAATAACACTGTAGTCCTTTTCCAGCTGTTCATGTGTTATGTTTATACATGCTATTCTTTAGTTCTGCTGATAGGAAGCGTAATTATCCGATATTCATCTTTCTCGTTTATATTAACAGGGTCATCAGCAATACTAGTCAGTGAAAGATGCCCTTTTCTAAACCTTCCAGAATAAATACACTTCACGATAATGACATTTAGACATGCAGAAAATAAAGGCAGACATGCAATAGCAGAGATGTTTAATCCTAGTAACACTCACAGCTTATCGTGGTGCATGAGACTGTAAAGAACCTTTTCACCCAGGATGGACCACCTTACGAAATAAGCTGAGAAAGGAATACTGTTTCATTATTTCTTCTCAATGGGGGTTATGAATATTTTAAGTAAACCAAAATAATTGTTTTATTCCTACCAGTTTGTGGCAGTGAAACAAGTGACGTTAAGTGTTACTTCAAAAGTACTATTAGAAAAATATATATCTTGTAATCATACTAAGAATGAGTTTGACTTTATTTGAGGAAGACCTTTAGTCTCCCAAGACTGAAATCTGAAACACTAGAGAAACAATATACAGGCAACAAAAGCAAAAAAGCACAAAAACATACAAAACGTTCACAAAGTGTTTTCCCCAGACACGGGAACTTTCGAGTTACAGTGCCTAAGCACTTTCTGAAGGTGCCTTCCATATTGCATTACGTAATAAAATTGTTAAGAACCATTGCTCTGTAATCACAGCTTACAAAAAATAATCAACCTACTTGACAGTAATCATGCACAGAAGCACTTCAAGTATGAACTCCAGATCTCGAAGCCAGAGCACCTAACTCATGCGGTAATATGCTGCTAATCCTGTTATCCAACAGAGAGGATTCTCCTTGTGCAACTTTAATTCTTTAAAATAATACTAGGGGAAAGTAGCGATTCCAGGAATTAGGTTCTGGTTATTTGCATTGTGTTTTGAATGCTAACTTGATTATAGTGTTGTTCTTATTGTTTACTGTTTTAAGACCTGATTTATTCTGCCAATTAGAAAAGACACTGTTACTGCAATTTCACGCCTACATGTTACCTGTATATAAAAAAAGAAACACTGATTCAGCAGCAAAAATGGGGCAGTTCACCATGAAGTGCCCTTTCCTCCACTTCCAATCCCACCTAGCTTGCTCTTTCTAACCCCTGTCATTAGAGTTACCAGAAGCACATGTCACGCTAGTGAATACAGATACAATGCCATAATCTTTACATAAGTATAAATTTCCTTAGCACAACAAAATATAAGTGATGTCTGCCACACTCAAAGTGGTGCATCAAAGCATGAATGCGATTCTAGGTTTGTGCTTTTTGTGAATCAAATGTAGGCAAAGAGGCCTTACAAATCAAAACAGAGATTTTTGAAAGAAAGGAAATAAAAGGGGGAAAAAAAAAGAAAATTTGCTATTAAATTTCTAGTGTACTTCCCCCTTTGGATATAACTCACATTTCACAAGATATAGTAAGCCTGAGACCTACAGTTGAATGGAAATTGTTTTGACTTTGGCAAAACAAAAGCAATTGCTGTCTATATTTAAAAACCCCACAACACAGTGCTATGCTATGCTAATGCTTCAGAATAGTTCTTTCTCAGAGGAAAATCAGGGAAACATGGATTTGCAGAAATGGTTTTGCTCCTCCCAAGTCCTCCTGTGATCAAATTCATCATAGAGAAGTCACACTGTTTACCTTTACCCACTGAAAAAATACTCTGCAATTTGAGCAGCCTTTGGACGCAGAATGGAAGATGGTTCTTTTATTTGTAACCAAAGAACCTCAAAAACTTAGAATATAACTGTAATATGAATTCACTGTAGGCAAATGATGACTGCACATTTATCATTGCAAGACAACAAATTGTTTTCTCAACTTTAAGAAACTCTGAGGGGAAAAAAAGATACTACTATTTTTCAGACAATAATATTTTCCTCCTAGTTGATCATCTTCCCTATTAAGTCACAATGTCATTTGCATCACTGGGGTTGGAAGAACAAAGACCAAAGTGGGGAGGGGGGAAATCAACTCATTGTAAATGAATTGAAGGAAAAACATTTTTTTATAATACAAAAATTTAAGGAGAAAAAGAAATGGCTTGAAATATGCAAACATGAGATGTAGTAGCTTAGTTCAACAAATGACTGACAATGTCAGCAGTAACACCCTGGTGTAATTAACGCCTGCGTCATTTTCCAGGTACATAATTTGGGCTCTAGAAGTTGTCACTAGTTCCTTGTCTCCAGTGTCATCATTTGTACCTCTGCAAAAGCAAGTGAATATACTGACTACAGAAATGCAAGCTTTAGAGCATTTTAGTTTTCTACTAAATATTTAAAATGACTGCTTCCAATTGGACAGTGAAAATAGACAGCAATTAGCTACCCTTGTGCAAGTTGCAAAAATCAAAGGTAAAAAGGTTGTTAGGTTAATCTCTTGAGGGTCAGAGATGGCTTTAATGTCTTTCTATAGAACTACGCATGACAAGGCTCTTACCATAAAGCATTTCGTATCATGACATAAATAAATGCTCTGAGTAATGCACATTGCAAAATAACCAAGAGTCGTGAACACCCTTTTCATAGTCCTCTGCTTCTCCAGTAAATGACAGTAACATCACAATAATTTTTCCAGAGACCTACTTTCCATGCTCACGTTTCCATCAGTATCAGTGCGCATATTTCAGTAAGAGATCTCCAGCCAAATATTTCAAAACATTTGCTGGCTGTAACCAAGGACCAAAGCTAGAATGCATATGCCCAAAGCAAATTTCAGGGGAAAAACTGGATGTGGAATGATATATAACTTTCGTTTCTTGCTTTTGGGAAAAGTGGGTAAACACAGTTCAGCATTAATCCCACTTTGTGTTTCAGCACGGAAGAAACGGCAAAAGTGGATTCACATAGTAGCTTGTTTATCACATCTCATTTCTTCTCTTTCAGTTGGAAATCATTGGTACGTAAAATGAGGTTTATAACAATTTAGATAGATTTATTGTTTATTAATATGTAAGACAAAATTTAAGGTTTTATATTTTAAAGTAATGGATTGCCAGATGTTTTTTGGTATGCATTCCATGCTGCTAGCCTGCCACCACAGTAGAACATCTCCATCTTCACCAAAAAATAGTGTAACAACAGACACCTTTGAGGATAAACAACTCCCTCTGCTGAGAAATTCCATCCTACAGTGAAAACTCCTTCCTTCTAATACACTTTCACATAGGTTTATGTGAAGTTAATTATGATGAAGCACATATTAGAATTGTTTTCTCTGTTTCAAGGAAATTTGGGGCAGGAAAGGCTCCAGTCTCCCTGCTTGTCAGTTAGGCCTCTTATATTTTCATGTGTTTGTCAAAGGAGAGTCTCAAGCTCCCCACAGAAAAACTAGGAGTGAAATATAAGCCTTTCTTCCTCGCTTATCTCAAAAGCCAATACTACTAGTCATAAGCAGAGAGAGAAGGATTGACCAAAAGAGCATCTAAGAGAGAAGGTATATTTTTTTGAGGTCTTTCTTCCTTTGCCGATTGCTCATGTCATTTTCTCATCTTGCTGTGCCAGAGATGTGCGGGTTCCTAGGAAAACAGACCCAAAAACTGCTGTCTCATTCTTAGACAGAGCTCCACAGTTCAGTAGATTCAGGAACAGAAATTTGACTGTTGAAAGAATCCTCTTGAAGGCATCAGGACATCTCAGCCTGGAATCCAGCATTAAAAGTCTGGGAAGGGGAAGAGGGAAGGAGGATCAGGGCTCTTGATCAAAGTCTCTTCAGCTATGAACAAGTGGTTCTCTTATTTCTGCCCACAAGTCATGAAAATAGTATCAACAGGCGAAGACCGATTTCTGTACCTCATTAGTGACGTTAATATCTTGGGCATCCTGTGGATATTCTGGTTCTGATGCATGTAAAAGTAAGGAAATGCCTGCCAGTTGACAGAGATTATACTTATGTAAAATACCCTTACCTAACCTTTCCAAATATTATATGGAAAATTATTATTACTCACCCTGCCAAAACAATAGGCTGACGTGAAACTTGACTACTTGCATGTACTGTTGCTCACAGTTAAGCAGCTTGTGGGTGAAAGTAATTGCTTGGAATAATTTCAGACACTGTAATTTAAAGATCACATTCAAAAAATCTGCAAAGCACTTTACAGTCACACCTAAATCTTCCCATCGTCAACTCCAGTCATAAAACTGGATACACGTAACATTCTGCAATGTTGTGAATTTCTGAAGACAGAGCTTTCCCATTTGAACGAGACTGTCTTCACTGCTGAGAACCATTTAATTTTCTTGTGCTGACTTTCTTTTCAGCAGCAATGGAAATTCTGCATCTCAGAATAGTTAAAAGCACCAGCATGCATATTACACAAAACCTCCCCAAAAGTACTGTGATTTTTTTCCAGAATGGAAAAAAGCTTTCTGGTATTTTTCATTCCATTCTACAGAATGCAAGATTTTCCGTTGTTTGAAAATAAAAGGAGAAACACTTTTCTAAGACTGTCCAGAAAACTTCTTTCTCCTACAAGAAAGGACACAAACAACTACAAGATCTTCTCTCTATCTAGTTACAATATACAGGGCTTAAGCAGTGCAATTTTATTTAGGTCTATGCCTTACACATGGGTTCATGCATACAACTACAACTACATCTCTCAGCCACCAGTGACTGACACTCAGATCAGTTAATAGCAAGATATCAGGGCACAAACCCCACCATTTATGAAGAGATAAATGTGCTCCCTCATCATTCTCGATAAAGACTGAGCAATAATAATCAGAAATTACAGACTCCCTCATTCCTATCAGTTAGCACCAGACTCTTGCTGGAGGTGCATCTGTGGAAAAATGAAAGAGAAACTTGTGCTGCATTGGCCAAAATCAAGACTCCAGCCAACATAAAACTTCCCTAAGAAATGCTGATCCTGTTCTTATTTATTACTTTTAAAAGCATTAAACCAAATACTAATGATGTTTCTCATCATCTCCCCCAACTCTCCCATACAGGCATAAAGAAGTGCCATTTCTATATTACATTGCTTTATTTCTGAGCCAGTAATTATTATTTTGTTAACAACAAATTCTGTCAAAATACGGCACTCAACTCACGTAGGCAGCAAGACTGACTTTAAATATGCCAAACTAAATATTTATACAAGCCTAAGCGACATTTATGTGAATGCTGTAAATTAGCATATATCTTAAGTAAACATATTTATATGGCTTCTTTACAATAAATTTCTAATACTGTTGAAAAAAGCAAACCTGAACATGCAGACATTTCTATGTCAGTAACATTACGAAAATAGCAAGAGATAAGACTTAATATAAGCCACTGTGCTCATTTTGTGCTCATTTGCTCATTTTGTCAAAGCATGCACTGAAAGACAGAATATATCATCATCTCCATAGCTGGCTTTTTGGATACTGTTAATTGATACAATGCAATAAACCCAGCAACAATCAATAGTGTTTTAGAATCAAAAAGGCTTTTTAGTATATTTATAGTAACACAAAACCCCTGGAGGTTGGCAAAACCTTTCATTGCACAGACAGTACACCATTGTCAGTGCAATTACACAGAAACCACCACTTCCCAAGTTGATCTGGTCACTGAGTTTTTGCTGTGTAATGAAGAGAAGCTGCATACACTACAGCTCCAAAAACGTATTTGATATTTAGCAATAACCAGAGAAGGGGTTAAATGGCAAATATTAAAGGTAATTGTTTTTAAGTCAAAAGGAACAGAGGACCTGTGCTGTTGAGAATCATTACTACTGCTTTGATTGTTTTAGAGAGTTTGGTTTTCCTTTGCATTTTATTTACACTTTGTGGGCTTTTAATTAAAGAGAGGGGCTAAATAAGAACCTAAATAGCCATTTTTAAATACTAAAAAAGGCATTTTTTACACTAACAACATAGAGATTTGCAGTTATTTAGGATAAATTCTTTCCAGTAAGTTATGTTTTCACAAAAAATAGATAAGCAAAAATAATTACCTCCTAAACCAATTACAGTTCTCAATACTAATTTTTCAAATTAGATGTTATTTTGTGCAAATTGCCTTAACACAGTTAGCTGACTGTTTGATACAAACTAATCAGTGTGGCTAATGATTAGTTTTATAAACTCTTTACTTTGAAGAGAACATCCATACTAAGTAGAAGAAAAATTTTAAAGAATTCCAAGCTTGCCTCCTTATAGGGACATCATCATCATCATATTTACCTTGAACTATTGCTAAAGTCTTCTCTGCAATAGAAATGAAACATCATCTTTACTTCCAGGTGAAAGTCATTCATCACTCAAAGCTCATATGGAGAGTCCAGTCTAACAGTCAGCACTGGGGGGTGAGGAAGCAGCCTTCATTCACAATCCCATGCAGTAACTACCAGACCACCCGTGAAGAACTTTACACTCAAAGATAGCAGTCGCAATTCAGCATTTATGGCTACACTGATTAATGGCATCATCTTTTCTTCCAAGTACAAGTCACATGGTTGCCATCTTGGTCCACTGAATAGCTTATGTTGCCATGCATGTTATTTGCCTACTGTGTAATGACTGTTTGCACACTGAGCAAAGTGATCCTCTCTTATGCATATACTAAACATCCACTTTTTGTCAAAGTATGTAGTGATTTCTATCTAGGTATTTTTAAAAGTACCCCAAAAAAGTAGATATTTTCACTTCAAAATACACATAACATTGGCAAAGACAGAAAAGCATGACCCTTTTGGGAAGATGATGGATAATGGATCAAGTTTTTCTTCCTGTATTTGGAATACTATTTCTATTAGCTTGTCTTAAAAAAGAGTCCCTCTTATTTCTACCTCCACCTATTCTGTGAAGCATGAAAACAGACAGTCACCTCTTTTGTGCAGATTGCTTCCTGAACAGTCTATTTCAAAGCCTAACTTCTTTCAGATTTCTAATCTCAACAACCTTATTCAACTACAGAACAAATAAGTTAATGGCTTATAGAAGTTAGATCTCACAAAAAGAGAGTTCAGGAAACACATGCATCTCTTTTCAGTGCAAACAAATGATATCCCGCTGGATTCTCCTCTTATTTGGACATGAGGTAAAACTGTTCACAGTTCCTGTTGAAAATCTTTCTTTTTGGTATAACTACAAAAAAAAAAAAAATCAGTAATACACAGTCACTTTTCAGAACAAAAAATAAAGATTATTTGGGAAAAGTTAGCCTTACCCACAAATTTCTGTCATTTTTTTTGCACAGATTCATATCTGATCGCCATTTGCACCATACTGTAATGAAGTGGCTGGATACACCAGGCTTAAAGATCACCTCTGCTGCTGTGCAGTGTACAGGAAAAGCCTCTCCTGTACCTCTGTGACACCCCTTTTCCTTCCTCTTCTGCAAGGGGTACGAACGCAGGGACAGTCTCTTTCCAAGGAGCTCCTACCTTCCATCAGTCCTTACTGCCAGGACTACTTCATTCTTATTTTAACTGACTCTGTAACAGTCTTGGGATGCGAGATGCCAAAAGTTATCTTCTCTCTATTACCAATCACACTGTTGAGAATCCAGATTAAGCTGTGTTTAGAACTCACATACTAGCAAAGAGATTGGTTGTAAACTAGCAGGTCCAGTATTTAACAATTCAGCTATATAACAAGTAATTTAGCACAGATTAATTTGAAAGGTCTTGCATACCTCTGCAAAATATTTCTTCAAATAAAAATGCAATGCAATAAACCGAAATAAAGCATTAGTTGCATCTCTCCCTTCACCAAATTTTTTTTTTATTCTTTTCTTGTCCTTTTATATACAGATGAAGGATTAGTAAGAAAAATGGTAAAAATAGTTTGATTAAAAGATGGCATTAATATACCCATGTTCAATTAATAAGCACCACCACTCATTGCATTAAGAATCAAGGCTATAAATATGCTATTCACATCTTCTATTTCTGTTGCTCATTTAAAGTCGTTTCTTAAAACCATATTCTCTACAGAAAGGTCATGAAACTTTGTTATTTTAGGTCCACAGTAAGTTTTGCAATTCAGAGACTTAAAGAATATTTCTTTTATATTCCTTCACATACCATCTAGACCATTATGATGGCTGTAGTTTCTTTTTCCCAAAATACTTAGTGAAGAGTGATTCGAGGGTGCAAGCAGTCGTTTTGCACTTGGACTTTGAAGGCTTGGTGTTGACCTGATTACATTGGGTTTCACTGCAGGGTGAATCTCTATTTGAGAAAAGAGAGAGAGAGAGAGAGAGAGATCGTACACACTTGATTTAAAAAAATAAATCAATAAACATAGTCTATCCAACATTACATTTACATTTAAATTTCTAGTGAAAGGAAAGTTTCTTCAGCATGAGTGTGTTTACGAGACCTTGAATAACAATTCAAACACAAATCTTCATACATACAGTTCTTCCAAGTATGAAAAATCTATTTCGGTTTAGATTGCCCGAGTTCAACACTATGGTGTAGATGTGTAAGGATTTCAGAGATTGAAGAGATAGTATAAATCAATCTGAAACAGGTCTGTGTTTACATTTTCCTACCATTTTGAGGTTTCTATTGGAGCTACACACCTACAGCTTTTTAAGCAAGCAAATAAAAGCATTTTACTATAGTGAAATCACCCCAATATCTCAAGCTATTCAATACTTTGTCACAATAACAAGTTTCAAGGGATCTTCCCAAACACAAGTCACCAGATGCAAGAAGTCAGGGAGCCAGCCACAGCAGGGCTCTGAAGCTAAAACTACCCCAGAACTACAGCAGGTACTGCCAGTCTCCCATATGGAGTTTCAAACATCCCAGAGTATCTAATATGGTTCACGGAGTAGGATTACTTTGGAGAAGGAGGAAGAAAGGTGGGTAAAGAGGCATTGCAATGCATCTGGCCAGCACACTTCAGGATGGCCACTGCTGTGTTTGCCAAAAGCTGATACAGTTGTATGGAAGTTTCTCAGTTTTCTGCCAGATAACATTGGCAAAAGGAAGCCTCAGTAGAGCCTGCTTGTCCGTCACCAGAAGTTCATTGAACCAATTAACTTATTCCCATCACACATTTGGGTTCAAAAAGCCACCACTGTGTATGTCCTTGGACAGACCCAAATTTGCGAGGGAAGTCAGACCGCCCAAGGGCAGGTCCCCATCCCTCTGACACAGCCACAGGGCACTGGCTGACAGCACTGCGCAGGTTGCGAGGTGCTTGCAGCCTGATTACGGCTGGCCACCCTATTGCCCCATGGAGCAGAAGAGACCTCTGGGCTGAGAACGTGAGAATGTGGGAGATGGATCAGGCGAGTCAACTGTCCAAGGCGAATAAGAAAAGATGAAAAAAACGCATTTTGCACCCCTGAAGAGAAAGTGCTCCTTTCTGCCTTTTTTTTTTTAATAAAGCATAGAAGCTGGGAATACGCAAAATCTAAAGTGAGGCCAGGTATCCAAGGAGGAGACCCTCCAGCCTCTGGTATTCACAGCTGTCATGCAGGAGAAACAGAAACCTTTGCACAAAGTCAAAGTCCACTGTGAAAGCAGATTTTTCCTCTTTAACAAATGCCAAGGAAATCTGATATCCAAGCGCTCGCCTGCCCAGCACGCTCTGGCTCCCACCGCAAGCCTTCACGCACAGCCTGCGGGCACCCAGCCCACCCACCCTGACTGGCAACCGGCTGTAGCTGCAGGGGAGGCTGGGGTGCACTGCCGTAACAGTCGCGATAACCTTTAAAAGGCAGAAATAGAAAGGCAGGACACAGCCAAACAGTTTCATCGCTATCCAAATGGGTGGAAAGGAGTAGGATGGCCACAATGACTTGGCCAGGCTGTACTGGGAACAGCATGACAGGAGATGACAACACCAAAAATTTTGACATTTGAAAAGACTTTACTTAGTTGTTAACCACTGGCTTGGTCAGAGTTTGCAATCATACTCTTAAAGCATGGACACCCTCATCCAAGATGCTTCAGGAGGGTCTGATTAGAAAGAGTAGAGTAGGGTAATGCACCGGGCAGGTGTTAGAATAGCACAGAGCTAGGGTCAGGTAATTGCTTGAGGGAAGTCCTGTAGATTTAGATTCATGTGCATGAAGGCCAGTTTGATATCACCGATCTCACCACTTACTTAGATGAGAGCTTTTTACTGCCATTCACTGCAGTACTCATCTGCTTTTCATATAAAAGAGTTTAGGAACACCAAGTTCCCAGCAGATTTCGTGGCATGGCCCATTTTTCATGCTGTAGGGAACAAGTGTCTACTCTGCATTTTTACTAAAATGGGAACAGAAGCATGTTTAATGTTATAAACACTACTGATTGCTGAAGCAAAACTTTCAATAGAAACAGAAAGGTTTGCACTGTTTGCTGGAGATGATTGGATTTTGGATTCTAAAATGCTCATTTGGCAATCTTTTCCAATTTTCTGAAGGAAATGATTAATTTTCAGGGCTAACACCACTAAAATATTATCTTATTTGCCAAAGAGTTCCAGCAGCATCCACAATAATCCAGCAGCTGGATCAACATACGAGAACTTGTAAACTGCTTCTGCCTACAGTGTATAGGAGATACAATTTTCTATTTTCAGGATAAGCAAACAGTTGAAGAAGGAAGCATTTCCTTCCTTTGACTTTTCTGTAGTCTGGAGGTCATTAATCCTCTGTTAGTTTACCACAAAGGCTGTCCTTTCTCTTTCTGCAGTAGAAGAAGTTAGCAAGACCAAGCTCGTCTTTTAAGCTTGAGAAAGAAACTTAATTAAATAGCCAGGACCACTTCCCAATGGATTGAGTCCTTTCTGTGGGGTCTTTACACCGTACACTCACTCATCCTCTACATATAGCCATGCTTTAAGTATCTGCATGCTTTAGATCAGCACTTTCTAACTAGCTGCTTCATCATCCCTGAGAGAGGTAATGAGGCACTTCAGGGTTTTTGCCTGAATTATATTACACCATCATATTATTGTATTATGGAATAATATTAATTAGGGATCTTTTAATTCCTGCTGCTATTATCCTTGTTCTATTGCCTAGTACTTCACTGAAAATCTCTTAGCCACCTGCACCTTCTGCTAACTCAGAGAACTAACTATAACATCTAAATAATCCAAATTATCCCTTTAGCCACACAACAAATAACATTGGCCAGATTCAGATTATACGATCATTTCTGAAATAAAAATAAAATAGGAATAAGAAACAGTACTTGAACAGCCTATTAGGAACCTTTGTTATAAGACCAGGTTGCAGCCTCAAACAAGTAGTTAGCAGCAACAACAACTCTAAAACCTCCTATTTCCACTAATGTCACTAGGGTAAAAAAAAAAAAAATCCAAAGCAAACAAAGAAAAGTCAAAGTCTCCTACTGAGTTGCTTAAATAAGCAACCTGGATGCCAGAGGTGCTTAAGCAGCTGCACCTCTCTCTCATCTCCTCAACATGCATCCCAGCTGGAAATGTTAGCCTAGTTTCTTCATAACTAGGAGGGAATATAGGACACTAATTAGCCAAGGGTTCCCCTTAGGGGGTTTGTTTAGTAAGCACAGTGATGACTGAAGAGATTACAGGGGATTAGCCCTAGCTCTCTAGAGGACAGGGCCTACTTTTAATGCTTAACCTACCTCACCTGAGGAACTGGCAGCCAAGAAGCAGAACAGGGATAAAGGGAAGTGATGACCCAGGACGTGCAGGGCACCAAAATCCTCTCTGCCTTACCAGTAGGGCTGAAAACAGTAGTGCCCTGAGAGACAGTTAACTGTATTCCAATAAATGTCTGTGGGGATGGCATGGAAAGAATTTTAAAAAGTAAATAAATACTCGCTGTATAAGCTTTGACATGATAGTTAATACTAAATTTTACAAGAAAAATAATGCAAGCATTACTTATTCACTGGATCATGCAAACATCCATCCCAAAAAACCAAAAAACCATCACACACTAAACTAAAAAAAAAACCACCAAGCTAAATGGCAAACAAAAAGCCATTTTCTGGCCATCCTTATGGACATACATCTGAATTAGCTGTATAACTACTCTGGGTACGCTTCGTATCCCTGCAACGTATATTATTTACCTTCAGCTGTAGCGAGATACCTTCACTTCCCATACAGTCAAATACTAAGAGGACTTTACAGATACCTGGTATATTTTAGCACTGTTAATCTTCTACAAAACCTTTACCTAAGTACACATAATGCTGTCTGACACTGTTCATCCATTTACTCTCATTAAAACTACAGACTTATGCTCTCAGAGGTATCAAGACAAACCCTCACTGATTAAATAACATAGCACTAAAAACATGCAGTGTCTTCTAAGATTACACATGCTGCTCTTTCGTCTTTCAACTACCCAAATGAGGTCAGCTGGATGAACCATCCATCTCTTGCCTGATTCCCCCCCTCACAACCACAGCTCCACCATGTCAATCAAAGCAGTCCTTTCCTCATTCACTTGAATGACAAAATACATAATGCACACAGCTGGGATGCCTGTAGGAAATTATCTCTGGCTTTTTTCTTAAACTACAGGCAGGAGGAATCAAAATTCAGTGAGAGTGGGCATTAATTCTTCATTATCCAGCTTTCTGAACTTTGGATTTTTGTTAAATTCAATGTTCTGGAAGAACATTTATAACTACATTAATAGCTGATTTCCATTTCAGTAAGTCAAGAGGCTGTTATTGTTTACTTTGTTCTACCTAGTACAAAAAAACCCTGTTGATTGAAATCTTGAGAAAAACCTTTAGACTGAGTTCTACACTCAGCTTTACTTCTGTAGAATGGGATTAACACACTGCAGAATTATTCACTGCTGCTCTGATCAATGGATTGATTTCTATATTCATTTGAGGATTAATATAAAGCCTCTGGGGTGTCCCATGTCTCATGTGACTAAATAAATATTCAATAGTCAGTGGTGGTTCCATGCAAAGAGGACTACTTTCAGTTTTTAAATAAGGAATCACAAGTACTAGAATTTCTCCTCTCCCTATTACCCTATGTGAGTACCTTGACCTCCTGGCTATGATCTCAGTACAGATTTCATCGCATCTTTTAAAATTATGTCATCAAATTAAGAGATCAGTGTCTCTGTGGCTGAAGTCTGCTCCTTTCAAGTACATGGGAGTATTACAATGGATTCAAGGGACACAGTAGTAGGACTGGGCATACTGAGTATCTCATCTCCCCTTTTAGTGCTTATTTATTTTGACTACCACAATATTTTTCACATTCTAAATTACATCAGGTTTCACTCTCATTCTATGCATACAGAATTTTTAAGTATCAGTAAATACTGAATGTTCATTTGATTCATTTTTTCCTCTGGAGTCAGATACCCACCTAAATACCCAATGATACATGACAGTGGTTTTCTGGTGCTTTTGATCTTCAGAGGATTTCCAGCAACTTCCAAGTGTCGATCTGCATCTGAGAATTTTAAAGAATGAAACTCAGTTTAAATATTCTATCATTACAAATATAATCAGGATGCACCAACCAGTTTGACTTATATTTTTACCACAAATTTCTTTTTTCTTTTTAGCATGTATTCTTCTTTTTTTCATCAGTGCTAATAAAGATAGATATTTAAAGGCAGGCCATGTTCTCACTCATGCAAGTGATGTTATTTTTTTTTTTTTTAAGTTAATATAAGGTCTAACACATATCTGATTGCATTTTTTGCCTACAAAGTCTTTTTAGAGACAGTCAGCTAGACAAATGAAACACAGATGAAAACATGAGTACTAAAATAAAAGCACCTCTGGCTATTAAAAAGAATTTACACGGAATTCTTCATTGTTTTCTACAAGCTTGTCTGGCCCTAAATGGAGTAATACAGAGGTAAGAAGGGTTTGAAGTTGGAACTACTGATTTTGGTCATGTATTACTTGCATGGTATGGTGATTCATTTCATTATTAATAAGTAGAACAGAACACAGGGGCTATCATGGCAAGATGAAGCTTAAAAAAAACCCAAACCCCAAACAAGACATTAATGTAAACTTTTGAACAGTGGTCAATTGTAACCAAGTATGACAGAGCTCAAAGGTCTCAAAGATAGGAACTTCCTGCAAAGGAAATGAAAATAGGCAGTTCAGTAACTACCTTAATTTGATGCTAGAACTGCAAACTCACAACTTGAAAGGCACTGTGAATACACAACAAGAAATCTGTCTAAATGCCCTGAACACAGAAGTGTTACTATGAAGAAGTTCACGCTTAGACAGCAGAGTCAATCAACCTAAGGCAAAAATTCACAAGACGCTAGGTTTCATTAAATAGTTTCAAGACTACTGGAACTATACTATCTTTGTTTTAAACTAGTCAGAATGATTGGGTTATGTCTTCCAAAAGCATGTAAGTAATCCCCATATAAAGCTTCCAGTATCCCTAGAACATAGGTATTCTGTTTTGTACAAAATTGCATTCATATGTTGATTGTGTAGATCTAGAATTCCCTAGCATGGAATTACTTCCCATGTACACATATGTACGTGTACACCTTTCTTTGTATAGGTTTCACATGTGCACATGCAGGTCTGCATTTTCTAACTAGCTTTACAAGAGCTAGATATTATAAATAGATTATAAGAACTGCAGTTCCACTTTGTCTCCACCTTCTGTTTTACCAAAACGCTCCTGTTTGTTTCATTCCAGCACAAGATATGGAGTACACAGGCACACGAAGAGGGTAAGACGCTATATAGAACAATTTACATCTGAGAAAAAAACAGACCACCAAAATTTACAATCTCTTTATGTATTCTATCTAGCTATGTGCAAAAAACTTGCAGGTCATGAAACCACTACAATGACTGAAATAAATATTTCAGTATGTTCACAGATGTTTTTAATGCAGCAGACAATGCACAACTTTGTTCAATATATTAAGAAAACTACCTAAAATTCTTACATACGCTAAATGTACATGGTAGCTGGTACCTGGGAAGCCCAAGGGTTCCAGAACCCTAACACCAACTACACGAAGTACTTACCTTAAGAACAAAATATATTGTTCTCAGTGGAAAAAAATGCACTGAACCTAGTGCCTGGAATATTTTTAATATTCCACAACACTTGAAATATTTTAAGTGACAAAGTAGAACGATGTGTCTCCATTGCCTCCTTTAGTAAAATAAGCACAGACTTTACAGTAAGTATTTTATAGTTACTTTGCAAACAGCAAAGCATAGCCTAAGAAGTAATTAGCAAGAAAATTTTCCATCTACATGTCTTCACTGTAAAAAAAGGCATTGAATCATGGTGAGATATTAATATGCTGACTGAGAATACAGACTGCAAAGAGAGCACAGTTTCCATGCTAGAGGCAAAGCATGTTCACCAAAGGCACCGGGTGGGTATTCCGAAGCACACCAATTTATTAGAACAGTTAAATATGTTTAACAGCAGCAAACTTTAATCCACAATATGGTACTCCCATGAAAAATACGGTAAAGTTTATGATATTTATGCACTACATATAGAAAAACACAAAGTTAGATTGTGCAGCACTCTCAAGTGTAAAACCACAGAATAAAATTTAGGTAGGAAGTTGTCAAAAACAAGATTAAAATAAGTCCTAAAATGAAATATGGGCTTCAACATGAACACTAAAAATCTTAATAAGATCAGTGAAATAGTGGAAGCTATGAGAAATAAAAATGTATTTAAAAAAAAGAATTGGGGTATTACATTTCATAGTATATTTTTTTCAAACATATCAAAAGCAGAAAGTGTGCTAGTGCCTGTAGCAATAGATGATCAAGGTGTGAGGAAAATACAGAAAAAAGATAGAGGCATAGCAGAAAAGCTGACTGAATTCTTTGCAGTCACATTCACTGCAGAACTTAAACAAGCTCACTTCCAAAACCCTTTTATGAGGAAAGTGTGAGAATTGTGTTTTGAAATATTTCCTACAGACACTTTGATGTGACGAACTGGTTAATGAATAAAAACAAGTTACCAGGACCAGGTTGAATTCATGCAAACAGAAACTGCTGAGCACATACACTACTGGTGTTTAACTAATGCTTAAACCAGTCTTCGTTCAAGAGAAAAACACAGCAAATGTGATAATGTTCTTCAGTAAGTAGGTCTGCAGACTGGCAAAGGGCTGAACTATTAATAGAGGCATACAGTTAAATACAGAAGCATCAAGGGAGCCAACAAAGACCTTGTAAAGGGAAAAATGTTTAATGTGTTCACATTTTTCAGCAGTGTGTCCTTGCAACAAGAAGGATGACCGCATACTGGGCCTTACTAGCCCGAGGGCAGCCAGCCAGTGAGGGAGGTAACCTCTCCCCTTGGCCCTTGTGAAACCATGTCCAGATGCTGTGTCGAGTTCTGGGATCCCCGCTACATATGAGATACAGACATACTGGAGAAAGTCCAGCTATGGGAGAGTCTGGTTTGGGGTTGGAGTATAGGATGTACCCAGAGAGTCTGAGGGAACTGGGTCTGGTCAGCCTTGAGATGAGAAGGCCAAGGGGAGACCTGATTGCAACCTGTAACTACCTAGTGGCAGAGCATAAAGACCAAGCCAGACCCTTCTGGGAGGTATGTAGGGATAGGACAACAGGCTATTGCTATCTGTGGCAAAAGACACAAGCTGGGAGATGGGAAATTCTTGTTAGATGTGAGGAAAAGATTATTTACTGTGAGGTTGATCAGACATCGCTTAACGGGTGCCCAGCGAAGCCACGGAGTCTCCATCCTTGGAGATACACAAACCTCATCTGGAAAAAAGGCCCTGAGCACTTCCAGCTTTGTGCAGGGCTGGGGTTACAGACCTCCAGAGGTCCCTTCCTGCCTACCGACCTCTAAACCAGTGATTGCAAGTGTCACAGGCCTGCCAGGATCCTCTGAAGGAATCGTGACATGTACATGTGCAGCTGATCTGACATCCAACTCGGCATTTCAATTAGCTTTTAACAAACCGTGTCACCAAAGACCGTTACTGTCCAGCTGTTACAGGGTAAAAGAGAAGTTTTTTTTCAGGGATTAGCACCTGATTAAAATTAACTATGTAATCCCCAAAGCATCCGTGCTGATCAACATAAAAAAGATCAGGAAAAGAATGTGATTAGAGAGTTAAAGCTTCCTGATAAGAAATTACTGAGCACAATCAAAGCTAAAACTCATTGCAAAGGATATCAGCAGCATCAAGCAGTAACTGTAAATTAATTCTTAAGGGGTGAAATGACTGTAACATACAGATATAACAATGGATTCTACACCGCCACCATGCAGAAGAATTCATGGAGTCAGTGTCAACAGCTTTCTAAAAATATCTAGACAATACTAAACAGTGGTCACTTAAAAGGAAATTAAAAACAGAATATTAGAAATTATGGTGATAAGAAAATAGAAAACATGTGACTCTCTCTAAAATGATGGGAAACCTGTATCTTGAAGTGGATGTAATTTGGGGCACCATAACCCTAAAGAGGATACAGTACGATTAGGAAAACTCCAGGGAACAACATTATGAACCACTGTGTGAAATGCATTCTTTATGAGGTTTTAAACAGACCAAGTATGACTGTTGTGGGTACTACAGATATCAGTGAAAACAGGAATGCTATGGAGAAGATGATAGCGAATGAGGCTTGTTCTTTTAGATTTGGAAGGCTTTTTTAATGATTTCCTTTTTTTAAACTAGATTAGTAGGTCTCTTCAGCTTAGAGAGACTCTCATTGGGGAGTCATTTCTCTTTGACATTCCATCATATCTCTATCAAAATTTTGATTATCTAATGAATGTACTATGCACTATATATTCTCTGAATTGTATTCTTCTCAGAAGCTCTGAGAAGAAAAATAGTGTCTTTTAATTATTTTACTGGCTACTAAAATCCCCACAAATTGTATTCAAACATAACAGAAGAGAAAATATTTTCATCCTAGATGCAGCCAAAAGATCTTCTACAGCTATCAAAATCAAGGATGTAAAAACCTGTTTGTGAACCAATACCCATGTATGTTACTCACTTTGGATGAATGGGTAGTTTTAGATCAGTAAAACATAGGCTGTATGCTTACAAAGACAGATCAGTAATATTTTGCATACTCTACTTAATTTTCACTTGATTTATCAAACCAGATCGTAACAAGCAAGCACTGTGTACAAAACTTGTTATTAAATCTGCAGATTTAAAGGTATTTTAAGTTTTGATCATGAACAGTATACCCATTTCCAGATAACTATATATATATTATACAGATAATATATCACCATCCATTGAAAACATTTTGACAATCATGTCTGCATAGATGGAGTGTGGCTACCCAAATTTAAATTACAATAATTAATACATATAGTTGATATTGCTAAAACTATATCCGAGCAAGGAAAACAAAAAAAATCCCTCAAAAATCTTCCTGTGCTGAAGTAATAAGGTACACAGCTCACTCTCATGCATGTATCAACATGCTTGTGACGTGGAAACAGATCCCATCTTGTCAGTGACTGTCTGGAGAATGCCCACTTTGGGTTCCTCTAATTAAAAGACCTTCCATAGACAGGATAGTTTTGTTTAACTTCCTAAAAAACATGCAATACATTCAAACTAAAAAGAAGGTATTTTGCCTAATTTACAGCATGGGAATTTCCTCTTACTGAAAGAGTTCACCAGTTCTAATTATTCCTGAAAATCCATCAGACAAGTTTATTGTCAACTACTACAGCGAGTCTATTATCTTCAGGCAGAACAAAGTTTGAGACTTCCACGATGGGTTGTGCTCCTGGCAGGAGATGCCATGCCTTCTCAACCTTCTGGGGACCATCCCTAGCTTCAACTGGGAACATAAATGCATCATCTCCACTACCTCCTGCTGGCATCTGAGCAGGGGTCATGCTGTATGATTCACTAATGAGAAAAAAACTAATTCTTTGCACTAACTGAAGCAATGAAGAACATAGAATAGGACCTTGTTTTCTGCCAGTGGATGTAATGGGCCGAGGGAGATGACGTGGGTGGAATTACAATAATAAAAAATGCTTTGTCTGAAATCTCATTTTACCTAGAAAATGGTTGGGCCTGAGATTAGCATTCTCAGAGGCTTCCCATGCCCCTCCAAGACAAAAGAAGTATCTGCGGATGAGTTCAGGTAGACTGCAAAAATCAATTTTATGAGCAAGCTCTGACTGGCCTGTTCAGACTTTCTTTCTCAGAACTGGGAATTAGTTTCATTTACAACCTGGCACTTCAACAAACTGCATAAGACTAAGAAGGCATAAAACCCGGTACGCTGCTGGGGTAAGTGCCCTACCACCCTTCTCTCTTTAGATTTTATGGTTTCTGCGTGTTGGTATGCTGCCTACTGCAATATAGTTGTGAAATGCAGTTATGTTTTCAAGCACTGGTTTGGCACACAGGAGGAGTCAGGTGAGTCTGACAAAGCATCTAAGCAGTCATTAGATTTTAGTTTCGGCACACCAACATGGAAAACAAATTCCAAATCAGTTCTTGGATGTCCTAACCATCTCATGCCGATTCACATCATGGGAAACCTGCTACTCTGGCCAGGTTACTATCTAAGCACAACTGCAACTTTTGTTAACACCAACGCAGATGCTCATTCAATATTGTAATTACTCAGTGGTATTCAACATACTAAATTATTACTGTTAATTATCTCATTGAAAAATATAAAAATTTAAAAATTACTTGAACCAAGCTATCCTTACAAAAGGATTCAGGGCATTCAGGAAGAGAGAGTTATAACATTATAGTTATATATAGTTATAACATATATAGTTATATATAATGTTACAGTTATAACTTGTAGTTATAACACTAAAATCCGCAGAGTACACTAACACAAGTCACCAGATATAACTACATGAACAAAACCAGAAAACAATTTTTTAAATTTACTTACTTACTAGGCTTTACGCCTAGCAAATATTTTAGGTTATATTTAAGAATATGACAATGACAATGCAGGTAAGAACAATGTACCATTCCAGAGAGAGAGATATTGCTAGAAACAGAATAGGGGTGTGTGTGTATATACGTGTGTGTACACACAGAGAAACAAGAGTTTAATTAATTAAATGATATATAATCTGGTTTCCACTATTATAAAATAATTTGAATGTCGCGTTCAAAAAGCATTGACAACTGTGACTTTTTTTTTTAATCCGTGTTAGGTCTAATCAGGAAGCATCAGCATTCAAAAAGACAAAATTGCAAGGTCCAAATTTTGCTTTAAATAAAAAGAATAATGAAAGCCAGATACTACAGCGGGAAAAAAAAAATCTTTCCGCTCTTGATGTTAATCTGATGTCACAGAATCACAGAGCGGTAGGGGTTGGAAGGGACCTCTGGAGATCATCTCATCTAACTGCGCTGCTTGAGCAGGTACACCTAGAGCAGGGGGCACAGGACCGTGTCCAGGCAGGTTCTGAATGCCTCCAGGAAAGGAGACTCCACAACCTCTGGGCAGCCTGTTGCACTGCTCTGCCACCCTCACAGTAAAGAAGTTTTTTCTCATGTTTAGGTGGAACTCCCTGTGTTCCAACTTGTGCCCGTTGCCCCTTGTCCTGTTGTTGGGCACCACTGAAAAGAGTCCAGCCCCATCCTCTTGACACCCACCCTTTAGGTATTTATAAGCATTGATAAGATCCCCCCTCAGTCTTCTTTTCTCCAGGCTGAACAGACCCAGGTCTTTCAGCCTTTCCTCCTAAGAGAGATGCTCCAGTCCCCTGATCGTCTTCGTAGCGCTCTGCTGGACTCTCTCCGGTAGTTTCCTGTCTGTCTTGAACTGGGGAGCCCAGAACTGGACGCAGTACTCCAGATGTGGCCTCACTAGGGCGGAGTAGAGGGAAAGGATAACCTCCCTCGACCTGCTGGCCACACTCCTTTCAATGCAGCCCAAGATACCGTTGGCCTTCTTGGCCACAAGGGCACAGCACTGGCTTACAGTCAACCTGCTGTCCACCAGCACTCCCAGGTCCTTCTCAGCAGAGCTGAGATGTGGCACTTTTTAATTCAAAGGAACAAAGAGGAAGCACTGCCAGCACTCCCAGTCTGATACAAGAATGACTATTTCCTGCTGAAAAGCTCAGCTTTTCACTCCTCTGTTTTAGCTGAACTGTGTCTAACACTTGTTCTAGTATGATTAACAGTTGGATGAAACTTTTTTTTTCCTTCTCTTTTTTTCTCTTCCTTTAACAAAAGCTTGCTTCATCTTCTTTCAAACTGAGTTACCACAGTGAGTGAAAAGAAACCGGGATATGGATAAAAAGATTCGGGGTTCAAGTGAACTGCTAAAATTAATTTTCATCCCTGATTTAGCAGAAATTAATGCCAATTACATAAATTAAAAAAGTACTGTGCTTCCCTCTCAGAAAACAACTGTTATTTGTATTAAAGATTAAAAATATAATCCTAGTCCAGCCTTAGACACACTTCTTCCATGAAAGTACGACCCATATGGCTTCCTTAAATCTGGAAGCTGCTCCTGACTTGAATAGCTTTGAAAAAAGAAAGAAAACGGCCAACGGAACAACTAAATAAGACAAGGACCATGAACAGAAATATTCACCAAGTTCTGGATGACTGCAGAAGTAGGTGAAGAGTTTGCATGTGAAGAATGGCTGGTGTTAAAGTACATAAGGGGAAAACAATTACTCAAAAGCAGATTTTAAGCCTCTATGGAGTAAATTTCTCATCAGCAACAGTGACATCATCAGCATCCCAATTAAATATGCTGGGAAAACATTTAGCGTTAATCTAGTAAATGTGGTTATAAAACCAACATCTAATATTCTAAAAACATCTCTTCAATTCTAGTACAATGGGCAGCACGATGAGCCAGCACGGCTCATCTTGGAGTACCAAGCTTCTGTTCCAAGAACTGCATATATGGAAGACCAGGAAACATAACTGAACAGTGTGAGCAGTAAAACAACGCCCTCCGTGCAGATACAAAACCTGCTGCGGAAATATTCAGTGACTTTGCAGCAGAACTTGCACACGTGCACATAAAGAGACTTACTGTTGCTACCTACAACAGCTCAAAACCTTTAGTCATACTGCCAGTGAATGTATCCCTTCCTTATATTTTGGCTATAAAAAGAACAAGCATAATATAGGATTTTATTTAAAACTAAAATGGACAAAAAAAAGGATGCAACTATGATGAAATAATAAACATGGCTATCACCATCATCTGATTACCACAATAAGAAAGGGTTGTATTACAGGCCAGATTTACATTCTTACGCATCCTAAGCTCCTTATTGCTTGACCAATGCCACTGAGAAAAAGTAAAACATGTACAGATCTATACTTTCTGTTCAGCAAAAGAATAAACGAACAATATAAAAGCAAACTTCTTTCACATTGCCTAGCAAGAAGCCTTTTTTTTTATGTCATAGCATTGATTTCCCTTCCCTGCCCCGATTATTTTTAATGACAACTTTTTGTAAGTGAATGAGGTAATAGTTCTCCCCTTTTCATTCACTGAAATCTTCCCCCAGCCTGGTATCTGTTCAAGGCAGCCAGACTTTATCCAATGTGTTGGTGATATGCTGGACAAATGAAAAAATGAAAAGCAAAAGCATATAGACAAGAAATGTTTATTGAAAAAGAAAATAAAATTAAAAGACAAAAATGGGTGGGAAGCACAGCACACAGAACTAAGAATTAAAAAAACATCTTACATTCTGCCTTAATGGCAGCACAGTTAATAGGGACAAAGGGACGTCTTGCTGCCTGCCGCAGCCGGAGGGTATTTTTGCAGACCTGACGAGCCAGTTTTGTCCAACACGTTGTGTGAAGAAAGAAAGCTTGACGCGTTTTCACTGCTGACTTTGGACTTCCAGTGTTACGAACTGGAGTTCCCTGTGTGGCCTGCCGGGACATGTGAGTTCTAACATGGGATTCCTACAAAAACAAACAAAAAAAAATCATAACACATACATCTGAATTACAGCATTTAAAAAAACCCCACAATTCAGATAAATTCACAAGGCTAATCAAATAATATGTTTAAGCACTACACAAAAAACTGGGGCTTACATATGAAGCTGTAAAAGACAGAGTAGAGAACTCTATTGTGAGTGGATACATAAAGCCATTCTAGATGAGATATTATAGTCATATTAACATTTTATAGATAACACACCTTTTGGTTGACAAGATGACATTTGTCCACCAAAAGTGCACAAAATGGATGTTTGTTTATATAAGACTTAGTCAAATAAAGACATGGCAGGACCTGCACACTGCTCAGTTCTACTTAAGACAGGAAAAGGATTAAAAAATTGAGTTTTGTTAATACCGAAGTTGAACACAGAGAGAAAAAAATCATTCCATTAAATATTCAAATCACAGCAGTCTTATGAAAGCAACACATTTTGTTTTAGGAAAGTTCATCTACAAAATCCTACCTCTGTAGGTTGGCTGGAAGACAGTTTATCTTCATCTGTCTGTGTGGGCATTTTCAGGCCACCGTATTTCTTCCAGTAAATCCAGCAAGATGCACACAATCTACACTGCATATTAGGAGGACCCCAAGAATACCATTGGTGCGACTGTGGAGCTAAGGAGGAGAAAACAGCACAGGTAAACTGGTGCACGCTACATTCAATATAATAAATCCAAATGCTGTAACAGGTGGCTTTTTATGGCCATAATATATGGCATTGCAAGAGCATTATATGGATAAATATTTAGCATATTTGACAGAGAAAATAAGAACTTGAATTCTTAGTTTATTTATTATTTACAAAAGCACCCCAGAAGTCAACTCCAAATGGAAGTTTCAAAAATGCTTCCCTATTTAATTTCAAACCAGGGACTTCATATTGCCAAGAAGAGATTTTCTTCCAGGGGACTACAAAAGGAAAAAAAAAAAAAAAAAGCCCTATAAATACTCCACTATTTCTAATCTTACCCTGGAAGACAGGCTTATTAAGTTGCTTGTTACTTATTAGAATTACTTAAGATCGGGTTTTTTTGCTCAAGTCATGCAAAGTGAGTACTTAGAAATCAAGATCCACATAAGGAATGGACAACCACATCTCCTGTTGACCTTGAAGATGCATATGGACCTTTATCACATGCATGTGGAGACTCGGCAGGAAACACTAATTTAACCTTTTTACTTTTCTTTTTGTAATCTTTCACAAGAAAACTATTCTTTTAAAAATGTGATTTGAAAAACAACAAAGTATAGAACTGGAACTTTCTATATATAAAATATGGTTTTAATTTAATTGGTGTTTAAAAGACAGGCAGCCATAGCAATGATAAGTAAAGAACTCTCACATGGTAGGCCTTTTCAAGTCTTTCAAGTTCTGGGTTTTATTATACCTTCTCTCATATAACCTATGTTAAAAGCTGCCATTTCAAGAAGTCCAACATAGACCATCAGAAACACACAAAACACTGGAAGAAAACCAAAATGCCCTCCTCCCCCCACCCCCCAACAACAGAGCTGGCAAAAAAAAACCCCCAAAACAGAAAACTAACTCACTCTCTTACAAGACAACCAAAAATAAATTTGAATCTAGTATTCTGAAGGTAAGGGAATAACATCTCAGTGCCATCATATTATAATACTTTATCTTTCTGTACTTTCTGAATTGCTAAAAAATAATCTGAATATTGACGTTTAAACAATACATTGAAGGCAGCTCTAACTCATGTCTGCCACACAAGTCACTGAAAATTATCCTCTACAGCACGCAAAAGTACATACATTTGTTTTTAAAAAACAGTGCATATAAACATTAACCCAAACTCCTGAATTACTAACAAGAAAAAAAAATTTTACTTACTATAGCAACTTTCACAAGCCCGACCTATTAGTGAGGCCTGTGCCTGATAAGAGGCTCCCATTGCTCCATTGACTGCAGCAGGTTTCCCATTGTTGCTAGATATTTGATTGGGATTTGGTTTATTGCTTTAAAAAAACAAAAAAGTGTTTTTACTAACTAGTTAGTCAACATGAAAACAAACAATCTAATTCTGTATTTCTGATGTGTGGTGGCAACATCTGTAAAATCTGCTCTAAACAACAAGACCAATTTTTATACTCCTCTAGTATTTTCAGCACTGTAAGAAACTTGCTATGCTTTGGCACTCAAATTTACAGACCTTTGTAAAATGCTGTCACAGGATCTAAGCTGCTTGACAAGCTAGTAAAAGACCAAGTCTCAGAGTCAAGCATTAACAAAAGCCTAACACAGCACAGAATTTCAGAATGGGGTTCCAGTCAACAGATAAGGCTTTACAAGATGAGGCTGGACCCTGGGTGAAGTATAACAAAGTAAGAGTAGTCACACTGCTTATAATACTACAAGGCTGTCCACCCTAGAAGAGGGTCTGCTGCCTCCTGTCTCAAGCAGAAGTACATACCTTCCCACCAACTGCAGTAAATGTGAATGTCCTATAACCCTGGCAAAGCTCGCACATATAATACCAGGCTGTTCTGTCTGGGTTCTCTCCTAAACTACTTTCGCTCCAAGAAGGCTGAAGAAATGCTTCTAGATTTTTTTTTTTGTTATATTTTTATATTATTATTTTGATTATTTTACCTACTAGTACTTCAGTGAGGTAGGACTTTACAGGTCAGTTAATTCAGAGAGAATTAACATACTCCTCACTAGGTTAAGTACAATATTTCCAAAGTTCCAGCTCTGTGGGTGTTAATTACCCCTCTGACAAGCTATACTCTCAATATAATGCAAGGCTGCATACGCTGATTCCTAAGATGATTACTTGTTACTTTAGGTAGCTATATTTTTATATATTATATACTTTTTATATATACATATATAATATATATTAGTGTGTATATATATATATATACACACAAGCTAAAATGACTGACTGAACAGATCTTTGCTGTACCAAGTCTCTACTCCAAATGCCAGCAAGTCTGTCTCCTGCCTTCTCCTTTTTCATTATATCCAGTGAGGGACACTTGTACAATTTCCAGATACTCTTTATCAAGTACCTTGTGCTCAAGGTACAAGAGGAGGGTTTGAGAGATGATTAAGTCTCCCACATTATGATGTGTTGCTTAGTTACCTTCCAGAGTAGGCATGAACTGGAAGGGACTCCCTGGTATTGAGGACAGACCCTTGCTTTTACAGGAAATACCTTATGATCAAGTTCAACAAGGCATTCAGGTCTGAGAATCAATCCTATTCAGATTTCAAATACAATAAATCAGTCTTGAAACAGAGCTTTAGCAATCTATTTGCCCACATGTGCCCCAGATGGCACAGTTATCAAAGACTTGGTAAGTCCTACCACCCTCTTAACACTGACTGTGGATTTTGTCTTGACATGGAGGCAAAAGACAGACTGTAAGAAAGATAAAGGCAAAAATCCTACATTTCAAAACAGGTTTTGTCATCCAACACGACTAGTCCCTACTACGAATGTAGTGGCAGACGTCCTGAACTGTCCACATGGACCAAGGAAATTAAACTGAAAAAGCATTATGTAAAGAGTGAGCATCTTACACTTTTCCTAAAGCAGCTACTTCCATGAGAGGGTTAGGAAACATTCCCATTAGAGTGTTCAGCTTTTTTTAAAAGGCGTCATTTTTTAGAGACTTGAGCTTTAAAACTCACAACATTTCTTCAGAGATGAGATTAGAAGACTGAATTTAACAGTCTGCTGTTTGTTTTATTGAATCTGGTGCAGCGAAAAGTCTGTATGAAATATGGAAATGAAGCTCTATTGTATGCAATTTATACAAGTCATCAAAAAGACAACAGTGGATTTTCAAAGTATTTCATTTGGTATTCTAGTCTTCTGTTTTACAAACACTCGTAACAATGGGAAATTCACATATATGTAAACTGAATATACCCACAGAAAGCGTAAAAGAATGGCACCTGTAATCCTTTCTCTTCTCATAATCTTGAGGAAATTATGAATACGAAAGGGACAGATTGTATCTTGTTGCTGTAAACTACATGTTAACAAAAGCAAATATAGCATCAAGTTTAAATCTAAAAAAAAACCCAGATTAAGAACGCCTCAGAAGAAAATGGATTTCATTAATAAGGCTTGTTCAAAGATAGAAGATTCTGGGCTGTGTGCTACCTTTAATTTACAGCCAAAACATCTCTCATCTCTAGCTGAAGAACAGACTGCATCAACAAGATAAAACTGTAACGGGAAAGTATCTGATTTTATTTTGTGTAGCTACATTAACAAGTGCTTCTATTTTGAAATATTGCATTTACACAAATATGAAGTGTTGTGCTACAGGGATTTGGAAGTGATCGTTCTGGAAAAACTGCTTTTTAAATGATAATGTCCCTCTTGCATGTGAGCAGTCCATGTAGCACTTGATCACCTTTTGTAAAACAAGCGGTTTGCAGGTCAAAGATGATGGGCTCAGTTAAGTATGAAGGTTTCACTTATGACAAGTTTGTTGCATTTTCTGATTATATCTCTCTATATTCTGTTTGTATATAACAAATACTGAGAAAGTAACTATTAAAAGGGCAACTAAGAAAATATCATGCATGTTTCCATTTTACCTGTATATTATTAAAAAAAGACTTTATTGTTATACTTACTAGGTGGGGATGTATACTTGTTTCAATTTACTTTCTGCTTCAGCTGCTTTCAGACGTTTCTAGTTGAAAAATTAACACATTAAAATATTTTATTATATTCAAGTATGAGATTTCATAAAACTGCACACAATCCATCTTTAAATTATTTCTATTTTGTGATTCCACAAGGGCCTCCAAAACAAGCGTAGAAATCTACAAGACGAAAACTATGAAAAACGAGTTCTCTATGTTTATTATTAGTTTGAAATTATAGTACACTGCCCTCCCCAGCAAAACTCATGGGCCTCACATATGACAACAAAACTGTAAAAATGACAATTACAATCTACATAAATTACATCTACATAAACATGGAAAACATTGTGGCTAACTCTCATTGCAGGATAAGTAGAAACTAAATGAGTGAAATTGCACATGATGAGTTCCTCATCAGTCACGTAACTCAATACTGCCTGTGTGCTCTGTCAGGCCTGAGGCTAGTATTTTGTAAGCAGTATAAGGAAGCGGAACAGTGAGGTCCACTGACTGTTAGAAATAACTAAACATCTACTTCCGTTAAGTGCCATTAAAACTGTAGCTCAGGAACCCAGCAGTAGCAAGACAGCTACGCTACTATCAAGATAGTCTGTGAATTTACTAAATTAGTACTTTCTTCATATGTGCAACAAACTCAAAACATGTTGCTCTCAAGGTAGTATTACTAACTTCTAAAATGTTGAGCAATTTTAGTTATTGACATATATTAAACAAGTAACTAAGACAACAATTTTTTCAGCAATGGCACAAGAAATACAGAGTTCAGATGACGACTGTTTATCTGAAACATTTGTCTGTATGAAAAAGATAAAGGAAAAAAAGAGTATTTCCCTGCTCTTCCTGTACTCAAGACATGACTCCTGTTCACTTGGGGGGCGGGGAGAAAAGTTGAAATTTAATTACAGAGGAAAGAAACCAAGGGGGGACATTGATGTCCAGCAATAATAAATCAACTCTACCTGCCTGCCTCTCAAGATTCCCCCTTTCTTTATCAGGTGTTTAAAATTCAGTCCTCTGTTCCTCCTACAACAGCCAATTCTCTTCTCTGCTATACTCCTATCTTCTGATATCCAATCTCTGCAAGGCTCACAATCCAGGAAGGTATCTCCCACCTTGAGAAGAGTATCATCAAAACACTCTGCTCAGAGTCTCCTGCCTGAGCCATGAGGCAAGTTACAGGGTTAATCAGCTTTACTGGTCGAGTAGCCTGAGTAAGTCTCCTCATGTAAACCACTGCTCTTTTCCATTTCAGAAAGTAGCCTCTGTGCCATCACTGTTAACTCTAATTTATAAAAACTGCATCTTTGAGGAACAACCCTTGACAGACTCCTAAGCAGTCCATGCCACCAACAATTAATTCCCATGCAATATGAGAGCCCTTTTCCATTTATTTCCAAGATAGGCTTTTTTTTTTTTTTTTAACAGGTTTTTACTGTTCACAGATGCCTAGTTGTGTTTGGAGCTACAGAAGTGACTTCCATTGATACATCTGGTGCAGTTGCAGTCCTTCCCCAGCACCAGGCTTGGCTACACTGCACTAACTTGAACAGGCCCACAGCAGAAACGCAAACACAGTATGCTCTGCCTGCTTAAGTCAGTTTTTACAAGAGCAAGGAGAAAGAACAGCAGCAGCATGCTCCAAGTCTCACAAACTGATAGTTTTTAATCTAAGAACATTTCATAGCCCCAGCGGAAGAGCTCTCAACAGTGAACTCTTTCCGCTTAACAGCTTCAGGCTACATGCTTTCCACAACTGTCTGTTTTTCCTTTTCATATTATACCCCAACAATACAGAATTTGTTTTCAAACTGAAAAAACATGCAAGACTGCAGGTCAGCAGGTAACATGTGCTCCATGGAGGTTCATAACAAACTAGTCCCGTTCTACAAAAAGAACGAATAATCTCACTACACACCTAGGAAGGTCATCAGAGCAAAAGAGAAAAACACAATTAAGGGAAAGAAATGAGGAAAGCAGCCTTGAAGCACTGTCAAAACGTAAAAGCATTTGTAGGAAACTGTATTAAGCCCTGATCGCAGTGTCAGTGAGAAGTGACTATACACGTTAATTAAATTTTAGCGTACTTTTAATACTAGCATGGGGGTTGTAAGGAATGCAACTTTAGCAATTACTTTCCTCCTTTATTTACTGAAGTGACTCATATACTGCCTTCTAGAAAATAATCACACAATGCCATTTCAGTTTAAGCTATATTTTTATGCACTAAAACTATGGTTAACATTGCTCTCAAAGCAACAGAAAATGCCACAGCTTGAATTCACACTGACCTATCAGCTTTTAAGTACCAAGAGAGAGGAAAGGATGCAGAAGCAAAACTATCAACAAATAGTTCCAATTTCTGAGACAAAACCTCTGCCTGTTGAAATTTAGAGGATGAAAACTGGTGAACTATAGAGGTTGGAAATTGAAATTGAAAACATTTAGACAAGAAACAAAGCATCAGTTTGTAACAATAAGGGTAATAAATCACTGGAGCAATATAACAAAGAGAGCTGATGCTTTTCCTGAAAAGAAACTTATATCTGGTCTTAAACAGTAACTATTTCAAAAAAGCCTTACAGACTGCATTGTAGGGGAGGTCAAGCTACGTTAACCCAGCTTTTCACCTGGGCTCTACTACTTTTAATCAACTACCCTTGAAATTGAATGCTATTTCTTTTTAAGAACTTTTGTTATGAATATCAACTGTAAAATATCCCAAGAAATGACCATTTCCCTATGTCAGTACTGTTTTCAACAATGGAAATAAATAAATGAGAGGGAAATGTAATATATTGTTGTATTACAGTAATTTAGTTATCTTTACATATGTTCTCCCTTTTTCTGTTGCGAAGTCTTGGTAAAAGTCTCTTTGCATTAAATCAGATTTTTAAGGAGAACACCACAAATAACGAGAACATATTTCATTCAGTGGAATGACCCTCCTGGCCTTCCTCAAACACTATATAATGTAGTGGTCATGAAAAGTGCCAGATCACCAAGAATGATTACCCAAGGCCTGAATTAGTTTTGCTAGACAGGTTCAGCACAGACTGAGAACTTTAACATATCTATTTCCCTTCACCCTGACTCGAAGGGAACATGCTCTGAAGGCAAGGTGGCAGCAGTATCTCCATCGCCATTAAATCACCACTTTAGCTACCAAGCAAGAGTAACATTTAGTAGCAGTTATGACAAGGAAACCTTTCTTATGCCTGACACAATGCAGCCAATTCACACAAAGAAATAAAGATAATTAAAGAGTAATTTTTCATATTAAATCACACCAATCTAGAATTCAGAGACTGCATTTTATGCATAAAGATTCAAGTATGTACCTCAGCCTTTTTGTCCTCCCATTCCCCCAAGCTGCCCCACCCCTCAAGCATGATATTTAGAGAAGAATTACTCTGAAATCGCCACTTTCTCACTGAACATATTTTCCGCCTGACATGCATTCAATTATCACAGCTTGTTCTGATGGGGAAAAAAAACCCTACAGATATCTTTTTTACTGAACTGTATTATTTTTACCATTCCAGAACAAACTAAACAAGGGCAGGATGAAGTTCTGATCTCTCATTAGGAAGGATTACAGAAATGTTAACCAGGATAGAAATTAGGTATTTGGCCTACACTGGTTTTGTTACTGATGATCATGCATGACCTTCAAAGAATGTGACTAAAGCATTAAATCCTGTGGTGTATTGCCACGTTCTGAGTTAGGATGTTCCAAGTTTACTTAAAGTAAAACAGAGGCATTTATAAGAGTATTCACGTTGTAGATAACCACAAAGCCTATGTGTTTTTCTTATACGTGAGGCTAAAAAACCCTAATCCTGCAAAAGGATACACAAACTCAACACACCATCACACACCTTGATCGTTGTAGCAACCGAATCATAATGAAGCCCCAGAGCATTTTAGAAAAGAAGTCCAATCTTTTATCAACCCCACTCCAGAGCAAGTATTTCAGAAAAATTTCACGGGAAACAAGATCAGTCTCTGAGCAACCTAAGAGTGTTGACAAAAGTCAATCTGCACTTCAATTTATCCTTACTCCATGGCTTTCTGTATCAATAAAATCTTTTTATCCGATTCTTCAAGATCATCCATTGCCCAATCTTTAAGAGCCGACAAACAGCACAGCAAATCTCTGCTGGCAATACCTTTCTAGGATAAAGTTTATCAGTGCAAAAGTAGTGTTAAAGGCAAAATGAATGGAGACAAAAACACGCCTTAATACACAGTGTATTATTTTCTATTTGTATTATCCATACAACTCAAAGGTCCTAGTGATAGTCCAAGACTCTCCTATGCAGTAACAGACTTTTCCCTTACTTTCCATACCCTAAGAAGATGATGAAGAAACTTTCAAATAAACCGGAACAACGTGAAGCAATCATCCTTTTGACACACTATCAAAATTAGGAATGATTCCAAAGATCAATGTAACAATACAGCTGTAATCATTACAGAGTAAAATTTATTGTCAACATGCTGTACATACATCACCACTAATTATGCAGCAAGTAAAGGAGCTACAGACTTAGGTGTTAAATCATAAATTAAAACGTAGTATTTTAAAATATTCTGTATATCTCAGTCAAAGAGTAATTCTATATAGAGCGCAATATATAAAAAGCACTAACACTGAAATTTTGCCTAAACCTGCTTAAAATATCCCAGTGTAGGTACCCAATATAATCTTATCTTGCTTCTGCTCCAGAGCAACCCAAGCAATTGAACATTCAACCAGAAGGATGAACACATTCACTGTGTGCAGAATGTTCTCAATTTTGTTTTTAAATCCTGGTAATGCCAAAATAATGTTCTATCATGGAATACCAATAAAAGGTTCATAACATTAAGCAGACACCTTTAACACAATGTATATTCCTTTTCCTTCGGTCCCATGCACAGCTTCACAGCCTAAAGCATTTGCTCTGCAGCCCAGCTCCTTCTTATCCCATACTGCAGTAAGACCCAGGAATCGCATTGCTACAAACCAGTGTACAATACAAATGTCTTAAAAAGCTCTTTACAGCTATGTGAGGTACAGTAGGCATCAGAGGATTTGACAATGCACCCTGTGAGCGGCACAAAACCACTGGTCTATAGCCTAAAATATTACCGTAGGCCTCCCACCATATTTCTTTTTAAGAATACAAACAGATTTTTGGCTTTAACAAGTTCAGATTTTTTAAGAACGCGGCAGACTGGTTCATGCTGAAATAACCATTAAATTACCTGCTGCACGTATCTGTCAGTGGTTTTCCACATGTAATAATACTCAATGATGCTAGTCAGCGACTTCCAAGGAAGCTGAAAAACATTTGTCACAAATTAAAGTGGTTCCAAGAAATTGCAATGTCCACATTTTATTAAACACATGTTAAAGTAAGTATAGTTGATACACGAATACTAAGATGTGAATGCATTAAATACCTACATTAAAATCCATATGCAAATAAATACATATTACGGTTAATAATATACAAACTTTCCTTATAGTTAACAAAGATGCAGAATTACAACAATATTACACAGCCAAATCCAAGTGTAATTTATTCTGTTTAAGCCATATGGTTAAACAAAATGATCAAAACAGAATCCAGATTTCCATCAGGAAACACAGAGGGTAATATCTCTATTATAAAGTGTATCAGATGGAGAACATCATCAGGGCTAAAATAAATCATCTTGACAAGACTGCATTTGAGTCTCATGATAATTTTACTCTTAAAAAATACAACAGTTATTGTACTTGGTTCACACGTTTTTCAAGTCCCAAAAATACCACTAGTTTTGCAAAAACCTCTGCGTACTCTTGACCATTAAACAAGAAACAAAAGGATGCTAGGGACAAATGCTACCTTGAGCAATGAGAGCGATTCTGACAATGAATATTTCACAAAAATCTCTGTGCAAACTCAGGGCAAGTGATAATGATTGTTATTAATATTATTTTGGGTGCACATGTTCACTGGTTAAGTGCAAATGTATTAGCCTAAGTTTAAGGGAGAAAATTAAGCATACAGCAGCCATTTTTAATTACTACCGAATCACCTATTTTAACTCCATAAGTTCTATCATCAAAATTAGTAATTCTCTTAGAGAATTCATGCAATTTTTCTTCATAACCTGGAAACATGCTACTATTTTGTGCATGGCTTTTTCTAGAGGCATGCATTAACACTAATATTCTCTACTCTCCAGAAATAAGGATGATTTTTAAGAAGTCCCAAAAATACACATGTGGAAGCATTATCTTTCCAGCCTTATCCACTCCACTTTCCAGCTTTCTCCATGTCCTAAGCCAAAAGAATAGGTTCCCGAACCTCTAATTACGTTCCTAAAAGCAACACAGGAACCCTGTACCAAGCTGCCTCTCCCAGCACGCAGGAGCTCACAGCCAGTTTTTCAAGCTGCTTGCTTGCAGATCCTCGGGAGGAACTGAATCTGGCTCCCACCTCTGCCTTTCAGGAGCTGGGATTTGGGTCCAGACTCAGCTGTGAAATCTTTTTGAGGCAGTGTACCACAGTGTGTAAATTCCTGGTCCAAACAATAGCAGTTTTGTCCATCTGCATTTAACACATAGTGGTGCAACAAATGCATAAGCTGATGTTGCAATAGATAGCAACACAATTTGGTTTACTAAAATCGTTTTACTTTCTCAGGTGAATGATGCCTTAAGAGAAATCTGCCCAAGAAAAGGCCAGTGACGGGAACATGTGTTTGGTGTGATGTGACCGATGAGCTGCTTCTCAGTCTCTAGGCCCATATTCTTCCTGGCATCCAGATAAAACACTGTCACCCCAACTACCTGCCATTATCAACTAGTGGATTTTAGCTTCTCCTTATTTATTTTCCTTCCTGAACACACATTAACACCTTCATGCTACAGATTATGTTTGACATTTCCCCAGAAAATACTTTAATCTGTTTTAATTATGATTGTGACACCAGTGTGTTCATTCACTCAGTAGGCATCTACAACTAAAGAAAGATAATTAAGGTGCTTGGACTGGATAACCATAATCCTTTTACACCTTTGATTCACAACTCAGAAAACCTGTTTGACAGACTGAGTATGAATATCCTGTATTCTGTTTACCTACGCACTTAAATGACAAAACACTGTAGAGGCATGTGAATTTTCCAGAGGTTGCTCTGAACTGCAACAGAGGAGCTGTGAGCAGCCATAGAATAATGCACTTCCATTACCAAATTCTATTAAGCACTAACTGAAAGAAGTAAAAATGACCATCTCTGTGACATTTTTGTAGGAAAAAATTAGCAAAGAGGTGCCAGCAGTACAAAAACAAGAAGAGGGTATTTTCAGTTTCTTTAGTCTCTTCAGGGTAAAAATGGACCACTTAAATTAGGCCAGCAGGGAAAACTTAGTATTATAAAGTACCTTAAAATGAACATGTTAACTTTGTGGCATGCTTCCACAATTTTCTGAAGTTGGAAAACAGTTGCTTCTGTTTTTTTATAAATGGTTCAAGTCTGATTCCCAAGGCCTTTCCTGCCATATTTGAGATCTAACAGTTATAAATTTGTGAAACCTGTTGGTAATGAAAACCTAAGAATTAACAAGTGTAACAGCTGTCTCTTACCATTAGGAAAATAGTTATATTTGGAGAACATAAAATATTCAGTCTTCTTCCATTCTACTACCCTGGGATATGAAGTAATTCAAGTACATCAAGTAAATTCAATTAACTTAAAAAGTTTAGGTTGATTAGGATTCACATAGGTACTTAAAGACAGCAGAACCTCAACAAATGAGCTCCTGTAACAGTTGATGAGTCAACAGCTGATTAAAATGATTATTCAAAGGCTGGACTGGTGATTTGAAAACAAATGAGCTTCTCCTGTCTATTAAAAAAAAGGTAAACTCTTTTACACCATTTAATTTATAATAATTGTCTTGCTTACTAATATTTAATGTTCATAGCTTCATGCTTGTGCCAGTTATTACGAATTGCTGGAAAAGTAACTGAATCTGCCCTTTAGAGAACGATCATGTAAGGGCTGCAATTGCAGCTGCCATGCCTTGCGAATCTGGGTCGACACAGAAAAGGCAACTCCTCTGGCATACAATGACTCAAGCAGGGAATATGTAACCCTTCTGCTTCAGAAGATTGCTACCAGCTACTTTCTGCCATGCAACACAACAGTCTTGTCTGTACTCTGGCACCACTGCATGACTTCTTGGTTCAAGTTTAATCTCAGGATTTAATTTTATCATTAGATCCCACGTGGACAAGTTACATGTACACTACCAGCACATTAGCTTCTTTGTCCATGCTCTTACATCACATGTAAAGAGTATTTTTCAATGATTAGCCACTGAAGAGAGGGATGATAATAGATAAAGGTATTCTCATCAAAAATCACTGCCCAAGTGCTACATATTTATACCTACCTCACCCTGCAGAAACTTTTCATATATCCATGATCTGAACCTTGAAGGACTATTTTAAATGATTGCTTAAAACCAAATGTTTATTTTCAAATTCCCATACTTTTAGAATGCTACATAGCAAGTGAGAACACATAAATTTTACTCTAGAGAAATTAAGATATCCCCAAGATTACACAATGATTAATATAATTGAAAGATTTGTGCACTGTTACCAATATCAAATAAATTTATATGTAAAATAGATGTTCTTCTAATGATGTTTTAAAAACGGCATGCCACTCTTCCAAAGGTGTAAAAAAAAGTGACTAAGGATAGACAACATCCCTGTTCTAACTAAATGAGACTATAATTAGTGCCCACATCCATTTCTGCTGCACTCTGACTCATCATTAGCGTGCCCTTAGCAGGCTACGCAACCATATCTCTAGACCTGTGCGTGTCTCTCACTTTGGGAGGAGGGCAAGGGAAGATATCTGTGTTTCGGGAAGGAAGATTCAGTGAAAGAGGGAGGGTATCAGGAGTTTACCCGAGATAAAATTTGAACATTTTAAACATCTTCTAGTAGACTCATTCAAATATCTAGCATTTGAACATTACAAACGCGTAAGTGATTCCTGCAACACAGTACTCCACTGTACTGGTTTAATGTACACATATCAACAGAATTACATGTAACATAACACAGAAATTATACAGAAAATAAAAATACTACATAAATACCAGAGACAAGGCTTAGGTATACTTGGTCACAAATTGTTAGGACTCAACTTGTAAGCAGCCAATAAAAACTGTAATATATGCTTTAGGCATTCTGAAAAGCCAAATACTATGTATGAGGAAACATTTAGTTAGAAGGCAGGGCTACTGAACTCTGTACAATTACAGCTGAGGACCATTTATCTGTATGAGAAATAATAAGGAACTGTAGTTCACATTAAGATTTCAGTTCTAAAACTCTATAAAATTTTCTTTTCCAATCATACTTTCTTGAACTTAACAGAGCTATTTCATCCATGATGCAATTTTCAACCTTATGTGATGAATGCAGTGAACATTTTCTCCCTTAGGAATCTCAAAAATAACATGCAGATATAATACACCTGTTAAAATGTCAGTTCTTCAGAAAAACAATAGCCCTCCCTTCCCACTTTCATTCAATTATCTGTTTCATTTCAGAACTGTGAAAGCAAATAAAAGACAGCTTAAGTCAGTGCCAAGCTTCCTCCCACTGTCCCGCACTCTATCTTGGAAGGACTTCTACATTTATCATTCATTACCATTTTCCCCTCACAAAGATTATTAACAACATCTGCAAAGAAAAAAAATCTGAGCTCTCAGAGTCAAGCAGAACAAGTGGTTGTGAAAACGTTTCAATCGACTTCAGTCTTAAATAACGGAATTCCTTTGGCTCAAATCCTAACCTTTTCACACAGCCCAACTTGAACTTAGTACAACAGAGGAAATCTTTTTCGTTGAAAGAAAGAAGCTCCCCAAGAAATGTGAAAAAAAAATTAGCAAATTCCTAGCAGTTCCAGCAATCAGTGTTAGAATCAATTTCTTTTAATTACTCTGCATTAGAATTCAGCAAATTAAAGCTTTGCTGCCCTAGAGTTTGATACTTCAGTACCAAAACCAGTGCAGTTAGAACATATTGGAAAACATATCCTTTACTTTTCAGAAGTGCCAAAATATCTAATATGTCAAAATAACTCCCTGTAGTGCACTTTAAAAGCTATCTGAATATAAATTTCTCTCTGCTAACTATAGAAGGAAACTCCAGCTCTTCCAAAAACACTCAGGGGAGTCAGCCATGTAGCTGCTAATGAATTTCACTGGAAATTGTGGAAAAGTTCTGAAAAGGTGCTGGAAATTTTCAGATGCTTGTAAAACCTTTGTAAAAATCCTTATCAAAACACATCAGCATGAGACATCCTGCCTGGTATTAAACCATTAAACAGATTATCTTCTGTCAACATCTTTCCAAAGAATGGCACAGAACAAGAAAGCATATTGACTTCCATCCAGATAAAATGTATAGGTATGTTAATTACATGTATCAGCTACACAGATTTCTCCTCTAGCCAATCTTCCAAACCTACAGAAAGCAGTTATGCTCACCCATGCAAAAACACAGTAACAGAAAAGTGTACTGCTTTCATACTTACAAAGTCTTGTCGAATGTCATTGAAGTCCTTGCCATACTTTTCCAATGCCTCTTCAAATAAACTAGCTTCTGATGCTGACCACTCTTCCATTTCATCTCTACACAAGACAGGCCCTCCAAGTGGCACTAGAACGCTGATGGCACTGCTCAAATCATAGTTGTGTTTATGCAGTGTATCCATTGCATGAAACTAGCAAGGAGAAGGACAGAATAAAAAACTTGTATAAATAGACAGTAGTCCATTTCAGTTAATGCAAATTCAATGTCTTATTTTCTCTAAGCCATGCAAGAAGCCTCAACTGATGCTAAATTTAGAATCTATCTTGATATCATAGGCTTTCTGCTGTGGAACATAAGGAAAATAAATTGTTTATTACTTAATTTGGGAAAGGAAATGCCTTAATAAAATGTTTACTAAAAATGACATTAGTTTATCAGTTCCTTCAAATTACTAGCAAACATTTCTGAGAATCTTAGTGGAAATTGGTACCAAGTAACCCAATAGAGACAGTGGCATATATTGACTGAGGGGCCATTTTCAATTAACAGACGCTCTAAACAGTAGCTAAGCAGCTGCCCAGACATCTGTGTACTCAATATTCTCATTGCTGGGGAAGGAAGCCATTCATTGTTTTCCTTATCATCATACTGAAAAACAAGCAACATTTTTGTCCCTTGCTAAACTCTGCTGTCAGAGACAGGTAAATGAGGTTTCTTCAGTTACTTCGCTTTCCTTTATAAAACAGGAAAACAGAAAACGAACAAGTTATAGCATTTCACTTTAGAGGTAACACTGGATGCTCACATCACTTACCAATGATGGGGAATATGAAAAGTAAGCAACTACATCACAAATCCATCCGCAGGGAAAACGAGCAATGTACAAGAAGCCTTTCTGGCTCAGCATCCCAAAAGCCCCCATCACCACAATCCTCAGTTGTTATGCTGAAGGAGGCATTACAGGTATAAAGTGCAATAACGCATGTGACTGCATAACATCAGTCTCCCACCTGTTTGTCCCACCACAGCGATGAGCTTTAACTGCAGCATGCAATCGCTCACACAGCCCTAAACTCATCTCATGAGGGGGGCACCCGAAACTTTTCAAGGAAGGTACATTCTTGCATTATGTGTCACTATAGCACCTACAAAGCAATTCCAGTTAAGCTTCTGCATACAAATGTACTGCACATAGTGAATTCTCCTTATCTTTTGCCATTTCCTATGAGTGGCTGAAGTCTTTCTCCAGCTTCCAATATACCTCTTTCAAAGCTATCAAGCGCAAGATTCTTGAACTGTTCTGTCTGCAAGAAGTAATGTCACTGTTATCCTACATTATGTCACTTCACTTATGGTTCAAGTCAAATTCACCAGCCTTCAGAATAAGCCTTCTAATATGTACAGAAGTATTCTAATATGAAAATACATAGCATAATGTCTAAAATCCATGCTCTTCAGATTAAAGAATGTAAAATGAAACCACAAATTTATTGCTTATCACTCAGGCAATGAGTAAACCAGGCCTGAAGACTGAACTCACAGTGTATGTGTTACCAAAGGTTTAAATCTTGATTTAAATTGCAGTCCTTGTGGAAAAGCAGTACATACCAGACATTTTCCAAGCAGCTGCTAAATCTGGGTCTATTCACTGATACCAACTTTCTTAAAAATGACAACAGAAGTGAAGAAACTGGGATCTTGCTCTTGCCTTATGTTCATTTTTACATGTATAACAAACATCTGATTCCATAAAGCTTTTTTGGTATTACTGAAGAAAAGATTCATGGTGAACTCTGTGGATAAGTACTGTCTTCACTGAGCTGTTTTGTGACAGAAGACCACTGACAAGTTCCCACAATAACACGCTCTGCCTTCTGCAGGTTTGTCAGCCCTCACCTGAAATCAAATTCCCACACTGCAGTGAGTAAACTGCGCTAGCAAAAGCAAGAGCAGCCTGAAGACATTACTAGAGCCCAAGACAAGAAGTTTTGGAGAATCAACTTTTCATCTGCTTTACCCAAGGATGAGAGGACTGCAAGAAACAACTAGTGAGTACCTGATATCTAAGGAGCAGAAGGCTTGGAAGAACTGTCACTGCCCCTCCCAAATAGGAGCCCGAAGGACAGAGGAAGACCCACCCTCCCCTAAGAACTCTTGCTCAGAGCATACTATCCAGCATAGACAAGGGGTCCCACCAGAGGAAAGGTATCAGCCACACAGGTAGAGGGAACTTCAAGTCCAAACTGAGGCAGGTAAAGGAATAAACTATCCACCAAAAGCTAAGGAAGGCCTGCATGGAGCTAGGAAGAAAGGCAACGACAGGGCACGCTGCAAACAAGCTGCAACACACAGTTCCCAAACCAGCTGCAATGTCAGTAGTCAGTTAAATCAACTAGACTGAACTGCCTCCAACAAAGCACTCAAACTGGAAACAGAATATGGATTCTAAAATTCAATAATATTTTAAGCATGTTTTTCTTAAGAACCACATATATGGAAGTCTAATAAAAAAATCATCAAAAAGACATCGTTCAAATGCAAGGGAAAAACCTGTTCATACTTTTCATTTTGAAGAGACGCCCAAAACCACATTTAAGTCCTTACAGTATAGTAGCACAAGCTCTTCCGAACAATATAGTAGCACAAGCTCTTCCGAACAAGCCCACCACAAAGAGCAAGTGGTTCCATCAACCAGGTTTGCTTTAATGGCTTTCATTGTCATGCACTACGCAATGTTTAGGAATCTGAAACAGGAAGTCCTCCCAGTTTCTTTCTCTTCTCAGAGATCATTTTTCATTATAAAATGAAGCACTGCCTCTGACAAGGCCAGAAATGCAAGTTTCAGTTGGTTGGTTGTCTCAGAAGTCTTTATCACAGTAAGAAATGAACATTTACTATCACCTAAGAAGGTAAACACACATTGTTTCACATCTTCCATCTTTCCATCTAAAAGCATTGGTAGTTTCCTGCCTTGTCTCATTACCTTCCCCATGTTTTCAAAATAAAGAAGCCTGAAAGTAGCCTCTCACTTGCTGTTAGGCTGCAAGATCTCCCTAATGTGTACATCCACTGTGAATGTGTTTATAAGCTATGCATTTATTGTATTTATTTTTTTTTTTTTTTTTTTTTTACTATCAGTCTGTTTACAGTCATCTCTAACAAACAACTAATTAGGAATTCTGGAAAGCCACAGGTGTGGTGTACAGAAATCCCATTAATGGCACTTCAGGTGCGAGGGTTATCTACCTTGCATTAAGAATACAGGCAGAATAATTTTCTTAATGTTATGCACCTACATCCATTCCAAAGCATAAATGAGATGCACCACAAGTTCTACAACCGTCTGTACTAACTTTAACTGCTGCTCAAAATATGCTCCCAATTAACATGGCGATGTCTGAAAGAGTAACTACTATAATGACAAATATGTCTTTTCTAAACTTAGAAGGAAGTACATTGCCAAAGAGCAAAAGAGAAGGGTTTTAAAAAGCTGAGGGGGTAGGAAAATGAGAACAGACAGACACAATAATTAAACCTGGGGTGTCTCCTCTGATGCCTCATTATAAGATATGCCTTTCATTAAGTGTAATGGAACTTAATGGATCATTTGCAATGGAGAAACATTTATACAGCACTCAAACACTAAATGTATCTCTTTATTAGCAGCACTGCACATGTACTTTCCAACAAGAAGAAACTGCTATAAGGATGAATCTATTCTATTAATCACTGAATACAGTAAGAACGGTGTGCAATGTATGGGATTTATTAGAAATTCTTAACCCAATGAAATCTTAATAAAATTAAAAATGCTAAACTAAAGAACTATTTTGATGGAAAAAATAAAGCATTTTCTGTGAACAAAATTGTGTTGGTAAGGTCTTATCAGCGAGTGTGAAACAGAAAACTCATTTTGAGTATTACTGAAAACATTACATTTTGCCACTGCCTTTCAGTTCAGACTAAATCAGCTTCCTGTTTAATTGCCTTTGAGTACACCGCAAAATGTAAGAAATTAAATATTTTTCACATCACACTAATGAACGTGTTTTATCTGGAATACAAGAACTGCCCTGCTGAATCAGACCAGTCATCCACCTAGCTGAGCATTCTGTCTCTGACAGCAGCACCAAGGGATGTTACTTAGAGAAAATATGCGGTTAAGTCTTACCACAGTCGGAGGTTAATTCTCATTTCATTCATCAGCATCTACAAACCTTGGGAATTAGGAATGCTAGGCAGTACACCTCTCCCTCCTCAGTACCCATTTATGGAGCCACAGTTCATAATTTTTCTAACCCTTTATTTTAACCTGCTGATATTGTCTGTTCCCACCAAATTTTGTTAACTAAATTGCAGGGGTTCCCTAGCCGCTTTATAAGGTGGTACCTTAACTATTGTAAACTGTTCTGTTAGCTTCATCGAGTGTCCTCTAGTTCAAATATTCAAGCATCTGATGAACAGCCTTAACTATTATTTTCATGATTCTGTACACAAATACTTAAAATAATAAACAACTCCTGCTGATGTCTTTGGAAATCTAAGTCAAACTCGATTCTACGAAACAGTAAGATTTTTTACTCTCATATAGTCTTCCTGGCAGGTTTTTATTACTGTAGCACATCTTGGCATTTCAGCTAATATGAATGTACAGAGACAAAACTTTGGTCTGTGCTTGATTATTTTTAACTTTCTCTAAAAGATGCAGGTGCTTACATTTCAGTGAATACTTCAACAAACTAAGGAAACATCCTAAGGATATCCTAAGTAAAAGTTCTTCAAAGAGTTGCTTACAAAGTCAGATTCCTTATACTTGATAAAATTTACTGACACACGCATCTATTAAGTACAAAACATTATCTAAACGATTTTCAATCACCTTCATTACCACATACTTTAAATCACACTATTGATTATACAGAATGAATCCCCACCAATGTGTATCGTCCACTCTGCTGTGCAAATTATCACACATGAACACATTATATTTAAACAGATTTCAGCTAAAGTGATTTACAGTATGATTACAAGGGCAGCACCAATATGCGTACAGAAAACACACAGGACTATCTACCATGCACATATACACCCTGCACACCAGTATCTAAAGAAAAACAGATATCCGTAGGATAGGGACTGTTAAATTCACAGATATAAAAAAAGTTGTAGGGTTTTTAAGAAGCCACCTACCAGCGTGATGTCTCGGGAAGCAGCAGCTGCACTCATGTGTAAACTGGGTTGCCTGACAGAACTACTGCAGTCCAATGCTCGAGCAAATGTGCCAACCGCACTACAACAGAGAAACAGTCAACAGTAAATGCACAGGAAGACATAAGCTCTTTTTTATTATCAGATTATGTCATATCTAAAAAAGTGTCCTTTTAAAAATAGAAGTCATATACTGTTACTCTTAGGATTTCAGATCTTTACTAACAAAGGACAATTTGATAAAGACAAATCACCAAACATTGCAGTAAAAATTCTGACCTCCTCCTCCAGAAGTAACCACCTACATATAAGAACAACAGCATGGAAACAAGAGATACTCACAGAATTCTAATGTACCAACTTTTTAATGTACCAATCTTTTATTAATTACGAAGTCAAAGATCTAACTCAGTTTGGGTTTTACAACCGTGACTATTATTTTTAAAATTAAAAAGCCACAACACTGTTTAGCAAATTACAATGCAATTAAACAAGGGGGTTCACCATGTTCCCATGAGAAAATTAATAACATGTTATTCACTTCAGTAATGCATGTCTACTACTTCCATTAGTGAGGCAAAGAAAGCCTATTAGCTTAGTCTAAGGTATATCTGAAACCGTATTTTTTTTCACAGCTTTAAGTGATAATGAAATAAATGGATCTCTCAGCCTACTTAATAAAAGCATTCCAGCATTACCAAAATGGACATGTTTTTTTCCAAACCTTTACCTTCCCCCCCCCCACACACTTTTGTTTATGAATTGTTCGTGGCATTTATTATACTTACCAGAGCAACAAAAGATAAGAGCTGGAGAATTAATGTGATAGTGACTGTTCTAAACTGCAAACTTTTCTTGGAAGCACATCCACATATTGTGCACAGCGAAGGGAAAGATGCGTAAGAGGATCTGACTGGGCTCAGCATATCGTACAGGAAATGAGCAAAGATGCAGCGACATGTGAGAAACATTATTAATGAAGAGAAGCTGCTCCAGTACCCTGAGCTACACAATGACTCTTGACGTTCATTGTGCCACTGAGATATTAGGAAAAAATTATGTGCTGCAGTTATGACATGATGTAAATCCTTCGAAGTTCAAAGACCCAATTACTCACCTAACATTTTTAATACCGTCTAACCCTCTGGACTAAGGACTGGAGCCTCATTCAGCAATTCCACTCCACACAAGTTCTAAGTGCAGAATTATACCGATGAGGAATGTCATTGACAGATCAACACACTGGAAGTGTCACATTACTGTGTACTATAAACCTGATATTCAACAATAAAATAACATAATGTGCATCAAGAGTTTAACTCACTAAGGTGTATTATTGATCATAAACTGGTAATAACATCTGTTATTGCAATTTTATCTTGAATCTCAAAATATTTAATATTGAATGCATGTTTCAGTACTTGCTGCCAAAAACTTACAAGGCACAGTTAAGATTCAACAGCAGTGATTGACACTCCAGATATTAACTACTTATCTTTCTAAAGGCTGTGGAACAAATAAGTTATATTCAAACATTGTTCCGCAACCTTTGCTCCCTCTTTACTGAGATGGCAAATATGTGACAAGAACACACACACACATTCTATTTTCTTTTTTAATAAGTTTGGCAGTACATAAAACAGTATTTGTCCACAAATCAGTCCCAAGAATAAGGCTCTATTGTGAGCACATTTCCTGATAGTCAGTGAACCCCTTTAAACATGTTGGCATTGATAAGGGTTGTAGCTAAACAGTCTTTCCTGTGATCCTTCTGTCGCTACTGTTCAAACCAGTAAAGCAGCACGCAGCACGACTGTGTTTCCCTTCTGCTGCTACCTACTAGCTTCTTATCTTCCTTTTGCATAATTAACACTATTTTCTTTTGACCATATTTCTAAAATAAAATAGAGTATGCTATGAAAACTACAAAGAGTACGTATGTCCTCACAAGTCACTCTCTAGCACATCAAACTTTTTAGGCTGACTTCAGAGCCCAAGCATATGTGAATTATGCTGCCCAGTATGTAAAGTCAAAATTAAGACACAATATAAAGCTAGGTTTATTTCCAATAAGTGATAAAAGAAGTAAGAATTGATGCCTTAGTTGACATTGCTTCCAGTGCTGTACTGACTAGGAGAGGATCGCAACCGTCAGAGGAATGCTGCATGGGAGCATGGAGTACATGAGCGCATAACAAATAAGAACCACCATAAAATGCAGGCTGTGTGCCATTTTGAGGGGAGGGACACAGGGATGTGAGTGCATGTGTGTGTGTCTGTGGCTCTACATGGAAATCAGCGTAACTTCCAGTTCACCTTTCCCTGGAAACTTTTGAGAAACAGTGACTTTTTCAGACAATCCAAATAAGTGCAGGAATTCTAGTTGAACAGTAACCAGTCTCAAAACTTAACAGTGATATACGGTGCTCTGTATAATGTAGCCATGCAATCCAAATCCAAAATTAATTTTAGAAATCATTAAAACACCTTCATTTTTGTTTTTCCTATTTAAAATACAGATATGAGGAACATACTGATAAAAAGGTCAAACATTTCCTTTGTCATTTTTCCTTGCATGATTTTTTTCTAATAATAATGCCAAAGAATTATTTTTAAATGTTAAAAGGAAAAAAATCCCAAAACAAAACACAAAAACCTAGCCAAATCCCACTGCCAGAAGACACACTAATGTCTTCACCTACCTGCTACCAAAATATAACTCAGAATTAAGCCAATGTAGGCTGAACAGTCACATCCTAACTACTAATTTTTTTTAAAATGGACTCTTTAATGTAAATGTTCCATTAAGTTGGTAGAATCCAAATAACTGTAAATATTTAATTGAAACGATATTAATTAAATAATAACAATAATAAACTCACTTAGCCAAAAAAATGTGCTCAGTAAGCTAGCCACAAATTAGTTATTCAAGGAGTAATTAAAGTACTGAGACTTCAAACAGAAGCCAACACCCCCCACGCCTCCCAAAATAAGCTAAAGCCAAAAGGCACACAGACAGTCAGTTACACAGGTGGCAGAGAGATGGACAAGAACGGTAACAATTGGTGGGATTAGCAGAGAGATCACTCTTTGCACAGGCTGTATCAGCAAGCAGGTGTAAGAGCTTTAAGGGCTAGACCAAATGATCCAGTGTTACCTCTAATTAGGTCTTCCTTGTTTTAATTATCTTAAAGAGCAGAACCAAGAACATTCTCAAGGATTTGTAAGTGACTGCAGCTGACAACCATACAAACATACAACAAATCAAGATAATACAGTATCAGAATCTAAGACTATGGAATAAATGCACAAATTCAGCAAAATTCAACAATTCCTATGTCAAAAAAAACCTGACTGAATTCTCTAGGGATGCAGTAATTCATCATCATTTTGTTGTTCTTGTATGAGCTACATTCAGGCAAAACTTCAGATTAGGGTGTTGAACACAGAAAATACATTGTTCAAGAGACTGTAATAACACATTTCTAAAGATTCAATTGCTCATCAATAACTAGTTCTGAAAAGGGACGTTATTTACCCAAGAAAATCTGGAACCACTGCGATTATACATCAGGATTAAAACCGTCACTGGTCTCCCAGATATCATCTGCAGTCTGGCATCGAATCAGATCCAGGAAGTTCTGGATCCAGGACAGTAACTCTCTATTTTCTTCTACGTTGTAGTCTCAAAAATTCATCTGAGACAGAGATCCTTTTTAATCTGAGAATGTTTATTTTAAATTTTTTCCTTTTATACATTGTTTCTCTATTCAAGTGACATGAGATGAGTCATGGGTATACTCTGGCCAAATCTGTTTCAAGTGAACCGCCTCTGTGCATTCATGAATCTGCAAAGTCACAATTTTGCTCACATATTTGCAAACTAATGAATAAGACCTACACCTCACCTCAGAGTAGACGTTGTTGAGGAAAATCATCAAGTGGATCTTTGGTGGTTTCCTACATACTAGGAAGCTTTTTGTTTTCCTTATTACTACATCAATGTTCCCCTTCACTATGAGTTGGAAATGGTCGTAAAAGATTACCTCTTAGACTGCTATCAGTAACAGCATTTTACAAACAGCCAATTAATATCTGATTGCTCCTTAAGAGACTCTCGTGATACTTAAAATCTTGGAAAGAATTAAAAAAATACTTCTTCAGTGGAGATATATGTCACCATATTAATTAAAGTTGCAAAATACCCTGAGATTTTTACTACTGGGTAATGCAAAATCTGACATGAAGAACATATTAATAGTAAAATGATGCTGTTCCAGAAGAGACATTTTCCTCGCATTTCTAAGCAACTGTCTGTACAGTGCTGTGCTTCATTATTATCACTTCAGATATTCAGAGTGCAAAGGGAGATGACATGATAAACATGAAAAGTCACCTGCCACTACTCTTTCTCTGAAAGACTCTCAATGTCAGAGTAGAAGGTAGCACTACATATTAAGTTCCCTATGCACTGCAACTAACCTTTGGTTTCACTACTAAATTAATAGAAATGGAACATATGTGAAAGCTTTATTATTCAACAGAAATAGAATCTGATACATACAAGTAGTTTAATTCACAGGATATGATTTAAGCGATCATCTGTACTCCATCCTGCAATTTCACAGTCACAGAGAAGGAGATTTACAGCCCCCAAAAAGCAGGTCCATGAAAACACTGCTGAAGAAAATTTTTTCTTTATAATGCAATAGATCAACATTCATTAAAAAAGATGCAAAAAGAAATTTGGTTCCAAGTCTGAATTAGTTGTTTTCAAATTAATTTGGTGAAGAAGAAATGCAGTAACACAAAATGCACAAAGGAATAAATGTGTGTTGGCAGAGACAGGCAGAAACAGTATTTTTGATACTCCTAGTAAACTTGATGTGAACATATTTTTCCTTTTTATTGCCAAACCATCTGCCTACCATTAGATGCTGTGGTTCACCTTCCTAGCAAACATCTAGCTTTGTGAGTGCAGCATTGGCATTAAGATATTTCACCATCTTTACTGCATAATTTTATGTTACAATTCTGCCATTAAATTTCATTACCTCTTTAATGAACTCCAATTCCTCTTACTTCTCAACACCTAAAGAGAATGCAGAAGCACACTAATGTTGAAGCTTTCAGGCCAGTGACTTTTATGTATTTATTTTCATTGATGAGCTTTGGGAGTCTTGTCTACTGCCACTGACTACACTGAATTATCTTGCAAGAACAGAGTATTACTATTTGAGCACACTTTTAAATGTCTTTACTTATTGTTCTCAGTTGACAAGTGTATTCTTTTCCTCATTATGATGAAAGACACATTGTTAGTTGAAGCTGCATTGTGTTCCTTTCCTCACTCTAAGATAAATTAGTGTAACAAATAAACCTCCATATACCATGAGCACTTATAACTATATCAATAGTAACCAACAGAAAATTAATATAATCCCTGTCTTAGAGAAAATGGAAAAGTGGAAACAACACAGGAAGGATCAAGTTCTAATTCAAAATGACTAACAAGTAATTTTCCATTCTTCTGTGATTTTACATCAAAAAATAAGCCGGCATTCAAATGAAGAGAAATATGTTACGTTAGCCAGAGGTAGGCAATGCCATTTTAATTTCAAAGTAATCAAAGAACGAGATTTTGAGGTACAGATGCAATTCTTTAAGGCTATTTTAATTAGTCTTCAAAACTCTCTCTTAGTTGGAAATAAGCTGGGACCACAAGTGTCTGGAAAATAGCTTGAGAGAGATATTTCTTCCAGAAGACTATGTTGATAATCTATTTAAAGTACATAAATGGAACTAGAATGTATCAAAAACTTACAATGTAAGTTATAGACCAAATTAGCAGATAGAAAGAAAATTAAAAAGTCAGGTCTACAGCTCTCAGCATCTGTCCAGACTGGAGCCCACAACTCCTACCACATTTGCATCTGGTCAGGACCATTTTCAACTCCTTGACAAATTGAAAAAAGACAAGACTATTACGTTATACTCACAATAGGAAAGTTTCTATTTCCTAATACTATGCAACTTGGAACAGAGTTAGAAAGAGAACATGAGATCTCACAAGGAAATGAAGTACTCCTTGTATATTAGGAATGATAGAAACTGATGACTGGAGAATACAGGGTGCATCTATATCAGTGTTTTAGTTCAAATTAGGAATGGAGTTTCAAAGCAACTGTCCTCAGCATCTTTATCTACTACACTTTAACCAACATCAAAAGGCATCTTGTAGCATACAAACTGGATTTCTGTTAAGTGAAACAGTAGTTCCACAAACTCATAGATACTTAGTCCACAGGATCAGATTAGAATTAGCTAAAAAATAAAACTGCTCAAAATGTGCACAGTGTGTATGCTAGGTCCCCAGCACCAAGCATTTCAAATTCTACAAATCCACTTCCACAGTATTGTACTATTTGCCAAAGCGGACAGATCTAAACTGCTGTTGCAGCTTCTGAGAGTCCTGTTCTTCGAAGCTAGTAGACACAGGACTGTTGCCAATATATATGACAGCACAAAAATTGGTTGATGAAGCTGTATCTGATTTGAATGGAGTAGAAAATGGTGTTGGAATTCTCATTGCCAGAATATAAATGACAGTGCGTTACCCAAAAGAAAACTCAAAACCAGAACACATTAGTCTGATGCCTCAAGCTTCTCCTAAGAGATGCTTTTGCTAGTTCAAGCAGGAGGCCCTTGCCCAAATTATGCTTCAGTACTAGCAATAAGGTACTTTCAAGATCTGTAAATCCACAGTCAAGCAAGACTACTTAGGGAGCTCAAGGTTAAGGATCTTTCCACTCAAGTACTCGTACGCTTTTTTCAAAATCTCCATAGATTGATTTTTCTGGCACTGCTACCTCTGATTTCTTGATAGGATAGGCATATTTTTCTACTTTTATAAGCAGCAGAATATTGCATACTAGGGCTTTGTGACAGGCCCAGACTGACCAAGCGTATAAACCTAGAACAAAGGCCTCTCCTTCCTGACACACACAGTGAACAAACCTTGTGAGACTGGGAAAGCTACATGCCCTAGGCCAAATATAAATGTTCTTGCAAATGGACAATACAAATAGAAAAAGAGAGTGTTTAAACACCTTCTAAGGAACCAACAAAACATGCCTGTGTGATTGAAAAAGCTAAAGCATGTAAAGACAAAAGCAAATCTTCCTTCAACCAGACCAGACTGAAAAAAAAATGAGAAGAAATACTTGATGCTTTTGATGCAGTGTATAAAAAGGATCATAAAAAGCTTTTAAAATTTCAAATACAGATAGCATACACACAGTTAACCAAAATGACATATAAGAAGGCATTGAGAAAAAGTTCTTATTGTCAGAATTTCAAATTGCAAAACTAAACATAACTTCCGGGAACCAGAGAAATACCACTCTCACTGGAAACCCAGCAGGCAAAGCCAATGCCCAGTGAACTGCAGTTAGGCCACAGCAGAAATATCTTCTGAGTCTGTAAGCACAGTTTACCAGACCATAATACCAACTCCACTGTTACTCAAGCAGCTTTTAATGGTCTGGTATATTGAAAGCCTTTACATGCAAGCACACAGCATACTGTATTTAAAGCTGCCACAATCATCACAGGAGAACTGTTTCTCCAGAAATTGGTGAAAATCTGTCTCAGAAACAATGCAACAGAAATGTGATCTTTCAGCTTGTGAATGCAAGTATATAAAAGTTTGGAAATAGTTTCTGTCAGTTCAAAAGCAGCTTACAAAGACGAACGGAGAATTGTGGAAGAACATCACTGAAGTGGTACCTGAGTAACATCTGATGACAGATGGTCCCTACTGATCGCCTACCACAAGATCTTGGATAGCTACAATTAGTCAGCTATGACCAAGACCTGTTCGCACCACAACAGAAACCTTTTTTACAGAAACGTATCAACTTCTAAACAAATGCAATCCTGGTCAGGGCACAGCATTGCACAGGATGTCTTAAATAAGGGGACAAAGAGAGAAGATTATTGTTCTCTAAAAATTGCGTTTATTTTCTGTGACTTCCCAGTAGACTGCTTACTGGTACACTCCTCTGGGAACATTTTCAGCTTCACAGTATACTACTTCAGCTCCCCAGAGTGGCTGCAAAATGGGGAGTGGAGGGATGTGAAGGCAATGAATGAACTCAAGAAAGCACATAATCTTCACACAGATGGTATTTTTAAGGCACCCCATAACTGTCTGCCCATACATATCCACGTATTATATTGCTGGTGATAGAAGCAGTTTTGTTTTCTGGGTTCTCGTCTATGGAGCATCTACCAGGCATTGTGATCTTCTGAACAGATGCATGTTAACACCCATACCCCTCTGGCTTGCTTGGAAATTCAACAGGGCCATGCAATTTTTACTGTATATAGCACTACAAAGTGGGGGAGAATGAAGAAATCCAGGTGGATCAGCATCTGAACCACAAAACAATAAATCAGCAACCCATTTCACCATACGCAAGCTGGAAAATACAAAGCAACTTCTCTCTCCATTTTCTTCCTGAAATGCTTTGTTCAAAAGGAAGAAAGAATAAAGAACAGAAACTGGAACAACGAAAAAGGATTATTTGCCTAAGAAGATTTGAGACTACGCTCTGCAACCAGATTACAGAAAATACAGGAGGTGGAGTTATTCAGGATAAAATCCCTACATTAGCTGCGATTAACAGTTCTCTGCCATCATTAGAACAGCACCTTTGTACTATATTTATAAGTATGAATTACAGGACTGGCAAAACATGCTGTATCTTATGAGTGTACAGTTGTCCTTCAGTAAGAAGTCTATAGAATTTTAAAAGGTTTTGTTTTTTTTTTTTTTTGAAGTAGAGAAATTATTTTTAAAAGGTATTTATGAATTCCAAGGGATTTGATGTTCCTCTCATAAGTCTGCATAATTGTATGTCAATTTATAAAATGGAACTGACCAGATTTTTTTCATTAATGAAAAAACTTTCACTAGTTGAAACCTTTTATTTCAACATTCATCCAAAATAATTGCACTGCATATTATTCAGCTTATATGCAAATTGGGCAAGTTCTGCATCCATTTCATCTGCTAATATCTTCTTTATTTCTACTCCTAACTTTACATTACACTATGAAATTCCAAGTATTATAGTACAAGACTGAAATATTAGCACCGAAATCCTGTTTCATTTACTCTGAGGGGAAAACAGACAGATGTCTACATTTAAAGTATCAAATTCTACTATGACCTGAAATACAGGCAGTGTAGCATTATTCCAAAACTCACTCTCCTTTTCTCTCTTCTGTGCTGGTAGCTTCAATAAATATGCAGAAGATTATGGTCTGATTTTCTCTTTTAGCTAACTGTGGGAAAGAGAAGGGCTCACAAAATGGCAAACAAGTTGAGTAACACGATATGGGGGAATAAATAGTCAGTAGGAAAAGGAAAAGGAATTTTTTTTATTAGAGGATTTTAATCTTACCGTGCTACAACTAAAAACTGGTCAATCTGACGGTCAGTAAGGGGGCTATCTGGATCCCATACTTTTACTTCCAGCTTTGCCTGTTCTCTGTCATCTAATTCTCCTGTCAAAAGGTAGATGGGACAAAACACTTATTACTCACAATGTTTTTCTCTGTGTATTTCTTGTACTATGTTTAAAAGAGACATTGTACATTTTCTAAACACACACACACACACAGAGTACTTAACAATTAGCAGTTGTCCATTTAAATTCCATAATGCAGCATCAGTAAAATAAACATCTTCCCTTAACATCAGCATTTCAATTTAAGTAGGCATTCTTAGGAGGTGTAGTGTCAAACAACTTTAATAAAATGTGAATATAAACCTGAAACCACAGCCTAAGTAACTAGTGGTTTCTTTAAATTGCTTCTCAGCTATATCAAAGTTACTGTTTCACTGAAGCCATATTAAAACCAATTTTACACTTAACCAGCTTTAGCAATTAAATTCTATCCAACTTGTATTCTATGCCCCCAAAACAAAAATCATTACAAAAAAATAGTCTACTACATTTAATTATTTCTTAACCTCTTGCTCTCAGCCACTACATTATCTGTACTGTTAACACAAATCATAATGTTAAAATCACTATGTATGTTGACTAGTTATATCCTCTAATAAAATAATATATAAGGCTACAGCACAAGAAAGTTACTATATACTACATGATGATTTCCCAACTCCATCTGTCCAAACAGAGCAATGTGTGTATATGCACGTCTCCAAAACAATGGCGGTGATTTCCGAAGTTTAATTTGCCCTGTATTCATTATTAAGAGTATGGCATTTGTACTGCTTGGAAGAACAGTGAAGTGTGAAGACGCTACAATGATTCATGTTCATGTGGAAGCTGAAATCTTGGCTTGACTACCACACCAATAACTTCTACTGCAAAATGAGAAACATTACAGAGATTGATTAGGCATGCAACACATATTCTACTAGTATGAGAAGATTTACCTATGGGATGCGGCCAACACACTCGGGGCCACAACAGATGACAAGAGCAAAGTTAGAGTCATTATCTTTCCTTGGTGTTTTCGAATACAAGCATGTTCTTCCTTCAGTAAACATGTGAAAAACTCTGATGTTTAGTCAGGTGCCAGTACATTTATGAGCTACTACAAGAATAAAAACCCATTCTCAAATACAGCCATTCCATTTCCTTTGAAAATCTAGGCTGTGTAGGTACATCTCTGAGCACACAGAAGATCCCTTTAGTCTGTGTTATTTCTTATGACTTAATGAAAACAGCCAGTCTAAACATCAAGGCATGAAATAACCTGTACACTTAAGAGTCTGGAAGCAGACTGCAAACCAAGCACTGGCTTTTCTGAAATCTGATCATATATGGTGAGTTTCTCTAGCACATTCATTCTGGAATGAAATGAAAATGTGGTATATATTTATCCCTACCAAATACACAAGTTAGAACTGCACTATGCTGTCTGGCTAATGTTTCAGGAACAGATTTCACAGTCACATTCTCAGAAAAATAAAGTAAATTATGTTCTTCTGATATGCAGGCAATAAAGAATTGTCTACCTGATGGGACTTATGCTTCTGTTTAAACTAATTCACATCCAGTACTGGAGACAAACTGTAAATTTCTGCGAATCTTGGGAAGGATTTTAGGTCTATAAACTTATTCAATGGACCACACACTTGTCAATACATTCATTTTTTCCATCTGTGACAGACACATTGTGGGTGATGTTCTACATCTTATAAATAATCTCTGAGCACTTCATTTCAATCTGTTACTATATAGTTTTTAAGCATCTTTAATGTTAGTTAACTGTTTCAGGACATCATACCCTGCAGATCATAATTGTAGAAGTATGACAAAACCCAATACTCAGGCAGGGTATACTTCCCACAAAGACAAAACATCACACATGCACAGCACAAGTATTCAAACAAAACATGTCACTATCCTGAATCAAGTTTGCAAAAAGATGAAAAAAATTGCAATACTACACGTCTTACTTCAATTATAGGTAATTAAACAATTGCTACTAAAAACCATTGTTCTACTGTTGATAAAGGTAAATCTGAAATATTGTCAAACAGTATTTTATAATGGCCATAGACATAAACAGGATACGAGCAACAGAATATCTATACCAAAAGAATCAAAACACATATAATGTAATGTCTGCAATATTAAAAACAATGGTAGACAGAGAGGTTTCCAGAAGAGATGTGGTCTCTGCCAAACTACACTTACAAAAATGCTTCATACCCCATTTTCCACTTAAATCGCAGAATATTATCACTTGAACAGGAAGAAAAGTAACCTAAACAGATCAAATCACGGAGGCAGTCAAACAGTGATGTAGAAGTCTTTTTAATGTTGATTTCAGGAATAAAAATTTTGTTTACTTCCTTTGAATGTGCTGAAATAATCAATATAGGAGGATCACTTAAGACAGACAGGTCTTCTTTCCAGAAAAAAACCTGTTCCTTGAGCTGTCTGTCCTTAGTTAATCACGCCTATATGGCTATCATGCCTATTCTATAGGATTTTTAACATGGCTGACCCCTTTAAAACTACGACACAATTTCTCTGTTGTCCTGGTTTTGGCTGGGATAAAGTTAATTTTCCTCCTAGTAGCTGGCATAATGCTGTGTTCTGGATTTAGGATGAGAATAACATTGATAACACACTGATGGTTTAGTTGTTGCTAGGTAGTGCTTACACCAGCCAAGGACTTTCCAGCTTCCCATGCTCTGTCAGGTGCACAAGAAGCTGGGAGGGGAGGGGGCACAGCCAGGACAGCTGACCCAAACTGGCCAAAGGGATATTCCACACCATATGATGTCATGCTCAGTATATTAACTGTGGGGAGTTGGCCGGCGGGCAGTGATCACTGCTCAGGGATGGGCTGGGTGTTGTTTGGCAGGTGGTGAGCAACTCTGTCGTGCATTACTTGCTTTGTATATTATTATTATTATTACTACTACTATTTTACTTTATTTTATTTCAATTATTAAACTGTCTTTATCTCAACCCACAAGTTTTCTCCCTTTTACTCTTCTGATTCTCTCCCCCATCCCACCAGGAGGGAGTGAGCAAGTGGCTGTGTAGGGCTTGCTTGCTGGCTGGGGTTAAACCACGACATCTCTTAAGACCTCTACATTTATTTTCATATTGTTGAATTTGACACAGAAGTATAAGACATTCAAACTGAACAGGTATCAAAGTTGCCATAGTACTCATTCCTTATACTACAGACTCCAGGACACAAAGGGAACAGGGAAGTTTAACTTTTAACATTTTCAGTGTTGTATCTGAGAAGGTTCTCAGGTTCTGTTTTACAAGTGTTACCTTTCCTCACCACCACCAACACCAATTACGGCTCCTGTGAAGTGCTAGGCTATTTTTTTGAATGGCTGGTATGACACACCAGTGCATACAATTTATTTTGAGTACTGCTTATAATTTCATTATAGCAAATCTAATCCTGATGATTAATTTTACCGGAAAACATTAGTGGATGGTCAGAAATATGCCTAGTTTTCTCCTCATCAATCATTCAATACCTTATTTCTCATGGTTGTCTTCTAATAAAAAGCAAAATGTTATTTTTTTTAAAAAAAAAAAAAAAAAAAAATTAAGTTCTGCATTTCAGTCATTTTGAACAAAGGAAAGCATGATATGCCCCCCAGCCCAGAAAACAAGTGTAAGAAAAATTTTCAAAACAAAAGTAAACCAAATGCAACTTCAACTAAATGTAATTAAGACGAACTACAAGAAATTAAAGATCAACTTAGTCTTTTAGACTTCACTTCCTGCAGATAAATACCCCCAAGGTGATCAGCACATTAGCTTCAGCGTGATTCCATGTTCTTCTTATAACATAGCCAACTAAAAGAAAATAACTTGCAATATGAACTGTGAACTTTTTCTTAGAGTGCAATTCTTTTAATTTTACATATATATAACAATGCTGCAATATTGTATCCTTTTAAGAAACTGAAATATGAGAACTATAAAAGTTGGATTTTTAAAAAATGGTTTTCAGGGAAACAATGCCAATCCCACTTTTAATGACAGCTGATGAGGTATCTGACTGAAAAATAGCTAGGACAGTTTTTAGAGACGCCACTTGTCAGGTACAATGTCTTATTTTTGTATTTTGTACAATTTGTGCTGTTTTTCAAAATACCTTTTTATTTTCCTTTTCAAAAAGTAATTTAGCAGTCAATTCAATCCAAACATATAAACTAAACACCTGCAGAGCTCAGCTTTCTGAGTGAATCCATCTTTCATGATATGCAAAACAAAAGTACCAGCTGCTGGATCCTTAACCACATGGGACAGAAAATCTGTAGTTGCGATTTTTGGTCATAGTGAGAAGGCAAACATAGCCATGGACAGCAGCTGGACACCAGACCAACAGTTTGTACCACTGAGTTCCTCCTACTATGGAAACTGATTCAGGGCTTGATACAATCTCTTGAAATCAGATAGGAGTTTTGACTCATGCATGAATTACCCAGTCTCACTAGAGTCTGGTATCTGGGTATCTATCCCAGATACCAAAGCACATAAAGGCCTTTAGAGATGTCTATGTTCTTAAAGCTCAGCACATATCTAATGAGTAAATTCAGTGTCTTCGTCTTTGCGCTTCAGTTTTATACCCGTGAAACAGGAATCTCTCTTAGCTACATTGCAAGGATGCAGAAGAGAGATACTCATCAGTTCTTATCCTCCCTTAGTCCAGTTCAGCATGCAATACAATGAAACGTCTGTTACTGGAATACAGGATCAGATTTTGTAGATACAGCATTTAGCAGATTTTTCCAGAACTCTTTGGCAGTATACTAACTGCAGGTAATCCTAAATGCCTTTTTGAACATAGCTTCATGTGCTATACAACATTGTAAAAACAGGTAACTAATCACCGAAAATATGGTTTCAATTCATGAAACACCTTCTCATGCTGCTATTTAGACTGCTTATCTGCAAACTTTTTCTCTAACTTACAGATGAGAAAGAGAGCATCACATTGGATTTTCTCATACTGCCTAGCTATGAACAAAGTTCCAGACATTAAGCCCGTCTGTCTAAAGTAAAATCTGAGCTTTCTCCTTCAATGAAAAGTTCGTTAGTTCCCCTCTAAAACACTCAGCAATTTCATTCTGCTTAAAATGAATTATACATTCATACACATAGGTTAATTATCACAAAACGTCACACAGCTTTTGACAAACAACTGATGGGGGCAGGAGGGGATGTACAACCTAGCTGAGAAAGCCAGTTACAAAACGTCAAAGTAATTGCCACTAGGAAAATAAGTTTTACATGATGTATAGGAGGAAGGACATCTTTCAGATAGATGTACAAACTTTATCTACTGACATTTAATGAGTTCAACTCTGCATAAATTGAATTCATGGAAAACAGCTAGCAGACTGTTGGTCTTAACTAACAGAAATTACAACCCTTCTCACTATAAAAGCTCTGCAGACATAGAATGCTTATTACTCATTTTTGACTTTTTTTAATGATCTGTGATTCTTACCAGTACTGGTAATCAAAAATCATCCAGAAAAAAAGTTCAAAAATTTACAGGCAACTCTGCAAGATATAAAACTGAATTATGTGCAAATAACTTCTCTGATTAAAGTAACATGAGAAAGCTTAGATTACTTCAAAAGTGTAGGCAAAAGGAACATTATCTGTTTACCTTTCAATTGCTGAACAATTACCCCCGCTTAGCTTGCCTGACAGATATATATCCAAGATTTCAATCAGTCATTCAGACAATGAGTTGTATATTCACAAAAATCTTATGGTAAAACTTAATAAATTAAAATAATGCATGTATGAAGACTAGAAATGAAAAACAGACTATATAAAGACTGCATGTATAGAGACTACAAATGAAAGGTATCAGGTGATTCAAGCCCATTATTTGCCTACAGCAACTTAAACTGCTACTGAGCAGTTTCTAAGCCAATAAAACACGCGCAGTCCAACTGCCTCCTATCCTCTAGAGCTCTAGCTTATAAAAATATTCAGTCATTTTTCACTTGAAAAATCCCTTTCAAACTAAACTGCCTCCAACTCCAATGACCTTAGAGCTCTCTCAGTGCTCAGCCTTGCGGTGCTTATCAATCAACCACTGATGATAAAAGACAAGACCTCACAAAGCACTCAAAAGATCTTTAATTCATCATGTTCTAAATTCCTAGAAATAAACAGAAAGAATTACAATTGGGCTCAGAATAAACTGAACTGTAACCACCCAGTAATAACAAACTTTTCCATAATGCTGCACCAAGAATGGCTGGCTTATGGGAATGTCCAGTGCTGGAAGAAAGGAACAAATAAGGTTGCCTCTTCCCCAAAACCCTACAGAACAGTATGCAAAAAGGAACTTCCACAGATCGGAGAACATGCAGGCATAACATCCTAAAATCATACCATTCCTCACTTTATAGCCCTTACATTAAATCACATTTAGGTAGAATCCCCACTGTTACAGAAATGAATTAATAAAAAGTCCTTCCATTTTAGCTTTTTATGGCAATTCTAAAGGCAATTACCTGAATTAATATATTGCATAAAACTATAAGGTCATCCTCAGTTCAAAGGCAAGGACAAGTATTCAGCTAATTAAAAGATACCCAAAATTCACCTTTATTTTGGAATTGGCTTCTTGTACTCCTTTGATATCTGTGAATAAACCTGCACAATGTGACTTGCACCAAGACTCCCCACCCCTCACCCCATTTTACATTATTTTTTTTGCTTGGTAGACACTGTGCAGTGGTCTAGCACCTATTCCAATCTGAATACAGAGAGACTGCAACAGTTTTTCTGAATTCCTGAAATAACAACACATGAGACAATACAGTTTTCAGGAAAGCATAGTGAAAATGATTCTGTGTATAAATAATAACAGTACCCTACTACCTGTGAATTTTAACAATATTGAAAATACTTGTTTTGGAAAGAGGGATACCACTATGCACAGACATTGTACTCTTCAAAAAAACCCCACTGAATTAAGATGAAATCTCTAGTCCTGCAATTTTTTTTACATAAACTTAATGTTATGAATATGCAAATTCCCTTTGACTACAGTATTCCGAAGATAAATAGGGCTATTCATTTGCATAAATTTGAACAAAACATACAACTTAGAGAAGAACTTTTTCTTTAGGATGAAATTTATTTTGACTTATTCAAGTGTAAAAAAAAACACATTTCATCTGCATCTGGTATTTTTTTCTGCAAACAAAGATTTCCGCATCTTCTACAGAATAAACTTAAAAGAAAAATCAGACTTACAGTAGAACACCAGAGGAACCAAAAATGTGAACTTACAATAAGTCCATTTAGGCAAAGTTACTGAGGCAGAAAAAAACAGCAAAGGCAATCAAACCCTAAGATATTGCTGCTTAAAAGGCAATTTGAGCGCTCACTGCAATACATTTTTTGGGATAATAAGCATGTACACAGCATACAATAAATAACTGTATCCTTCATAAGGCCAACTACCCGACAGGACTCATTTAGTATTTGAACAATTTCAACCAAGGTTCTACAGCTATTATTAATACAGAAATGTTTCCAACAGCAATCACGAGCAACCTTCCACACCAACAATGCAGCACAGACCTTGCCTAGGTCTCCTTAAGAAGCTACAGACTCCAGGAAATCATGGCGCTCTTGTTATGAAGACAAACTCCAACTGACTTCTCTTCAAGTATAAAGCAAACTTGAGGAAGGTAGACCTGCTTTTATAATTCAGGGCAGGGACAGGGATTAAAAAAAAACCAGACCATTCCAACAATCCCCAAGGAGAACAACCGAAATAACTCACCTCAACTGTTGAACTGCTTTTATAAGATGTAGTTGCTAAACAGCACAATTTCCAACTCTTTTAACTTATCATTTGACTGTTAACATAGAAGTTATGAATGATCTCAGAATTGAAGCTTAGAAACTTCCATTACCACATCATATAAGAATACCATAAGTATAGTAAGCATATAATACAAGGAAGAAAAAAACCCAACCTAATCCATGTAACTGCTTGTTTGATCAAAATTATACATGTACTTAATAGCTCAATGAATTGTACTGAAAGGTAACAAATATTTTCAAATAACATTGACTACTAAAAGACTTCATAAAACACTGTTTTATAATGCAAAGCTTCCAAATACCTAATTGAGCTTTTGTAGTGTATGTGGCTGCAACTCTAAACTATTGATTTTCCTTGCATCTGCAAGGTTAGGCAGAAGTAAGTAAGTCTACCGAAAACAGGCACAAAGAGGCCATTTACATGTGCTTTGTTTGTTTAATTTCTAGTAAAACTGATAAAAGTCTATAAACATGCATTTAATTGCCCAGCACATAAATCACTAACTCAGCTCCCTAGTAGAGAGATTGGTAAGACTGATATAAAGGGTGTTACAATCCCATTAGCATTTGACATGAGCAACATCGTAAGTATTTTACTATTTGTGACGAGTTAATTATGAAAAATTGACTCCACTGAGCTTAATAACAAGAAAAAAATTTGCAAATCAGAAGAGTGACTACCATATTTAAATTTGCTAACCCTCAAGACACAGCTCCTTCTTTTAGAAGGTATTATAGAAAAACTTTTCATGTTAACTTGAAGTCAAAAGTGCAACCAACAGAAACTCCATTTGAGAACAAAATATATTTGAGTACACATAAGGAGGAGTTTTATTCTCGTGTATTATCTTTGTCGAGATTCATCTCATCTAACATCCTCTATTTTAGATATCCATCTTCAGCTGAGATGAATCAAGTCTAGGCAACATTCTTCTACTCTGACCATAAAGGTAAGGCTTACTGGGTTAGCACAATCATACCTTTTCTGTCCTGTATCCTATTCCAATTTCCACAAGTAGGAACTCCTCAATCTGCTTGTTGTATCTTTTTCGTTCCACACATTCCTTCTGAAAACTTCATTAAAATAGAAAGCCATCACCTTTTAGTTGAACCAATTGCCCTCAAAGATCTCTCTGCTTCTGGCATATTCTGACTGATATTTTGAAATGATAATTTTTTTTGCTGCTAACTTTCTACATTTTCCAACAACTTTGAAGCTTCAATGCATTTCACACTGAACTTGGTGGAATAGATCTCTACAAGGTTCCTGGGCATCTCCTTGAAGCAAATGCAAGTTAGGCGTAAACATTTCCTTTTATACTTGCTCCTGAAGGCAGTTCTAGTACCAGAATTTGAGCTTTGGTTTCTGCTGTCTAGATCCCGGTAAGGGCATCTTGAATTGACAGGAAAGCTGGTTTTAAACAAAAAGACTACGGACACCCAAATTGCTGTATGTAGAACAAAAGAGGTGCACAAGCTACTACACAAACAAGTTCCTCCACCCCATCCAAAAAAGTATTTTAGACAGCTCATTCCACGAAAATCTCTTCCTCGCATGCTAACGTACCGCTCACTGAAGAGCCTAAAGCTGCCTAAAGTTGTCACCTTCTGTGTGCACAGAAAAAGCAGTTCTTCCTTTGATGACTGTACCTAAGCAACTGGGTTTAAACTAAATCCACTGATTCATTCTTGTAATTGCGAGTTGGTTCACTCACAAAGGAAGCATCAACTACTTCAGGACCACATGGCCTCAAAATCATCAGCCTGCATGATTTCTTAAACCTAGTTGAAAACAAAAAGGCTAGACATATTCTATTTGTGAAATACTAAACTCCGGAAAAAAGAGGCAATATTTTCTGAATTTTATTTTCTAAGAACTGACTACTGTATTAATGTGTCCAGTTCTCGTATCCAGCAACTGTCATAAGAGTGATCACTTAGCACAAATTACAGACCATATTTTCTGAAAATTGATAGGACACTAAGACACAATATTTGTTTATCCTGTCAGACATTTCTCATAGTCACACATTATCTGTCTTTAGAGTCTAACAACTGCATGGCTAATTTTTAATACTTAAATATTAGAATACAGAATATTCTAAAAATATTTCATATTGCCTGATAAAATTTTATCATCTCACAAGAGAATGAAATCATTGCAACTACATCAACACTAATAGAGTTATCCAGCACACAGACTTTTGACAAGAGAATCAGTTGTGCCATTCAAACAACTCCTGCAGGTCTCGGGCTAGTATGAGTGATTATCAAATTCATCAGTGGTTCTTCCAAAAAATTAGAGTATTATGTACTATGAAATAACAGAACAGATCTCTCTTAATGAGATTACAGCTGGGTTCCACTATTCTAAAACATATTTTTCATTTATTAAATGAAAACAGAATTTTAGTGTGGGAAACATTTAAAGAACCAGAAAAATACAATACGCTGAGCCTAAGCATCCTGTACTTTCATAACATTAAAAATCCAAACAGTATGTAGAGGATTTTCTTAGTTGTCTCTTTTAGTTGTAACAATTTTTAAACTTAAAATTCTGGAATTCCAATACTCCCAAACATTAAGAGGCTTGAACTCTTGAGTTTAATAGTTTCTATCTGATATGTCTGGTCTGTTAAAAACAACATGCTCTTACAACTGAGTTGCAGTAAGAAGCAAAAAAACGGAGAAGACATTAGAAAATACCTCAAAAGGAATTATTTTGTTCTTTTTCAAAACAGGGAAAAGTTTTATAGTCTTGGATACAAGTTCTCTGAACATCACCCAAAATTTACAGCTTAAGCGTCCCCAACTGCTCCCCTTCTTCCTATTAAGCACCCAGCTATGTGAACTCCATTAATTCTAAAATACCTTGCCTTCAAGAAATGGAACCGACTGCACAGCAAGTGCTATTTCTAGACACTCTCTGGGTATTTTCAGATGTGCAAGGGGGACTCTGGGTTTTTATACAGACACTTTGAATATAGTTTATTATTTTATTTATTAAAAAAAAAAAAAGCTTTGAACAGAATGTCTTTCCTACAGGCTACTTCTTCCTCCATTTCAGAGACACTAATTCCTTTTCCTCTCTGTGTCTTAGTAAGAGGATAGTGCTCTTCCCTGCCAACTCCACCCTTTGTACTGCTTTAAATGGCCAGAGAGTACCTAACTGTGTCAGACTCCTGCTCCACAAAGAATTCCCCAGGACACAGTGGTCTTCTTTTAAACCTAGATACAGCAGATAAGCAGCACTGGGCTAGGAACAGGACTGCAGCTGAGAGGGGACCATTAACATGAGAAAAATTCCATGCAGCAGTACACAGACATAACAGTGACTCTAATTAAGATCAGCCCTCCAAGCTAATTAAAACAGGGATTTGCAAACAGTTTGCCACTGCTGGTGGCAGTACTCAATTAGGACTAGCAGCACTTAGTACTAGCAGCCAGTTCTCTAGATAAACCTCTAAGCCTAATCATTCCCCACCATACCTATCAACCTCTTGATGCTTGTCTCCTTCCAGATACCTCTGCACGGAGACTAAAATCTCATTTCCCACCAACTGCCAATCAACCCTAACCTGTCACTCATCCGTCATCACACTTCCCACTCTGACATGCCTCTGTTTTGCCTAGTGATCTCTAGCTCCACATGACTTGCTCAGCACTCAGCATCCTTTCAGCAGGCACTATGAGTGCAGCCGGATGAGCTGACAGAAGCTGCAGCTATACATAGGCAATTAATTAGCAGTAAAACATTCTTACCAGGCACTTTCCACTGTTCAGATAAGCGTGTGCACACTGGTAGTTGCGAACAGCTGCCACTGTGATGCTGCCCAGGATAACATAGGTTGGGAATCTCTGTGTGCCCAAAGACACCCTTCAACCACCTGAACAACTTAAGACAGGTAGAGAAAGTTCAGAGGTTAAGTCTCTCTACAATCTACTTTCTAGCTGGTGGTTTTGTGCTAAATCTCAGAAGTTACCCCATGTTTTCACAAGAAAGAAACAAAATTCTTGAAGGTTAGCAGTTGCTCTGTTAACTGAATCATACTACACATTACACTTTTTCTTATATTGCAGTATTATAATCTAATTATGCTGAAGACTTTTTGGTAGGTATTAATGCTGTTAGCTTAACATTAGTGTTTGCACTTCCTAATCTTTGGGTGTTCCTTTTATTTTTAGACTGAGATTTGCTAAAAGCTCAGCATATTGTCTCAAGCCTTTATGGAAAAGTCAGCTGAAACTGAGCATGCTAATGGAAATGACTGAACACATACAAAGAAGTTATCTACTACCCAGCATCATCACTGGAGGGAAGGTGACTAAGCAGCAGTTTGAGATTGCTCTTGCAGCTTCTCTTAATGAAAAATGACCATAGGTCAGCACAGAAAATGTGGCCTATGATCATCTTGGAAGCATAGGTGTTTTGATTAAATGACTGTCCACTCATGTGCTTGTTTAATAAGAGGTTAACTTCCAGTCCCAGCTCTTTCTCTACAGATAAAGAAGCACTTTCCCCACGATGAAACGACTGTGGGCTGAATCTCGTCAGTAGGTTAAGCTGGAGCACCATAGTAGAAATGATTCAAGTTGGAAGAGATCTCAGGAGACCTCTAGCCCAACCTCCTCCTCAAACCAGGCTCAGCTGTGAGGTCAGACCAGAGCTTTATCCACTTGGGTCTTGAAAACCTCACCAGCCTGGGTACTTGCTCCACCACCTGACCATCCTCATCGGAAAGTTTCTGCTCATGGCCATTCTAAACATCTCATTTCACGTTGTGTCTCTCTTACCTCATCCTCCCACTATGCACCACTGTCAAGAACTCGTCTGTCTTTTCAACAGCCTCCCCCCAGTCACTGGGGGGCTGCTCTTGGTCCCCCCCCCTTGAAGCTACCTCTTCTCCAGGCCAAACAAGCTCAATTCCCTCAGACCGTCCTTCCAGGGCAAGTGCTCTAGCCCCAACAAGTGTGATGGCCTCCACTGAACTTTCTTCGGTTTATTAATAACTTCCCCATATTGGGGGACTCAAACCTGGATGCAGTATTTAGGTGTGATTTAATGAGAGCTCAGTAAAGGGGGATGACCACTTTCCTTGATCTACTGGCTACATGCCAGATGACACAGCCCAGAATGCTGTTGGCCTCCTTCACTGCCAGGGCACACTGCTGTCTTACATCCCCCTTGCTGTCTGCCAGCACCCCAGGGCCTTTCGCAGAGCTGTTCCCCTCAGCCCCTTTGTTCCCCAATAAACTTCATACATATATTTAATATATGAATAAGAGTACCTTCATATGCTGTATTTCTCCCTTCAGCTAGAACAAAACTGAAGCCAAATCTCAAGCCACAGAGGAAGAAAACTGTCCTTGTGATTGAGACACACTACCAGACATAGCGTTAATTTTTTCTTTTTTTTTCAGTCTTGTCACTCGTCTTTCATCCTCTTATTTGCTACAACATTGTCCAAGTTTCAGAGGGCATTCAAATGACTAAAGTTTTCTCAGATAATCAATAGTCAAAAGGTCTATAAACTACCTAAGGGCCTAGAACGTTGGCAATGTGATGTTTAAAAAGGGAGCAAATAGGAGAAATACAAGTTAACTGTTAGAGAAATCAAATTGCATTTGTGATTAATAGACAAAACTGGAGAGGTTCACATGCTTCATGAGAGACCTAAAAGAAAACCTACTTCAAAATGAAGCATCTGTAGGAGAGATTACAGAACAATTATACAGTATGAACATTAACAAGTTATTTGAGTTTGGACAAGCACCCTTTCAAGATTTCTGCAGGAACTCAAGGATACAATAGCTACTAATAGAGACGTGAACTCAAACTCATTTGTGTTACCTAGGGTGGGAAGGAGGGTATATGGGCTGAATGGAAAACATGAGCAACTAAGCACTGTCACAGCTCACAGCTATACTAGCCAAATTAGTAGAAATTGCAACAAAGATATCCAGGAGAAAGGTCAGCACACCTTTTATAAAGAAAAATCACACCTCACTTACTTACTGAAGTTCTGCAAAGAGATCAGAGAGATATGTAAGGAAGCTCAAGGTGACAGCTTACTGAATTTCTAATAGGCTTTAAACAAGTTTAAGAAAACTAAGAAACCCCAAGAGACACGATTGTCTGCAGGGATAAATAGCTGATGGTCTCATTCAGCACAGCTGTTCTTACACTGGTGGGCTAAGTTTTCTTGAACATGCCTATTTCAACATTTAAACATTTTACCTTGCCTAACAAAGCACTGTTCTACCAAATCATGGTACAGAAAAGGTTCATTCACTATTGCTTGACAAAGCAAATATGTAACATCAGAAAATTCATTGCAACAAATTACACTTATTCTCTAATTTTCTTTAAAATCATAGGAAACTTTCCCAATTTTGTTAGTTTTCTTGAAAATACAATTTACGGGTTTTTTGTTTGGCTGGGTTTTTTTAGTCAGAGAATTACTCCAAATAGTTTCACTAGACTTATGTATCATGACCAGAACAAAATCACAATAAAGTTCATTGTTAGGTTTATTTAGAAAGTATCTTTTGCTTCAAAAGTCTTAATTGAGCTTTGCAGGCAGGGGAACAATTATTGACCTTTGCTGGCTTTGTTCCAGTCTTTCCACCTGATTCACAATCCTATGAATAAATAAAAGTAAGCCATTACTGAAGAAATTACTGATTTGGCCAATGAGGTTATTTCAAACACTTGGCTTCCCTATCTATAAAAACACTTTGACAGTATCTGTTTAGCTAAGCTGTCATGCATTTTACTGTGTGACAACTACAATTAGACCTACGATAGCATGCATGAGGCAGAAAAACTAGTGCAGGCATGTGAGAGAAACTTTTTTTTTTTAATGCATTAAAAGAAATCCTGTAAAGAAAAAACAAAAATGTATTTTTTTCCCAGTTTCTCCCATTCTTGACCACTACCCTACTTCATGAACTATATCCCTAAAGCTATGCTGGTACTTTTCTCTCTCCCATTCTCTTTCTAGGCAACCATGTAACACAACTTGCCACTGCATCAGTTGTTCCACTGCTGAGAAATACTGGTTGAAATGCCAGGATTTAAAAACATTTGGTTTTAAATAGATCTAGTTGTGAGACAGGGAAGGACCAGTATTCCACAAAAGTCTACCAAGTATCTAAACTGATCTGCCTTGCAGCAATTTCCCTGACCTTCCTCATACTTATATCCCTATACACAAAACAGGATTAAATAGAATCTGTTAGTTAAAGGTGACAGCAATTTGATCATATTCAGAACAATTTATAAAAGTATGCCTTTTAACCAAATAACAATGATCACAGAAACACAAAACGGTAGGGGTTGGAAAAGACCTCAGTAGTTCATCTTGTCCAACCCCTCTGCTTGAGCAGGTACACCTAGAGCAGGGGACACAGGACTGCGTCCAGTTGGGTTTTGAATGTCTCCAGAGAAGGAGACTCTACAACCTCTCTGGGCAGCCTGTTCCACTGCTGTCACAATTTTTTCTCATGTTTAGGTGGAACTCCCTGGGTTCCAACTTGTGCCCATTGCCCCTTGTCCTGGCGCTGGGCACCACTGAAAAGAGTCTGGCCCCATCCTCTTGACACCACCCTTCAGATATTTATAAGTATTGATGAGATCCCCCCCTCAGTCTTCTCTTCTCTAGTCATTATCATTATGATGATAATGACTTGTCCAAAGCAAAACTGTATACTTTGTTTTGTTATTTGTTTGGGTTTTTTTTCGAGCTTATTAGTCGCATTTTATAAGTTGCTGATCAAATACAGTAGGTGGATGCACCAGACAGCAGCTTCTGGCCATCACATGTAGAGAACCAGGTACCTTGCTCCTGGACTGTAGAGTAGGGATGCTTGAAACAAGATACTCTCTGTCCAAATGTATCCTTTGGTTCTCCAAGATAAACCTTTCTATTCTTGCTATATAGGAGGAGTGGAATGTAACCCCACACTGGAAACAGATTTGAAAACACACAGCTGCTGTATTCACAGAATAAGCCACTGGAGAATGTGTTGTTAAAACAGAGTAAGGACTTTCTTTAGTATCACACTAGCCAAAATCTGAGTCAATGCTGCAGAATATAGTCTCCTGTTCTACACTGTAACAAGAGCAACTAAAAAGACTGTCAAGATCTTTGAAGTAGAGTCTAGAAAGACTGGAGCACTTGACACTGAGGGGGTGAAGGAAAGGTTTCACACAACCATAGTATCATTCAAATTTGACAACTTTGATTATAGTTTTACTCTCGAAGATGCTTGTAATAAAAGACATATGAGACTGCTGAAAGAAATCCAGTCTGCTCTTTCTCCAAAGTTACAGTCTTCATTAAATGTGTAATCTGAACAATTTAGCCAAACCACTACAAACAAAAACAGCATAGATAAACAAGGCTTAGGTATTTTCAACCAGATTTAAACTTTGTTTATATTTGTTTACTGTAACTGTGTAAAGGATTTATGATTCGCTGTATCTCAAAGTGGAAAAACAGTTGGATCTGTAATACTTTGTTTACAGAAGATGTGGAAGGGCTTTCACAGTTCAAAGAACTTTTTCATTTTTCAGTCACTTTGTGACTGGTCTTCTGAAAGCTAATCTGAACTGGCATGTTTTCAGTCACTTAAATTCAATTTCTATGCCAGTAACTTTTAAAATAAAATAATTCATGGTGTGTGAATCTTCGATTTTTCTATATTTTTTTTTTAAAAGGCTTTGGGGATTTTCTGTAAACGTAAAATATGCCTACCAACAACCTTCAAAAAGGTATACTCCCTTTTACATTAAAACTGGTGTGACAAATTTTATGTGTGAATAAAGTTAGCAATGCTTTCTATTTTATTATAATACACTATTATTAGATGACATAAAACCTAATTTTTCTCAAGTGATCCCTAACTGACTCAAAGTTGTCTAAATTTTTTCTTTTAAGGTGATCGCTCTAGCCTTTTCGTTTTAAAAAGAGTCATACATTATGGCATAATAATTTGAACATACAGATCATTAGCCACTTTTAAAAATACAGCCTGAAAAATTTATTTCAGCATTCAGAAATCTTCACAGAACCCCATATTTTCCAAACGTATCTATTTTATTCTATCAACTTTAGACATTGTTTAGATTTGTTTTCATGAATTAAAAGGCTTGACAGTGAATGGATTAACTTTCAGGCTGTCAGCTCACATAAAGACACAGTAACAGCTGAATCATCTTTTTCTTTTCCTTGGAGGTCACAAGGCTACACAAACATTTAGATAACAATCAGTCAAAACTACAATAATTCAGACATTTTTATCCTCCTAAAACCAAACTCTTTTTTCCATCAGTAACTGGAAATAAGTGCAGATTAATCCAGCTAAACTGCCAAAAGAGTTCTCTGTGTATGACCAGATCTTTAGTTTCTGGGCAACTTGGTGTTTCTGAACCCTAAACAACTGATGGACTATTATTGCCTACTAAAGACAGCAAGAAGACTGCATCACTTACCACATTTTGGGGTTTAATGGCGAGTGAGAAAAGCAAGACTAACACACAGTGAAATTCTGTCTTCATGATGTCAGAGAAAGATCTACTCATTTAACTGAATCAAGGATTTAACTCAGAAAGTTAAGCTCCAGAAGAACTTAGTAGCTTAACTTTTAATAAATATAGAATTTAATTTTAAACAAAAATTAAATAAGTAAAATTTCCATGGGAAAGACTTCTACTTTGCATGTAGTTTCACGATTCCATAATTAGGCTCCGTCTTTAGCAACTTAAGTAGCAGAACGCAGTAGGAAAAGACTTCCTGCCTGCCAGGCAACCCCAGCTCATCCTGGAAACCCAACCATTCAAGCAGCTACTTTGGAAGCACATCAATACTTCCTGGTTACTTGACACACACAGTGAGACAGTCATTTTCTCTTAGTCCCCTGGGAAGCTTTCCTCCTGAGCATATGAATGTCTACATAATTATTTGTTTCTCTATGACAGGCACATTTCACAGCAAGTATAGCGATGTATCATATTCTAGTCATAAACTTGTTCTGAAACAAGTCTGTACGCCTTATAAACAAATCTGGAAAAGACTTCCTACAGTTTATTTCTAGTTATTAAAAGAAAAGTCATAATATTAACGGAGGTGAGCTACTAAATGGCATCCATTGTAAAATAATTAAGGAATAAATACCAAGATTCTTGAAAATAATATCTATGGCTAGATACTTCTCAGGAAACTTTTTCTTTTGTTAGCACTCAATGTAGAGCAGACATTTCACTGACAAAACCAGCTCATTCTAAAATTTACTAAGTAAATATAATTGCAGACATAACACACAGCTGCTCATGCCTCTAAAATAACATCCAAACACTAAATAAATATTGTACTTGAAATTTTGTTTAAAAGAATAAAGTTCCTATGTAGCAAAAGACTAAGGCACAGGCAGTTATGCTAGATGATAAATAAATAAAATTAAATTAGAAAAATACCAGTGATTTTAAAGATACGCCAAAGCTCAAAACATTGTTTCAGTCCTGCTACAAAACAGACGAGATATTTTAAAATATTGGCTTCCATGAAAACAAGACAACAAAAAGACACATTATCTATGCAAAGCCTGTTTTAAAAAAGGGAGAGAAAGAAAAAATTTTTCACTTATTTTGTTATTATTATTCTACAAAATGGGTTGGTCCTCACATCATCTTTCCCTGAGGGCTATATCAAAGAACAATTAAATAAACAAGCACTGAATGACTAAATTGTGTTATGCACAAACTTGAAATGGACAATGTGTTCGACAGCTATTCAAGTATCCTTTTTTTCTTTCTTCATAATACCTACTGGTATTCATCAATTTTCCAAGACCTACTATTTTACTTTCTCTGCCTCTATGCTGATTAATTTAGTTCAGAAAGTCAATATAAGTAATAATGTAAGATGAGGATTTTTTTTTTTTTTTTTTTTACTAATCAAAGATCATATATTTACCTTCTGCAAGCATGTCTGGCACATCTGCTTGATATCTAGGACCCACTCTGATTTCTCCCTTGTCTGCTAAAAGTGTTTTCAGTGATGGATCATACACCAGTGAATAAAAAAAAGTATCCTAAAAAAGAAGACATTTGCAACAGCATAATGATTTTTAAAATTAGATTTGTAAATCTGTATCACCTTCCATTTGGAAATTAAAGTGACCCCCCTCGCACACTTTTACAGAGCACAGGTTTGGTACATTAATCCTTAGTTTAAATAATGCAGATGCTTCATGAGTACTTTTAAATGGCTAACTGAAGCTTCTCTTATTGCTAGGAGTTGTTTCAGAAAAGAGCAATAATGAAGAGATTCGAAACACAAAAATATATCAATGAATTTGAAAAGAATTAACGTTAACTGCTTTCTGAATTTAACGTTTCCTCTCCTAAATCTCTCTGCCATACTGACTTTGCATTATAAACTAGTCTCAAGAAGTGTAAGATGCTGGCACTGTCTGAAAAGGGCTTACACAAAAATAGTATTAGCATATCTGGTACAGCCACCTGAACTGTAGGGCAAGTCCTGTTTTCAGAAACATTTTTACCCATTATCCGTGGGTTTGGTGTAGAAATTTAAAAATAAAGACATGCTAATCTCACCTAAAAACCACTGTCTGCCCGATGTTATATTAAGACACTCCAAAGAAAAATATGTTTATTTTGACAGGCATTTTGCAATACAATTATCTTTCAAATTCTTGGACAATTTTCTTCCCCTCTGGTAAGGCTAAGCACCCTAAGTTCCTGCCACAGGAAATGAAAGGTGAGGAGACACTTTCCATACAATAACTCAGAGCCCTTAAAATTAAACTCCTATGATAAGTTGCCCTCTACAGGAGCCTCTCTTGCTCTCTCTGTCCATTGACTATGGAAGAGTCTTCTTTCTAGAACACCTCTAGGAAAAAAAAAGTAATTAAAAAAAGGAAAAAAATAAGAAATAAAAAAAAAATGTGAATTTCCCCTTAAGTATCACTACAGAAAAAAGTGTGTATATTTTTCTTTTGTAAGACACCATATGAACTACTTCAAGTTAAATATTTTCTTAATATTCATAACAAAACCATTAAAGAGTGTAAATTAAGTTTTTATCCAATAACACTTAAAATCAGTGTTTAACATAATTTTTCTAACTTATCATTCAAGAGAAGATTTTCAAAGTATTGTTTGCCCATTTATTAAAAATACAGCCATAAAAATCCATAAACCCATCCCAATATTTACCCAAATAGAAGTCACATATTACCTCTTTCTCCAGATATGACAGCACAGATTCTGTCTCATTCAGAAGTGCAACACTGCATTTTCCCCTACACAAACATAAGGAAGAACTGTTACTTTATAAAAAGTTCAAATTTTTATTAAATCAAAAAGTTATTCGCAAGAAAATGATCTAGATATACTTTAAACTTTTACATTAAAAATACAATAAATGCCCTTTGCCATACTTTTAAGATACCAAAATTAACATCAAAGCAACAAAATGAATGGCTGTAGTGACCCAAGCACTCAAATACATAAGAAATCTGCAGCACTTGGAAACAGTTTCAGAAATAGAGAAGCAATAAAGGAACAAGAGGTACTATGGCAAACAATAAATATACATACAATTCATATGAAGACCTGGATGAATGAAACATCACCTCCGAGTGGCTCACCTCCAATAAGTTCAGCCCAATTTGAAAACAAATAGTCCAAACTAGAAACAATGTAAGATTTCACCAATGGCCTAATAAAGCACTTCTCTATTTTGAATGGAATTATTTCTAATAATCATGAAATTCTATTCATTTCTTCCATGGCCACATTAAAATGCTAACTACCACATTCTTCTGCCAGCCACCAGTAGAAAGCTTCCTGTTATTCAGTAGTGGTACAGATCTGCCCGTGTATAACACATGTAGATAACGCAATGGGAGTTTGACCCCACTATCCCCACACCTTTCTCCCACCCAACATTCCTTTGGCCTCAAATTCCTTTGCCTCCGACTTCTCTACAAAAAATCTGCAGAATTATGTTGAACAAATGGTATTGTAAGAAACACACATAGACGTGGATGAAAAATGTTAAGTGTGCGAAATCATCTTGCTAGCAACTGTCATTTTTATGCTATCATTTTAAACTGAACTACCATTTTATAACAATATCTATTTATTGCCCTTTAAATACATCATCTTCTATTTCAGGCACCTAAGTTTTATTCAATTTCTGTCCGTTTAGTCAGTATTTACCAGGAGGTTCCAGTGGCCTTATATATATGGCTACAGGACCTCTTCCCAGAACACCCTTCTCCCATCTTCTCCCATGGAACAGACCAGCACACAAATATAGAAAAGATAATTATTTGCAGAGACCTCCTTGATTTTAAGATAACACCAAATAAGTTATTGTAAAAAGCGTCATTCATTTCAGTGAATGTTGACTGTTAAGCTCAACCATAAGCATTAGATGCCAATTGTTACTGGCTGATTATTAAATGAGCATGCCCAGCTAATGTCTTATTCATTACCATTGCACATCATAGGAAATGGGGTTAAACCACTTATTAAGTCTGCAGTATATAACCTCCTGAATTTCTCTTAATCTCTGTATTTGTCAAGAGAACCACACCAACAAAGAGAAATGGCGGGAAGATCCGCGAGAAAAATCTGTGTACAATACACAACAGCAGAGGAAAAGACTCTTGCAGCAGAGAACTAGGAAACCTTCTCTATGCCCAACCACATCTTTGAATGTTTTTTGAAGCTTTTGGCCTTGATAATTCCAGAATATTCACTTCTAAAAATTAATTATATTTCGTACCCTGAAGTCAGGTTATCAACTTTATTTGAAGGGATTTTTTTTTTTTTTTTTAGTGTTAAAGGCTAAACAGTTTACGTTTCCAGTTTGCTTCTGTTCCATATACCTCCAGTATGCTCTCTCTCCACTACAACCTATCCTTATTTAACTCCAGTTATTGCAGAGGCATTCCTTCACTATCATTGCGACTGCAAGAGTATTTTATTGACTGACCTTATACCCTATTGCTGGTAATTTAAAAAATTTTGTTTTATTTCATTAAGAGATAAGATTAATCCCCCCACCACGTCTTCTAAGTGAGTGAATGTCCATTTGATGCTACATTCCTTCGTACAACATTTTAACTATCTAATGGCTGGAGTCACACAGAGGTAACATTTTACATGCATATATGACATTTCACACGCATGGACCAGAATCTCAAAAAAGACAATACTAGACATACAGTAGTAAATACCACACTAAAATGAAAAAAAGCATTTGAAAGCAGGTAAATTACATAAAGTCAAAATTAGAAAAAATTATCTGTATCAGAGTTACCAGTTTCTATAATCTAGAAACCTGAAATACTTATTACAAATTATTTAAAATCTTTACCAAACACATAAAAGCCTACTGTTTATGTATCTCCTCTCTCTCTTTTTTCCTATCGGAGGACAATCCTATCAGCCTACTGTAAATGGTCTAGTGGGTTGAACCAAGCATCTAGCTCATTATATCGTCTCTGGCATCTCTCAATCGTGGATGCCTACGAAATAACTGAAGTGAATACAGATTTGCAGTGATATGTCCCTAAATATTCTCCAACAATCACTGCACTCTTCACCCTTTCTTCCAATACTAATAATCAGAATGCCCTGGAGAAAAAAGTTAATGTGGTTTAAACCACATTACGACAAGACTCGGAGTTCTTTCTCTAAGGCACCTATCTATAAACCCAGAGCTTCCCCAGATTTAAGTATAATATTCTCCTCCACACTGTTCTGGAACTTTGTTCATTAATCTTTTTAAACAATTTCAGATAATTGAGACAGATGGAGCTATAACAAATAAAGAATCAATTTAACAGGATAAAATCTGACTATTCTAACCTAGAGAGAGGAAAAGAAGGGGGAGCTAGCTACCGACAGAGACAAGTAAAGCAAAAGAGAATATACACTGCATTTACCAGATTGTAAGATCAGTTACACACCAAAATAAAATTATACTCTCTTTGCAAAGACACTAGGATTTCTTGAAGTTTTGAGTATTATTTAGGCTGATAGAGTATAATGCCATAGTTTCACTGTCCTACTGGTGGAGTCTCCTGCCTGAAACGTGTCACAAAAACTAACCAAACTAAGGCAAAAATTACAAATAATTACCCAGCTTTCAGGAAATGAAAAGAAAAAAAAAGAAGAACAGTTGTCTAATATTTATTCAGGTATGAAACCTTCTTCCTCTTATCCGACTCTGATTCTCTGATTTAAGCCATATTCCTCCACCAAGCAGCACTCTGAACTTAACTGGTATCAACAGGGTGAATTACTTGTAAATAGCATCAGAAGGGCTCAGTGATGTTAAGATTACCTATTTGGTTTTGACCTTTCTCTCAAATGAAAAGTATGCAGTAAAATTATTTTTACTTCCTACAGAATTAGGCAAAATTTATCTTCTATGAATGTTGAGGGAAAGTTTCAGATACCTCAGCAGTGTACAACCAACCACAAACAAAAAAATAAGTTAGCATTTATGTCTTCACTTACAATTTAATTCTGATAAGACAAAAATCATCCCTTCAGAATCCTTTCTGCTCTTAGATGTCCTTTGTATTTAAACTGGTCACAAATAAAAAGTTTTTCCATTGAGCTGACAATACCAACAGAACTTGTTATAGTATCAGTCAGCAACAGAAAGTAATTTAGAGGTCTTGCAGTATAAAAAGACAACAAAGCTTGCCTATATATATGCTCATGGTATTACCAGCCTCTATCACATAAATCACTCAGGATTCAATTGCTTCCCCTGTCCTAGGAACCAGAGCTACAACTCCTAACTTTTTTCTTTCTTTAAAGCATTAACCATGTGAAAGCTGTTTTCACATGTAACACCTTCCTTTGCTCCTATTCATTAGAAGCTCTTGTCTGCATGTAAATTTTTTAGATCTTCCAGGTGACTCCACCAGTAGGTTGACAATTCCAATCATTTATACCCATCAGCTAAGGGATGCCTAACAACCTATTTCTCCACACCTACAACCTACTTCCATGCTTCAGCGAAGCCCTTCTGGTACAATATAGAAATGAGACTCAAACACTTGCCACAAAAATACTCTAAAATACTACTTTGGAAAAAATGCCTTAATGATTTTGTAGAAAAGGTTTTATTTAACAGCCCTAGCAGAAAGCAGGACCATATAGTCCCAAAACCAAAATGCTAACCATCTACAACTGAAACAGCAAAGCACAGACCTGCTAATGAGGATTATAAGGAAATGGCAAGCCATACTAGTCATCATGGCACATAGAAGTCTCAGTGCAGTGAACATAAGGAATTCCCCCCCCCCCCCGCCCCCCCGTTTCAGGGAGCTATTTTCCATTTGGGTTGGGGTTTGTTTGGTTTTTTTTAACTATTGTCCTGGTTTTGGCTGGGATAAAGTTAATTTTCCTCCTAGTAGCTGGCATAATGCTGTGTTCTGGATTTAGGATGAGAATAACATTGATAACACACTGATGGTTTAGTTGTTGCTAAGTAGTGCTTACACTAGTCAAGGACTTTTCCAGCTTCCCATGCTCTGTCAGGTGCACAAGAAGCTGGGAAGGGGTACAGCCAGGACAGCTGATCCAAACTGGCCAAAGGGATATTCCATACCATATGACATCATGCTCAGTATATAAGCTGTGGGGAGTCAGCGAGGGGCAGTGATCGCTGCTCAGGGACAGGCTGGGTGTTGGCTGGCAGGTGGTGAGCGGTTGCATCACTTGTTTTTTTTTTTCCCCTGGGTTTCACCTCTCTCTCTCTCTCATATTGTTTCCCCTTTCATTACATCATCATCATTATTATATTTTATTTCAATTATTAAACTGTTCTTATCTCAACCCACGAGTTTTGTTGCTTTTACCCTTCCGATTCTCTCCCCCATCCCACCGGGGTGGGGGCGGTGAGTGAGCGGCTGTGAGATGCTTAACTGCCTGCCAGGAACAAAGAAAAGGAAAATAAAAAGAAAGAACTACAAAATAAATGGCAGCTTTTTCAGACATTCGTAGATAAGACTGTCTTGGACAATTCAATAAGGAGCTAATGAAAATTAACACTATATGAGATGCCAGTTAGTATATGAGTCCTGAAGGAGAGATTTCAAAAGGGAGTAAGCAGAGATAGGACATACTAGGTCTTGAAAACTAAAGACAAAAGCATGCTACATTTGAGTGAGACCCAATGGAGGAATGAAAAACATGTGGGAACATAATTCAGACAGAACCATGACAACAATCGATATTAAGAACAGAGAAGTATAACAATACTCCCCTTACTAGCCTGTTCCAATGAAGACACAAGACGATGATAACCAGCTCAAGAATTTAAGCTGTACAAAAAAAGTGGTACCAAGGCTATTGTACAAGACAATGTTATGAGAAGATTTCAGTATAGCCTGGTTAAACCACCTAGAGCAAAACAAATTCTCCGGAAGATACACTTAATGCATATTAGGGGTGGGAGTCAGACTTCTTGTTTGCGCTGTCTGGGTAATTGTCTTTTACTAAGTTTTTTCTTAAAAGTAATCAAAAACATAGTTTCAAATATTTATCAAAATTTAAAAAACTGATGCAAACAATGATCTTTCAAAACTATCAAAATGAATCAAAGTCAGCAGCAACTGTTTTGATCTTTTAAAGTCCTTGTTTGCTTTGGCACTACGTTTAAACCAGTGGAAAGCTCTACAATTCCTGTTCTGCTATTCTCACAGGCTATTTCTTCAGAGGAGTAAGCTCATGAGATACAAATTTTACTTTAATAAGGATTTCTTGGGACAGGAGATATGCAAACAAAAATTACAGAAAGAAATTATAAAAGAAACAAAACAGTTAGTGCCTGTTAACCAGGACAAACCATAAGGGTGGAAAAGGTAACCTCATGGGTATGGTATCATGCCAAGTAAGTTTCCTATTTTAACGTAGATGCAGTCTGGGTGACAATGATGCAGTGTAAGAACTCTCAGAACTCACTGCTCTGGGTTCCCACCAAGTCGATGAAACTTGATATGCATTAGTCATTCAGACACAAGTTGAAGAAAGAAAATAATATAGGCAGGCATGACACCACAGACTGAAATTCTGCTGTTAATTATTAATTGCCCTCCTGAATATGACAGAATGATGTTGGACAATTCTGTACAGATATACCAATTGTCTCTTGCTGATCTTGATCAAGAAACGTCAGTCTTTCAGCAGAGATTTGGAACACAGAAGTGTGAGTCACTAGCTAGACAGTCCAACAGTAAAGTAACAGGAGAGGACATTAGGAAATATTATGCTTGTGAGGAAAACCTGATTTGATTTTAATATATGGTGTTACTTCAATGACAACCAGAGATTAAAAAGGTGAATAATGAAGAGGGGAAGAAAGGTTTTGTGCAGGAATACAACTCAGGAGTAACCTTTCCTATATTCGGTATAAAGAGAAAAAAGGGGAAAAAAGGTACAGATATTGAGTAGAGAAGAGCACTACATTAAATAAAAAAGGTTTTTCCTGAGCTGTCTTAAATGGGAAACTGTTTTGAAGATTTCCAATCAAACAACCACTTTGAGCCAAGTCTTGATCCCTTACAAGCAGTCTAAATTGTAATGATGATCACTAAACCACAGACCAGGAACTGTGGAGACCAAAGAGCTTCTGCTAATTATATGAAATTGATTCCCCAGTTATGGGAAGCCAATACTAAGAGTTACTGATGTAGTTCACTTTTAAGTGCAGTTTAAGGGGCACAGAATGATGCTGACAGACACGTACCAAAGTCTTTATAGCAAAGTCTTTACAGTCAAGTTCTCCAGATTGTGAAGACACTTAGAGCTGAAGAGGAAGCTACTGCACAACACTAAAAACAAGAAAATAAAAGCATCATCGTAGTGATTTAAATCTGCAGCAGACCCCAACTAGAGCTTGACTTTTAAAATATTCAGTCAATAACTGGAATTGACAGAAGAAAGATCTGCACTGTATTGATTCATGCTTAACTGGACCAGACTTTAACTCCGCTTGTTTACAGATCCAATTCAAACATGAGAAAAAAACCCAACCAACCAAAAACCATTTGATAGGTGAATACTACTGGGATCTGTGTCTCCAACAAAAGGATACCAACCTCTCAAACAGTACAAGACTGTGTATCTATGGCCAAAAGATAGACCAATAAACTTGGTATTGCCTGATTAATACAGTCTTGATCAAATAAAATTAAAAACAGAATGCACAGCAAACTAATTATGTACATTTAAATGAACCAGTAAATGCCTGGCAACTAAACATATGTATAGATCATATGGATGGCCCAGGCTTTTTACGCTGCATGTGGCTTTCAGTAAAAAAATTCAGAATTTTAATCTTATTTAGAGCTGGAGTGCTGATTTGAGTGCTCCAAATTGGTCAGATTTAAAGGCAGTCTCTTGGAGCAATCATGCACAACTGATACGGATTTAAAAGTAGTTTGCAGATAATGTTCAATTTTTTTTACATATTCTTAAGGTTCCAACTGTTACATAGTTCTCACCTCTGTTGTCTAGTCACAATCTAAGCAGGACAAAGCATTCCCAATGTGAAATGAATTTACAAAAGACAAAATTAAAGGAGACTTTGCATTCAGTAACAATTTACACAGTTTATATGTTTAAACAACTACATTGCTAGCTAAAGAGCCAAAGCTTTCAACAACTATCAGAATATCTTACCTTAATTGCAGAAAATGTTCAGAGGTAAATGTATGGATCTATGAACATACACACACTGGAAGCAAGCTTTAACATATTATCACTTAAAACTGGATTTACACTAATATTGTTCCAGTTTACATTACTGACTGAATCTTGTGTTCTGTAGCTGAGAAGGGTCTGCAAGAAAAGACTGGGTAGAAAGAACACTGCACTGAGTGCCATAGAGAGAGGTAAATGTTTTCTTGGTCTGGACATAGTAAAACGACATGGTTTGATAACTCAAAATAAGCATAACCGTATGTATACTTCCTATAACTATTGTAGGAAGCTCAAGTCATTGATATTTTTCCTCTAGGGATTAACTCATACTGAAAAGTAAAAAAAATTGTTACCTTTTAGCACAGCAGCAGAAATGCACATGTATTGAACAAAACCACAGAAGGCTGGTTAGGAACGATTTTTCAGTGTGACATTACAAGGTCACCCAGCTCAGAAGCAATGCACATCACTCCATGAAACTGAACTTCCATGTTTTGCAGCAAAGGGAAGACTCCTGCTTTGTAACTATGTTACTACAGGCAAATATGTACTGATTTTCAGATATTTAAGTGACAACCTTCCACTGATAAACACCCTTTTTCTTATACTGTTACTAGTACTGGCTATTGACCACACCTGAAAACAACATTCAGGCCTAGATTGAACTTCACCTTAATTCACGTAAGAATTCTCCAAATTCTATTGGAAAAGAAAAAAAGAAAAAACCCAATTAGACATGCTTCAGAAGTCCCTTTGCTCTAAATAAACTCAATACAGAAAGGAAGAATTCCTTTCTTAACAATCCAAATCATCAGATAAGCACATGCCTATGCAAAGTAGATCCACTCCTTATCCAGTCTGACTTAGGCCAGGAAATAAATCAAGCTTATAAGGCTCAAAGTAAGCTTTTAAAAATTTGCTAAAATTTTTATTTCTCAAATATATATATATACACACACACACACACACATATATGAGGTAAATAAATGCACACACAAACATCGCCCCATATGCCAGAAACTTCTACTTTGCCAAGAATGCCAAAACTGGAAATACTGAGGTAATACCACTAAATCCTAAGGTGCCATGCCTTAACAAGTCACAACATTTCTTCTATAAAATGACCTGCCCTAGCTGTCTTGAGCTTCAGACCATTTGGTGAGTTTTAAATGAAGGAATCCCATATTCAGAAAAAAGTGTTTCTCTACACCGTAGCTGAAGTAGCAGTATCAGCGAGTCCTGATGAAATCATGAAGAAGAAAGCAAAGCATAAAGCAAGCTGTATGATAAAACTGAGTCATTTATTATGCGTCTAAAAAGCATCACACTCTTATAGGCAGTTTGTAAGCACTACATGTTTTTATAAACTGCACATACTTACTCTACTTCTTCTGATACATCTACAAAGTGGTACCAACCAAAGTTACTTTAGACTACCCAGGAGCTAGGTGCTAATTTAACAACAAAACCTGAAACAAACTAACCAAATGAAGAAAAACCCCAAAAACCCCAAACAAACAAACCCCAAAACCACCAAACTCAAAAAAAATAAGACACTGTGTTCTGGACTGCATTACTAATCAGAATGACGTCAAAAGACAAAGGAAAAAAAAAAAAAAAAAGGAGTAAAAATGTATTAAACTAATAGAGGCAACAATTTCAGAACTGAAGGAAACCAAGATTCTTATAGCTTGATACTTTAGAAGTGTAAGTACACTTTTTTGTATGCCTACATGTACAAATATGCTCCAAATTTCTTGATAAAAATTAAAGAACTGTTCTCACAATTAGACTGTTTGGAAGCCCTTTAATGTCACACATCCAACAGGCATTCTGCAAAAATATTGACCTTCTCCCCAATCAAATTAATCAGCTTTTAATAAAATGATCTTATGCAATCATAATCACAGCCTTTTGGCTCACAAAGTCCCTTCTGTGGTGGGAACAGAAGTAGTAAACCAAGCCAAGAGCATCTTAAGATAGTTTTAGGTTTGGGGTTTTTTTTTTGGGTGGTTTTGTTTGGTTTTTGTTGTTTGTTTTTTGTTTTGTTTGGTGGTTTGTTTGTTTGTTGTTTTTTTTTTTTTTTAATAAAGAACTTTCTTTAGAAAGAACTGCAGCTTTCAGAATCTGCGTTCAGAAAGTTTTTCTGAATTAAGGCCATAGATACATAGAAAGCTTGAATTTGCTGCTTACGCCAAGCAACAAATATAACCCTCTAAGAAATGTAAGAAACACTTAGTTCACCCAATGACAGATTAAATAAATACTCCCCATTAAAGATCAGGTTGTAGTTTTATTACAGTTATTTGAATAATCTCCATAATGACAAACATGCACATAATGCACAGGTGTCATACACAGCCACGCTGAGTCCAGAAATCAAGCTCAGCAAGAATTTCAGCATCTTGAAATTGTGTCTAAGAAAAGAGTTTCCAGGAGGAAAAAAAAAATATTAGAAAACAACAACAAAAAAACCCCACCAAACAAAAACCTATGTGACCAGAATCCCGGCACTTATAAAAAAAACTAATGGTACAAATACACATAATTAACAACTGATAAAACTACAAAGAATATGGTAAATTATCCACCACTTGGAAATTTTTCAACCAAGCATGGATGTCTCACTGAATTATACAATTTAATTCAAGCACAAAGGGTTGGGCTCACGTCAACAGTTGCTGCACAAAATTGTGTGGCTTGAATCAGGTAAAAGAGCAACTAAAGAGGTCACCACAATCCCATAACTGCTCTTCTTTGGTCCCAGGGAAGGACTGCTAAAAACTTGTATTCAAACTTTAACTTACCAGAAAGACTGTTGAACAAAAGTAATTTAGCAAATTTCATTTTTATTTACTCAAGATAAGTATTTGTCACCCTGCTGTAACTACGAAAAATTTTTGACAAAGCAGTACTTCAGTACTTTATTCTTTAACCCTAACAAAAACCCACAGAGGTGTATCAACCAACTAAATCACCAAGATGATAGCGAACAAATATATATAATATATTTGAAATCTTCTTTCCCATTCACAAATGGTCACCACTCTTTGAAACTTTTCTCCATTCTCAAGTTATGTGGACTTTAGTCAAATAGTCTGTATACAAGCCTCTTTTTACTTTGCATAAATATGGTTTGTTTTTTTTTAAAGGGATGTGTGTTATTGCAGTATAGAGCAGCCCAAAAGACTCACACCTGATTTTATTACGACACCTGAGAATGCTTGCCTTATGTATGCTTTCCAAACACTTAAAGTAACAACAATAACAATAATAATAAACACAAAAACCCACAACCCCAAGACTGAAACACAGTTATTTGCAAACAAGAACTAAGCAAAGATAATGAAATGGCAAGACAAACCCCGATGGATAAATAAATTCTTCTACACAGCTCACATGAAGTATTAAATTTAAAGCAATTACAAATGATCTTAGAAGTTAATGCAATCTTTTACAGCAATCTAAATGTGTTTATTGCCTATTATTAACTCTTGAGACCTTAAGAATGAAAAATAAATTTAAAGTCCAAGTCAGATAACCCAGTGCATCTCTCTAACAAGATAACCATTTGCAGATTTTTATACAAGGGACCCATTTCACCACATTCAAGGTTTTACAGTGAATTTTACAACACAGGCAAACAATTTCACCTTTATGACAACTTGCAACGTTTTTTCCCCTGTGCCTTCTCATGCCTTTCCAAAATGCTGTATTTGGTAATGCTCAAATCTCTGAAAACCCAAGTTAAAGTACACAGCACTTCAGTTCAACTCAGCCCCTCTCTGGGACTGGCATTCCTTACAGGAGCCATCCGCATGAATTCTGGGTGCATTTACTGTGTGACGTTAATGAAAGAGAGCGTTCAGTGAATCTGGCCGGCAGTATAACTGTTGCAAGGACATCTGGGGATTACAGTGCCTGGCAAACTGCAGGGATTAGGAAGGAAGGAGATAATTCACTGGAGGGGTGCTCCCAACCTTACACATTTGAGTGGGCAGGGGAGAGAATAGTTTCACTTGCAACTTGACAAGTAGGCACTAAGGTAACAAGCCTTGTCTTTGAGGCCCAAACTAGCACATCACCTTGTATTGTACCACATGCCATCACTCCAGAATGGTGCTGCACAGAGCTAGGCGATCATACCTTCTTAAATACATTCCACTGCAGGAACACTGTGTCCACAAGGCAGCGTTGCCATGTTTAATTACTACTACACTACCTGCTTCTAATTCTTTTCTAAATCTGACCTTTTTTTTTGGTGCCAAAACTTACACCGCTTCCTAAAGCTACTAAAATGGCATAGTGATACCTAATGTAAAGGGGAAACAAGATCAAATCTAAAAAACGCCAATATGTATACAAAACAAATTATATCTCAAGAGGGTGACAAATACTGTATAGGGCAAAACAAAAAAGTATGAGAATAAGGAATGAAACTATTTTGGTAATTCAAAAGCAAACAAATTACATCAGAATTATTCAAAACTCAACATTACAGAGCAAAAAGCTTCAGAATTAGACTCACACATCAAAGAAATCTAACCTGCTAAAATAACTGCAAGGCATCTCAACTATAAAGTAGTGGCACCAGTTGTATCAATGAGACATTACTGTATTTTTAAGTATGAATTAGAATAAATGTAATCTCAGTCATAGAGTTTCACAGGTGGGAAGGGGGGAGGGCTGTAATTTTCTCCGCCAGTTTTAAAAAAATGTAAAAATAATAAAGTTAAGAAGACAGACCAAAGCATTAAAAGTGTTATTAGTAAAAATTAAACAGAAACATACCACACCAGGTAAAATTATTTTATTCCCTTAAATTACAAGCAGAAAGGCAACCAAACTCAGTTTCTTTTCTTGGCTGAAGATGTCATTAAAAGTTCAAGATCTGTAGCTGCCAAAAGCAACTATAGATGATTCAGCCTCCTCCATTCTCTTAAAATCACTTTTATCTTTCTCCTCTTCCTTCCAAAGGGACTCAGCTCTTGTATTCTTACTCTTGAGAGAACTTATTTCCGTTCCCCACTCCATATTCCATTGTGCCATTTACTTTCTCCTGTAAATCTTGTTCCTATCTAGGGGATAAAACTGCAGTTTACTGAGAGCAAAAGCCCACAGAATGGAGCTACTCAGACTTTTATTGCATGAGTATCTGCTGGCTTTCTATATGGAGATGACTGGCTTGGTAGACCAGTGACAGCAGGGAATGTCATCTACCCTGACTTTAGCAAGGCCTGCAGTGTGTCCCATAGTGTCCTTTAACCAGATTGGTAACATATGGACTAGGTAAGCAGACAATAAGGTTGGAAAAAACTAGCTGGGCCACCAGGCTGAAAAAGTTGTAGCGAGTGGTACAAAGTCCAGCTGAACGCTGGTTACTGGGGGCATCCCCCAAGTGCTGATACTGGGGCCACAGTTTAACATCTTTACTAACAATCTGAACAAGTTAACTGAATACACTTTCAGCAAGTCGCAGATGATACTGAACTGGATTTGTTCACTCTTAAGGTATGACAACTAAAGGGAGAAATCCTACTGCTGTCTTCAGTTACTTAATGAAAAGACACATAAGTAAGACGGAGCCAGGGCTTGTTTCAGAGAAGCACAGTGATATGACAAGAGGCAGTGGACAGTAAGTTTCAAAAAGGGAAATCCCAATTAGACGACAGGAAAAAAATTTTCACCACGACGGTGGTCAAACACTGAAACAGACACCCAGAGAGGCTGTGGAATCTCCATCCTTGGATATTCTAGAGTACTCATGGGAGAAAGTTGGAGGAGTACCACCTTCAAAACATTTCTGTCCTCTTTTACAGGACAAGCTAATTAATAGAAGTTATGAAAACTACTGAGAATCACAGAATCTGAACTTTAATAAGTTAAAAAGCTAAATAAGGAATATTTTACAGTGTATTTTCCTTCTTGTTTCTTTTTAAAATAGAGTTAAGATTGTTAAAACATCATTAGACTACATAAAGCTTGTTCCAGAATTCATCTGGTAAAGGCCTTAGTAACACGTGGCAGCATAGCCCTACAGCATTCATCTCTTCTGAAAAGTAGATGCAAGTCATCCCTCTGCGTTTGCGTGCTGTGCAGTGCTGCACGTACTATGAGTTCACGTGTTTTTCCAGACTCTTTGTGAAGTGTGTACTGGAGAACCTCTACTGTATTTGCTCCCTGAGTTGTGAGTTGAGACAACTTTTACAATACTCCTATGTAACCTTCTCTCTACAAACAGAATACTTTAATTTTGATATCTAAATGTCAAAGTAAGTAAAAGAAACGGTGCAGGATTATTATCTCTATGCTATAGTTGGAGAAGCAGAGATTTGACAGTTAAATGACTTTCCCAAAGTCAGAGAAGTAGCTGAATCAAGCACAGGAAATTAACATAAAAATTTTCAACATCCAGTTTTTATGTTGGCAGTGAGAAAGATAAGCCATACATTTGCCAGTGAGAGAGAAAATACGTATTCATATACAAAGCGTTTCTCCTATTGAAGCTTATACACTTTTTCTTTTGGTAGCTTCTAGTCATTTATGGTCTGAAACGGCTGAGGGGAGCTGGATATAATGAGAAAATGAAAATTCCTTCAGAATGCAGTGTAGAGCCCTTGTTTTACGCTTCCTACACTCCCCCCTGTCACTGTGCTCTTTCTTTTCCATTTCTAGGTCCATCATTCCCCCCACCACCCAAAAAGAATTTTCTTGACTGCTAAACAGGAGATGATATAAGCACATACATCATTTACAGAAAGAAATCAACAAACCCTTTTTGAGCTTTAGCAAGCCTCTTCCTACATTAGCATTAGAGCAATTTAAAACAATACTTGAAATGCTTTTGCAACCTTTAGCCAAACTCAATCATGACTACTTCTTCATATTTACTGAAGTAAGTGGAGGTAATTTTATTTTTAAATGCATGCAGCCCTAGATTGCAGATCTGACCACTGAGGCACTGCCTCCTTTCCAAACCCATCTGTGGTATCCCTGGGCAGACAAAACAGTCAAGGTTCCTCTGGCCAGCAGAAGAATAATTAATAAAACAACTCTTCCAATATAGGAACAGAGGGACTTTATACCACATTATCAACTGATGCTCTAATTGGCAAGCCAGAGCTCTGAGACTCTTGTCCCTTCCATGGCTCAGAAGGAAAAACCAAAGGCAGTTCCAAAGCAGTTCATGAGACAATCTGGCGCCACTCAGCTGTGGTCAATCACATCCTTTTGCAAGATAAAGCTGAAGTGTTCAAGCCGGTGGGCTACAGGCAGGCAATCCACCTTAAGGGAATACACAGATATATGATATTTACTTTTTCTTACCTGATATGCGTTGCTGGAAGGGACTCATACTGGCGAGAAAGGAAGAGCTCTCTGTGCTTCAACTGGTGTTTCTGCTTATCAGTCAAGTCAACCTCAATTGTAGTTTCAGACTCTTCTTCAACTTCTTCTGCAGAGAAGCAGAGCATAGGTCGAAATTAACTCTGTTGCATAACACCACGGCAGCCATTTCACTTGACATCCCCCCACCCCTTAGCAACCTCCCTTAGTATTTCAAAGAAAAGATTACCAAGACTACAGTTTATGTAACTTGACAGAATATTCTAAGTATTTTGAATTCTATATCTTCTACTTAAACTCTTTAAAAAACTATGCTCCTCTCCTACTGTACTACGCATTGATGTCTTTCACACAGCTGTAAGAAAAATCCTGACAACGTTACTCGTTCTTTTTTCATCTTCTTTCATCTGTTTTTTCTCTGGGGGTGCCTCTTGCTTGCTGACCAGTTCTGGTTTAGATTTTCTGTTGCTGATATTGGTATTACTAAACCTTTACAGAAGTCCTGGGGAAAAGCATATTTTCTATGAACAGAAATTCACTAAAACACAACTGCAGTCTAAAACTACCAAATTGCAGTCTAAGAAAACTGAAAAAGCCTACTGCGTTCCATTATGTTAACCTTATTAGATACAACAAGTACAGTTTATTTTCATATTTAAATGAGATTTTAAGTTATTTCTATTTTAAGCAAAATGGCACTATTTAACCTAGAAGATAACATCTATAACAGCAAATCAGAAATTATGTAGTTCTTTTTGAAGGGTGTTTTCAGCTGAAAACAACCTTTTATAATTACTCTACTCTGAAATTCTCTAGTATTACTTCATGTATGATAAAACCAAGGAAATCACTCCTTTTTGAAGGCTTAAACCAACTGTAAACTGGGAACATAAAGGAAGAAATAAAAGCAGATACTAGGAAGTGTCACATACAGAGTTAAAGAGCAATGTTCACAGTGGTTGCTAGATTGTCATAAGATGACAGGCTCTCCAAAACGGCTACCCTGGGATCTTCATGGCTGAAATCTGCCTTCCTAGTGGATTCCTGGGACGTGCGGAACTCGAATCTATACCTCCTCTAGATTCCCAGAAAGGACAAAAAGTCTCTGTGAATACTGTATGCAAAAATACAAACACTTTAATAACTTCTCTAAGATTTAGTAATTTCCTACCTGCTAAATCATCCATTAGCTGCAAAACCAAGTGTACTTTATAAAATGTCTCAGAAATTAAAAAACAAAACCTCAGCATTAGATAGTATTTCACTTAACTGCCTACAACAGATCACCTCATCCGCTTTTCCAACAATAACCATTTTTACTAACAACCTACAGACACTATCTCAAAATGAAGCCTGCCTGTATCCTCATGGCAACCACAGTTCTGTCCAAATGCAATACTATGGTTTTATATTTTTTTAATCATGCCTGTGTGTAGCTCATTCCACTTCTAATAGTTCTTTCCACAAAAGTGATAAAATAATCCACTCTGATAAAACCAACTTCTTAAAACCCAATTCCATACACTTTAAGTCTATCTTGCTGTATACGCCCCTCAGTCACCTTCCTTGTTTTGGCTTGTTTTGTGGGGAGCTAGAATAAGAAAAACAAGAATCAAAACAAGACACCCCCCCAGCCTCACCTGACACATGTACAGGTTCAAGTCAGACCACAACTCAGTTCAGAATTATTCTGGCATCTATAATACTAACAATAAATAAAGCTTAAAAAAATCTGTGCAAAGGCAAAACATTTTTTTAATTAAGCAAGTAATTAAAGAAAAAAACATAGAAATTAGTGTTAAAAGGTTTATGTTTCAAGCAATTAATAGCTACAGCTGTTCATTACAGTAAGCGACCATTACAAGCTACGTTTGTATTTCAAAGTTCAAGCATTAATATTTTTTCTTAAAATACTAAGACATGCCAGTGGCTGCTTTATTGGGTTTGGGGTTTTTTAAATAAATGTAATGCTTATAGTATTCTACAGGTCCAAAGTTCTCAGTTGGCTATATTATTTCCTCTCTCCTTCCTGAAAAATATCAAAGCAAGGTAATCTTGTGTCATAACCACCGGAAAACAGCTGACAAAAAGCAGTCCGTTGGAAAGTAATTTAGGCATCCAAACACAGGTGTCGGGGGCATTTTAGAGTGACATATCCAAAACATCTGACTGCAGATATGGCACAAAACACAGGAGAATGTGTTTTAAAGTGGCTGCAAGGAGCCAGAGATGATAGTCCAGAGAATTTAAAATGCCTTTAGACACCTATGCTCAAGTATCTTAATAGCTCCCTCAGAGTAAGAATTTTAAAAAGTTTTTAAAAACCCCAAAACTTTAATCACATATTTATTGTACCAATCTTATATACGCCAAGAAACTGTTGATCCAAGAGCCTGAAGCTGAAATTTAATGCCTCTTACACACACCTCTTAAAACACTCCAAACCTAAACATGAAACAATGTAACTTTTTCTGTTGTAGTTTTAGAAATAAAACATATAGGTTTTACTCCAACAAGCTCAGTAAGTAGAGCAAACCATGGCCAGAATAGTTCCACTCTTAACACAATGTAATTTACCACCAGGATATTTTTACAATTTTCTTCTTCAGTGTTATAATATAAACACAACACTAACAGTAGGATTACCATTTAGTAAAACAAGTAACAGTTTTCCCCAGCAGTAACACAAACCTGTACCAGGGAAGGAAATACTGCATAGCATGAAGAAGTGAGAAAACTAAATTTGCTTGATACCAAATACAAAACCAACTTGCTGGATAGCAATAACAAAGAATTCTGCACCTGAACAAACCTTTAGATATAGCCGCTTTCAAACCAGGTTTTTGCACAGGCCTTAACACCTATTGGAAGAAAAGTGGTGAAGAACTTCCAGTAGTTTTAGAGATATCTTGATCTTTTTGACTCAGATTTGCAGCACTTGTGAAATTTAAGTTGCCATCCAAGGAGAGATTATTCCTGACAAGAGGAGTAAAATGGAAGGTATCTATAGGAAATCATAAAGAAGCACTAAGCTAAACACATTTTCGGCACTCAGGAAGATAAATAAAGCAATGGCTCAGAGTGAGCAAATATTTTAATGGAGCAATATGGTGATGACATACACAGGCCTCACTGTTCTAAAATTAGAGAGAAAACAAAATTCACTTTAGAATTGTTCAGCTTAAAAATAAAAGTCTTAGGTATGACTACAAAGATCAATACAATCAGTTTTTGAAAACAACACAATCCCCTTTAGGCCTTGGGTGAAGTTTAAGAAAATGCTGTTTTGCAGTACTTTTCCTGGTCTACAAAAAATATTTCATTATTTAAAGGACAAATCCTAGAGAGCAAAAGCAGGCATCTCCAGTGAGCTTTTAAATCTTTAGGGTCTATTTATTACAAATGGGCTTTCTAATCAGCAACTGTAAATACTTACTTTGATCCTGAAAACCAGAGTGATCTGGTGATACTTTCAGCGGCACTGCTGCAGGCTTACCCTTTCTCTTTTTCCCCTCTGATGTAAAGAAGTCTTAACTGACTCAGTCAAGCAATGGATACTAGGAAGAAACTGTAATCCTCACTCGCTTCACATATGCACCACCACTTTTGAAAACACGATGAACTCTTTTTCCTCTTCCATTTAATTTGTGGGATTCACTGTTAGAGAATGGTGGTATTAGTGAGCATAAGAAGAGACAACTGTCCATGCCACCTAAACTTTGTACACAGTGTCTTTGTTTATAGTTAAGCAATGTGATGACTCAAGCTTGCTACTAGGAAGAACTACTTGTTTTTACAACTAAAATCAAAATAAACTGAGGGCAAGTCTCTAGAAACACAATACACCCATTTAATATAAAATGGCTTAAAAATAACTAAAAAAAAAAATAAATCCTGAAAGACACTTAAATGTTTAAATGCCACTCAAACCACTCTACAGCTAACCATCAGCTAGCAAACAAATTAAATTCCTCTAACATAGGAACTTCTTTAACATAGATAATTCTTTAACTAAGTCAAAATAATATACCATTTGCTCCCCTCGTCCACTGCACAGAAAGAGAGATTAGTTTACGCATTGAGGGCTGTCTTCAGGGAGGAGTAAATCTTCAGTTTTAAAAGGAAGAAGAAACTTCTCCCTCTATTGCCATCAAACCACCAACAGTGTTCTTTTCAGCTAGAAGTTGGCTGGATCACAGAACCATAGAAACAGAGTAATTCAGGCTGGGAGGTGCCTCAGGAGGTCTCTAGTACAAACTCCTCCTCAAAGTAGGCTCAGCTGTGAGGTCAGCCCAGGCTACTCAGCATTTTACTCAGTTGGGTCTTGAAAACCTCTGAGGACAGAGACCACATAACCTCTCCAGCAACCCAATCATGGTGAAAAAGCTTTTCCTTATATCCAGTCTGAATCAATCCTGTTTCAATTTAGTCAGTGCAAAGAGTTCAACTCCTTCTCTACAACCTCCCCATACGCACCAGGAATCCACCTCTTCTCCAAGCTGAACAGGCTCAATTCGTGCAGCCTCTCCTAGCAGGGCAAGTGCCCATCATGGTGGCCTCTGCTGAACTTGCTCCAATCTATCAGCAACTTTCCTGTATCAGGGGACTAAAATTGGATGCAATACCTAGATGTGATGCAACAAGTGCTGAATAATCAGGGGAGATAATCACTTGCCTCGATCTACTGGCTATGCGCCTGGTGATACAGTCCAGGATGCTGTTGGCCAACTCCACTGCCAGGGAGTTGCTGTCTGCCAGCACCCCCAGGGCCATTCCCGCAGAGCTGCTCCCCGAGCCTCTCTGTCCTCAGCCTGTATCCCTGCCAGGGGCTCTTCCTTCCCAGGTGCAACACTTGGCATTTGTCCCTGCTGAATATCTTCAGGTTCTTGACAGACAATTCCAGCTGTTTCTAGGAGTTCCTGACTACCAGCCCTTCCCTCAAGCATATCACCTGGTCATCCCCCCCAGTGTGGTGTCACCTGTGAACATGATGAGAGTGCACCATGCTGCTTGCTCCAGTCACTAATAAAGACAGGTCCCTGCAGAGATCCCTGTGGGATGCCACACACAGTGTGAGTCCTTAACCATCACCCTCCGACTCAGACAATGAAATGAGTTCTTTATTCACCTAGTCATCCCTTAATCCAGATCAATTTCAACTCCTTGGCCTGGTGCACCTACCAAAAATGCTAGTGCTGGCACAAAAGAAAAAAGCAGGAATAAGAGATTTAAACTGGTGTCCTGGTTTCAGCAGAGTTAATTTTTTCATAGTACCTAAAATGGGGCTACGTTTTGGATTTATGCTGAAAACAGTGTTGATAATGCGGAGATGGTTTAGGTTTTGCTAAGTAGTGCTTACACTAGTCCAGGACTTTTCCAGCTTCCCATGCTCTGCCGGGTGCACAACAAGCTGGGAGGGGACACAGCCGGGACAGCTGACCCAAACTGGCCAAAGGGATATCCCACACCATATGATGTCATGCTCAGCATATAAAGTTGGGGGGAAAAGAAGGAAGGGGGGGACTTTTGGAGTGATGGCGTTTGTCTTCCCAAGTAACCATTATGCGTGATGGAGCCCTGCTTTCCTGAAGATGGCTGAACACCTGCCTGCCGATGGGAAGCAGTGAATGAATTTCTTGTTTGTCTTTGCTTGCACACGCGGCTTTTACTTCACCTGTTAAACTGTCTTTATCTCAGCCCACGAAGTTTCCTCACTTTTGCTCTTGTGATTCTCTCCCCCATCCCACCAGGGGGGAGTGAGCGAGCGGCTGCGTGGTGCTGGGTTGCTGGCTGGGGCTAAACCACGACAACTGGGAAGACGTGATGGGAAAAAAACAAGACCACTCCTCTAAACACCAGCACGGACTGACGCTGAATTAAATCAGCACTGTAACCAAAAAATGAGGTGCATTAACTTCCTACCTCTTAAACTTAATTGCTTCCAATTTTGAAACCGTATCTCAGCTTAGCTGCATCTGGCTCATGCAAGCTTAGATGAAGAGATTTAAATCACTACCACAACTTGTGGCGTTACAGCAGTTTCACTAAGTTTGTTAAAATACCTTTAAAATTATATTAGATCAGTGTAAATTTCAGTTCAAAGAATGCCACTAAGCCTCACTTTCAGAACAGTTTCTAAACTTCTTTCCTTTCCTGTATACCTTTTTCTTCTATACTCAGCCCAAAAACTATACACATCGTAGGTATCACCAACAGATTTTAAAACCTACAGATAAAAAGCTGAGAATGCTGAACAGCAGCAAGTTTACCACACACACCAAAGGAAAGACAGCTGTGCGTCTCTTTTAAGCTTAGCTGGTTGCGGCAAAACATCAAGTGCACATTTGGCAGTTAGATGCTACAGCAGTAAGAGTTATAAATGTATATTTCGGGGGAGAAGGAGTAAATCTATTTACTGCCAAAATAAGTACAAAAGATAAATATTAAGTCTAACCATCTGAACAACTCTATTCAGACTGTGAATGAAGAGCTCTCTTAGGTGAGCAGTCGGCCAATTTGTTCATCCGTGTGAGGCTTCTCGCCACACGTTGTGTTGTACTAACTTAGTTGTGATACTTAACCCCTAGTGCTATAGTAAAGCAATTTAACCAACTTCGTGAGCTAAACTATGCATAGTTATACTATCAATTTGACGGAGGAAGTGTTTACCAAAGCTGAATTAATTAGCTTTACTTACACCATGTCTGTTAGTACAATGTTCAGATGGCTGTTACAATATATAACATCGATTTGATATTTGCTGTTACTGTCAGATAGGATTAGAAATCTAAAGCACAATTTGCATGGATTATGAGTCATTTAGATAGCATACTACTATCTAAAGTGTGAATCTGAGCGATTCTGCAGGTCGGGAAGAAAACTGATCAGTTGTGTTTACAAGGAACAGGTGTACTTTTAATTCCTATTGGAGAACACAGATATACACGTGGCCTCTAAGCGGTTATTCAGTTTTCTGACACAATTATCCAGGTGATCCTCCCACACAACCTCATCATTATTTTTCTAAAGGAGGTCACAAAACAAAGAAATAATTACACTGCACAACCACTAAGACCTAATACACCATGCCTACTCTCCAATAATAATATTTCTAAAATCATGCAAAAGGTTTTTTTGAGTACTTCCAAGTAGCATGTTAAAATAATAACAATTCCCAGGATTATAGTCAGTTATAAGCAACTCTGTAACTATCTCATGTTTATCATAGGCCTGTAGCAAAAATATTTAATTAAAACTATCACAGTTTTCATTACCAGCAAGCTCCACCTTCTAAAACTTGATGGGTAGGTTTTCTGGATAACTGGTTTTGGAGATTTTTCAGAGCAAGGAGCTCGTGGGTGGAAGGCAGAGAAGGATTAACTTCATAGGTAGTATGAATCACGATGTGCTACATTAATAAATATATCCTAATAAATTAAATGAGACGTGAATAAATGCCAGAGTAAGCATACTAGTTTAACCCTATTATTCAGCACTGCAAACTGGTTTATAACAACACTACAAAACAGAAGGGTCCCACAGAAGCATGAAAACAATTACATGCAGGCAGTGGTGAAAGAACTGGCAAGCCTGCATCATAAATCTGAACTAGATTTTTCCCCTCTCTCCCCCTTACCTGGTTTCTGTCTCACTTATTCAAATGCAAACTCTTCCAAATGAGAAAATGTGCTATTACACAGCTCAAAATGTGTCTGGTCATGTGTACACCTGTATGAACTGTAGCCACCTGTTAGAGCATGTGTGGAGCAACAGTCCTGCACAGTATTTCTTTAAGCAGCTCGTTAGTAGCAGCAAGCAGCAGACTCAAAATTGTGCCACGGACACAGCTATTTGTAATACGATGAATATTTTCAATGTCCAATTACTGGTATCAAGCTCATCAGCTGAATCAGAAGCCAATTAGTTATTTTTCCAAAGTGTAAATACGTTTATAGCTGTGGCAGGAAGAAAGTGGAAAGTTTTAGTTCTACCCTCAAATCCAGGCTGGCAGACCACCCACAGAGCAGAAGTGCACATGGGGAATCTGACACTGCCCAAGAAATCATTTTTTAAATGAAGAAATACAAAAGCTATCTGCGACAATGCCATGTAACCTGCATGAATAATTATTAAACCCGATTTTGAGAAAAGGCAGGTCTGTATCTTCCATTTTCATGAGACTGATGCTCTTAACTTTTGCCATCACTTGGACTTGCACCATTTCCATACAGACCTCCTGCACATAATACCTTGTTAAAACAAGATGGTCTTTCCTTTAGCATAGGTAACAGGTGTGCTTGATCTAGTTAGTTAACAAGCAACCTCTCCTTAACAAAATGCACTGTAATTATTTTAAAAAAAAATTCATGTAGAGAACTAAGAACACCAAAAAACTCTTATGTTTTCTGTATGAACCCAGAGTCCACATTTAAGATCTACACTGGCATTTTCTTTCACTGTGTGACAATGATAACCACAGAGCTTCAGAGACCTAAACTGCTTTTCTAATATACAATTCGCATCTTCAATAGCAGGTAAACAGCTTTTCAAAATTTGTTGGCAGAGACGAAAAGGCACAGATTGCACAAGCACTTTCCTACCCCTACTCAGAATGGCATATGATTCTGCTTATAAAACACGAATTATTTATCTTCTACAGTTATCTCCTTCCAGAAGGGATGAGTTTTGTTTGACTTTTTGCAGGGAGGAAAGAAGTAGTAGGAAAAAAAAAAAGAAAGAAAAGGATTTGTATATCCTATTCTTGAGTAAACTTAACCAAGACACATTAAAACTCTATGTGCAGGATTTTAAAATGAGAAGAATGTTATTCCAAGACAATGTCTGCTCAATGCCTACACGGTAAGAAAGCTTTTCTGTTTATAGACCTGACAAGACAAGCAGGAAGAGGAGTTCATTAATTCTGATGGTCTGTGTAAGACTTAAAATTTCATTTTTTCCATCTTCAGCTATGCCAGAGATTTATCTTCTAGGGTATATTATTTCCTTGATGCATGTACAGACATCTTAAGATTCTAATTAACGGGAACTATACATATGAACTGAGAAAAGCATAAAGAGATATGAATATATGTATCACTAATTTACCAAAACCTTTAAATTTATTAATTCTGATGCCAGTGGGGGAAAAAAAACCCAACCAAAACAGCATAAGAATAAACATCACATTGTATTAACTAGTCAAATCTTTAATACATAAGCCATTTTTGTCTTTTTTTTAAATAAATGGAAATAAAGGTCAGGTAAACAAACCAATGAAGTTTTTCTTCTACTCTCAGTACTTTGTTTTGTAGACACCACATTCAAATACCATGTTTGTTATAGTATCAAGTAAAATACCAAATATCATCATTTATTCACTTCATACATGTGAATGTTCAATATTGTGATGCTGGCTTTTTTTCCCCCCTGTTAAGAAAAAAATTAAAAACAGAAAAAAGAAGGGAAGAGCATTATGAAAGTATATGAAGCTAGTCACCCTCTGTAGGCAAAAATATAAAAGCTGTCCATATATCAAAGCCCTTTTTCTTGGTAACTGAGTCCTTGGCCCCTTGAGGCCCTACTGAGAATAATAGCACCAGGATTTCACTCCTGACAGTAGCATCAGTCAAAGGATCTGGCCTAAAGGAACTGTCACATAGCAAGGGCCACAGTACCCTGTAGGTCTAGGTTACAGGTCACTGACTCTGCCAACACCAACAATTTCTGCACTGGTTTAAGCCAAAACAAGGCTGCACTTTTAATACAGGAAACTGAAACATGACTCCCTTCAGCATTGCATATCACTGTCCAATCCTTCACAGAAACAAGAACAGACAAATGAAAATTTAAGTCTATCACTTGGCATATCAAAAATGGGAAGACTGCTGATTTAGTCGTACTGTTTTTTGATAGATGCTTAACCTGTTGTACAAGTAGAGAACGCATACGTACTTCCACAACCTCTGGACGGATGCATATATAGTGTTCTATGCATAGCCCAGCAACTACGCAATCTGCACAGAGAAGACATCTCATGTACTGTGATAAATCTGTAAACAAGTTTTGGATTCAGACAGTGGGTGACAGTCAAAATGAACTACTCCCCAAAGTCTTTTAGGAATTTGATAATGTAGAACAGGCTTTTACTGAAAAAAATTGCACTTTTTACCACTCAAACTTGTTTTGCTCATGGGAGTGATATATTCCACATCAGTACAAAACATCTCTCTGCAAGGATCCTTGCAGAAGCACTTGTGTAGTACATCAAAATCAGAACCAAAAACAGGTTCACACTACAAATCTTCCCCTGGTCAGGGTTACAAACAGTAGCTGAGGGGAAAAAGTATTGATCAAACAGACAAATCACATCTCCAAATAGCACAGCCATTCCAGCCACCCACTCTGATACTCCATGTACTTTGGGGCATGTCAAACTCAACATATGCGGTAACTCTGAGCCCATATCGTCTTATTTGTGCAGGCTGCATTTAACAGAAAGAGAGTTTATAGACAACCACAGAAGTACTTTATGTATTAATCTTATCTGCTATACTTCTACCTTTTCCATAGTACCTCACGCCATCTATATTCAGCACTGCATGAATCAGCTTGGGTAGGAAGCAGTACATTCATTCTCACACCACTCTGCCCAAGCTAATAAGCTCCATCTTTATCATTATGTGTGAAGTCACAGGCATGCATGAGTATTACCAAGGACAACTATTGCAGACTTCACTCCACTGCATGATACAGACATCCAGGAATTACTGCTGGTAAGCCTTTAAACTGTCAGGCCTGATCCCCGATTCATACATTTAACTGTCACTGCATGATGGGAAAAAGTCTTTCTATATTAATAGCAAGTTTACATCATTCAGATTTGTAAATGATATAAAATACTGATTCAATTAGACTATCAGAGAACTCTTTGAAGATATCGAATGCATCTCTAACTGGAGCTTTAGAGATAGAGATAACCTAGCAATTTTTTGTAGACTAAAATTTATGCCTCAGGCGCTTTGGTACAGTGTGGGTGCACCAGGGAGAAAAGTGGGAAGAGTCACTTAAAATTACAACCAAAGAAAAAAAAATTTAAAAAAAAAGTAGAAACATCTGAGGTTATAGAAATCTAGGTCATGTTAAACACCCTATTTATCTTCATGAGACAAAAACTTACGATCAATAATATAAATTTAAATGTTGTCAGTATTTTGGAGGTCATCAAGAAAACTGTAGGATCATTGGCCTGCACAACTAAAACACTAGGGAGGCAAGAAACAGTTAGCAGCTGAGAGATGACAGTTACATGTTTTCCACAAATCAAAAGAAACCCAGAACAAGAAGTACGGTAATACTGACGCACGTATCTAAACTTGACCATAGGGAAATGAATCCCGAGGGACAAAGGGAAACAGAATGCACAATGCCTGGGCAGTTTTCTGTGAATGCTCTCTCCTTCCAGCAACTCAAATGTGAAGAATTTGTATTGTGAGCAGAGCTCAAAAATGCACCACCTTGTTCTGTACCCCACTGAGTCCCTCCCTAATGAGAAAACATACAAAATAAGTAATTTCAGTAATTACATAATAAAAGCTGAATTTCAGATATCTATTAAACAGTTTTAAGGATAAATACGAACTGGTATTTTGCAGCTTTCCACTCTCCACAGCAAACTCATGGAGTTAATCCATATTTTGGGTTGTTGGGGGTTTTTTTTGTTTGTTTTTTTTGGTTTGGTTTTTTTTTTTGTTGTTGTTTGTTTGGTTTTTTTGTTTTGTTTTTACACTCAGAGGTTGGCAGCAATGTGTTCAAGCCTTTTAAATTATGTGTTCAGAAAATACAATTTTTGAATTAAAAAAAAAAATCTAGGTATGGCTATCCAAAATTATAAATCTATTCTTAAGAGGCCAAAAAATGAAGCTAGTACCTACTAGCTAGTTTGCTAGCTCATGCAAAAATGCAAATGGCGTTATACAAACTAACCGCACAGAGTGGACAATATTTTTATATGTGCAAAATCCTACATACCCAAACGCATATCACATATTCTCAGGTGAGAAAAACGTATTTATGCGAGTTCTCCATCAGAGCTAAGAACTCCTGAAATTATGAACTTAGTTGGAAATCCATTCACTCCATTAAGGGAAGAAGATCATTAACATTCACAATCTAAAAAGACATTCTGCACCTAAGGAAGAGTCTGAACGGCCACAGCAGTTAATAATTCCACAGGATACTTAGAGCAGACAGTAAACTTGCTAATGAGACAATATACACCACAGTTAACTACTAATTCTAAAATGTCATTCACAAAAAGACGACTTGGATATTGTCAGAAGCAAAAAGCTCCTCATTACTGCTTCTTTATTGCTTTTACCGTTATGGGAAAAAAGAAAAATTCACAAGTATGCAGTTCTTGTACAAAAATCAAATGAACAAAACACATAATTCATGTGACTACCCAAAGCGCCCTTGAAAAGGATAATTGGGAGCCTTGAGACAAGTTTCTCCTTGGTGACAAGGGTGTAATTTTGGACAAGGCTTGCTCTATTTCAGCAAGTTCTGAATTTTTTCCCCCCTCTCCAAAGAAATTACAACTGAAGGCATTCTCTTGGGTAAATTAAGGAAAACTTCACATTCCCTTGTCTCAAGAGATGAAAAAGGTCATGACTTCCTCACAAAAAGACCCTATTCTTCAAGCTCATTTTCAGTGAAAGTGATAGTTACACTAATATAAAAATACCTTAGCATAAAAGCTACTCTGCCACTGACTAAAGAGTTTATCTGTATCATCCTTAAAAGGTCCTCCTAGGGTGTGTCTCACCCACATCACAGACTTTAGGATACCCAGAAGCAACATAACATACTTGAATTTGCTAGTGCTTAGTTTAGATGTCTCTGTTAGTTGACTGTAAATAAGTATAACATGTAAAATTCCCATCTCGAGCAAGAGAGCCATTGGAACTCATTCTCCTAAACTTTCCTGGCTTACTATATTTGGTTTTGTCTCTGTTCACTACCCATCTTCAAAGCAAACCCAAGAGTCTTCTGATGGCTTGCTCACAGGCAGAGACTTCTGCAAGAGTTGTCTCTTCCTCAAGGAAAAGAGGGTAAATATGTGAGGTCAAAAATCATTTTGTCCTAATTCTTCCATACTCACGGGGAGGTTGGAGAGGATGGATGGAGGGAGGGAGGACGGAGACACACACACACGTACACACACACACACACACGTACACACACACACACACACGTACACACACACACACACGTACACACACACACACATAGATGAGATGCTAATCTGCAAACAAACACTAGTTTATATTTACAGAAGCCTTGAGATTAAGAAGGTAGTATCTCAAGGAACCAGTTACACAAGTCTGCTCACCCACTCCTTGGGCATACCTAGCAGCCAAACCTTCTTCCTTATAAATGCTCCAAGAGATTCTCCTGTCTTTGATTCCCAGCTCTGTCCTTCTGCTCCTTAGGTCCTTCCCCTCCTATCTAACATCCAGAAAAATGGTATCCTTCATCACAAGGTAATACTCAACAGATCTGTTTTTCTAACAGCAAGCAAGAAAAAGGCCTTCTCGCCCAGTGCAATTAAAACACAAACTATAACCTAACAAAAAACCTTCTGAAAGCCACTGAATTCCATGGAAGAGCCACTTACACAATACTGTTAGAGAGACAAATCAGTTGAATTCTCAAGCTCTGAAGATTATTTTTTTTTGCACTCATGTGACCATAAATAAGACCCAAAAAGTTTTGTTTCTGTTTTATTTGTAACAAGACCCACACAATACAGTGATCTTCTTTTCATTTCAAGGACCACCTGCTAAACAGGTGGCTCTCTAAATTTCAATTCCCTTGAAAGAGTAACTAAGAACTATCTCTGCCTCTGAGCATCCTTTCCTGCACCATAGATGCCAGTCTCTACTAGCACTACCAGTAGAGCAAATAAACTGTCGTAATTTATCCCTGAAAGTTGTACGGAGGATATAACAATATAAGCGTTCACCACAGTAAAAAAAGAAAGTATGAATTATTTCAACATTTTAAATTTTGAAGGTGGAGAAAATGGATCATACGCAATGAAGAACTAGCATTTGTCTCTCTCATTGATTTGACCAAAGGTGCTTCTAACTACACATAGACTGTGGCGACAACAGGTATTCAAGGGAACTAATTGGACCAAAAAAAAAAGCCAATTTAAGGTTTCAAATAAAATCTCCAGTCAAAAGATACTTTTTATACTAAGACATTATATGATTTGAATTAACAGGAAACAGGAAAAGTCTCTCATCTTAAAGCAATTTTTCAGAAAAGGGATTGTGATTAAAGAAACATTATGTCCTTTCCGAATAACAGCTTTTTAGTTTCATGTACAAGAACTACTATAATGAAAAAGAACAAAAAAAAAAAGACCCAGTTTTTGGTTGTGTTATCATCTGATTGAACAAAAATAACCCAGTAATACTAGATAATAAATGTTTTGAATTATACTGAGTCAAATATGTGACTAACACAAAAGAACACTGAACAACGTAAAGGGTTTTAGGCATTTTACTCTAGAGTTCTTTACTAAACCCCCAGGGTCTCCACACACACACAGTTGTTCTTCTTACAGACTGAATAGCTGAATTGCCCTGTTCCTATTTTAGTTCTATGTACACTTGAGAAAGATACTGCAAAATGAGACTTTCTACGTTGTATTTCTTCAATTGTTGAAGAGGGCAGGAAAAACTCACACAGGTTTTTCCTGGAATTGAGTATTAAGAATACCACTACGCAACAGCAACTATATATTAAAAAACAAAAAAAAAAAAAAACCAAAAAAAACCAAAACAAAACCAACAACTGATGACACATGAAAGGAATTTACATTTCAGTTTTGTCTATCTTTGGGAATATTAATGAGTAATCTGCATTGCTATTAAATATATTAAATATTACTTCTTAAGCAAATTGACATGAAACGTGACTGTTCAAGAGCCGAAGGCTAAGAAAAGTCCTAAAAAAAGTACAACTATGAGAAGTAAAGCCAGTAACTGTTCTCTAAAAAGAGCAACTGAGACCAAAAAAAGGAGATTTTGACTACAGCTTCTGTAGTCTAGAAACAAAAATCTCAGTTTTACCTTTGATCTCTCGGTCACTGAAACCAATATGACTCAGATTTTTTTTAAATTGACTCCTGTCTCATTCACCAGAGCATCAATTTTGTTAATGAGGTAAAAATACGTAGTACATGGGCTTTATCACAGGCCAAGGAAAATTCTGGGCATTCAGTCAGGAGCTCAGCACACATAAGTCAAAGCAAGCTCTTAATGAATCAGAAGACAAAGGCCTCTGACAACAGGAAGTTGTTTTTTTTTATATCCTACCCAGGTGGTTGACTAGGCAAAAGCTGTTTGAGGAGCTGCAATAAGAGAATTACTTCAGACACAGTATTACCTAATAGCACATGACCAGATAAAGAATTTAAAATGTAAAGAACTGTAAAAAATAGCATCATGTACTCAGACCACCCTACTCAACTTCAAGGAAGTAAGAGTGCATAAGTCTATTCCAAAAGAGGGAAATACAAGTTGAGCCCTTCACTGTAACCAAAACCCAGTGCTGGTACAGAGCTAGTACAGCACACCCCGACCAGCTATTAACACCTTGCCGTAAAATATTTACATCAACTCCACTTTAGATAAAGGATCATCTAAATTTTATAGATCTAGCTACAGTTGGCAATTTCTCATTCAATCACACCATTTGGTTAGAAAACATCTCTATCCCTTTTATGTTTGTTTCATCCATTTTAACGAGCTAAGTGTTTTTGTTCCATCTCTTCATTCGCTTATACACTTCAGTCATCTGTTGCAATAGCTCTTCTACTGCCTGCTGTCTTCTATTCATCTCTTCCTCTTCTTTTCCCCATAAAGTAAGCCTTACTCTGCTGCATGAAGAAAGGAACAAGCCCCTCGCAGTGACCCTATGGTAATGGCTACAACCTAAGAGCTGGTGGGTGTTAGCACTCCAGCAGAACTCTCCCACTCAGTTCAGGAGGCTGCATAGGATCAAGAAGCTGATCTTGGCCAGTACTTTGTTTTGGCTTTCAAGCTGACCTTATCATAAACTCTTTTTTATAGTAACAGAAATCAAAGGGGGAAAATGTAATGTCTCCAAGGACTCATAAAACATTCCAAACCCCTGGATTTCAGTGGCTACAGTCAACTTACAGAACTATTCCCAGAGCTAGACTGACATCATATATGATGCTGGCAGACAAATAAAAATGCTCGTTAATTAACTTCCACCAGAAACACCAGAGAAAAAAATGGAGAAAATGGAATTTCCTCACAGATTTCTGTCAGATGCTTTGAAATCAAGGAAACTCCTCCATACCCAAGTATTTTAGAATGGCCTAAGGAAAACTTGATCCCCCCCCCCCCCGCCATTTCTTTTTATATCCTGAAACTTTTTTGAAGACAACTTAACAAACAAACCACCAAAAACCAGTATATTGACTCTTTACCAGTGTCACAGATCTACTTAATTCCATTTTTCCCATTTTTTAAAATTGTTTTGAAACTTTTTTCAAGTTATTGAAAATTTGTTCTTAAAGTTCCAAAAGATCTTCTTACGAAGCTATTTTCTTCTCTTATTAAATGGGACCATAACTACATCACAAAATGCAGCCTTCAGAAATTGAAGTGTCACCCAAAAAAACCTAAACCCCACCTACAAAAGCCTTCGAAAGTGCATTACTTGGGACAGTTTTCGCCATCATAAAGGAAAAAAAAATAATTGCTAGCAATATAAAATGTTATTAGAAAAGATCAAGCAGATCTTATACTTAAAAGACTTCTCTAGACACATACACTGGAGTAACCAGTGACTGAACTAGAATTTCCATTCTGTAAGAAATGTGTTTCTTTTAGCATTTTTTTTTGTAACAAACCAGGTAGAAATGTTGAAGCATCAAGATGTTCAGGTACATAAAACATTCCCAAAACATTCAATTCATAAATATACAAATATTTTGTTTACATACATCACATTTTTAAACAGAACTCTGTGGTATTCCAGAATCAAAACATTTAAATTGATTTGACATTTAACTACATCTGCTGTATGAGCTGTACGAAGATCCAGGCAAGCAATCCTTCACTATGTGCTGTCCCCTATAACTCTAACATATATCTCGTAGAATAACTTAGCTGTACAGACTCCACAGATTGGTCAGAAAGAAAACATTACGTACAGAGAAAACGTCCACAGAGAAACCTAATCCATAAGAAGGCTGGGTTAGAAGACTCACGACCTTTGAGACAGAGGCATTCTAAAGATGCTTGTTGAATCAGCTAGAAATTATGTTTCTATTTTCCCCGCTAGAAAACAGCAAGACAATCTCAACAGAGAAAATGTGATCGAAGATTCCATGGTACTTCTACTAACACCAACAAACCCCTAGTACGCTATAGTGGAAGAGCAACAGACCATCACAAGTCCTTTATATAAAAGTGCTGACAAAATGGCAATCTAAAACTCACAAAGGAAACAGAAAAACCTTATAAACTTTTCCAGATCGAATGATGCCCACCGAGCTAACACCCCCCTTTTCTAAAAAATAAGCCAACCACGAAAATTTACAAGATTCATGTTTTAAAAATCAAATGAAAAAAACCTGTATTTCCAGTAAAATTGTTATCCTTTTCATCCTTTCCCGCCTCCTCCATTAGAAAAGAAAAAAAAGAAATGTGCTGGAAAGCTTACTGAAGCTCACTAAAAGTTCTATGTTTCTATACATTTCACATGGAAGAACTCAAAAGACTAATGACTGTGGGGGCATACTACCATGAAATAGGTCAACAATAATTATATAGTGTACCCAACTACATTAGAAAAACATTTCAATAATCATTCCCTTAAAGCATAAGCAAGATGTATCTTCTTGCTTTAAAAACCAAGCTAGTACTTCACACTACGTACTCAAATCATCTCCACCTCTCTAGGACCAATGAAAGAATAAAACAAAAGCCAAAAGCTGGCTGTTTCTTGTCACTAACAGTACTTGTACAAGTAAAATCACCATAATTTGATGTTAAACAAATTGTAAGGTATTTTTTTTAAGGGTCTAATTACTCCATCATAGATCAGCGCACAAAATATGGCATTAGGTAATGTCTTTAAAGAGATTCATCCCGATAAATTAGAGAACAGAGATTTATAATCCCTACGTCACTAATTCAGATACTAGTTTTGAAAAATCAAGTATCGTTTATATTCAAAGTGTTATTTAACAATATATGGCAAGAAATTTACCAGATGTTGATATATTTAAGACTTCATTATTCACAAACACGAGTGCAATATTTTGCAAATAACTATTTTCTCAAACATCTCAGTTTTTAGGTTCTGTTTTTGTCTTCAGAATGGTATTTTTAATTATAAAGTTATGGAAAAATATAATATTTCAGTTGACCAAATAGCAGCTACCAAAAAAAAGTTAAGTTCATGATGAAAATGGGACTTTTTTTCCCTATTACCACTTGTTGCCTTTCTGAAAAAACAAACAGATGATGCTTACTACTGTTCATCTGATTAATATCTACATTTAAAATAAATACGCATAACAGCTATTTTAAAGTCCCCAGTGATTTTCAGTCTCCAATGATACGTTGTACTCTTTATAGCAAGCAATACATGTTTATGTCTAACTCAAAAAAGTCAAATCAAATCCTCAGGAACGCTCTCAAGCTTAAATCAACTTACACCCAAGATTTACTTTTGACATAAAAAAAAATCTAACCGTACCTTCCAGATTTAAAAATATATTGTCTTTTTTTTTTCAAATGGAGACTTTCAATCACTTTAATACAGCTTAACTTAAGTCCTGGAAGCAACTATTAGGAGCAGGGCCACTATCAGATAATGCTAACCATTGAACCATTATATTAATTAATGCATAATATATATATTCCACACACCAAAGAAATGCAATTTTAAGTAGCTGCAGAAACTGAACAGGCTGTGATAAAAAGAAAAAACGCCCTATACAATCTACTTACTAGCATGCTTATCTGCAAGCATTATAAGGCTGTTGGAAATATCTCTTCGCCTGTAAAAACACACCACTTTTGCTTCCACGTTTCCATTGGCAGTCTACAAAAGAAAGATAAATCAAGTCAGAATGTCTCCTTCCTCAGCTGAGTAGTACAAATTAAATGCCCTCTGCTTGCAATTTTTCCTCATATTAGTAGTTCTCACATGATCAGTCAGGCTGAAATCAACCGAATTACTCAAATAGCTAAAAACTTCCTGACACAGGCCAATATCAATTTCAGATCAGATAACAGTATTGATTAGAATTATTTAGTCCTAAGAATTTACATGTTATTCAGCTGTTTTAGAGATGTAATGCCAGAATCATGTTAACATAAGGATTCTTATGAAATATTAGAAGCTTGTGAGCATTTCTTTGTAGCCCAGTTTTAGACAGAAATGCGTATTTCAAAGTACTCTGGCATTTTTTTTAATCATATTTAATATAACATAGTTTATTTGAAAATTCATTGCAGCTCATAAGATAAAAGAGCTATTTAGTTCACAGTTGTTTTCATGACTCATTACAGGGATCGTGCTCTTTAGCCTGATAACGTAAAAAAAATCTACTAATATTTGAAGAACTGTACCCTCTTTCTTCTTATGAAAAGTATAAAATTAGTTCATTACCTTAAGTTACTTATTTAAAACTTAAGATGTGGCACTGAAAAGCATCATGTTTTAATTAAGTTTCTTACAAAAAAAAAGAAAGCATCTTATCTCCAGTAAAATGATAACCAAAGCATTTTATTACACATTTGTGTAACATCTCCATGTTTGCTCGATGCCAATGCCTTTAACACATGAAAGCACATCATTCACAATTAAGATATCTGGACTATATCCTCGAAACTCTCTTAAATAAAAAAAAAATCAATACATGACTCTGCTCTACCATCCATGAGCAAAATTAAATTACAGGAACACATTTTAAAGATAACAAACATTACATTCAGAACATGATTGGAATCACTTCGATTACTGTAAATAAAAAATATTCTTCTCCAATAAAAGTCCAAAACTATTTGCCAGGCACAAGTTCAGTGGATGCTGCCTTGGACAGCACTAACAGGTAATGTGGTTGATGTCTGCTATGGGGTAGTGTTGTGTCTCATTAATAAGAAGGAAACTCTTTGCAGGTCACCAATTTTTTAATTTACTTTCTAACCACAGAAAAAAAAAAATAATCTTTATCGTTATTTACATCACGATAGGCATTTTGATCATTAACTTTTGCCATAATGTATCAATGAGTTTTAATACTGCTTGATGGAATAATAAAAATATGCCATGCTAAAATATAAACAAAAAACAAAACAAAAAAAAACCACCAAACCATTTTTAGTAGTACAAGAACAAAGCAAAATATCATGCTTTCCCCAAAATGACACTCTGAAAAGCGTCCATTCTTTATAAAGATAGGCTCAGGATAAAGACAGAGAATACAGTCTCTATTTCTATTCAAAAGCCCATCCTTCATTCACAGCTGCCAATAGGCAGAGCAATGAACAGCCACAGAAGTCACATATTCTATTATCTGATCACTGCAAAGTCTCACTGATACTTACTAGCTCTTTACACATATATCCAAAAGCAGACACATTACATGATCGCTATCATTCCAGATGGATTCACAGTGTCATCACCAGAGAATTAAATTCCTTTATTTCCGTTCGGAAATTTTTACAGCAGAGTACTCCTGTTCACCAGGAATGATCAACTGGGTGTTTCCTTCGATAACAGGGCAGAATTACAGGATATCACACAGCAAGATTTCACTAACCGAAACACAGAAAATACACAGCAAATCTCAAGAATGTAACAAAAAAAAAACCCACCGCCCCAAACAGAAAATTCTACCACAATAGAAATCTTATGGGACAGAAATCATTCTCAGTTTTTGAAAAGTGCCCTGACTCTTGTCAAAGGTCAAACAAGAATCTTAGATACTTATGTACCTTGTTAAGTTCTTCAATTCTCCTAATGAGATATGGATTGCTGGAAGAATTTTCAAAATAAACATAATCTGCAATGAAAAAAGGAAAGATATTGAAATACCAAAAAATAATACGTAAAAGCATATCATTATTAGTGCAAAATTTTCTTCTAAACCTAGAAGCTGTTAAAAAGCTGAGGTTTCTTAGTCAATGTTAAGACAGTGAAGTATTTCTATACTGAGATTTAACATAATTTGTTCCTAAATTCTGGTTACAACCACACTACACGTGCTTTAACAATCACGCTGAAATAAAATCAAATGCCTTGTGTTGGAGCTTACACTGTAGTTCAGTAATCCACACACTTCATAAATCTTGATATAAAAGTGGTGGTTTCTCACAATTAGGGAAGATTTAAGAATCGAGCGCTTTAGTGAGCTTCTATATTATGGAGATAAATATTTCTGTAAGATATGCTACCTCACATTTATTATCGGGTGCTGTGGTAGTACAGTTGTCCAAATTAGTAATGTACATTTTATGATACTTGCTTGTGTTGTCATCTCTGTTCAGTAACACGCAAACTATATTAAGCAGTAATAGTCATGAGATTAGCGAGGCTCTCCCAGGACAAAGTCTCTTGTAGCATCATTAACATAAAAATATTTTTATAGAGTACATGGAAGTTTACTCATATACTGAAAGCTGCTCCCATGTAACATACAAAGAATTGACATGCAGCGCATTTCCTTCAATAGCTTTCCCAAAACTTGTTTTCGTCAAATGAAAAAGTACCCCTCAAATGGTAACCACACTTTATATTTGACATCTGACGTCTGCACCACGCACCTTGCAAGCTTTATTTAAAAAAATTAGGGGGGGTGACACCACGATAATGTCCAAAACTCTTCTGCGGTGCTTTGACACTATGTTACAGTGAACTAGAGTCTCAGGTAGCTAATTTAGCTCTAAAGAAAGAAAGTGATCTGTGGATTCACAATTGCATATTACGATCACAACGAAAAAAACGAGAACTGATGACCCAAGAAGCAAACCCTACCCAGATTTCAACAGCGCTGCTCAGAGAAGGATTACTTTCACGAGTAAAGGCTGACGGGATTACAATCGAAACGCCCTAATGAAGGAGTACGCAGATGGACGATCTGTGGATACATCAGCGCATCTCAAAACAGACGCAGAAAGAGATTCAAACCAACTAGTATCGTCCCTCACTTCCTCGCATCTTCCCTCTCACCTCAGGCTGTTGAGGAGGGAGCAGGAGGAGGAGACAAGCCATTTTTGAGCACCAAGAACTGAAAACCAAACTTGAGGGGTGCACCTGAGCCCCAGCACCGGCAACGCAGCCACGTTCGCTCCGTAAGGGAAGGCAGCAGAAAGTTATCAGTGTCTGTTTCGCCAGGCTGAGGGGCTGGAAGAGAAACGCTCGCCGTGTGTTTTTTTCACCGCCGGAGTGCCCCGCCTTCGCCCAGCACCAAGCAGTCACGTCCCGGCGCGCTCCTCAGGGGTCACGCCGGTGAAAGCTCACAGAAATCCCCCGGTTACACAGCCGGATTTACGATTTATCCCCGGGACGTGAAGGAAGGCGCGGAGAAACTCCGCCGCTGAAGGGAGGGAGGGAGGGAGGGAGCGGGGGCAGGGGCAGGGCGCGGAGGGGAGCGCCGCCGGGCGCCCCCCGGGGCGGGCGCCGGCCGCCCGGGCCCGCCAGGCCGCGGCGGTGGCGGGGCTGGGCCGAGGCAGGCCCCCGGGCCGGGGGCGCACGGCCCCGCTAGGCCGCCCCTCGCTCGCCTCGCAGCGGGCCGGCCCGCCGCGGTGCGCTGGCTCGGCGGGCGGCGGGGCCGGGGTCCCGCCGGTCGGGCCCCCCCCGCGGCTCGCCGGGGAGGGAGGCGAGGCGCCAAGGGAGGCCATGCCCGGCCCGCACCGCACCGCACCGCGCTGAGGGGGCAGGAAGCCGGCGGCGCCGCTCCCCCCTTTCCCGCGGAGGGCGGCGCTGCCCTTCTCCTCGGCGGCGGGGGCCGGCCTCCCACCCGGCGCACGGGGCTGGCGGGGGAGGAACCTGCGTCCTCCCCCTCCGTTCCGCGGAGGGCCCGGCGGCCCCTCCGCCGGGACCGGCTGCCGCCTCCCGCCCGGGCCTGCCCGCCCCGCTCAGGGCCATGGCGCTGGCCGCGGCGGGCGAAGGGGGGCCGGTGCGCCTCTCTTCGCCCCGGCGCGGCGCGCACGGCCCGCGGCCCGGCGGGGCCCCCCGGCCAGGCCCCGTTCCCGCTGCCGGCCGCGAACCCCCCCTTCCCCCCCCCGCCCCCGGCGGGCGCTGCCCCGTCCCCACATACCTCCCACTCGGTACATGTTGGCCGCCATGTCTACGCTCTGCGCCCTCCTCCTCCTCCGCCCGCCGCCTCTGCCGGGCCGGGCTGGGCAAGGAGGGAGCGGCTCCCGCGGCCCCCCCCCGCCCCGCGCTCTCCCCCGGCCTGCGCCACCCCTCCCCACCCGGGCACAGGACACAGAGCCGCGCCTCACGGGACCGCCGCCGCCGCGGCCGTTTCCGGAGCCGCCCGGTGGGCAAAGGGTTAAACAACCGCCCCCACCGCCTCCCTCCCCGCTCGGAGGCAGGGGCCGGCGCCGCGGGGCGGCGGCACGGCCGCAGGTGGGGCGGCCCCGGCGGGGGCGGGCGGTGCCGGCGTGCGCTGCCCCCCCCCCCCCCGGGCCCGGCTCCCCGCGCCCGGCGGGGGCCGAGCGAGGCGCCTCACCTCAGAGCCGGGGCTGCCCGCCACGCCGCGCGGGCCCCCCGTCCTCCCACCCCCGGCCCCCTCCGGGGGGGTTTGGCGGCTGCCGCTCCCGCGGCGCCGCCCTGTGCCCTGCAGCCGAGGGGGTCTGTCCCGCAGCCAAGTGCGAGCGCTCACCCAGAGAGAGTTTGTGCCGCTCGGGCGGGCGCAGCACCTGTCGGCGACGGGTTCGGCGGCTCCTCCGCCCGCCTGCGGAGCGGGCCGCGGCCCGGGGCGGCCTCGGCCTTCCGGGCTGCCCGCCCGGTGGAGAAGCCCGGTCGCTCGCACCAGGCAGCAGAAAGCATCTACGGCGCGATGAAGATAAATCGAGCGGCTTGCCGCGGAGTCGGGAAGCGTTGAAGGAGACGCTTACAAATCACCTGATGAGAGGGATGCTTCGAAAACATCAATATTGATGTAACACGAAGCCATTTCCCCGTGGTTATACAAAGCTCACACCGTCACGAACAATCTATACGCTTTACAAACGAATTGATCCTGCTGTGGAATGCTTCCTTGGGAGAGAAATGCTTTTTATCGTTTTCTGGCAAGGAAAGCGATGATTTACTACGTTTCGTGTCCTGGATTTTTGTGCTTGTAGCTTGAGCGTTACCAAGCTAACACATTTTACTTCATCCTGAGCTGCAGGGAAATGCGTTGATTAGAAGGAGGATGAGCTTCCCTGGTGTTTCAAATGATGGAATGCTCTCTTCCCTTTTCCCTTTTAAGTGAATCTGGGACTATTAGGTTAAGATTTCTTCTACTTCTAGGGCACTTTTAATTTCCTGAGGGACTACTTTGTGTCAAACAGGCAACGAGTACCAAATTCCTGAAATACGTGAAGTTGGCATACGATACAGTGATTTAGTCTTCTTTAATAAACAGCAACACATTCACGCATTGAAAGGAAAAATCGGAAATCTTCCTCTGTTTTGTTTCCCCGAGAAGAACATCTGTGGGAGCTGAGAAGAAAGTCTGCAGAAGCTCCTCGGGAAATAGCAGCTCCATCCAGCTGGTTATTTCCAGAGGCACAATAACACCACCTTAGCAGAGACATAAACACAAATAGCTAGCAGTTAGATGGTGTGTTATTTTTATTCTGGTGGTTTACTGCTTGGTAAAAGAAACAGGTTAAACTTTCAAGGCAAGAGAACAGTTAATTCAATAGTTGGCTTGTCGCAGTCATTATCAGTTAAAACAAAATGCCTCCGAGCTCTTTCCCTCAGCTTAAGTCTGCACCACCAGGACATTAGAGGGATTTCCCACACTTTGAGGCTTACAATGTACCCTCATCCAGCAAGGAGCAGATTTTGATAGAAACAGACTCTTGCTTCCATCATCTGAAGGCACGACCTATGAAAAAGTAAGGCAGCTCCTGAAGATACAGAATTCGCCTCTCAAAAACGTGAGATTGCAGCCCAGGAAAGCCCATAGTCCCAGCCTGCCCTTTCAGGTTGACAGCCTGAAAATAGCAAGAAAAAACCCTTTTTTACGGTTGCCAACCAGGTAAATAAAGAATGACGTTTATGTACCTTCATACTGAATCACTGGGCCTTATTATTCACACTAACACAGTTCACATAGCCGCAGACAGCACAGCCTGATACTGTACGGTGTCACGCTGCTGTATTTGCATGGTTTGAAGTCACTGCAGCTAGCTGTGGTTGAGTACCAAGTTGCAGGACTGGCAGTACACTTTACTTTGGTGTAATGTAAACAAAAGCCTAGATACGGTTTATTTTGTGTGCTATCTCAGTGCACAGAATGGGAAAAATTAAAGTTATGTAAACAGCTTCATTTTTCTAGATTAACTATAATGGAAAACTCTTGTTTCAACCACAACATTGTTGAGAAAAAAATTCAGAGAAGAGCTTTGTCTTAACCTGGTAAATGAAATGTATTAAGCTACAGACTGAGATTTCTTGTGTTGTTTGAAAGAAACCACATTTCTGTGGCAACTTAAAGTTGCAAAATAGATTATTCCTGTTAGAGACACAGATTCCCTGAGAACTTAATTTCACCACTTTTTTTGTTGTGCCATCCTGAGCAGTCCATCATTCCTCCTCATATTTCTCCAAAAATAGCCAAGAAGAAAAGAATAGAATGTAAAGGATCGTTTTAAAACATAGACCAGTTCCCTGGTCCAGGCTCACCAACCGCCCCCACGGTGAGCTAGATCAGCAGTGCTGAAGGAGACGGAGATGAGGTGCTGAGAGCAGGCCTGCCTGAGGACCTTTCGTGGTATAACCAATACAGTGTCTATTGACTTCTCCAGGCCACGCCCTCTTCATTGGCTTTTTCACTTTAGCATCATCAGATGCATCTAAATCATGTATATTAAATACCCATTAAGCTGACTGGAGCTATACAATTTTCTCATTGTATTTAAAAAATTCAATGATGAAATAAATTTTTTCATTAGGGATAATACAGAGAAGTTTCACTTTTTCTTCATAGGCAATTTAAGGCTTCTTTCTCATGTGTGGAATTCGTTGGACAAAGGGAATGGGTATCTGCTATCAGAGAATTTTATTCCTGAATTTTCATTTTTAATTTCCTATAGCCTTTCAGAGACTAAAAGTTGTGTTCAGCCAGTGGCAGAACTCTGGCTGTTCACATTAGTTCAGAGTTTTTAGGGCAAGTCCTCAAGGGTTCTTGCATCACACACAAAAACTCCTCACCACCGATGCTCTTTTCCTGCTACTGCAGAGCCAAGATGCAAGTTTCAAAAAGCTCTGATAACCTTATCACCCCACAAAGTGGCACTTTGGGTCCAGAGAACTTAATTTCAAAGGTTCGAGCCCAGCACCTTCTCTAAGTAATAAAAGCCTGAATCTAACAAAAAAAATCCCAAACCAAACAAAACAAAAAAAACCCAAAACAAACCAAACCCCACACTGGCTCACAAAAGACACCAGTACTGAAGACAAATCTTCCTAAATTACTTGCTTAAGGATTGAACTAACAGTTCAGAGGTCTAAAGTAAAATATATTGATAGAGGTGTGTTTAAGAATGGAACACTTCAGGATCTTACAGGTAGAAACATCTTATTGAAATCAACAAAAGCATTGGAGAAGAGAGTTGCGTGAACCTTAATAAAAGGTGCTCAGCTCCTTGCAGAGTTTTCATTGGGACTCACCCTCATGCTGATGTAATAGAAAGGAAAAGGCATTTAGACTTTCCCATTCTTGGGCCATACTTACAGGACCTGCCTAACTCAAAGTGGCTAAGCCTAGAGTTTCTTTTTGGCATGGGTAATCTGGAGGCACAGGAAACATTCAGCAGTTCAAGTTTATGAGTTCACACCAAGGGAACCTGGCTCCCTTGCTAGTAAAACTTTGCTACAACGAATAAACAGGCTACTTGCACATAACCCATGCAAAGAGTTAAAAAAAATACAAAGGACTTTAGAAATGATCATACCTTATCAGCCCAAGCTCCTACTTACACTGAGAGTAATTCACCGCCACAGAGGACTTTGGTAGTTCACGGACTTGTCCTGCAGCTCAAAAATTATCTGTAGTCTGTACAAAGTCACTTTCATCTAGTGTGAACAAACATGCCAGCTAATACAGCTGCCCATCGATCAGACTGGCTTACAAGCAGCTAAAAGCAGATGCACTTTTTTTTTTTTCCTCTACTAATGCAAAGACACACCATAGCTTGCAAAACCTCATTAATGAATTTGTAGTAGAAACAGAATTCATATTGCTGTCACTTAGTCACCAAAGAAAAACATTTTTCTACATCAATACTTACATCTATAAAAACCTTAGATAACTTGTTTTGTAACAGACATTGTGTAAGATTTTTTAAATTTAATTTACAGAAATATAAAACTCAATGGTTATTATCATAAGCGATAGAAAATTTTAGCTGCCTCTACTGAAAGATAAGCTAGGTACAATCTGTAATAGATGCTTCCATATCAACTTCTTTATAAATCAAAAAAAAATCCCAACCCTCTCACAAGAGAAAATCATCTCCTCTTGGCATCAGAAATAACATTGGCTTTTTTATTGACTCTGAGTCAGATCTCTCAAGAGACTCTTAGCTAACTATGTCACTATTTTCATTAAATATGATTTAAGCAATAGCTTAAAGTTAATTGCTGAATTATCGGTAGTCTGCAGATTTAGATGTTCAATCCAAATCTTGTTGTAAGAATACCATTAAATCAATGTGTAGAGAAAAATAGTGCTTATGGCTGGCAAAAAATTATTATTTGAGTGGGTAGTGAAAAAGAGATATTTGGTAATGGTTTTTCAATATGCATCATACTATTATATAGCTAGATGCTATAGCCAACCACATGGCACTGCTTTGACACCATACATAATTTCATTTCCCATAAATGATACAATTGAATTAAGGACTTTTTTTGTGCAAATAAATCAGATCTGGACCTGTATGTACCTGTCTCCTTGTTCTGACTGAATTTGCTTTAATGAAAACCATTCTACTGCAGTGGAAATAATACTGTAGGTTCGATGGAGAGAGGGACGGAGGGATGGTAAAGGAGGATTTACTATTAATCCTCTACTGAAGACTAGATATCCAAGGAATTCATTTCTTCCACTCCACAGGGATAACTCTCACAGTTTTTGATAATAATCTCAGTAACAGAGTAAAGATCTCATTTTCTAATCAGATTTAAAAAAAGAAAGTTTGCCCATCTAGAGCTTTTGTTATACCTACCAATTTATTTTGCAGTTCACATCCTAATGGAGAAAAAGCCTACAGCTCTAGGATTCAGTTTTGTACCCCATTCTGTTTGCCAGTTTTAGAGAAGACAGGTTCACATCTTGTTTGTGTTGAAGTCAACCTGAGTTTTGTGGTTGACTCCAGTAGGACTAAGATGAGACCGTTATATACCTTTGTTATCTTTGACGTAAGCAAGGTTGTGAATCAGAGCAGTTAGAAGCACACTGGAGCATTGCATACATCTGCAGCACTCCTAAATGAAGCCCTTTTAGGCTTGAACACAACAATACTAGATAGACATTAAACACACCACACTGGATTTACTCTTTATCTCTCCCTTTCTCACAACTGATCTATTTTTCATGCTAAACACCTGCTAAAAAGCTGTCAAAGGTGCTTAATGACACGTATTTAAGTAGAGTACAGTACATTCATCTGAGCAGAATTAATTTAAGTCAAGGACTCAGCATCTGTTCAGTTCCGTTTTTCTGGGGATTGAATGATTACCGCAAGCAACACCAAAGCGCAACTTACTGATCAAATGTACCCTCAGTGCCTTACCATGCCTCTAAACGCTGCCTTGTGTTTCCATTACATGTTTGACTTGAAATTCTCCAGTACTGCTTTTACTCTTAGCTTTGAAAATCAGAAAAATTGCGTTATGCAGGTAGCAAGTCTCCAGGTCAGTGTAGTAACGATTGCTTGTTATTCTTTGGTAGGAGGAACTTCACTTCTGAAATGGCTGGGTGAAATTTCAGGGATGCATTCACCAGTGGTATGATACACACACACACCTTCCTCTTAAATTAGGGAAATTGTGCCTGCTTACACACAGTGAATTTAACTTAGTGTTCAAGTGACCTTTTTTTCTAACAACAGGTGGTTGATCATACAGGTCAGTTTGCCTGCCTGATTAACAAGCTTCTGACTAGATGACTTGCTTCCAAAAATCAGTCTGGGTACCGTCGAGGAAAAATGGCAGCACTCTGCAGAACGGTAGTAATACTATTATATTGGAAAGTATTGGCAGTTGCTTTTAAGCGAGCCTATTACCTAGAGAAAATTACATACCTGGCTGAAGTCAGTGAAGCGCGTGAAGTATTTTCTTAGGATGAGTGGAAAGAACAAGTAATGTACCTTTAGGGAGACAGATTACTGCAGGTAGTTAAGAGTTACCACACCAGGCAATAGGTGGTGACACAAGACATACTGTAAGAATGAGAGGCTCCCTAGCTGCAAAGCTGGCATGTTTTTTTGTTGTTGTTTGGATTTTGTTTGTTTGTTTTAAATCAGCTATGTGTTATGCCTGGCAAGCAGAAATAAACAGTGTGAAAACCCTCTTCCCCATAGCACACAATGGACTGACAAAAAACATTTGTGCACTCAGAATACCGAGTGTTCCCCCTGTATACAGGGCAACAGGAGATTTTACATATTTCTTGAAGAGGACTACAGCAAGGAGGCTAACTTTGGATGTCATATGAACTGATAACATCCTGCAAGTTCTTTAATAACGGCTGTTTGTGCCAAAATAGACACAAGAATAGGCAAATTTGTGCCAAATGTGGCTGTTCATACCAAATAGGCACAAACAAAAACACTACCTGCCTCTGAAACATCCATATTCAGTAAAAATCTCCCCACTATTGCAGTTAAGTCTCTCTTCTTTGTAGGGAAGGCAGATGCCAATTCTACTATCTGATAGGTTTGTCATGTGCATGTCAGTCTGTCAAGTTTTACTCTTCTCCCTGGCAAATTGAAGATTTTTGGCTCTACAGCCTTCAGGCACATTTACCAGATGAGCCTCTCACTATTCTTTAACCTCTGCAACTAGATTCTTTTTGCAGCTCGGGTCTTGGTTACAGCTAGGGATGGAAACCTGTTGAATCTGGATACCTGAGATTAACAGTCTGCAAGTATCTGGGTTTTAATATTCTACAATATTGTTTAGAATACCAAGGAATATTTTATGTGCTTAAAAACAAGTTGTTCTTATCATTTAAATATAAACAAAAAAGCAGGGTGCATCAGCCCTCTTCTCCTTATGAAGCTCCACTGGGAGGCAAGAGTACAGCATATAGCTGAGACTAACAAACACACAGAGCCAAAACTGAATGTTTCCATTCCCCTGTCTTCCTCAATGCTATCCAACCAACTACCCTGAACTAGGGAATTGGCAATGAGGAGAACTGCAAGAGAAAAACACAAGTTCTTGCTCTTCAGGAAGAATATGACCAAAGAAGTGTCTTTTACAACATGCTGTCTGAAATAGCCTAGATTCCTTGATCCAGTGCCTCTGCCATACAACTCAGAAAATATTTCATGGTCCACAGAAAGGAGGAATGAGTCTGGGGCTCACATGCGTACAGTGTGCTTGTTTTCCTATTCTTCTAAACACAAGAATAAGCTATAATGGAATAACCCCCTTTCATACTGTTACAGCTACGTTCCCCTTAGGGACCTGTGGAAGTTTTTAAACTAATGCATATCAACAGCAAGGTGGGGGGGGAGGTGCAGAAATCAGCTGCACACACACACAACCAAAACAACCAAATACTAGGCAGCAAGTTATTCGGGACTATTTTCACTGAAGCCAGTTCCTGAATTTCACCAGAGTAACAATCAGCAGCCAGGTCAAAGTACAAACATCTGTGTATGTAAAATGCCCAGAAGACATCAGAGAGAAAATAAACACTGCTTATGCTGCTAAATCACGTATACTCTGAGACAGAAGAGGCCTGCTCATGCATGTTTCTCAGATCTGCTTCCAGAAGTTCTGGTCTTCTTCCCGAATGAAGACTCATATCCCCTTGAGGACTGGCTAGGTCTGTGAGTAAGCAGTGGTCAACATCCAAACCCATCACTGTAGGCCTCAGTTCTAACAGGTGCTGAATGCCATCTGCTTTCTTGAACATCAGCTGGAAGATATGTAATGTACAGTACAGGTAGAAGGCCCTTCAACTTTGCGGTGCCAGAGAGTACTGTATAAGTTTTCTAGTAATTATTCATAACATCAGTTCCCTATAGACTTCTCTATGAAAATAGTACGCCATGCCAGGGAAAGGGAAATTGCAATAAGAATATCCTAGCCATAGTGACTGTCAAGCCTTTCAGAATATGACATTTTTTAATGAATATTTTAAGAAGATTTCATGTTTTGATTGGGTTCCTCTTTGGTAGTTGCCCAACGTTTTGGGATAAGGAAGGTTATTTACGATTGATGAATATTTTCTTCTGAACATGAGTCACTGTGTATTTGGCTCTCAACCTTCCCTGCTTAGAAAAGACGACAACAAATGATTGAATACAGCAGAGTGATCTGTTGTGTTGGGAGAAGCAGGAGAATGTGGTGTTTGGGCAGGGGCGTAGTGTTGCCTTCCACAGGGTGGAATCTGGATGCCACGGAGTTTCAGCTACTTAATCTGACATGTTACCTGAGCTCTTTAGCAAGCTTAATACAATCTATAAAGCATAGAATATGTTAAGTTTATGTTAGTTCTACCTTTAAAACTTGAACAGGCACACTGCTTAATAGCAATCATGACTTAAAGGTGACCAGTCATTTTTAAAGGCCTTCTACAGTTTTCCTCATACATCAAAATGTAAAAATGAAAATATCAACTTGCAGTTTAAGCCTCTCTTTTTTTTATGGGACAAACTGTGCTGCTGAGCAGCTTTCTTACTTCCATCATAGAAATCTGTAGGTGAATATCACAAGGACTGAAAACAATATTTGCTGCTGTATTTAGTTCTTAACAGATTCAAATACATTTCTGAACACAGTTCAAGGACTTCATTGTTCAGGGATGAGCTGTTCCCTGTAAACATTGAGAAACCCCATTACACTTTCATCAAAATTATTTCCCCACCAGAGAGGACAAAAGTAACTACAGTTCTTCATGATCTTTCTGGAATTGTGTATTAAATTGAAGTATTCACTTTCTGTTGGAGTCTGCTGTTCTGAACAGCAAAAGGTAATGCTGCTATTGCAGAGACATCAGTTTTGCAATCCCCTCTGAGAGCAAAACTTTGAGGCACAGAGAATCCATCATGTCACCGTAACTGTAAAATCTTCTCCATTACTATTTCCATTACCAGCCTCTGTTCCAAGGCTTAAAACTTCGTAGTAAAAGTTCATGCTAGGCTGAAATTTGTCCTGTGAGGTTTAAGGAACCCAAGAGCTGTTTTCTTTTTTACTACAGAACCATTTCTCTGGTTGTAAGAGACAGAGAGGGTTGCTTTTACATCAACAAAATAGGCAAAGAATCTAATGCCTGCAAACAGTTGTACCAAGCAATTTGTATATGAGAAATAATGTTTCTCTTAATCACAATATCCATCACCTGAGCCAGCTGACCTAAATGGTCACAATTTCTGCAATGCACATTCCTTTCAATGGAATTTATTATCTACAGTTCCTTAAATACAGCAAATACTGGAATACTAGACAGACCATCATTATTAGCAATGAAAATGTATTATTTTATTTGCCTACAGAGACTCAGAAATACCAGGCCATAATTAACTCTCAGTCACACTACTGTAAATTCAGAGTTACACTATTGATACTGTTGAGTTAATCCACAGGAATTGCAGTCTTGGGGAAAGCAAGAGAACTTGGTTACATGATTACAAAATTCAGCAATAGATTGAATCTTTAAGGCCCAGCCCATGAAAGGAAGACTGCCCATCTATCTGCTCCACTCCCCAGTATGGGATGGGAAACAGCACGCTTCAGGTTGGTAACTGCTCTGCCAGACCTCCCCGGCATGCTGGGAGGAGAAATATGGGTACACCTCAACAGGCTCCCTCCCACAAAGCTGCCAAGAAGTGCAGGGTTAGGAATCACAGCTCCACAAGCTTGTCTTCCTTTCTGCTTTCAAGAGAAGGATATCCTTGCTATCTCCAAGGATAGCAGAAATGTAAGAGACAGTAAAAATCAGCCGTATGTGTAGACAATCTGACTACGTATTTGGCAGTGGCTGAGTATTTTTCAAGTTTTGTTAAGTCATTGAAATGTTGAACTTGAGAGATGAGATTGTAAGGAATATTTTCCAAATAATCTCTGGAAATAACAAGAGAGAGCACTAGGCTCTGGCACATCCCTAATTTCTGCTGGGACCCAGGCCACAGGAACTGTACACATCTTTGAATGGGTGACCACAGCCCTCCAAAACACTCTCCAGGCTGAATGGGGAACTCCTCGCCATCCTTTTTAGAAAGAGGCATAAGATGCTTGGGGCTAAGAAGAGAGAAAGAGAGAGGATGAACTTATGACTTATTGAGTGGGAAACATGAAAGTACGGCTCCCAATACAGCCCCTGGAAAACAGAAGCACAGGATTTCAATCTTATGTTTTAATCAGTACCTGGGGCTTGCGGGGGGGTGGGGGGTTGGTTCGGGTTTTTGGGTCATTTTTGGTTTTGTTTTGTGGGGGTTTTTTCAAGCTTTTTTTCCCCATTCTTCTTTCTCTTTTGAAGAAGAAAGACTTTTTGATAAATGAATTACAAAAAGTGTTAGGTAGAAGACACAGAAAACCAGTGATACAAATTGGTGAATTAAAGACAGATCTCAGAATTAAAGATATAACTATAGGAGGAAAGAAATCAAACAAACAAGGCACTGCAAACATGAGATGTCTGTTCCCAGTTTGAAGCCTGCTTGGCAGCAGCAATGTTTAAACAGATGAAATTTCTGAAAAAGAGAGACGAGAGTCACATTTAAACCTGCTGAGGAAAAAATGTGTTGATGATCTGATAACAATATGCTTCAGAAAATTAAGGTGGCAACATGATCCTGAGGTCATGTTTTGTGGTCTTCAGCATAAGACCACAACACAAAAAAAAAAAGTCCAGACCCCCAAACAGAAAGAAGCTCCTCCAGCCTCTGTGGCATACCAGAATACTGCCGTCTACGGGCAGAGACTTTCTGCTAAGGTTAGGAGCCTTCTGAAACAAGCTTCTGTGGTTTTACTGTAATTTCCCATCTTTGAGAACCAGGGTAATATCGCATTCATTGAAGTGCAACACAACACAGCGTGTCTCATTAAGTGATGTTAAGCTCTTCTAAAAAGACATGTACAAATTTCTTATTACTACCATTTCGATCTCACTGATGTCTCCTGCCTTGTTTGCGCAATAGTTAAAAAAAAAAAAACAATAAACAAACTCCCATGGATCAAAGGAAAACATGATTTAGAATCTGAAGTGAGCGATCTATTTTATTCTGTCTCTTGCAACTGAGAGGCACATCTATAAACCTGCCTGGGCAGCTGAACATGCAAAAACCCAGTCATAATGAAAATTTACCCAAGATCTTTATCAGAATAAATTTGCATAGCTCTGCAAGATAGCATTAACAATTTATGTCTTAGCCATCATTGCCAGGCAAGATCTGTTCTGTCACCAAGATTGTGACATTTTGGTTTTCTGCTATATCCAGACTAGAGTCAGTCCTAACTTGATGGCAAAGTTGTGCCAAAGTTACTCCAGCCTCAGCAGTTCAGTTCCACAGTTTATCACAGTGGGAAGCAGGGAAATTAGGGGATGTCTAAACTGCCAACATCATTTGATTAGTTTTACATCCTGCAGGTACATCAGTAGCTGAGTCAGAGAGGTAGTGGCCATCACAGCAATGCAGGTGGCCCTCTTGCCGTGTGCATATCAGCATGATGCAACTGTTTGAGCTCTGCAAAGTCCACCAGCAGCACTTCCTAACACACCCCATGATGGCAAAGGAATACATCTTTTTCAACTGCAATTTCATTATGGATTTGACACACATTATAGAGGAGTACCACTGGCAAACTGCTCCTCCCCTGAATCCCACTCCTCCCTCCCCAAGAGGAGTGTGGGGAGTCCACCTTCCCCTCCTGTAATTAGGAGGAAAAGAACAATTAGTGAACATATTGCAGCTTTCCAAGAAGTGACTCAGGAACCGTGACTTTAGTGACACTTGACTTAAAATGTGGGGGCAGGTCTGCATGTAGGTAGGAGCCGCAGTTGCTAGCAGAGAAACAAGAGCGTGTTGAAATGCAAAAAAAAAAATGTGTTAAAAGAAAAAAATCACAAAGTCAGTAATTGCACAAAATGAAGCTATAGTAACTTATACCGGAGAACACCACAGCATAAAAACTGTACACAAATGCATATTTTTTACAGCACGAAAGAAAGAAAAATATTTTCTCATGCAGTTGTTTAATCTCAAGAATCAGATTCTCAGGTATTTTGCTAAGACGTCATCAATCTACTGGATCATTCTGGTGGATCTTGTTGCAAGTATTTGTACCTGATCCAGACCATCAGTGGTTATGTCTTGAAGTCATGGCTGAAAAATACCATCATGAGGAATATTATACCTTCATAAAATGAAGGCAGAAAAGACGGACTCATTCTGGCTATAAGAGACATTGCGAGCTTTGTAATGGAGATAATGGTGGGATTGCTTTAACTTCCAATTCCGGGACATAATCCTGTCTCTTGTATGATTTAGGAAGGAATCATTCGATGTAAGGGGTGAGAAGTTCCCACTCCGGGAAGCGCATACCAACTTGTGCCAGTGGTACAGCAGTGAACTCGGGGAACATCCACGTAATTTGCTTAGATGTTGACAGTGATTATGTAGGCACCTGAAGAGACGTGTACACAATTGCTTACATGCAACCCAATTTAATATAACGTTTTTCCTAGAAGGCAGAGGCCTCTCCAATATGTTGCAAATAAGTTACACAAAGTACTGAGGGATCTTTAGCTTATTGCTGCACGGCCACGAAAGGCAAGCTGCTATTTAACATCCTGCATGGTAAACTCAGGTTGGAGCAGCTTCATTGGCTTCCCTGTAACGGTAATGGAGCTATGCTTCAGTTGTTCCTGAAGCTCCAATAATGCAAAGGTTTTAACACCTCATTGCACTGCAGAACCAGGTCTGCCTATGTCCTGAGGAAGAATATAAGCACACCGCACTCTCCAGTGCTGTGACAGGCTCAGGAAAAGAGGACTTTGAGAGACGTCTGATCTCATTTTCACCCAGAATCACAGGATTTCTTTGTGAACAGAACACAAGATGCTACTGGTTTATTAATTTTGACTTAATGAGTTGATTTTTGACTGGATGAGTATTTGACTTCAGATTTTGTATTTTAAGAACCTGAGCACCCTCTTTACTTTTTAAATAATTATGCAAACATTTATCTAAGTTATCAAGCTCGATCATTTTTATGAACCAGTGTAGTCAACAGGAACAGTTTCTGGGACTTTTGGAAGAACATGTAGGATTAGACTGAAAGGATGAATAATTCTTTTTAGAAATAAAAATCTGTACGTAAGGGGTCAAAGTGACTGAATTTTGTATGCTCAAGTGTTACATAAGACCTGGTTCTGCATCATTTATTGTAGTTTAGTACAATCGAGTGGTCAGTAGGTAACAACGCAGCATTTGAGAAGAGCACTATTTAAGAAGGAAACATTTCCCCTATTCATCAGGAAACAAGTGAAATGGTTTTCAAAAATGCCTTATTTATTTCCTCTGAAGTGTGAAGCTTAGAGCAGTGCAATAGCAGGACAGAGCTTCTAACTCTCCTCTCCTTCTCCTGAGAGCTTAGATACTTAAAATGGTAAAGTATACTATTTCTCACTAAGGAATAAAAGAAGTTAACTGATATTTCCAGAAATTTCTCTTTAGAATATTTTTTCCACAAATCCAGTAAAACCCTACTTGCAGGATGCTAACTCACTTTGGTTAAGTCTCACCTAATTAGACCTCCAGGCTTATCACCGCCTCTAAACGAGCAGGCAGGGCTAGGTGTGGTGCCTTCACTGACCCTGCAGAAGTTCCCAGCAGTGGCATTTCAGAGTCCCAGCTGCCTAAATTCTCTTGCCAAAGACCACAGGTGACTCATAAGGGCATCTAGCCCAAGTCCCAACCAACACAACTTCAGAGTTTCCAGTCCTGTTCTTCAACAAGGCATAACAGATGCCTAGGGCTCAATTCAGTTACCTAAACACAGGCATGAAATGTCACCCATATGGCATCCAGGACATCCACAGTGGCTGATGGGCAGGACACAGAAGGCTCATGCACTACTGGAGCAGCAGATGGGGAACAGGGAAAATGGAGGGCATCTCAAGTACACTAACTCACGTACATTTATGCAAGTGAACTGAGCTCATAGCCTTTGCTGAGGATGCAAGGGGGAAAAAAAACCAAACCCACCTACAAAAAAGCACGACAGTAACTCGGTATGTTAGCTAATGCAAAAAACCGTAAGATCGTGACAAAATAATGTTTACATGCATTTATCTGGCCCGGTTTTCTTCCTCTTCCGAGAGCATACTTTGGATTCATTCACGCACATAGCTTCTCCAAATCCCAGTATTTCTCTCCGTCTTCTCTGCAGACAGTGTCCCTTCCCCTTGGTAGGCATTTAGAAAACAATCTCACTGGTGTGAAAACACATTCCTGTGTTGTTCTTTCCTGTGAGAATACGGTCATGCCTTTAAATTCCCCATTAGCACGTCTCCTTCTAATCACCTTCCTCAGGCAGGCAATGTTCTTCTCTCCCTGCTTTGTATCTGCCTGCCTGGAGTTTAGATGTAACAAACTGGTTTACCCCACCTAGTACCCATCTCTGTCCAAGAGGGCTTCGTTTGATTCAACACTCATTGAAATTTAATACCATTCAATAATTAGCCCAGCATAAGGTACAGGAAGTTTTGCTGGGATTTTCTCAATATGGAGGTGAAGGACAACAGAGAAGACAGTTGTCTCTCACATTAAAAAAAGCTCACAGTCTGACCTACAAATGCATCGAGTCTCCAGTATCAAATCTTAGTTGTTCTCAGCCAAATTTCCCAAACTGTTAGCATGTTTCATGAAATAAGTTAGTCTAATTATAAATGTCAACTACAGATTGTATTCTGTGCACATGTATATGTGAATACCCAGCTCCCTGCTAAATGTCATTCATCCACTTTTAGAAACATTCATATTCAAAATTATTCAGATTTTTGTAAGTGCCTCAGTGACAAGGGAACTTGTACTCTTATGTCAGGTGCCACTGACAATCCAAACTGCATCTGTCATTAGACTGTTTGTTTGGTAATTATCTGTGGTAATAACCTCATTTTCTGAAAGGTCTTCTACGTAGCCCGCAAATCACATTGAAGTAGAGGGCTCTGCTGCAGAGAAGTTTGATTAAAGAAAAAACATCTATCTGAAACCATTTTTCCCCAAGACCTAAACTAAAGATAAATGCAAGCTATAGTCCATCTGTGCATGCAGAACCTTTTGAAGCATTTGTTGTAGTCTTTATGTATTGCCTCTTCTAGTAATTAAGATAGATACGGCCAAATGCAGTATGCTTAATACGAAAAAGCACTGGGTTCCCCCCGCAGTTTTATATATTACATACCATATACTCCCTGGCCAGGAAGATCTTTTTGTTCAGCGTGTACAAGTCTATCATCATGGCAACCTGCTCCACAGCTAGAGTTCCTACGTGTTGTGGTCATAAAAATAACCATGATTCCTGACAGAAGACAGCCCACCAAGAGCCAGTTTTGCTTGCACTGAAGTCAACAGCACTCAGTAGCTACTTCACTAGGAACAGAATCTCATCCCAAGTTATGAAAAATGCCTGTCATCAAAACGTACCGCTTTGTTCACATACGAAATGCAAGTAAAGGATCTCTTTTCTAAAAGGCAACATAAAGCTGCGCTCAAAACACCGAGCAATGGTCTCAGCGTGGGGACAGAAAGATTTGGGAACTGTAGAAAATATTTCAAGTTCATTAAATACCCCTAGGATGCAAGAGCACAGTGCAAGCCATGAAAATAAACGTTGGCACAAAGAAAGCTATTTTTACATAATGACTATTAATTGTGAAGTTCCTCCTGGGCAGCAAATGATAACAACTATAACTCCAGGAAAAGAATAATTACTTTGATTCAACATCCCAGCGCGTATCTCCAGATCATAAAAACCCAAACCAAACCAAAACCAAACCCACGCCCCAACCACCTGAATTCAACTAGTTGAAAGAGGTCTTTATTGTATTTTAGACTATTAGCCAGCTCCGTCCTTCTAAAGATTCACTTTATGCCTCATACTTTACCATTTAACATATAGGTGCCTCATACTTTACCATTTAACATATAGGTTGAATACTCTTTACTAATTTCTATGTTGACCTATTTAAATGGATTTATTGGATCACTTGTTTTTTAATTAGGTACCATCTTTCAAATCAGGATAGCTGGAACTTTCAAACACACTTTTCCCCCCACAATAGCCTTTAAAAAGGTCTTTTTCTTAATATATTACTAAGTGTTTTGCTTACAGTCACACAAAGTCATAAGTGTTTTGTCTCTTTCAGGCTCTCCATCGTATTTTTTCAAATTTCTTGGGACTTCCAGTCACAAAATTCAACACCAACTAAAAAAGGTTTCACTCACTGAAGTTTCCCAAAAAATAAGACAGATATACCACGATAACCACTGTACTGACACTTGTAAATTCTGAGTAACTCCCATGAAACAATGTGAATTACCACAAATGTACTATAAACCAGCTATTTCACAGCTGTATTGGAATGACCAATCTAAAAATGCCAAAAATCAGAACATTCACTAGAAAATTGCAAATCCTGTCTACAGTCTGAGGGTTTGTTCCCAGTAAATTGCTGCTCCTGGTGTGAGAAGGTGTTTACAGCTATTGAAACCAGCTTGCTAGAACAAATCTCCTCGATTGAAAGTCAGTAATTATAACTAAAATAACTAAACTTGAACATGCCAGACTACAGAGGAAAAGAAAACACTGCTGTTGTCCAGTTAGCTTTACTTACACTGAACGCTTGACAATGTTATTCTGAAGGAGGAAATGATGGTATTCTATATTTAAATGAAACTGAAAGCCAGAAATAGAAATAGGCATCAAATCAACCTACAGTGCTTCATCAAGTGATGCACTTTAACGTCTGACTCTCGTCACCCCAGCACTTTACCTGTTCTGCCACACGGCTTCACAATGCAGCACATAAAGCTTTGTTCATCTTAAAATGATTTCTAGAATGTACACTCCAACAGATATTTCTATAGAGTTAGCAAATACATGTCTTCAGGCCAGGTTACTTGTATTCTCCTCTCCTCCTCTGCAAGTTCCCTGTGAGAAATGAAGGGGGTTAAAACGTATGGAGCAGGAAGCATGACAAATTGCAATGCCAGAAGCACCTGGATAACTCATTATCATCGTCAGAGTTCTAGTCAGGTTTTGCTATTTAATTTTTTTTAAAAACAGATATTCTAGTAATTGTTCCTGAAAGAATGAAATACAGAAGCATACACATCAAAGAAAGGTGAAGAGCTTTAAAATAGTGTTTGTTGCTTATAAAATTAACAGGCAGCCAAGATACACTAACTGAATGCAGCTGCTGGAAGCAAAAACCTTTCCAGCTATGCGAAAACAGACACCAGCATGACTAAAGAAAGATCAAAAATGACCTTACTGTGGAACAACACGCTGGCGTGTATACTTTACTACATTTTATAATCGGAGTTTGGGTGGGTTTCTTGTCTTGTCAGTAAATGAACCGAGAAAAATGACTAATCGTGACCTCTAGTGGATATTCCATATAACAACCATAGCAGAGCTTGCAGAATTCTCTTGTGGACGTTTCTTCGAATCTCTCTCGAAGTATTTTTTTGAAGATGACAGTGTTAAAAATAGTAGCGCTTAATCGCATTCTCCTTTAAAAGAACATTTTTTACTATAGGATTAGGTGACTATCAATTTATTTTGATACACCTTACAAATCTCAGCTGAGAAAGTAACATGGCAGCAACAAGAACAAAAAAAAAAACCAAAACCACCGACCCCACCCCATAAAGACAAGTACATGTATCTAGAGTGACAAAGAACGGGGATGGTAAAACGCTGTTTTAACCTGGATGTCCTTTTACAGGCACAGCGCTTGAGCGACAAATCTTCGGCATTAGTTTTGAAAGCATATATTCACCTGCTCTTTCTCCTGACAACTGGAAGCACCTCACCGAAAGGGAGAGCTGTATCTTGGGTGGTTTCACCCCATGACGCTCCAGATGTGAATAAGGCTAGAAAATACCTCAGCCTGGAGAACTGTCATATTAGGGTTTAAAGGAAACCAACAAGAATTAAAAAAAGTCAGTGGTAGAAATGAAGAACTCCCTGTAAATAATGCAACCAAATGAAATCGAGGCTTTAGAGAGCAGGCAGGGTCGTGCCAGCCGATGCGTGTTTTAACGTTGCAGACGGGGGTAGGCCACGAGAAGGTGCAGGAGTGCAGACGCGGGACGGAGCGGGGCAGGAGCAGGGAAGGAGGCCGCACCGAACCCCTTCCCGGTGCCCCTGCGCTACCTGAGGAGGGAGAAGAGACGTGTCTCCTCATCCCCATGCGGGGGGGGGTGGGTGAACTTTCAGAAGAAACCCGCGTTTTGCGGGAAAGCCCGGCGGCTGCAGCCGGGAGCCCCCCGCCGCCCCGGCGGGACGGGCCGCGGGGCAACAACGCCGACGGGAGGGACAGGCGCTGGCAGCCGGCGGCCTTCGAACGCTTCACTTGCAGGTTCTTTTTTTTTTTGGGGGGGGGGAAACGCCCCCAAAGTGTTACTTGACTTTGGTGGACGAGTTCGCCCAAGTGCCAGCGGGCGGGGCGGGCTCCCCCCCGCTGCAGCCGAAGCCCTCTGCCCGGAGGGGGTCCCCGGGGGGGCGGGGGCGGCGGCACCCCCCGCGCTCCGCTCCGCTCCGCTCCATGTGCGCGGGCGGGGAGGGAGGCGTGTCCCCACCCCGCCGCCGCCGCCGCCGCCGCCGCCGCCGCCGCGCCGCCTCCCGCTCGCCTGCGAAGCGGTACCGGCGGAGCGAGAGCGGAGCGGCGCCGGGCGCGGAGCTCCGCCGCCCCGCCATGCCCGCGGCCGCGCCCCCGCCCCGGCGGGGCCCCGCGGAGGCCCCCGCCCGCCGCCGCCGCCGCTGAGGCCGCGGCCGCACCTGCGAGCGGCATCGCCCCGGCGGGGGGGACGGGGGGGGGGGACGCGCAGCCTCCGCCGCGCCCCGTCTCCTGCGCGGCCGGCGGGGCGCCTCGCCCGCCCGCCCGCCTTCCCTCCCTCCCCGCCCCGTCGCCAAGCGGGAGCCGCCAGCGGTGCCAGCGGAGCCGGAGCCGGGGCAGCCTCCGCCGCCCTGCCCTGCCCTGCCCGCCCTTCCCCTCCTCCGTCCCGCCCAAGCCATGAACTTTGGCCGCGGCCCCTCGGTGGTGTTGAACGTCGGGGGCACCCGGTACTCCTTCTCCCGGGAGGTGCTGAAGGATTTCCCGCTGCGGCGGGTGAGCCGCCTGCACGGCTGCCTCTCGGAGCAGGACGTGCTGGAGGTGTGCGACGACTACGACCGGGAGCGGAACGAGTACTTTTTCGACCGGCACTCGGAGGCCTTCGGCTTCATCATGCTCTACGTGCGGCACGGCCACCTGCGCTTCGTGCCGCACATGTGCGAGCTCTCCTTCTACAACGAGATGATCTACTGGGGGCTGGAGGGCTCCCACCTCGACTACTGCTGCCAGCGCCGCCTCGACGACCGCATGTCCGAGACGTGCACCTACTACGCGGCGGAGGAGCCGCCGGGGGAGGCGGCCGGCGGCCCCGAGGGCAAGGGTCGGCGGCCGCCGGCAGCCGAGGGCGGGAAGTGGCTGGAGAGGATGAGGAGGACTTTCGAGGAGCCCACGTCTTCCGTGGCCGCCCAGGTCCTGGCCACCGTCTCCATCCTCTTCGTCATCGTGTCCATGGTGGTGCTGTGCGCCAGCACCCTGCCCGAGTGGCGGGCGCCGGAGAACCGCAGCGTGGAGGAGCAGAGCAGGTACACAGCAGAGTCAGTGAGGGAGCCCTCAGGGTAGGAGGATCCTTTATTTTCCCGCTGTCCGCTCCCCGTGTGTCCCGTCCAGTGTGTCCTGCCCCGCGTCCTGACGGTCCGCAGCTGTAGCCGCCGCCGCCGCCGCCCCTTACAGCTCCGGCCCCGATGCGGGGAGCCGGGCCGGGGGACGTGGCGGTGTCTCGGGGGAGCGGGCGCTGCCGCTCGGCGGCTCCGGCTCCCGCCGGGCGCCCGGTGGCTCCGCGGAGGGGGGGGGGGGGCGTGGGAGCGGGGTCCCGCGGGGGCAGGGCCGCCCCGGGGGGCGCAGGGGGCGGCAGCCCTGCCACGGGGAGGGGGGGCGGCCGGGGGGCTCGGCCGGCGGGGAGCGGAGCAGGTGCCACCCGAATACCGCTCCCTTCTCTGTGAGGGTGCCTCCGTCCGCGCAGCGTCTTGGAACTCGTTTCCCCCTTTTCAGGAGCCAAGGGGCTCCTTGCACACATAGAGAAGTTCGGACACTCGGGAAGTGGTATTAGGCCTTACGATTGTGGGGGGAAAAAGGGAAATAAAACCCTAAAAGAATGCAATTCCCTTCTCTTTTCCTTTGGGAAAAGCACAATCCTGTATGTACTCTGCGTGTGTTCGTAGAGGTCCTTCTGCTGGAGCAGATCCAGTGCCTGTTACGGTTCTGCTCTTGTAAAATCTTGTATGCGGGAACAGCCTCACCCCTGTTCCTCTTTCCATCTCAGATTCTGTACGTGGGGAGCACAGGAGATGATCAGACTGTGCATTAAGCTCTCGCAGATGCATCACATAAGCGCCCCAGTGTATGAACGTAACAGATGTTTGCATTTCCTTTAGATAAAACGTGTGTAAGCACACTCAACATTGCAAAACAATTGCAGAAACCAGGACATGAGGTATAGGGCGAGCCTTGCTAGTAAGAACAAACCCTTTTTCATCTTCTTTGTGACCTCAGGTTAGGGTTACAGAGATGCAACTCTGCTGACTTCAGTAGCATTGCGCTCTCTCTCTCTCTCTCCCCCTCCCCTGTTCCCTGGAGAACAGAATCGAGACCACTCTGGTAGGATTTCTCCCATAAATAAGACTGACACAGAAAGAAAGAAGTAAACATTTCTTATATTTGCTAGCTTCTCCATTCTTTTAAAATAGACAGGATGTTCAACAAAAAGTTTTCAGCTTCTGCTCAGCTAAAGGGGCCCTACGGTGAAATCACAGCCTTGTCATTATGAAATCATCATCTTTTACCATAGAGTTAACTAGAATGTGATATATTATATCCTAGTAGCCAAATTAATTCCTTGGAAAGTATTTTCATAGTTTCATTAGCTTAATGGAAACCTGTACCTGTATTTCTCATTGTAGCTAAGCCAAAGAATAGATTGTATGAAGAAAAAGAAAGCAGATACAGATTGAGAAGCTGTTGATTCCTGCTTAGATTAAGATATGTCAAAAGCTTCTACAGGATCTTCCAGTTAAAAAGCCTCACTTAAGCTTTGCAAGGTTATTTCAAAGAGTGGATGCTCTGGGTGATCTTTTTGTAAGGCAGCAAATTGCTTAGATACCCCCAATAGACAGGGGAAAATAGATGCAACACTACTGTAGCATTAACGACGTCGATCGTATCTTTGTTCACATCTTCATGGTGTGGGAGACAACAACAATTGTTTGTCTTCCTGAAAGAGTTCAACTTGCAGAGGAGCAAGGCATACGACGTGTAATTTCTCCTTCATAGTACCTTCGTCTTCAAGAACGTATGTGTACACGTAATTTTACTCTTCTGAATGATTGCATATTGTATACCAAGTGTTTGAAGGATAAGGTCCCAGATACTTGTAAGGTGCAGTGCAGCCAAGCACTTCACAGGGCAGCGAAAGCTGCTTTTAAAACCGGAAGGACCACTATCAATGGTGGTGCGAGTTTCTTCGGTACTGGTTGTAGCACTCCGTGGAACTGCAACATAAAAAAGAGAGATGTCTGTAAAAGCTGCAGCTGAGCAGTTTCTAACCATCTTCTTGCAAAAGTCTGTCGCGTGTAAACACTGATACGGGCTGGTTCGTTTCACGTGTGACTTAACCCATGTGCTCTCACTGCACGGGAACTGATGGCAATTTAATGGCGAACCCATGGGAAGCAGATACCAATGTGTTCCTTTCAGTCCACAGCTGGTCACCAGCTGAGGTGGCCTTGTTCTCTCACGGGAGCCACTCCTTTCTCTATTGCACATGCTGCATCATGACTAAAAAGCCTGTTATATCTGGAAAAAAAGGTGTGAGCTACAGCTGCTTTTAAGTGAGTGATCCACTTCAGTTACAACTACTTACATGTGCCATAGGATTTGACCTAACATGCCCAGTTGTCATCTGACTCTATTTCTCTTTATTTGTTTATATTTTCTTTTCTTTTGTTTGTAGTTATTTCCATTTAAAATGAGTTAGGTTTTCAAAACCTAATTAGCTAAGTGGCTTATTTGAAAGTCTGACCACAGAAATCACACAGGAGCACCTGGGCTTGCGTACTCTGACAATACTGTCCATCTTACGTGAGAAGGCTTTTAAAAATCTGGCCACTAGTTTCTGATACATTTAAAAGTTTGAAGCCAAATTCTGTCTTTTGTTTATTAACCAAGGCTCCTCATCGAAATAAAGAAATTCTAACATGATAATACAATAATTTATTTTTTTGTCAAGAAGAATTGTGACGTTCATGCTGTATGCAGATGTCTCACATGGCACTGTAATTACTCGTACGAAGACTTCACATTACTGTAAAAACATATTTTGAAAAGTTTTAGAAACGAAAATTGCATGGGCTTATCTAGAAATCCTTAGGCTGTAGAAATTTTGGAGGTAACCGACTATTCAGATCAGCATAACCCACTGCTCAGAAGAGGTGAGAACTACCTCATGAAATTCAGCAACTTTGATATTTTTAGTCTCTCGCGCGCTTAGTAATAAAAATCCCTGTCCTTCCCTTGATGTTATGTTACAGTTCAGAAAGGTGCCATGTGGATGATTTCCGTGGCTGAACTGTGGTGACTGTCTCCAGAACCGCTTTGGGCAGCTGTAGTGAGAACAGCTCTAGCAGCGTGTCTCCAGCTTAGCTGGACATCATCTCTAGAAGTGAGGGGGTCACCAACTCTGTAATTTACAAAAGCAGCCTCTTTAATGAGGTTTGCAGTGAGGGTTACTGCAGCCACCAGCTCATACCGGCAGTGTTTATTTTTCTTGTATGAACAGCTCTTCACCAGAAGAGGAATTGAGTCCACCAAACTTTTCTCAAAAACCATTACATGGTTACGACTTTTCATAGTGACCACACTCTCAAAGGCTACTTCTGATCTTTTGGAGTAACCCCCTTTAGAGGGCAACAGAGAACTCCACAAGTAAGCCTTTTCAAGGAGAGAGGGATGGGGAATCTGACCTCTGAATTTCACAGATCTTACAGACACTGTCAATGTAATTCCCTGATTTGCAGAGGGATTGCCTTCCCCAGGTCCGTTCTCAGGATGAGGGACGAGTTATTAAATTTCTTGCATTTTAAGATTTTTGCTCTCTTCCCTGACTTGGCACGTTTCACTTAGAGCTGAAGATTTGCATCAGATTTGCACAGTTTAGGAGCAGACAGCAGGGACACCTGTCTCCCCTTCTGTTGCTTCTGGCAATTTCAAGTCATCTTTGCTCTCCTCTGAACTGTGCCAACAGATGCATACTGTGAGTCTTTGATCAGGGACCCGTCCATAAACTGATCGTAAGCATAATCTTTTGGGGAGAGCTTCTAAAGCCTGTAATAGGAAGTCATTTGAAGCTGCTTGACTTACTGCCAGCACGGTTCTATCTACCTGCCTTTAAACTACTTTTCTAACGCTAAATACGTGTAGCTTGTTAGCACAAGGGAGAGACTGTTGCCCCTCTTCCACGTACTAATCATGATTAAATTTGTATTGAAAGAATCACTCGGTTATCAAGCCTGTATGATCGCTGTGTTCTTAAGCAAAAGCAAATAAACACAGTAACTTCTCCAAGCAGCATCTCTCAACAGATGCCATCTCTGCAAAATATCAGCTTAAGAAGTTGAATTTTAGACACACAAAAATCGTTATTCCTTTATGGTGGTAGAATTTCAGAACACCCAAATGCTCACGTCCAACATCTGTTCAAAAAAAAAAAAAAAAAAAAACCAAAAAAATTTCTTGCCTGGGTAAGGTCTAACCTGAACACCACATTTTTTCTAAGTTAAAACAGTAGGCTGAAGGTAAAGAATGGAACTACAAAGTTAAAAACACGGAGGTGGATTCTTTAACGAATTTCCGAGCTTTTTGAAAAACAGAGATAACACAAAGAACAGATATATGTCACTGCCTGGCCACAGGAGAACCGTAACAAACTCACCAGAGCTAGGTGCCACGCGTGTTCAAAGCATATGGAAAGATGCTGAGGAGCCCAGGGCTCAAGGTGTTCATATCCAGGTATCCCCTGAGAGCTGTGAAAGGCATTTGCCTCTTCCCTGGGGAGTGCTGGGTCATTACAGCCTCCCACATAAGGCACTGGAGTTTAATGCGTCTCGACATTACTGCTACCAAAGCAGGGACAGAATGGAAAAAAGCCAGCAAGGTTTTTTAATGCAGGGAAACTAGCTGTTCTGTGGCCCTTACTCTACAGTTTGTAGTGAGACAGAAACCCTGTTGATTTCAAAGGGATTAGAAAAAAGACATTTGCTGAAATGACTAGGAGTCTTCCTGAACAGGAATTTGATCATTCTGGCTACTGCTTGGACATTTTTCAGGTTTAATGTGCTTTACATGGATATAGGCTTTAGCAACAATTTAACAAATCAGTGCTGACAGACTTTAATCTTTAATCCTGTCCTACACTGTCTTTATCATCTGTTTTCCTCATGTGTCCCGTTGTTGTATATGTTTTATTTACAAGCTTAATAGGTAATAGCGCTGCTAACGAGTATTTTGGCTAGATTTCAACCAACTCACAAGGGGATATTGAAAGTATACAAATTGGCATGCTGGGGCAGAGAATAATGCTAAGTTGAAATATTCAAAGACATTCACACTATGATTTTTTTAGTAATAACAAACTAGTCTTGTTCGTGATTGAAAAAATAATTTCTGAAGTGGTTTAACTCATTGTACATAAAATAGCTTATTCTGAAAGGAAGTTATCAGATGGAACAGAAAATTGAACAGTGATGGGATTACAGTAGAAGCAAGGCTCACAAAGGCTTGATTTTCCATTTACGGACAAAAGACTCATTAGAGCAATCATGAAAGACTTAACTGCCAAGAGGCTTAAAATTTTAGGAGAAAAACCCTCTTTCATGTGCTTACGTCTGAGACAACGAACAGTAAGTTTGCGAAGAAATAACCTGTAACTGAATAAAAATTAGAATTTAGTATTTTCTCTGATTGTTTATAATTCTGTGGGGGATTGTCAAGGAAACACTTCATGAGTTTGTTTTTCATTTTCCCCGCTCCTTTTTGAATACCAGCTATTTTAAAGCAGAACTGATTGGGGAAAAAAAACAACCAAAAACTGTAATGGAAACTTATAAAAGAGGTACTACGTTTTACCAAATAAAGTTCATGATTTAGTTATATAGCTATAAATTTTAATACAGCATTATTCCAGGCATAGGCAATAAAAGGCAGTCTGTCCTGTGATTATGCAGTAAATATTTTAAGAATTGATTACAGAAGATTCAGTAACTTTAGTCTTCCAAGTGCATGCGTTTCATTTGGCTTGAACTTCATACTCAGTTAAGTTCTTTTGAGGACTAACTGTTAAATTTGCTTTCCTTATTAGATGTTATTTATCCATTAGCAAGGTTAGCTATAAAGATAAGTCACTACAAGGAGAGGGAGGGAGACTTGATCTGAAAGTAGAAACATAATATGTAGCACTGCAGATTTCCCAACAGGCCAGAGGTTTCTAGTTCTTCTCACCAAAGCATGCACTTCTACGTGATTCACCAGGACTGCTGAAATCCATCTACACAGGCAAAAAGGAGGGACAAGAGAGGAAAAATGAAAAATGTTTCACTGGTGGCTAAGAAGTCAGGAGAGTAAACTAAAAAAAATAAGGGACACCCTTCTTCATTGTCTTCTCCCTGGCCAGGATGTGTATAATTGATGAGAAAGAAGGATAGATGTAGAATAGAGAAATGGAAGTGCAGTATATAACGGAGTGGCAGTAATGCATCTTGCTTTGTCATATTTGCATCAGTGATGTTCCTTAGCTCTTTTCAAGTCCATTCTACAATAAAAGGCTTCTTCAGTCCTTCCTACTTAAGTATAACTTATATCTCATGTGCTAGGAACTGCCGGAGTGAAACAATAGATTGATCACATTTCATCAATTTTTACTTGCACAACTATTCCCCAAGGTTCTGCCGGACCACTGAATCAATGTTGATTCATAAAGGAGACTTCTACTGAATCACAACAGTCAGGACATAACTTCCTTAAAGCTCGACTCAGAGATAACCTGTCTAATTTGTGACAAAATGGCGGACTCATTTCCAACTGTATCAGGGCATAAGGAGGAAATACCAAGTGAAAAAGCTTTAAATTGTATAATTACGAATTGCTTTTTCATTTAAATGCTCCATGTCATAGGATACAGGCAGCACTACCAGAGAAATATCATAAAACGTAATGAAATAGAGTCTGTTGGAATTGCAGTAAGCACAGTCTGAATTCTTAAGAAAAGGGTCATTTTCAGATGGGTTATGAGACTACATGCACAACAGTGATTAAATAATCATAGAGCAGCATTTTCATCTTCGTTTCTACCTTCCACTGGTGGTTTCAAGTTGAGATATTGTCAAGTCTCATTCACTGCACTGGGACTTGAAAATATTTAAGAACATATTGAAATCACCTTCCAGGATTTCTTTTCTTAAGGCCATTATCTGTATTTGGCAAGAAGATGATCTTGCCTACTGCTTTGGTTACCTTCACATTTTTTCTGCAACGCAGTTTATGTGGAGTTACATTTAAAGCAAAAGAAAAAATTTAGTAATGCAGAGTATAGTCATAAATGGGAGGACACAAGCTTATTACTTTGTGTACCCAATGATTAAAAATAAAATACGATCTGTATTTAGGGGCAATACCTATTAAGTTCTGAAAAGCCCCTCTTTGGGATGCAAATCAGACAGACTGGTTTAGATTGGTTCCTGAAGAGCCAATTTGCATGAATTATCCAATGCAAAAGCTGATTTCTGCCTACTACATCTTCACTTCCATTTTAGCTAGCAGTCTGGTTCTATACATTGCTGTTCATAACCAGCAGTTCACTGATCCACAGTCCTTGGCACTCCCAAGTGGTTCGGGCCTCGCAGATTTAAAACAAGCAAGAAAATGAACAAAATTCCCCAAAACCCAACCAACCAACCAACCAACAAAAAAAAAAGGGGGGGGGAGGGTTCTAGATAATGTTATCTCCTGTAGGGTTCCAGTTTTTTGTAGGCATATTTGGCCAGTATTGGGACCAGCAGCAATCTATAATTCAAAGAAAATGATCAGTGAGTGAGTTCTTAGCGATGATCAGTTTAAACTCCTCACTAGGTCCTCAGGTTAATTGCTGAAATCTGGTGCTACATGCATAGGATAAGAATAGCATGGCTTTCTGTTTGTCGTTTGTGAAGGTCTGAGTGTCAATTTGGTAATACCTGTGAACAAACCAAAAATCCACTAAAGCTTTTGCACAGAACGTAAATACTGTACTTTGTTTCTTTTGACAGGATAATTGAAGCTATCTGCATAGGCTGGTTCACTGCAGAGTGCATTGTGAGGTTCATCGTCTCCAAAAACAAGTGTGAGTTTGTCAGAAGACCTCTCAACATCATTGATTTATTGGCAATTACTCCTTACTACATCTCTGTTCTAATGACAGTTTTCACAGGGGAAAATTCGCAGCTTCAGAGGGCTGGAGTCACCTTGAGGGTCTTAAGAATGATGAGGATTTTTTGGGTGATTAAACTGGCTCGTCATTTCATTGGCCTTCAAACACTTGGTCTGACTCTGAAGCGTTGTTACAGAGAGATGGTGATGCTACTTGTCTTTATCTGTGTTGCTATGGCAATTTTCAGTGCACTTTCCCAGCTTCTTGAAAATGGGCTGGACTTGGGAACAAAGAATAAGGATTATGCCAGCATTCCTGCTGCTTGTTGGTGGGTGATCATCTCAATGACCACAGTTGGTTATGGTGACATGTGCCCCATCACTGTACCAGGAAGGATTCTTGGAGGAATTTGTGTGGTTAGTGGAATTGTTTTATTAGCCTTGCCGATCACTTTCATTTATCACAGCTTTGTGCAATGTTACCATGAGCTCAAGTTCCGATCTGCTAGGTACAGTAGAAGCCTCTCTGCTGAATTCTTAAACTGACAAAACTTGCATTCTGTTGTAGTTACTTGCTAAGCTTTGTCTTAGAAGAGAATGGTGGAAGGTCCCTTCGCATGTCCTCCTTGACTGGATGGTCCTGTGGAACAACATTCTCGCCAGCCTGGAGAAAGCCCGTCACCATTCAGACAGGAAGGATGGCCATCTGCCTTGGGCACCTTACAGGGAGAGGGAGTGATGTTTCAAATTTAGAGAGAACAAAAGAGGATTCAGAAGTCCTCAACCAGACCAGTTTGGTCTTCAGTTTGCCTTTCTACACAAAAGCAGAACAAAAAATGGGCTTAACACTGAGATCTGTCATTCCCATAATTACATCTTCTACCATTCTAAGCAATGTGTAGCAAAAGTTTTTCAAAGATTTCAGTATCTAAATGCTCCACAGAGGCATTGATAAGTTCTTGCCTGGAGTGTCTCCACTTTTAATTCAGATAACCAAATCAGATACTGAAGGAGAATCACTGCTACTTTTGAGCTTCACAACAGAGTAGAGCTGGTTCTGTAACTCAGGAAAGATGAAGAATGTAGGTCTGTAGGGCAAAAAAATCTTAAGGCCTGATTCTGATCTTTGATGAAGCACACAGATCTTCTGTAAAACCACTGAAGTTGGTAACATTGCTCTGAATTCGACAATTCAAAGAAGTGCAAGAAGTGCACCCCTGAATGTTGTGGCAAGGACTTCCTTTGCCACAACTAATTTCTTCTCTGGAACCAAATCATTAGTAGATGCAAGTGTTGTACTTTATAAAGATCAGCATAAAAAATCAAGCATTGATAAATATATTTTCTGGTAGCTTAATGGGGGAGCTATCCAAATTTTATGTGCATTCAGTTCAACTCTATCCACCTGAAGTTACATATTCATAAGCATAGATTCCCCCTACCCCATTTAATTAAACACACATATCATATGAAAGTTCTCTAAAACAAATTATAGGATTCCATCACTTGAAACAGTCTGGAGAAAGCACTGGAAGATAAGAGTAACTGTTCCCTGTCAGATGAGACTCTTCATCATTTTTAAATTCTGCAATCCTTACTGAAGGATACACTTTACTTTAATGGAAGTTTTAAAAACAACTGTAAAAGGCCCAGAGCATATCAAAGAAAGTAAAATCTAGAAGTGTGAGTTGCACTTGGCAAAATGGTATATTCTCCAATGTAACTAGAAAATTACAATGAATCAAGTTAGGTTCTGAAATATTGTCCACTACATTTCTTGTGTATTCCTGCTTAATAGCATCGTTCAGTATAATTCTGAAAGGCTGCTATGTAGAACTGTGCAGTTAGCTACTAAAACACCTTAACGTACAGCTTTTCGAATTTGGGTACCAATAAACGTCAACAGGGAGCTTTCTTATTAACATGGAAGTTGAGAGTAATCAGTCCGCATAGTTGAATTTGGTGTGCTTGCCTGAAAATACTGCATTTACTATTACTGTGCTGTAGAAGCATCTTTTATATACATATTTGTTAAAAGCTTTAGAATTAAAATTACTACCACCTAGAAAACACATCCCTGGAATTGCTCACTCAAATAAAAGTACCGCATTGGTCAGTAACCAGTACATTGAAGGCTCTACCCTGAGACCTGAAAAATTCATTATCATTTTAAGTGGTCTTAGTCTTAAGTAGTCTTAGAGAATTACATTGCAAATACAATTTTTCTGAAGACCTGAAAAGAATTTTAGTAGCCTTACAGACAAGCTTGACTCTTCCTTCAATAGTTTTTCAAGACTACATTATTAAGTAACGTTACAGCCATACCTCTGTTTCTTGCCACTGACACGTTCTGGTGTTCAGAAGGTTAGCTCTGTGGTTCCCTGTACCACTATATTGATGCCTTTTGTATCAGAATCATGTCGCTCAGAAACCGGCTCCAGCATTCCACAGAGAGGTGGATATGAGAGAAGCAAAAATTTCTTTCTTAGGTGAGATTCACAGCTGATGTTAGTTAGGCAAGTTGTGACTTCAGAGACACTTAGATATTTTACACCAGTGGAGACGCTGGCTCTGTATTCCTGCATGTGTCCTGCATATATTAGATATTATAGTCATTCAAAATGCTTTTTTTGCTCCTCACAAAAAATTTCTTCCTTGACAAAATTGAAATTTCAGACTTTAATCCAAACACAGCTGTTGAAGAAGATGACATTTTCATCTTCTAATGAAAAGTTTATTTTGACAGTATCAAAACCCTTTTCAAGGAGAAAATCGCTATTTTTTTGTATGCTGCTCCAATTTTTTTTCCATTAAAAATAGGTAAAAAAAAAACCACATAAGAACTTACCCTTACAGATTTTCATACGGTGTTTTTAACACTTGGGAAAAATACTGTTTTTCATAAAACTCCTTAAAACTTACTTTGTCTTTTGTCCATGTATTGTATTTAACCAAACCAATACTCCGAGATATAACCCTCCTCCCACAAAATGCCCAAACCATCATCACGATGACAATAGTTTGAAATCCATACAGAATATTAATATACTTTAAAGTATGTTGCGATCTTGATTTCAAGACAAAATAAAATGCATTTCAGTATTACCTATAAATCTAATCTTTAGATGCCCGTACAAAGGAAAAAATATAAATTAAAGCACATAATAACTTCTGAATACCAATTTGCACCATGAATCATTTTGTATAAGCAATTAAGGACAGGAAGTTTTCAAAGATCCGGGCTATATGTGGTATGCAAACAAAATGTTTGATCCTTTATAAAGTGTTTTCCAGCTAAAGAATCCTTTCCCAGTGTAAAAAGATTATCTAATGAAAATAATCATGCAAAGGAATAAGTCTGTGGAGATTATCTTAAGTCATACTTTTTTTTTAATAGCTTATGTTCACTTTTTATATGGCAAAATGTGAACAGAATGACCTAATGTATTTTTCAATCTGAGTTATAATAAAATATTATTTTGAAACTGCTCTCTATATAAGCCCACTAAGGAGAGATACTGGGGTGGTGTGGGTTTTTTTTTTTTGCTTTTTTATTGTTGTGTGGTTATCAGTGTGTAGACTTTAGTTTCCTTAGAAACCAAGTTGAAGTAATGTGATCTCAATGGTAGCCTTAAAACAGAATTTTAGAGTAAGTGAATAGGGTTCCTGACTTATAGTAATATATGTCATCTTATTTTCAATGGACCAGTGTTTTTTTAGTGAAACTTTAAAAAAACTGAATTCTATGTGTAGTGAAAAATAAGCACACTTTTAAACAGATGAAACTGTTTTAATAAAAGTTGACTTGAACCCATGTTTTATGCAGACACGGGGTGCAGCGCTCTCTTTTGAAATACAGCATTTCAAAGCCAAGTGAAGACAAGCTGGCTCATTTCTAATCATTGCCAGTTTGAACCCTATACAATAAAATACTTCATGGGCAGTACCTCTTTCAATATCTGAAATATTCACAGTTGGAACAAGTTAGATTAAATACAAATATAATAAAACTGGGGCTAAATGAAGACAGTTTATGTCATTTTGATCCAGTCTTTCTGTTCATCTAAAACTAAAACCAATGCCAGTGAGTTTTGAACTGCCACTGTATGTTTTGATGACAACAAAGGTTAATCATACATTATATACTAGGTTCAATCCTTAGGACTGACCTACTAGGAACTATATATTAGCGACAATCTTCAAGGTACTGCGTACCACTTAAAAGCATTTGATCATTACTGAAATGATTGGAATGGAAAGCTGTCTAGGGTACATTTTCCTTCTGGAGTTCTACATGAAGCACCATCCCAAAAATCACAAAGAATGGAGGATTATCATTTCTCTTGCTGTAAGACTTGGAGACGATACTGTCTTGATGAATACACACACACAAAAAAAAAAGATTAATTTGATGATTTTAAAGTTTTATCAGCATAGGGATCAGCCATTTAAATATGTGATATTCATTCTTACTGTATAATGGCTTATCCTGGTGTACATAGCAGCAAGTTTGAAGAAGATAAAAATCCTGTTAATATAAGATTCAGATCTTGATACCCATGTATTTAAAGGAAAAGGTACTGGGTTTTCGTATCGTGTATGCAATTTGTGCCCATAAAGGAATCAGTCTTCAGCTTTTGTAGCGTGCAACCCTCATGTTTCCAAACTAAAACTGAAGTCATTGTGGGTTCAAAACACTTGTCTCTTCCCTTCTGGGTAACAACTACAAAAAAAATCTTACCAGATCTGAACATCTGCCAGGAAGTGGTCATATGCACACACCAGCCAGCTAAATTCAGCAGCCAAACCAGCCAATTTCCTGGGAACCAGCACAACGAACAAGGTCTGCTGTGCTCTGAATTTTCTCCCACCTAAGAGGTTCAGGGTAAAACTACTGATTAAAGTTCGATCATTTGAAGTACCTTGAAAATTTTAGAATTATCCTTTCAAATGAGCTTCTAAGGAGACATTTGCTGGAAAATTAAACAAGCTATGCATAGCAAAAAAAGATTAAATCACTTTATAAAAATTTTTTCACTATGATTTTAAAAAAGAAAGTTGAATCTAATTTTCTGTTATTTGTAAAAGCAAACATGCAGGTTAGTATATGTGATGCTAGTTAAACATGCTACATAAAACAGATCCCCATTTAAAATAAGTAGACTTGGTGCGAAAGGTCTTCCAGCTTTGCTAAAGCTGTAACAGTTTATGCTAGCTAAAGAGCTGCCCCAGCCCGTATGCAAGAAACAACAAAAGCTTGGGTTTTGCTGGGTTTCGCTGCGTTCAGTGAAAAACTGATACGATGTATGGCCTATGAAGTGCAACACAAAGTAGGGCATATCTTTTGCAGATGACAAGATAGGTTAAGCCTCAAGAAGGCTGCACAGTGAACAACCAAGAATGACAACCTGCTTGACAAGAAATTTCAAGAGCCACAGAAGAAGAATATAAATCTTTGGTCAAATTAATAAAATGTGAATGTTTCCAATGACACATTTTAGACTCCTTTATTCTTTACAAACGCAAAGGTTTGTAATTTTATAGAACATTAATTTTATATATTGTTTGCTTATCTGTAAAGAAAAATGTGTACTATAATTTGAAAAGGTAATAAATGTAGTTTTCTGATGTGAATACCGAATTAGATGCATAAAATCACATAATAAAATTTGCTGGTCTTGTTGCTGTATTGCATGGACTAGTGGTCAGAACACAAATGTTTATAAAATGTGTTCTTTTTAACAAATGAATTCTGTGGCTATTCATATTGGTATTGTCCCTCAGCAAAAACTTTTTTCCTTTAACATTTTTTGGCTACTGAGAAGTCTGCTGTATAGAACCTAGGAGTTTTACTCAATAAAGAATTTGAAGATTTCATCCAGAAGTTAGTGTAAGCCAAAAAATAAAGTTAAACCTACACAGGGTTATTCTTCAGCAACTGAATATCTATTATAATAATGGACAACAGAAGTGTCACACTCAAAGAGTTGCAGTCAACAGCTCGATGTCTAAGTGGAGACCAGTAATGAGTGGCATTCCTCAGGGGTCGGTATCGGGACTGGTGCTGTTTAACATCTTGGACAGCGGGATTGAGTGCACCCTCAGCAAGTTTGCCGACGACACCAACCTGTGTGGTGCGGTCAACACACTGGAGAGAGGGGATGCCGTCCAGAGAGACCTCGACAGGCTGGAGAGGGGTGCCCATGCGGACTTCATGAAGTTCAACAAGGCCAAGTGCAAGGTCCTGCACATGGGTGGGGGCAATCCCAAGCACAAATACAGGTGGGGCAGAGAACAGATTGAGAGCAGCCCTGAGGAGAAGGACATGGGGGTGTTGGTTGATAAGCTCAACATGACCCAGCAATGTGAGCTTGCAGCCCAGAAAGCCAACCATATCCTGGGCTGCATCAAAAGAATCATGACCTTTCAAGGGAGGTGATTCTGCCACTCTACTCTGCTTTCCTGAGACCCCACCTGGAGTACTGTGTTCAGCTCCAGGGCCCCCAACATAAGAAGGACACGGACCTGTTGGAGCGAGTCCAGAGCAGTGCCACAAAGATGGTCAGAGGGCTGGAGCACCTCTCCTATGAAGACAGGCTGAGAGACTTGGGGTTGTTCAGCCTGGGGAAGAGAAGGCTCCGGGCAGACCTTATAGCAGCCTTCCAGTACCTGAAGGGGGCCTACAAGAAAGCTGGAGAGGGACTTTTTACAAGGGCATGTACCAGTAGGGCAAGGGATACTGGCTTTAAACTGAAAGAGGGTAGATTTAGATTAGATGTAAGGAAGAAAGAAAGAAATTCTTCCCTATGAGGGTGGTGAGGCACTGGAACAGGTTGCCCAGAGATGCTGTGGATGCCTCATCCCTGGAAGTGTTCAAGGCCACGGGACTTTGAGCAACCTGGTCTAGTGGAAGGTGTCCCTGCCCATGGTGCAGGGGGGTTGGAACTATATGGTCTTTAAGGTCCCTTCCAACCCAAACCATTCTATGATTCTATGAACTGTCAAGACAAAATGAAAAAGCAGTCATGTAACACATACATTAGTCCTCAAGGATTTATCTATCGTTATCTATTACAAGATTATAAGAACAAATTATAAGAATTATTATTTTATTATTATTATAAGAACAAATATGGAAAAATTGATTGAATTAGGCTTCAAGTTCACTGAAATGTATTTATATTAAAAAATATATATATCAACATGGTGTTCTGGAATTTCAAAACAACCAGAAGTTTCACCAGTGCAGTGCTTGCTTTATTGTGAACAGATCTGAGACACTCTGATGATTCTTTAAATGCAGCCATTTCAAAAGTACTTCCAAAAATAATCACAACTAATGTTCTTCTTAAAAGAGTTTGAATATTTTAAGAGATCACTGAATTATGAACTATTCTGGCACCAGCCTACTGCATTATTATGAAAATGAACAGACTTTTCGTTTAGAAGTCATGAGCATTTTTACTTCTCATATTTTATTTATTAGTTTTAAAAGTTTTACATAAAATCAATCAGTGAAGAAATGAAGCAAGTGTCCACATAGCCATGTAAGTATATTTTAGAAGTGTTTTTCTAAAAGAACTTCTAAAATATTTTGGAAGCAGAAGGGTTTTTTTTAACGTTTTAACACTGTTAACACTAGCAATCTGAGATGCAACTGTAAATACATAGAACCCACCAAAATAAGACTGATTCTTTCTGTCTTGGGAAACATTTGTCATACATTTGTTTGCCATAAGAATTTAAAAAAAACCCAGTACGGATGTTCATTAAAATCTAGGAAATCTAGAAGTTCAGAATTGGAATTCTTTCCTTTGTACCCCAGAAATCCTCCAGTTTTTATATTTCTCTTCACTGCTCTTTTACCAATATTGAAGTACCAACTGGGAACTACAGTGAGGACCGGGCTTCTGTTGTACTAAGTGCTCTACAGCCACAGATCAAAATTACAATGCTGCTCCCAAAAACCATGTAATCCAAGACTGAAACACAAATCAAAAGCTGTATGCAGACAACACTGCAAGCAATCAACATGGCATTTTCTGTAGCATGAGTGTAGCTTACCTATTGAGTCCAATATACTTTTAAGTACCAAGTGTTCAAATACAATTTTTTTTTCTCTTCAATTTAGAGATGCTCCCAGAGAATGCAGCACTTAGAAGACAGTCTTTTCTACATCGCTAAAGGCCTTACCAGCTGCACCAGCTGTGCCAAGACAGCACTGCATCTAACCATGACTTTTGTTGTTAGGGCTTAATATTTGAACTTTATGCCATTTGATGGGATGCTATGAATGAGTAAAATTGGGGGCATTTATTAGAATAGCATCTTGAATCCTTGATGCTATATAAGGATGCTATTATGTAGATGGTATGTAAGAGTAAAAGAGGAAGAACAATCCCAACTGTGCTCACTATGTATAGTCATACAGCAGCCCACTGAAAAGAAAAGCATCAGTAACAAAATTACTTCAATAAAAAAATAAATAAATACAAATCTCTAAGTGTGGACTCCTGCCAGAGATTCTTGCTTTTAGCCCTCAAATTTATATGGATTCCTTGAGCATCCCTGCCTTTGGGTGCAGTGTCTTTCGGCTGTACCTGTTGGGTCCTTTGATACAAACGAAGCCTATAGGTCACAGCAGCTTTTTGGTCTCCATTGACTCAAGACGCTTAAAAACCAGATATGTCTGAAGAGAAAAATCTTCTTCAAGGGAGTCAGGCAACCAGCAATGAATAAAAGCTAGCTAAGATGAATTTTGCTTTGTTTTAGAAAATCTATTTGTCATCTGGGTTATGGAAGTAAATGCCAGGTTACTCTCAACACAAGACCAGGGACCATGAAGCTTATCTGCTTCCCTCTTTATAGCAGACTCCATCTTGAGCATCTCTATCTTGTTTTCTTAGACCTTTCTCTTTCTCCTTTCATCTGATCCTCACTCAAGGAGCATTAAGGTTAAATATTAACATCCAGGGACTGAGGCTGCTGTTACCTTTGCCTTCTCTTCATACAGACTGTCCTATTTACATTTGAAATGCGGTTCAACTCCAGATTAGATAGCTGAGAATAAATATCCATACATTTCTCTATCTCAGTGTAGGATAAGAAGCTCTCTCCTCCCCCACAATAAATGTCATATATAATGGGAAGAAACAGTCATGCAAAGTAAAGCTTTTACAAAGCAATATAAAATAGCCTAAATCATCCACATCCCACCCTTCATCTACAGTCTTATCTTGGCACCTCGCATCCTGCAGCCCATTCAAATCCACTCACAGCTCTGCAGTAAAGATCACATATCTGCCTTTGGCCACCCAGTCCTGCCTACACGAGTGGACCTGACAGCTGAATTGCCAATGCGATGTCAGAGTTACAGATTTGTACTTCTTTACTTTTTTGGTTGATTACTCTAAATTGCTGTTTCTACCAAGAAACTTGTCATGGTTTAACCCCAGCCGGCAACTAAGCTGCACACAGCCGCTCGCTCACTCCCCCGTGGTGGGATGGGGGAGAGAATCAGAAGAGTAAAAGTGAGAAAACTCGTGGGTTGAGACAAAGACAGTTTAATAGGTAAAGCAAAAGCTGCACATGCAAGCAAAGCAAAACAAGGAATTCATTCACTACTTCCCATGGGCAGGCAGGTGTTCAGCCATCTCCAGGAAAGCAGGGCTCCATCACATGTAACAGTTACTTGGGAAGACAAACGCCATCTCTCCAAACATCCGCCCCCTTCCTTCTTTTTCCCACAGCTTTATATGCTGAGCATGACATCATATGGTGTGGGATATCCCTTTGGCCAGTTTGGGTCAGCTGTCCCAGCGGTGCCCCCTCCCAGCTTGTTGTGCACCCGGCAGAGCATGGGAAGCTGGAAAAGTCCTGGACTAATGTAAGCACTACTTAGCAACAACTAAAACATTTCCACAGTATCAACACTGTTTTTAGCACAATTCCAAAACATAGCACCATACTAGCTACTATGAAGAAAATTAACTCTATCCCAGCCAAAACCAACACAAAACTGTAAAGCAAACTGGCCAAGCTTGGACAGTACATTTCCACTGGCTGGTCCACTTCCACCAGCATATAATAGAGTAATGCTAGAAGCAACTAACAGCCTTGGAAACTGGTAGGCTTTCACTCTAGTATTAAAGATCCCAGTTTAAGATCCATAAGAGGAATTACTACTTTTAAGTTCCCTGCTTTGGGGATTTATCCCTACTTAGAGTCCAAGGATTGTCACGCGAACTGAAAGAACATTGCAGAGAGCAGGTGGAAGACTAATTAATGAAAAAAGGAAATGGGGTAAGGGGATAGGGAGAGGTTAAAAATACTAAATCCAACAATGCAAAAGGCTCTGCGACAATAATGAAGTCCCTTTTAAGTGCCTCACCAAAAACTAAGAACATGCAATGCAGATAACTCTCGGACACTAAACACAATAGGACTTTGTTGTGCTTTTCAGCCCTCTTCCCCATCACTGCTGCTGTCTTGCCATACCCTCCCTGAAAACACATCTCTGCTTTTTTCCTTTACCAGACTTTTTCCATCCAACTCCCTTCCTCTCTGGTTTTTACCCTTTCCTAGCTGCCCCATTTTCTTTCCACCACTAGCCACACTGGCAGGCTTCTGCGCTGGTACCAAATATTTATGAAATCGCAGTGCCAGCCCACTGTCTGCCATCTTATCCTGCCCATTCTTTTCTGTCCTACTGTAATTTCTATAGGTACATGCTTATATAAATTGAGCATCCTGCCCCTCGAGGAACTGTGCTAAAAAGCAGTTCCCCAGTCGACTCATCCCTGGTAAGTGTAACCCAACTGATACCTGACTACTTTGCTAAAAAGAAAAGCTTTCAACCATTTCTTTGGGCTACACACTGTGACAACAACTTGTATTGACAACATTTGTGATTTACTACCTCCCTCTAAATGTTTTCTGAATGTGCCTGCTTGCAGACACAGTCTCTCAGACCGGGAAAATAAAAGAGAATCTGGCACTGTCTCATGTCACTCAACAGTCGCTTCCCTTTCTGTTGAGCACTAGTGACTACCACAGAGCATAGAGCATCCATACTAAGGGGATCCAGGGTCTAGATTCTGCAGGCTACAACTCAAAACACACAAAAAAGCAAACAGAGGGCTTTGACTTAAAACCTCCTCAAAAGTCACATCCTTTCCTTCAAAAGATGACCACTGGAAACTTCCATGAAAGCGTGCCATCTCAGCATAGAGAGTCCCTACCCTAGCCTTTAATTGTGATAGCGGGTACACTAAACGCAACCTTTTGCTGTTTAGACAGGCTAAAGTTGTCATCAGCACCGTGTCAGCCAACTCCTCACGCTCTAAGGCTAACAATCACATATGCAGCAAATGCTGCTGTGTTCAGCTCTATAACTTGGGCTCCCAACCAACATCTTTATCCATTTTCTCCTACTATTTTCAAGCATGATATACTACAAACAATACTTACTACTTTGCTTTTAAAAAGAGTATGAAACAAAAGCTCAGGTAAAGCACCATAAATTGCCTTGGACACTAGAGCAAGAAGATAAGCACCACAGTATTTCATTAGGCATTTTCACCACTCTAAGGAGAGATACAGATCTCCTGAATCAAAAGATGTTCATCTTGAATGTTACAGTTCAGAGGGAAAATTGAGTAAGTCCATTGTAGAAACCTGCTGTTATTTACCAGTAGTCATAAATAATCCATAAACTCTCTACTAGGTCTTTTGTTTCCTCCTCTTCTATCAAATGTGCAAATCATATTTTATGATTTCTTTTTTTGTTTTGTAACCAGCTTTAAGAAAATTTTTTTAAGCTTTAAGGCTGCAATCACCCAAAAAGGAACAAAAGGGAACACACATAGGTATTGTTCCAAAGTTCAAATTGGTTTATGTGTGAATCAAAGTCAGCTCTTAGATTACATTGAAAATATATGGGACCTTAAGTAAAATCTTTTTAATAGCATTTGGAGAACGTTTCCCTTGTCTCTTCCCATAAAACTCTCCTGTAAGGCAAGCAAGTAGATCTCACTCCTAATTAATTTCTCCCTGAAGCACTACAAATGTGATGCTATAATTCAATAACCTAGTGAAAGCAAAGAAAGAACTTTGGCTAATTTGGTTTCCATTATTTTAGTGTGATCTCTACACTATAAGGCCACTGTTTAGCCAGTGCTAAGAAGCCTGAGTTTGTAGGTTCAAATTATATTAATATGATACTCTCTGTTTGGTGGCAACTGGATCTGGGACAAGCAATTTAATAAGGTCAAAGCGGTACGTCCAGCAATTCTGAGGATGCATAGAAGCAAGTTTCCATTCTGCCTTTGAACAGTGAGCAATAAATACTGTAGTTTAAAGGAGATGGGGAATCCTTCAGGGAACCATAATCACATCAGCTCCACACTTCAAAATCTAAAAAGAGAACTATATTGGGGAGGGGAAACAATCAAGAGTATGCAAAATAAAAAGCAAGTAAAACCATGGTACCAAATCTCAATTTCCACACCTCCTCACCACCCCTTTTCAGTTCCCTCAGGCTGCAAAATAGGATATAGCACTCTTAAATGAACATGCCTGCACCACCAATGGTACTGCAAGCTCTGAAACTCCCTGGGAAAACAGAACTCAGATTTTTCCATTAAAAAATCCCAGGCTCCTATATATTGAGCCAAATGAAACTCTCCGTTAGCAATTGGCATCACAGAACCTACGCAAGACAAGGGAGCCAGATATGGTTCAGCAAAATTTACTGTGAAAAACCTTTAGGAGGGAAGATGTTGTCAAAAGACATGTTTTCAACAACAATTTTTACTCAGATATTAAGTGTGGTCAGCAACTGAATCACACTGCTTCCATCCACATCCACACACCTGCACTCACACAGGTCATCTCTTGCTTGGGAGAAAACTATAAATAGAGATGCAAAGCGCAGTATGAAGAACCCTAATCTAACTATAGGCTCTGTAAGGCTGTGTATGCTCTGCCAAAAAGTTCCCGCACAATGCAGAGGCAGATGTTGCAGGCAGCATTTACTTGGAGGGCTCCCTATTTCTGCAACTATCCAACCCTTTAATGTGTGCAAGGACTTGGCTCAGGAACAGTTCCTTTCAGCTTCGCCTGCTGTTACTCTACTCACTCCTGCACACTTCAGTCCTCTTTTCTGCAGAGCTGCTGCTGAGCTTCCCTCTTCCCCTCACTCTGGACTTTATCAGTGTTCCCCCACACTGATACCTAATCTTCTGAACTTCTTTCTTCTATGGAAAGAAACGCTGTGATAAGGAGGTAGATAGTTCTTTCATGTGCTTGTACTCCTAGTTTTACAGTGTCCCTATTCTGGTGGCAGTAAGAAAGCATAGACAGGTATACAACAGCTGACAGAATATTTTAAAAGGAAAAAGACCCCATCATTTATAACGTGGCAAGACGAAGGGAAAATGCATCAAAAAACCTGCAAGACTTCCTGAGACAGATCTGAGTTACACTACTGTATGAAGAGACTAAACCATAATAGTTACATGCTTATAGAATGTCAGTGAGACTATAGGATGCTGCAGGAAAGATGATTAGGAGACTTTCAGTTGTAAAGGTATCACAGGGTGATCGTTCCTGCTGCTGGCAGAATACAGTCCTCAAAAAAAATGTAGTCAAAACTATGCATTATTTTCAATGCAGGAGACACTGATCTCACGGCGGCAATCTATTTTTATTATGTTACCTCTGATGTGCTAAATGATTCATAAAACATGAATATTTTCTATGACAAGGATTTCTCTAGTAACCAGACAGTTGACATTAGTATTACTAAATTTAAGTATGCTTTTTTAAAAAAAAAAAAAAAAAAAATCAGTCAAATGGAAACCCTTTAGAGTACAGCCTGCTGACAAATAAACTGGGCAAAGCTAGACCTTCTGCCTCAGTATGGTGACAGTTCAGCCAGCTCTGAATGGCTTTATCCCATGGCAGTACTTGAAAGAAGGGCTTAGAGGTAGTAGCTGTGAATGGGATTCTAGGCAGGCATTAGGATCTAGAAAATCCATCCTCACATCCCATTTTCCAGAGTTTACGAGGTTGTGCCTACCGTGGGAAGCAGTGGAGACAAGGGGAGCAATGTGCAGAACGAAAGAGATGATGCTGAGGACCTGACACCCACACCATACACATTTCAGGGGGAGATACTTCAGACTGGTTCTAGTCTGGTCCTTTGTCTGAACGTTCATCAGCAAATGGAGCACATTAGGTGTGTTCCGTAAGTGCATCTTACAGTCGACCAGGAAGTCCAGCTTCATCCAAAATGATATCCCACCTCTGAGCTCCAAGTCTGCTCAGTGATACAAACCAAAGCACAGTTATAACTTGGAGGTTCACTTCAAAAGCCTATTTATGATTAAAAGCTTCCCAGTTGAGTACATCTGGAGGAAAGTTCTCTTTTTGCTCCTTATATTTCAGTTTCTTCTCTGTAACATACTGGAGATACGTGGTTTTCAACCTCTGTGGATCCACAGAACCGCAGACATTTCACTGGAGTTGCAGGTCCAGGCTTTTCTTGGACTACCTCTTGGCTGAGTGGCCATGGCGCACTGCATGGTCCTGGCTGCCTATTCAGTCAGACTAGAGACTCAGCCGAAGGCCGCAGTAGTTTCCTTCCCACAGAAAACTGTGTCCAGGGGCAAACTGGGAGATGACTCTTTGGCTTCGCAACCTAGACATATCCTTAGCTAAAACACAACCAAAAGATTTTACAAGACACATCTAGTGCTCTCATAAGGACGCTTAGATGTAAAGTACTGCTACTTGCTAGCACCACGTTAAGAGTTACTAGCAAACAGTGATCCTCTGGTGGAAGAATTGCTGTTATTCTTTTTTCTTTGTCCTGAACACCATGGATTCAATACACCCTATCAAACAGGATTGTCTCAGCATTTACCTATAGGTCACTTTGCACTGTGTTGAGGATGGAGCTCTAACAACCAGTTTATATCTTCTTCAGGAAATTACAACCCAGAAGTTGCCAACTTTTGAAATGTATTACTTATGATAGTCATTACAAAAACTCATCATGTGAAATGAGGCTTTCATCTATTCATGTTCTTTATATCCTGAGGCATGAGAGAGAAGTGGTAAAACATGATCATGTGCTAAAACATTAATAAACTGACAAATTTTTAAACCCAGGTTCATGATTTTTGAACAGCTGGTGTTGGCAACCCTGCATGTTCATTGATTATTGCCTCCTCCAAGGAACTGTTAGAGCAGATACAGGGCAGTGTCACTGTTGGGAAAGGGCAGATTAAGCCCAAACATAGCTGTATAGAATGTTCTGAAATGTGACTGATAATAACTAAAATTAAGTATGAATGACTAACAAGTGGGTGCTGGACCAAAAAAGCAAAAGACTTAGGTGTTCAAGTCAAGCCACCTGGCAAAAATTGCCCTGTGCATTTCCAAAACAATTGGATTTTAGTTGTTAATACTGAGAAACAGTGCATGGGATCTTTCCTCAGCCCATCACAATACCCTACTATCTAGCTGCTTCATACTATACAAATGTGCAGAACATTTCCTCTAACACATGTGCAAAGGGGTTGGTTTTTTTTTTGGTCTATAAATCTTGCCTTATTCAGGGAAGTTTGTTACAATACTGCACTAAGGATGTGGCTGTCTCTGGACTTCAGTCTGTGGATTTGCATATGAAAAGGCTGACAAGAAGAAATGAAATACAAGGACAATGCATCATCCTCCCAGTATCTACAACATAGCTGAGAAAAAATAAACTTTTACTGTGGACTGTTGACTGTTTGAGAGAGAAACACTTATAGCCTAGGGAGGGAGAAGGAAGAGGTGATGGAAGACTTTGGCAGCAGTGTGAAAAAAGAAAACCTTGCAGATACATTTTACCTCTCGATGTCCAGAGATACTGCCCACTTTATTTGGGAACCTATTTCACTACCTGTATAATGTTTAAAGGAAAAGTTCAGGAAGAATAAGGTACGGCCATCAAGAGATTTCCCTTCTGGTTGTAAAGGAAAAAATATGTCACAGCAGAAAGCACACAGACAGAAACTTCGAGCTATGGTTGTCCCTATCAAAGTCAGCAGCAAAAGGCAAAGTATCCAACCTTTCAGTACAGCACTTCAAAAGTGGGAAGTGTTATAAGCCATAGAGATAAGGCCTGGGGATTTCAAGATTACTTTCTCAAAAGTAGACTAAATAGGGCTTTTAGGTAATTATTATTTTACTGACAGCCAACACTAATGCCTCAATCAGATGAAAAATTTACCTTTGCTTCTGCAATTCTGAAAATAAAGGGGAAAAAAAGCAAAGATAACAGAGCTGAAAAGTAGTGAAAGCAATATTTACTGCAGGTTCGTATAATGCTTTTCACATCTGGAGACTGGAGGATGAAAGAATACTTCATTGCTAACGTGGAATAAACCATTGCTTTCACAATTTCCATTCTGCTTTCATACAGGTAACACGTAATTGCAGAGAAATGGTCTATAAAAAGCGTAACTTATTGCCCCAGAAGCATTATTCAATCATTAGGCTTTACAATAATTATATCATCAAGTTTTCAGTTCCTTAATTTACTTTCTTGGACAAGTTCTGCCTGAGAACCCGGAAAGAATATTGTACGTGTATAACAAGAGGTAGATATCCCCAAATGAAATTCAACACCTTTAAAAAGATTCCTGATGCCCATCATACTGCAGTCAACACGATGCCCTTATGGCCAAAATTGCTATTGCTATTAAGTGACTATTGCTTTCAAGTATTTCACCTGTAGAAGCCTTATGTCAAGACAAAGAAGTGTCCATGAAACAGAAGTGAAATATGGAATTATTTCTAAAGTCATTGAGAAGATAAAAATGGCTGCTTCTTTAATCCCATCTCCTTCAGAAAAAAAGCAAGAATTTTGTTATGAGAAAGATACATAGTAAAAACTTTGGTTAAATTTATATTAACATTGTAACTGCATGAATAGTTTCCAAATTAAAAACTATTTTTATTAATTTTCAGTATTGTTAAGTCTATCAAAGAGAAATCTCTTAGCTGACAATAGTAGTCTATTTCCAAGAGTCATCTGTGGTGTATTCAGTACATATGGGCGATAAAGCACCAATAAATTCAGGAACAGGTTTTGGAAGTAACTACCGCCTTATTCTGCGCATAGACTGAATTTATTTCTTTCAGTTGATAACATGATTCAAATGGAACACATTTACAATGTCACAGTCTCTTTCATTAATAGAGCTTATGCTTGGTGATCATATTCTAGTTTGGGGATTTGTATATGTTATGTACACACACACACACAAAACAAATATTAAGCAGATCCAATCTAGTACTCTTAAAAATGAGTACTGCATAAACAAAACATAAGCACACACGGCAATTTCATGTTCTAAATCCACCCACACAGTTGTTCTCAGTAATTCAAGAACAGAGCTGCATGGGCAGATTCACAGAATTTGAGTTACAGACATCTGTGCTGAAATAATGAACAGCATATGAAGGTTTCGTTCATTAAGCAACAGAATAAGGTCTTGTTTTTTATTTATTTTATCCTCAAAAACAAAATAAATACACAAAAATTACAACAACAAAAAAGCAGAATAAACTCGAGGTACTCTGCTTCTTTCATTCACGCCCAGAAATCTACTCCTCCTGAAGCATAATCTTAGTGCTATTCCAGGAGCGAGCCATGACAAACAAACTTGCAGGTATGAAATCAGTTACCTTAAAAATCTGGAAAAAATGGAATAAACTACAGTGTAGCCTGTAGGATAGTATTGTCTTTAGCTGCTGCCAATACCACACTGCAGATGAAGATATAAAATCCCTAACAGACCAAATGTAGACCCGCCAGTGCCCTTGAATTATTTGTCTCAGTGTCTAGTTGAAGTCCAATGCAGGAAGTCTTTTCACTCCGGGATGCTTTGTTTACATTAACTGTACATAGTTTCACAGTCCACAAAGATGTCCATTCTTTCTTTGAACCTTGCTAGGGTGAGCAGCCTCATTTTGCCCCAATTACTTCCTATGGCAGTAAGTTTTACAGTCTAATTATCCACTGTGTCAGAAAGTCTGATAAGCAAAGCAGTCTTGGCAAAAGTCCAGAGAGTAAAGCAAAAGATGGACCAAAAGCCAAAAGCAAAAACAAGTTTCTTCCTGTAAAGAAAAGACTTTATGCTATTCTGATTTTACTTTCCTTTTCACAGAATGTCCCTATGCTCGTGTGTTACAAGAACAGCAACAGCTTCATTTGTAACCATAATTTTATTCACGTCATCCTCCATGTATCTCTCTTGTAAGGTAAACAATTCCCCCATCTTCAGTTTTGTGAGCTAAAACAAGAGAGGGGCAGCATCTCGGTTTTGTTTCAGCAGCTTGCAGCAGAAAAGTTTCAGAGCTTACTTTTAAGCATCATGACTTAAATTGTTTAACTGAAAAAGGGGATAAATTTATACATTTTTCACAGCTTCCTCGGAGCTCCAGGGCACGAACCTCTCCTTTCTGCAGCTTTCAGTCAATATTGAATGACTTTTAAAGAACTCGATTCAAGAGCATCAATGGAGCAAGAACTAGTTATACAATGGCGTTATCTCCAGACATTACGTGCCACAAAACCTGTGCTCCTCCAGGATTAGAGCATGTATTAATATTGGAAAAAAGGTAGAAGAGCAAGATATAAAACAACCTTAGTAAGTGAGCTTGCCAGGCACACCTATTTCTTCTGGCAAATGCTGAAATAGCTGGCCAGGAGAAGCTATAGTGCATCTGCAGACAGATATGCCCAGGGAAGCTTCCAGACTAGTTATAATACAAGCCAGATCCCATGGATTTCAATAGGTCTGGACTGTTACTGCATAAACCTAGCCATGATTCACAGCATTGCACTCTAAAAGAATACACATACCCCATCTTCAGGGTCTTCTGCTCCATTACAGGCAGATTTGTAATCAAACATAACGTTTAGTTTAGTTTTCTCAAAAATAAGTAGAATCCTGATCAGTAAATTCTTTTCTACCTTAAATTATGCAGCACATGTTCCAGTTCATTAATCCTGCCTAGTCTTGAAAGCTACAGGGATTTCACAATTCTTCCTGTAACATTTACAAAATATTTCCATAATTTTCCTACTTACTGAGCAAATAACATCTCCTCTCCAGTTAATGTTCCTAGCACAGCATCAGAACATCAACTCAGCGTATCATGTATGGAGCATCCAGCTGGTCCTCTCGATGAGAGGACAGCAGAGACACGGTTTGTGGAACTGAAGTCTTACCAAGAAGAAAACCTGCCTCCAGGGCAACAGGCACAGATAAGAACTGTAGCAGCAAGGACCTACGCTTCTGGTTCATAGCCCTGCTCTCACAAGTAAATGGATGCGCGGGGCTCAGAGGGGCTTTCCTCATTACTGAGCAGTGGTTATGCTGGATAGGAAATGCCTGTTCAGAAGGGGATAAATCCAAGGCTCAAGGCTCCATTTTGATGCCACCAAACTCTAATTCTAAAAACTAAGTAGAAGGCGTTACACAGGTAGGTAAAGAAATCACATCATAGATATTTATATATGGGTGTTTTACCTTCTAAAACATCTCTGACGATTAGATCTTCCCCCAGTTTATAAGCAGAGTATATTTTAACAGTTTTCACTCAGTGCATGACCACAGATATTTTTAGAGCAAGCATAACTGTGAAACTGTACGTGGCACTCCTAATAGACAATACTCTAACTGGTGCGGGTCAATAACGGTTAAACATTACCAACAAATGATCCTTTTTTAATAAGGCCTCCGTATGTTTAGTCTGAACCAACAGTAGGAAGATGGAATTCACACCAGGAGCAGCATCATATCACATTCCCCTAGTTCACGGTGCTGATTTCATTTAGTGAAAGCCTTATTTTATGCAATAAGAGAATTCAGATGTTTCTGAAAGACAGCGGGAGAGAAGGGAATCACTGCATAGAGCGGAGGCACAGAGGTTAAGCTCCGGCAAACAGCCCCGCGTCTGTCCCTTCGTCACTCCCCCCAGAGAACGAACGCTTCAGAACCAGCCCTCACCAAACCCCGAGCACCCCGAGCCCCGCACGCGCCGGGCGCCCCCCTCGCTACCTCAGCGGCGGCCCGAAGCGGGGGGGGGGTGGGGGGGGGAGGCGGGCCGCTGTGGCGCAGGACCCCACTCTCACGAGCCCGGTTTTACCCGCGCGCGCCCTCCTCCCACACCGCCCCCGCGCCCGCCCCGCCCCCCGACAGGGTTCCCGCCCCCCGACAGGGTTCCCGCCCCCCGACAGGGTTCCCGCCCCCCGACAGGGTTCCCGCCCCCCGACAGGGTTCCCGCCCCTCGACAGGGTTCCCGCCCCTCGACAGGGTTCCCGCCCCCCGACAGGGTTCCCGCCCCGCCCACCTCTCCCTCTCTCTAGGGGCGGGGCCCCGCCTCCCGCTCGCGGTGATTGGCTGGCGCCAGCCCCGCCCCTCCATCCCCCTCCCCCCCGCCGCAAGCCCGCATCCCGAGACCGTTGCCCTTCGGCGGGCAGTTCTGCGCACGCGCGCTACAGCTCGGCCCCTTAGGGACGCGGCCAGTTGCCTGACTGAAAATTACCGCCAGCCTCAATTTGAGAGCGGCAGGCACTCGAGGAAGAGAGGCGCTCCTGCTGCTTTAGTAACGACTCGTGTATTTCGCCGGGTTCTTTTTTTCTATCCCCCTCCCTTGGCAGCTTCC